>CM073937.1:29338774-30578774 GCA_037179545.1 Sesamia inferens | reverse complement strand
TGGTAGAGCGTGTGAGTGCTGCACTGCAGGCAGTCTCCGAATGGGGCAATGCCAATCTTGTAGCATTCAATGCCGCCAAAACACAGGCATGTCTTTTCACCGCCAAAAGGAGCCCGTTCACCCTGGCTCCTACTTTTCAGAATGTATCCTTGGAGTGTACCGACCGCCTTCAGCTTTTGGGAGTTGAGATTTCCTCGAGCCTTAACTTTGGGCGGTTCATTAAGTCCAAGGCCAGGGTGGCTGCCAGAAAACTAGGCGTCATCGCGAAGGTCCGGCGGTACTTCACACCAGGGCAGCTTCTAATTTTATACAAAGCACAGGTCCGTTCGTGTGTGGAGTACTGCAGCCACATTTGGGCTGGTGCTGCGAAATGTCACCTTGCCACTTTGGATTCGGTGGAGAGGCGTGCGAAGAGGCTGATTGGCGACCCAGACTTCAACTCGAAACGGTCTCCAAAGCCTGGAGCACAGGCGTAGAGTGGCCAGCCTTTCGGTCTTCTATAGGATGCATTCTGGTGAGTGTGCAAGGGAATTGCGTGTTTTAATTCCCCCATCTCCGTTCCATCATCGGACGACCCGTCGTACGGCGAGTTTCCACCCTTACGTTGTTGACACCACTGCGATCCGGACGAAGCGTTTTGCTTCCTCCTTTATACCGCGTACATCGAGGGACTGGAACAATTTGCCGGCGTCGGTGTTTCCGTCACATTACGATTTGAGTGTCTTCAAGGCTAGAGTGAATAGGCTCTTAATAAACTAGCGCGCTTTACCATCAACGATCGCGTCACTGCTTACCATCAGGCGGGATTGCGGTCAAGCGCTGGTTTATAATTTATAAAAAAAAAAAAAAATGTTTGGGATGGGAAATCATCAAATGACCTCTCCCGCTCTGGACGGAGCGGAAGGGCGTGTCAGACTTTTACTGACTAAAACCCACCCATGTTTCTTCACTTGCCTATGCGCCAGGGTAACGGTTTCTACACCCGAATAACCTTAGAATGAGCGGTAGGAGAACGATGTACCAAGTTAAAATTAAATTTAAATTCTACCCTCCCAACAAATTGTCCGCTCCACTTTGTCCAATAAACTCGGACCACTACAAACAATATTACCAACTACAGTCGAGTTAAATCCCCGGCTCACAACACAGAACACAGCCCTTTAACCTAACTGTCCCGGAGCCCGGACTCTCGCCTGTAGACGTTACAACTTAATTTGTGTACCACTCTGTTCAACTCTACAAGTCAATTGTACTAGGACCTTAGTACGAAGCGGAATTAGATATACTATGTTGTACAATCGATGTAGATATGTATACTACCCAAAGAGTAGCTGAGACTCGGCTATACATGACAGAAATAGTTCACAACTCAATTACAAAGTTCAGTGATTTATTTGGGATGAATTTGGTATAAATTATAGTTTAAAACTGAGAGATGAATATCTCACTGTTTCTATTTTGTGTTGTAATAAAGGGATTTAATTAAGTTAAGTAAGTACGGTCGGATGACAAACTGTCCTTGGTCTATAATACAGGATATAAGGCTTGAGACTTCTAAAATTATTAACCATTAAGCTATTCCCATAATCAACAGTCACGTGGAACGTATTGACGCACAATACATAGGTAGGTATGTAAATGGGTGATGAGACAGGACAACTTCTGTCTTCTAATAAATCCTTTGCTTCTACTGGCTTTACTTTTTATCTAAATATCTTAAAGCACCACTATATTAATATATTATTTACCAAATTAAATATTATAGACTAAGTTAACTACTACTACTAGACTAGGTATATTTAATTACAACGTTATTATATGAATTCAATATATTTCAAGAACATATCTTACTTCTTCTGGAGTGCTGAAATACAGGTCTGCCCTAGTTTAAGCTCCAGTCCAGTGTATTCAGTATTATTTTGTCTATACCTGGTTTTAATTATTGTGGAAAAATAAACGAATTTTGACTTTAGTTCTATTACAATATTATAACACCGCAGCCCTATTATTAATAAGTCGTAATATACCATAACATAATAATACACTCGAGTAAGACATAGTCATGCTATACAACTGGCCTATTGATTAAACTCGTCGTAGTTAACGAAGAGGCTCGTTGACTAGCCGACTTTACGACATACTTGGGTTAAAACTATGTGGCCACTCCGAGATTAACGGGAGTAAACTACAATTAACTCAAACTGATTTATGATCGTGTCGTAGACTTATGATTAATAGATTCGGATCTTGATTGCCTGGTCAAGTATTTATGACAGAGCCCAGATATTCACGGTTTCAAACTAGACATTCAGACGGAGTATTCACTTTAGACATCATAAATTGTGAAAGTCAATTTCGTTACACCTGTAATAACAATTATCTTTAAACGTTTAGAAGTTGATACAGCTCAAAGTTGGATTTCTATTAATTGACAAATCTATCCAAACTTTATTCTGGCTCTATAGCTGCCGAGTTAAAATTCGTTCGAGCAACAGACAAGTATTTGAACACATGAAGCAAAGGATTATATTTGGATTTCCTTCAAAATGATTGAGTTTGATACTGTGTTTTATAATTAGTTAGCAGTTCATTTACAGCAAGTTAGTGAAGCAGATTAATAACAAGGAAAGTTCATTTGTTGGTCCCGGGTCACCAAATCGATACTTCTCAATCTGGAAAGCGTTTAGGTACATATAAAACATTCTTGAATGGTTTTATTTCCATTGATTCGAGTGTACCGCGCTGACGTATTGTCGGCGGGTCAGCCAATACTTAAGTAGACAGCTGACGAAGATCGCGTTTGCGTCGGTCCTATGTTACATTGCATGTTACTGAGGTTGATATGTTACGCATTAGACTACGTGATACGTGGTGAATTTATTAATGTGACGTTTGTGATAAATAAGGAGGAGAAAGGATAATATCAAGATAGGAGAAACTATAACAATGTACTTAGTACGAGGTGCAGTTATTGTTAGGAAACGAACTCGTATAGTATTAACATTATATTATTTCTATTTGACATGTTAAAGTGCAATTTTTTAATTTACAGAGATATATTATCAAGACAATCATCTTCAACGATTATAATGGGAGACGTACAAGTATCTTGCAAAACATATTAAAATAAACCAATATTCGTCACTTATAATTGTCATTTGTTCAAATACTGTAAAACCGGTTCTACATGTGGTATGGTATTAGGGACCCAGCCCACTGACCAACCAGGAACCGTAATCCTGTTAACGTACATAGTGGTGTACAAAGTCACTCAGGCTGTGGGTCACTTCCACTTGAGTCAATTATTCGGAACAGTGGAGCAGTACAGTAGTTAGGTTACACACACAGCGATATGTACTGGACTCTGACATACAAAGTCTAGCGAAACTTTAAGTGGTGATAAATATTTTTGGGCCATTCTGAATTCGGAGGAATCTTCTTGTCAATTATAGGTTAAACAACCGTCGATATAATTGTCGTTGGATAAATAGATGATATATGGAAGTGTGTCTGCGAACACCTGCCGTAGTGCGTGCTGTCGAGAAGCTCCAGGCGAAGTAGACTGCTGTGCTCTGATCATGGTGATGACGATGAATAATTCTAGTTTACAGAAAAGTTTTCATTGTTGAAGTACTATGTTTTCAGTGTAATATTTAGAAACGCGGAAACATTCACAGTTACTGTTAACTTTTGAAATAAGTGTAACGTGTGATAATCCAGTCCTTTTCGTGCCAACTAAAAACATTAAATAAAGCCTTTTCCTATTAAAATTAAAAATGCGAAATTTGGAAAGATGAATGTATGATCAGGAATAGTGCATAGGATACTTGTCCTTTTTATATTCCGGTATTCCGACGGAAACTTACGCGGGTCCAACCGCGAGGCGCACTAATATTTAATTTTTTTTCACCGAAATTCAAATTGCCCCATTCATAGAAAAACGGTGATCAGTAACACATAAAATTGGCAATAACAGAGCGCAGCATTGGAGTGTGAACACATGGAGTTCACCGGGTAACGGGTTCGATTACTGGCCGAATGCCAGGCGTCAATTAGGCTAATATCCCCACACTGCTTGGCACGGAAATAAACTGGTGTAGTGTTTACATAAACTTTGACAGAATTTTATAATTGTAATATTGTTAATTTAGAGAGATATGGAAAATATAAGTTACGTTAAAGTTAATTTATTTAGGTAATTGTGAAACAAGAAACAGTCTTTAGTCCCGACTCACTAGTTCACAAACTAAAATAAATTTAAGTCCTGTGCATCTTATCCTTTCTGTTTTATTACGAGAAGGACAGAAGATAATAATATTAGCTTAGTCCTATCAAGGCAAGCAGCGCCCGATGTAAATACCACGTGTTTTTGGTCGCCATGATCATCATCAATCACGTAAAACTGTCTATGGAATATCTTAATTTAAGAAGACTAATCCAATATTTTATCTTCTGAACTTTGCATAATAAAATATAAAGAGATGCACTGAAGTTAAATATCGTTGAGACGAAGTATGAGACATCATTCATTGAATCACTTTGAAATCGTGAGATTACTTGTTGATTCGCAAATTGAGGAAAATTGGGACCGTGAAAGATTGTAGATAAAATATTTATTCACAAACGATTTAATATCTCCTTCTAAGTTGGTAAGTTTCAGACTTTATCATTCAAGAACATCAACAGTCTGAATAAGCACACAATCGCTTTATCCGAGTCTGAAGCTCACAAGTGTCGTTAGTTCTCAGCCTACATACATTAATACAAAAGCAACTAGGCCTCCCGGAAGCGCTTTCGTCCGATTCCGGGCCGGACGCGCGGCGGGCGCGCGCCGGATACGGGCCGTCTCACCGCAACTCACAAACATACTCGAACAATGTGACGGCTGGCATTCGTTACACTAAATGTGAGGTTTTGATTTAGGTTGCTTTAAAACTTTCAGCTTAGTTCTTTTCAGAAGATAAGAAACGATATAAGTTATGTTGACACGTAACGCTTAGGTAACGCTTAAGAGAGGGTACGGTTGCTTTGTTTGTGAATCTCAAACAACAAAGGTATGAAAGAAAGGCGTGCCGCGTCACGCCAAAAATAATGTTCTACAACTGAATTCACAAGAGCTTAGAGGTCCATATATAAACGTATACAAAGCACTAGCTTTTATATTTTTTGACAAATTGCCGATATACTTCGGTTCTGAGAGCACTGTGTCGTCTGGACGTGAATAAGGCTAGTGGTCCGGATGGTATACCAGCGATTGTTCTAAAAGCATGTGCGCCTGAGTTGTCTCCTATTTTGACACGCTTGTATCGCCTCTCATTTGGAGTCCCAAATGAGAGGCGATACAAGCGTGTCAAAACAGGAGACAACTCAGGAAGCTTCCAGGAATTGAAATCCACTATACCAGTCGGTATAGTGCCCAATTCCTGGAAGCTTGCCAACGTGCAGCCCGTGCCCAAAAAGGGTAGTCGTGCCGATCCAACCAACTATCGGCCGATTTCGATCACCTCCATACTTTGCAAAATTATGGAGCGTGTATTGAACTCGCGCCTCTTGGCATACCTGGAAGGTAACGATCTCCTCAGTGACCGACAGTACGGGTTTCGCCGCAATCGGTCAACTGGGGACCTACTAGTGTATGTCACTCACTTGTGGGGCGAGGCCCTCGAGAGAAATGGGGAAGCGATTGCTGTCTCCCTTGATGTCTCGAAGGCCTTCGACCGGGTGTGGCACGATGGCCTTTTGAATAAGCTTCCAGCGTACGGCATTTCCCCTAGCCTGACTGGTTGGGTAAAAGACTTCCTGACTGAACGGTCCCTCCGAGTTGTTGTAGACGGATGCTCATCTGAGCCCATGTCGACTAATGCCGGTGTTCCTCAGGGGTCTGTTCTCTCTGCAACTCTGTTTCTGCTGCATATTAACGATCTGCTGATGCCCGGTATCTATGGGTATGCATGCAGACGACAGCACAGTTGTGGAGAGATACCTGCCGGATGCTCGGGCTAGTAGGGAATCAATCCGGTCCGAAAGAGAGGCCATGGTAGAGCGAACGAGTGTTGCACTTCAGGCAGTCTCCGAATGGGGCAATGCCAATCTTGTAGCATTCAATGCCGCCAAAACGCAGGCGTGTCTTTTCACCGCCAAAAGGAGCCGTTCACCTTGGCTCCTACTTTCCGGAATGTATCCTTGGAGAGTACCGACCGCCTTCAGCTTTTGGGTGTTGAGATTTCCTCGAACCTAAACTTTGGGCGGTTCATTGAGTCCAAGGCCAAGGTGGCTGCCAGAAAACTTGGCGTTATCGCAAAGGTCCGGCGGTACTTCACACCAGGGCAGCTTCTAATGTTGTACAAAGCACAGGTCCGTTCGTGTGTGGAGTACTGCAGCCACATTTGGGCTGGTGCTGCTAAATGTCACCTGGCCACTTTGGATTCAGTGGAGAGGCGTGCGAAGAGGCTGATTGGTGACCTTGATTTAACTCGAGTTGGTCTCCAAAGTCTGGAGCACAGACGTAGAGTAGCCAGCCTTTCGGTGTTCTATAGGATACATTTTGGGGAGTGTGCGAGGGAATTGCACGATTTAATTCCCCCATCTCCGTTCCACCATCGGACGACCCGTCGTACGGCGAGTTTCCACCCTTATGTTGTTAACACCTCTACGATCCGGACGAAGCGTTTCGCCTCCTCCTTTATACCACGTACATCGAGGGACTGGAACAATCTGCCGGCGGCGGTGTTTCCGTCGAACTACAATTTGAGTGTCTTCAAGGCTAGAGTGAATAGGCTCTTAATAAACTAGTGCGCTTTACCATCAACGATTGCGTCACTGCTTACCATCAGGCGGGATTGCGGTCAAGCGCTGGTTTATAAATTAATAAAAAAAAAAAAAAAAAAAACTTAAAAATATATTCTCACCGACCTGCCACAGCGGACCTTACCGCGCCACTCCACCACTCCGCCTATCCGACCTAATTTAAACACACCATTGTAAAAGACAGGTCACCCGTTAACGGGATTAGTGTAATTCCGAGATTCAAGAGGCAATTAGCTAAGTAAATTCTATTGTTATCGTGTAATTTTATATAAAAGGTAAAGATGTCTCTACCTGGGCTTACAATTAGGAATTATTAAATTTGTACTTTGGACTTTTTAATTGGATCAAGAAATAAAAAAAAAAATCAAGAACACGAAACGAATGTAAAAGTGGTTATTAATTTCATCAGTTGGTTTTAACAGTTTAACCTGTCATGTTTACAACTTGTTTGACGAGTTGATGATATTTTAGTCGATCAATCACGATGTTCATAAGATTGGCTGATAGGACAACAGATTCAGAGAGATCATTAGATGTCGCGGATATCAATTAATTTCAAGATAATAAGACTACTGCACATACATTTTTTTGTAAATACAAAAATGTTCCTCAATTTCAGTGTTTTGTGTATAAAACTACTTTATAAAATATCATAGAATACGTGACCTATATTTTGAATTACTTCAACAAAAGAAAAAAAGGCTAATACTTGATTTAAGTTTGTCTGGGGCCCTCGAGCTAACGAAACGTAAATAATAAGTCTTTGTGAGCCGGTGGGCTGCGCAGAATGTAACAGCAGTGTCGGAAGCTGTTTGTTCACTCGCTCTTATTGCAAAGGTACAACGCCAGGGTATTCAACTATTTACTTTAAGATATCTTGTTGGTCAGAGGAGAATGCTTAATGTCACGAATAGTCTTTAGGTTTTAAATGTGAAGAAGTCTAATGTATACCCACGTAGTTTATATTAATTATCAATTTAATTTAGTCAAACACTGATTACAGAAATATTTCAGACTAGATTCTATCTACGTCCTTTTAACATAAAACATATCTAATTGCACTCATTGAAATCGGAATAGTTGTTTCGAAATTATCTTTTTTGTTACAACGATTAAACTTTGTCACATAATTAGTACAGATTAAGTACATATTTCATCAATCAACTCGGACATTATGAACCTTGCATGCTCAAAACCCGTATAAAACTGCGAACCTTAAATAAATATCAAAATCAGTACATCAATGAACAAAACCCCCAAATACATACCTATATATGGGTAGCCATTTCCTACACGCAACTAGTAGGACGGTGACACACACAGTGCGACAAGCGAGCGATCCATCAGGCGCTGTAATGTCGCACATCGATCATGCGGGCCCGGGGCCGCGGCGCCGGGTCACTGTTTCGGTTTGGGCTCTTAAAACTTTCTAAATATCAGAAAAGATGAAAGTGTTCTGGTAATGTGTTTAAGTATGACTGTTATTCCCTATGGAATTCTGCTTAACGTCTGTTATTAGCACTTGGTACACTTTCTAATAACGCTATGAAATACAAATGTAAATGCTGTCTGGAGAGACGTACACAATAGTATCGTAATTAATACATTTGCATACATTGTTCAAGCAGCACGCGTGATCAATAGGTCGTAACGTCAAATACGGTATTTTCGACCTAGCAGCCGTGATACGGTTAACTCGCTTTGTTTCAGCTAATAACTTGCCCAAAATTCATAACAATTTACTGCACATTCCTTGTCAACAACAGATAGTAACATTGCAATGTTATATTTTGTGAATATGTTTCAAAATTGTGTCTGACAGCCAACTAAATTGATAAGCTTTGTGACCGTTTATTCACAGAGTTTAATTTTAAACGGCGCAATTCCACGAGCTAAAATAATGGTTACAGTTTTGCAAGTATATAGTAGCAAATGCAGAGTTCACAGAAAATATTCGCAAAGAATGAAAAAACATAATTAAATGGTTTACTTTGGCTACGTGTAAACATGCGGTGATCACATAATATAAAGGTTCGTAATAAAAAGGAGTGTGTGTGTACCTGTGTCTAAGTAGATATTTTCCTGATTATCCTACAAGTACGTCCAGTTTACACTTTTGGCACCTTCCCGTTTTCCGTGTATATTATTATTTTCGTCCATTTGCGAGAACGTGAACCTCTCCACACGTCGTCGGTACACGATCCCTTTCGGCCTCGTAAAGCCCTATACACGATCGTTTTACGGAAGCCTGTGCTAGCAATATTTTTCAAAAAGTGCAAATTGAAGCCGAGTTATTTTCTACAAAATTAAACGTAATTTGCACAATAGACAACAAAACCATAACCAAATGAATACAGTGTGCTCAGCACATTATCACGTGGATTAATTCACGCTTTGGCGTGCTATTTCACTAATTAATTATTTATCATTAATTAGTGAAATACTGCACGATTTGCATTTTATTGCATTAATTACACAACGATGTAGCAGGAGAATAGTTTGGGTAACAACGCAGCATATGCGTGCCAAGTGTTTAGAGCAAATTCAGTTCCAAACCAATGTCTTGTTCCGATGAGTATTATTCACAATCTCCTATATGTGTTAAAAATAATATTCGCAAAAAAAGGTTTTACTCGAGAAGACAAAAAGCGACAATAAAATCGATAACAAAAACAAATAGTCGCGCTGGCAGGCCGCGCACCGCGACACGTGTCTGTCTGTGTGATTGATTGTGTCATCCTTCACGCCACCCGCGACCTTATGTCACAAACACCTTTAGAGGTTCTGTCACCTTTGTGAGATGTTTACATGAGTTTTAGGGATCTTTTTTGACGCAATCAAATATGGCGCCTTCATCTCGGCTAAGTTTGCTAAACGTGAAGATTTATTTGTAATTGCGAAAGTCTTATTTTTAGTAGAGTGCAGTTTTTTATTTTTAAGTTGTAATTTTAGCAATATTCTAGAATGTTAGGTAAATGGGACTCCTTCAATTCTTATTCATTCATAAATATTGCAAGACAGGCCTAAATCTGCTTATTCCTTGATATCATTACTTTATCTCACGCCCTCGATTTTACCACTGCTATGCAGTATATGCTTCGTACTGACAATAATGTAGCCAGACAGAAGTAATATATTATTCAAATGTTTGTCTTCGGGCAACGCGGACAGAAACACAAAAAATATTGCCTCATCTTTAAAATGTAACATTAAACACGAACACCTGCAACATTATTATTTTTATAGAAAGTAAACCCTTTTCAGATCAATCGAAAGCTGTACATTTTTTGCTTCAACCCTAAACTCCGAAGAAAAACTACAATTTATAATACAACTAGCTGACCCGGCCTGCGTTGCTGTGGCCAAAGTTTTTGTTATATTACATTATAGTAAACAATCTAAGAGGAACAATAAGAGTATATCAGTCACGAAGTCCACTATGCTTTTTCACAAAGATGGTATTTGTAAAAAAATATGGTGATCTCCTTATTTGACTTTCTACTACTATAACCCTTTAGTACAATGAAATTATTTACGAACGAAGACGAAAATGTTGATGTTGGTATACAAATTCACTGGATTGAGATTTGAAGGGGAAGTACGTTGAACACAATTAATTAAAACGTTCTTACACTTGATATTAAGCAGAAATCAATAGGTACAAAATAAAAATTTATCAGATAAGTATATTACAGTATAATACAGTAAATAACATGTGACGCTTAAACTCATGAATGAGGTATGCAAGGCAGACAGTCTTAAAATTTTAAACATTAATATCTATTTTTTTTTAATTATAAATACTTTCAATTTCAATTTAATTTAACACCAATCGGTGCACAATGTTTTTGGTTAACCTGTCTTTAGCTAACACAAATAGATTCGACGGTTTCCCAACACGTGAACACGCAACATATAGTTACCCATGAGAAAAACATGGATTTTCCAAATCTAAACCACAAATGGACATTGTTTGACCTTGAGATTTATTTATAGACATGGCAAAAGCTAAACGAATTGAAAACTGTAGCGCTTTGAAGGGTATGGTAGAATCTGATGGTATCATCGGAATACGTGGCAGCAGGACCACTTTTCCTTTAAACTTCCCAGCCAAAATGGTTGCTCCAAGAATGTTTCTGGTGATCTTTTTGATGATCAAACGCGTACCGTTACATAATTGAGGTGGATTCAAATTACGCAGGAGAATAATAGGGAACCAATTTTTAATCGAAGATTATGTGGTGGCATTCCAGGGATATCTAATGAATATAAAAATTAAATCGGAAAATTTACACTTTCATTTTCATCAACAACAGTATCGATTGATTTAAAAGACATCAGATCGCCTGGTAACTACTGTTGTATCTGGAAGTTAATTTCGTCAACATCAACGTTTTTGGCAGCCAAAATCGCCCGTTGACTAAGCAATTCATGATTCAAATAATTATTCTGTATATCCGGGAAAATACTCTCAATCAATTCATTTTTATCCTGAACAACACTACAAAAATTGTCTGGTAGTTTAATGCATTGCGTATTTAGTTGCAGTTATATTTTACCGTTCCCAATATCTAGTAGTTGTTCGGAAAATATTTGTGCTGATGGATCATTTTGCAATTGTACTCGCATATTTATGATCAATCGAAGTGTTTCAACACTTCGCCATAAGAATGATTGTTTCAAACATGCATTAATCTCATCCGCGAAAGTAGAGCGAGGTATAACCGGTAAGGTCTGCCGGAAGTCACCAGACAAAAGTAAGATAGCACCACCGAAAAGTTTATTATTGCTGTTTAAATCTTGCATAGTTCTGTTTAATGCTTTAAGTGAATATTTGTGTGCCATTGTGCACTCCTCCCAAATTTTTATAGAACTCTTCCGCAACACTGCAGCTATTCCACTATTCTTTTTGATGTTACACATTGCATCTGGTTTATTATGAACAACCAATGGCAGCTTGAACGTTGAATGTGCTGTTCGCCCACCATCCAGTAAAGTAGCCGCAATGCCTGACGATGCTAATGCTAATGCTATTTTTTTGTTGCGACCGTATTTTGGCAAGAATCAACGATATTAAAAATGTCTTACCGGTTCCACCGGGTGCATCCAAGAAAAAAAAAAAACGACTTGTTCAGCAGCAACAGCCAGCATAATCCGAACATAAATAATTTTTTGTTCTGCTGTCAGTAATGGTTCACTGTTCATGATAATTGTTGCTAAACTACGGTATACGCTATTTCGTTCACTACAAAATAAATTTAATTAATTTTATAGCATCAACAACACGTGGTAGTTATGCTGTTAAAATGTAGCTTATATGACACGTTCGTAGATTTACCATAGCAGCGCCATCTATTGATTACTTACTCAACCCAGTCGAAAGGTATCGACATCTGTTAGAATCATTTGGAATTAACAGATAATTGTGACTGTCAAATAATAACAGACAAATAATTAGCAATAAATTAAAATTGCGACTATAATTTGAGATTTAAACTATCCTATCTCTCAAGTCGGATCGAACTGCACATGGTGTGCGAATTTTATTATAATCGGTTGAGTGGTTTAGGAGTCCATTGAGGACAAACATTGTGACACGAGATTTATATATATTAATATATATCTGTCTGTCTACTCCTACGGACAACTAAGCAATATGACTGATAGTTATTTTTATAATTTCTAAGAAGAGAAAAGGGGGTTTTCTTTTTCTAAGTCAAAACTGGTAGCAAAAATGTTACCTACAACCAAAATAGATGTCATTTCTACATTAATATTTCATTAGCCGCCAGAAAGAATAGTAAGTACTTGAAATAATATTAATTTTGTACCTGAAGACCAACGTACATATTACCCATCTTGGATAAAGAATATATTCACGTCGACTATACATCTCGACTAGCATGTATTGTGGTCGCAATATCTCTAAAGACTGCGCAATTTTCAGAAAAGCCTTTTCATCATGACTTGTCTATTGACACAGTAATCGAGCGTGTAATTACGTCTCAAGATCGAGGTAAACCGAACTTGGAAGACATCGGTGTCACGCCCATCCTACTTACTGAACACTAACCGAGTGTGATCTCGAGTGCCCGCAAACCATTTATATAGCATCGGTCAACAAACCACTCATCCATATACCTAAATCATAATATAGACTAATGGATGACTGGTTTCTTACTGTTTTTACTTCAGATAAGTGTTTAACCATAACCATTTATATG
The DNA here is from genome assembly GCA_037179545.1 of Sesamia inferens. Taxonomy (NCBI): domain Eukaryota; kingdom Metazoa; phylum Arthropoda; class Insecta; order Lepidoptera; family Noctuidae; genus Sesamia; species Sesamia inferens. The sequence continues at coordinate 30,565,743 of CM073937.1, read as the reverse complement.
AAGTAAAAACTGAAATGCAACACTTAAGTGGCAATGGGCTGAGCACATTGCCCTTAGGACCGCGCGATGCCCGATGGGGCCGACGGGTTCTCGAGTGGCTGTCACGCACCAGAAGATTCAGCGTGGGTGGACCATCGACAAGGTGGACCGATGACCTGGTGAAGGTCGCGGGAAACCGCTGGATGCTGGAGGGCCAAGGTCGGTAGTCGTGGAGACCTTAGGGGAGCTTTATATCCAGCAGTGGACGTCTTTCGGCTAAAATGATGATGATGATGATGATGCTTATCTGAAGTAAAAACGAAAACACCGTACCTACTAATACCATAGAAACACACATTAACACATTAGACATGAAAAAGAGCGCGTCACCCTTGGGAAAATGTGAAACAAGTTTCACGCCCAATTCAAACTTTATGGCAGCTCAGAATATGAGGCGAGTCGCTGCGCAGTAAACAAATTCACGTGTCAGCGGGGTGAGGGGGGAGGTACTGCGCAACAAGCAACTCACTTCGGATCCGCCATCATGTTTAAATGTGGCTGTAACATACCAAAAAAGAATGATACATTCTGAAACGATCCTACAAATGACACACAATTATACGGTATGAAAATCCTGTTGCTACAATATTTCAATAAGATTTGTAAAGAAAATTTCAAATGTCACTCGATAGATGTCCATCATTATATTATATTAATATACTTACACGTCTGATGTTCATACATGTCGCTCGACAATTATGTAGGGATGTACTAATAATATTCAATTCATCTAATTATGCTCTGAACATGATCCTCTTTGAAGTGACTTAACTAATTGCAGTTAGGTATTTATTAGTCGCATGTGAATGATTAATTATTAGATGGTAGTTAATTTGAAATCGACCTATATGTATCGAGTTTAACTGTATTATTCAAAGACAAAATTCCTTAACAAGTTTTAATAGCACCACTACAACAATGGACGTCCGCCAACCCTAGCAGCTGCCGTTTCCCACAATCTTCTTCAAAAATTCAAAACATTAATTTTATTTTAAAATCGTTTAATTCTCCGCAACTTCTCGGTATAACAGTTCTTCTCGTATGTTTCGAATAATAAATCTAATAAAAATCCGTCAGCATGATAAACTGGTGGTGCTGCTTCGCTGGCTGGCTGCCAACACACCTCTGCGCCATTGCCCGACATCGCTCGGTATTGCACTACCTATTAAGAACGGCGAGGTGCAATAAAAACTTAACTTATATACAGCCAGCTCTTTATAGCTGTCATATAGTGCACATAGCGATAGCGGCGTGGTTTGTTTACGTAATTAAGTGCTGTGGGGGAGGAGGGGGGGGGCTGATTTGCAAATCGATTGGATGATTTGCAAATATATACTCGTATATAAAGGGTGTATTCGACATCGACGCACAAACGAGTACCATGGATCCAGTACATAATTCTGAACCCCCCAGTGGTGAAATTTATCGTCGGCTTTTTCACGATTTGAAAAAAAATATATGTAGTTTTTTTCACTTTAGACCGTTCATAATTGCTATACTTTTATAACACAATAAGGTTTTAAAGTAAAAATTAATTAATTCGCTAATTACAAAAAAAAAAAGCGCAATGAAAACAAAACTCGAAAAACTATCTTATCAGCTGATTTAATAGAGTTCACATCAGACATCATCGTCATACCCACAAACTCGCACGGCGCCACGCTTGTAACGTTCAAAGGCCGAGCCAACACTTTTTTTTTAAACACTTTGATTCTGTAACCGTTCATTAACGACATAAATGACTATCATAATTTTATTAGTGGCATGCGGTCTAACCTTTTCGCGAAGTTTGCGTTACGATGTCAGATACACCTGTATATATTATTGTTATTATAACCGCCCTTCTACGTTTCGTTCGGGGCGTCATTAGTTTTATTTTTGACATGTTCATCGTAAGAGCACTTGAAGACTGACCTGGCTTGGGTGTTCCTTTGTTGGCTTGATCATTTGCTCCAGCTCAGGCGCTGACGAAGACAAGAGAACAATGTCGTCGACGGAACGTTTATGACTCAATTTCCTTTCTCCGGCGATTATACTCTTGTTCTGCCACAGCAGATTTATAGTCTAGAAAACCTATTTCAGCCTAGCTGTAAATTGTTTTGTAGTGACAGACCTTGTGGAATAAAATATTAAAAATATTTTAAAATATTTAGGATTAGTTCAAATTAGACGTGGTGTTGTTTTAAGTAAAAAAACAGTCATGTCGGACTCGCGCACGCACGAAGGGTTAATACCATTATCTATAAAAAAAAAGGTTGTTTTTATTATTTGGTGTTATAACGGCAACAGAAATACATCATTTTTTAAAATATCTATTGTGTAGCTTCGCGGTTCATGAGACAGGCAGAAGTCTTAGAAATAGGTTTTTCTTTTTACCTTTTAAGTACAAAGCCCTAAAATGGCTTGAGCGTCGTCAAAAGTTAAAATAACACGCTCCAGTGATTCACAAGGAAAAAAAAAATTAAGAGTTTAACAACGTTTGGAATCCGAATGCTACACTCAATTCAGATTGACCTACTTAAAGAAAATTTCCACCTAGACGGCAAGAAAAATGATGTGTTCCTCCTCCAGAGAGTCGGTGACAGGCGAAAAGTTTTTTTCTTAAATTGACTTACAAAAAGAACATCTCAATCGTATGTCCTCCAAGCAATGCTTACTCAGGCGTCGTGACTGTTCAAACAGACGAGTCACGTTCACTAAATGACTCGCGATTATTATATATGCCTTTATAAATGGTTTCTTTTCGAGTAAATGTTCTACATTTCCGCCAGCTTTTAAATTTGGCCAGTATTAATGAAGGGATACCACTCCCGGGTTCGTTTTCCTTAATCTTCTCGCACTTTATAACAATAAACGTCAGTATAGATCAGGTGCAGGCGCGGCGGGATAAAATGTTCTTATTAATATAAGCACAGTTTCCATAATGTTGCAATTAAGGTCTATGAAGAGTTAAGAGTTGTTATTTAACACCTCTTAGTAACGTTGTATACGAGCAATAATGAAGATTAGATTATAATGTTCATGATCTAAAATTAACGAGCTTTTAAACTACTTTGCTTGCCCAGTTTATTCTTACAAAAGCAAAGACTGGTTTTTAACCGATTTCTCAAAAAGGAAATTACTTTTTCATCCATTACGTTATTGCCTTAGTTACTTTTTTGTAGACTTAGATGGAAATTATCGTACCTAATGTTATAAGCGGAAAAGTTGGTATATGTGGATGTTTTTAACTCTATCAAGCAAGTACTTCTTAACGAATTTCAGTGAAACTTGGCACACAGATGGTTCACAATCAGAATTACATTGTTGGATATTTCCATGGTATCGAAACATATGCGGGTGATACCGCACGGCGCCGCTGGTATCACGACATATTATAAAACGTGATGTGTATGATTAAATCTTTAAAAGTCCGCAATGGATTTTGATGCGGTTTGATGTTGTTTTTAATAGAGCGATGAAAGAGGAAGGTTTATGTGTATAATAACATTATGAGGTTTGTAATGGGATGTCGTAAATAATTAATTTTTTTCCGCGTTTGCAGTGAAACGCAGGCCTTACAAGATTCATCAAAATAAAGTACTAAATATTGTACACATTGAAAAGGTCTACAGAAAAGTTTACGATGGTATATGTCTATCTCTTATGAATATCCCACAATAACATTTTTTTGTCATTTAGTTCTTATGACAAATATTGGCTAATTTTCGAAGCATTTTTAACTAATACAGTATTAATCCTTATCCAATTTAATACCTTATTTACATTGTTGATTTAATATAGATCGATATCGCCCGATAGGTAATACAGATTTAAAAATTGCGGGGCGTCGTGTTTGTGGAGGTACCGGCTGCGGGCGGGACGTTGGGAGCGGCAGGCCGCTAAGTTTTTTATACAAGGTTTACAGTTTTCTGTAGTGTATTTAACTATTTGGCAACACTAGCTTTCTTTACATTAGCAGCGTATTAATAATTTATAAAAAATAGTTTTTGTTTACAAATTAGTTTTAAAAGTGTTTAGATGGAATGTATGAGTTGTGACTAACAAGTGACATTATTTGTGATAATCTACGGCATGGGTAAACAACAAATATGACGAATTATTAAACCAAAAACAATAAAGTGTAAAGCGGTCTAATTATCTTAATAATTTGTGCAAGTTAGTAAAATAATACCTTTTTGCCTTATGTGACGGCTAAATAATAACCTTGAGTGCGGTTTAACACATTTTTTCAAAAATACCAAAAAAGAAAAAAACGTTTATGCAATAGTTTTAAATATTGAACTTTGGACTCGTGTCAAATGTATGACAACTAGCGCTATAGTGGAGAGTAGACTAACAAAAAAGTACAGCTACTAGCCACCAGAGGGCGCAGAATACTAGTTAGTGTTACTATAGAAAAAAATATATGAGTGTTTGGTAGAAAGTTTCTTATTATTGGGATAATAATAATGGACGAAAATATAACTTATCGCACCCGTAAAATATTCAGAACAAGCTCACTTTGCGACATGACTGCAGATAGTTCTGCTCTATTTGATGCGACTATGATGAGTTTACCAAATACATCATTAAATAACAGCCAAACAGTAATAGAATTGCAGGAAAAAAATAAACAGTTGTCTGATGACTTACCAAGCGCCCATCAAGAGATAGAAAATTTAATTTCTGAAAATTACAGACTTAAAACTGACATACAAAAATACATTCAAACAATAAATGCATATAAGGATATAAATTGTACTGACTCAAATAATATGACTCCGCGCTCAGGGCGCAAACGCAAAAGAAACGAAAACAACAAAGCTACACCAGTGACGAAACATAAACAAACAAATGTCACAGTACAAAATAAGGAATATAACAAATTAGTTCAAAACGTGACATTACCACTAAAATTGACTCAAAATACAACTACGGTAGGGTTGAAACAGACACTAGAAACTGGACTAGACTTCACACCGGGGCACAACATTACGCAGAACTGCCTTCTAAAAAGGTCTTCAACTGGACGCAACGAAACGTCATTGCAAGATATAATCATGGAACCTAACGTGACTCAGAATGACATGATGAGATCAGCTCGACCCTCAGACGTAACGGCTTTGACTACACGACATAACATTAGGGAAAAAAACGCGCCTCAAAGTAAATTATGTTTATTAAGTGACAATAATGTTAATAGCATATTAGAAATTGCGGAAAATACATTTCCAAACAAAAAAATTTGCCACTATTGCATGCCAAAGGCAGGCATAAAGGATTTGTTTGCAACATTGGATACAAAACTAGTAAATTACACTCTTAATGACTATTGTATAATTTTTCTAGGTTTTTCACCTAGAAAAATTCTTCTTATCTTCTTAATATCCAAAAATTATTCAGAGTTAGTTGATTATATAAAATTAAAAACATGTTACATACAAATATCATTTTATGTTGTCCTACCTTCAAATTAAGATGGAATACAAGCTTGTTTAATAACCGAATAGAATCTTTTAACCGACTCTTATATCAGAGTAACCGGGCTTTTAAATATGCATACACCTTTGACACAAATAAAAAACTTGACTATTCCTATCACATGTTCTGTAGGTATACTGGAAGAATCAATAGTACAGCAATGAATAATGTCTTTAGGAACTTGAAAAACTATTTGGAACTATTTAAACAGTCAACACATCAAGACATATGTAATAAGTTTGACACAAACGTATGAAGAGGTTAAAAAATGTCAATGGAAACCTGGGACTATTCCCTATTACTTCATGAAAAAAGACACAAATTCACTTAAAGTTATATCGAATTGTAGCACAGTAATTAACGATAGTGATTTTTTTCGTGCCTAATCTAGTGTCTAATGTAGTCTGCAAAAATACTATGATGCAAAAAATATTCCATCAAAATGTATGTGGAATAAATAATAAAAAAACGGAACTTGAATTATACATTGCTACCATGGGTACTCATGTAGACTACCTATGTATTACAGAACATTTTTTAAATCCACAATCTGCTCAAGTGTAATTTTTCTAATTATAATCTAGTCTCATACAACACAAGGACGAACAAAAAAAGAGGAGGTAGTCTAATCTTATCACATGTTAATAATTATTGTGAAAACATTGATTTTGTTGGAAAATTATATAAATCGGATAGTTTTGAAATATGTGGAGTTAAAGATCTTGAAACAGGGTTGCATATTTGTTGTTGCTATAGAAGTCCGTATGATAAAAATTTTGAAAGTTTTATACATTGTTTAGAAAAATTATTGGAACATTTTATTAACAAGAAGTGTATCATATGTGGCGATTTTAATATTGACGTACTTGTTGACAGTAAGAAATCTGATGAATTTTCTAGTATTTTGACTTGTTATAATTTTCGGTATCTGATCAATGCTCCTACGTTTATTCGTAACAACGCATATTCTTGTTTAGACAACATAATTACAAATCTCGATGATGATAATATAAATCAGTGTTCAGTTGATCACAATGGCCTAGCAGATGGACATGGTGAACTATTTTGTAATGTGCTACTAGAGAAAATGAACAATAAACACATATCTGAACAAAGTATAGTAATTATTTTAATTCAATTCAATTCAATTCAATTATATTTATTTGCACAGAAAGTAGGTATACAAAATAATGGTGTTTACATAATGTCAGGCCCTTATACTATCTACCTTAAATTAGGCATGCAAATTTTGAATAGTTACATTAAAATGAATCATTAAATTATTATATTGTCTATTATTATTATTATTATTAACATTTTATATTTATTTGGGAAGAGAGGAGTCATTTAAAAAATCATTTACAGAGTAATAACATTTGTCTAATAAAAGAGCTGTAAGTTGCTTTTTAAATGTTATCATTGGGTAATTTTTTATTTCATTGGGAATCTTATTAAAAACAATTGGAGCGATGCCAAAAATACTTTTTTTAAACAATGCTGTATTGCATCCGTCAATTCTTAACAAATTCTTATATTGGCTTCGTATAGGTCTTTTCCTAGTTTCTGATACTGTGACAAATTCATGCTTATTCAGTTTTACAAAAACAGCTAATTCCAAAATGTATAGTGATGGAAAAGTTAAAATTTTCAGAGACTTAAACCCAGGCACACAACTGTCTGTCATTTTAAGACTACACATAGCTCTTATGCAGCGTTTCTGAGCCTTAAAGACCTGTTCTCTCATACAACAATTACCCCAGAATATAATTCCAAATCGTAAGACTGATGCTACTATACCATGATATGCCATAATTGTTGTTTTCATAGTCACTTTTTTGGATATGTTGAATAAAATATATGCAGATGTACTTAATTTTTTACACACCTCTTCTGCATGAGGTTTCCATGTCAACTGGCTATCTATTAATATTCCTAAAAATTTTGCAACTGTTACTTGTTCCAGTTTTTGTCTATTATATTCTATAGTCAAATTTTGTACAGATAGTCTTTGGTAGAAGTGCATTATATTTGTCTTTGATAAATTAATTATTAAATTGTTCATGTCAAGCCATCGTATTATGTCTTTAATGGTATTATTTATATTGTCCTCATAATTTGTTACGTCATCACTTTTTATTAAAGCTGTGCTGTCATCAGCAAATAAAACCATTGGATGCTGAATATGACGGGGCAGGTCATTTATATATAGCAGAAATAAGAGTGGGCCCAGTACACTGCCTTGCGGTACACCATATCTAATAACCCTGGCTTGAGATAAATACTTCCTTTCGCATTTAGTTTTAATACAAATTCTACTGATTTCCGTATATTGTATTCGATTACAGAGGTACGATTTTATGAGATTTAGGGCATTTCCTCTAATACCGTATGCGTCAAGCTTATAGATAAGTGTTTCATAATGGACACAATCAAATGCTTTAGTCATGTCGGTGTAGATTGCGCATATTGGATTTCTTATATCGACGTTCTCTATTACAGTTTTAAGTAACTTAAAAATAGCTGTATTTATGCCCTTGTTTTTTCTGAACCCTTTCTGCTCATCACATAAAATGTTGTATTTCGTTAGAAACTTGTCAAATAGTTCATAGATTATCTTCTCTATAACTTTGGAAAAGATTGGGATTAGGGCGATTGGTCTATAATTGTTTAATTCCTCCTTGGTACCTTTTTTGTAAAGTGGTTTAACAATAGTTGTCTTGAGAGCTGTTGGAAAGACACCAGAACAGATACATAAGTTAATTATGTGACTTAGGTGATCTGCAATATTGTTTGAAGCGAACTTTACCACTTTGGTAGCTATTTCATCATACCCGCAGCTATTTTTATTTTTTAATGACTTTATTGATTTTAAAACGTCTTGCGATACTACTGGAGGTATAAAAATTGAATTAAAATTATTGGTTAGATTGAAAGCGTTATTAATTCCTGTAGTATTATCTTTGATCTGGTCTACAAAAAAATTATTGAAGTATTCGCTATTTGGTTTGGGTCATTAATAATGCTGTCTCTGACTTTAATCTGTGATATGGGTTCGGAATAACATGTTTTGTTGTTAATAATCTGCCAAGAAGCTTTTGATTTGTTACTAGAGGAACTGATAAAATAACTATTTTGAGCCCTTTGTGTCAACGTTACCACTTTTCGAAAACGTTGAGAGTAATCTTTAAAAATTGCTTTATTTTTTTTTGTTCGGCTTTGTCTATATTGCCACAATAATTGTCTTTGCCTTTTGCTACATACTCGTATGCCACGTGAAACCCATTTAATCTTTTTATTTGCTTTTAAAGTAATCATCTTATAGGGAAAACAAAGATCATATAGTAATCGGAATTGCTCGAGAAAATAATCATACGCTTTGTTGGCATCGTCTGTATCATATATGTCCGAAAACGAAATACATCGAAGGTAATTGTTAAATTTTTCTAAATTGTCCTTTGATAAGTCGCGCTTCCTAATACGCCATGAACCTATCCTACAATGTAATGAATATTAAATTAAAAGAAGAATTTTTAATGACAAAAACAGCAATTTTAATGATAAAAATAAAACGATAAAGTGGATTACTAAAGGACTTAAAGTTTCAAGTCTAATGAAAAGAGTACTATGTACTGGAACGCTGAAAAATTACAGCATTATAAAATATAAGAACAACTATGTTCGAATTTATAGAAGAGTCATTCAGCAAGCCAAAAGAGATGCCTTGATAAATAAATTGGATAATGCTAAAGATGTGACAAGATTTACGTGGAAAATTGTAAATGAAAGTACAAAGAAGACAACAAATAGGCAGTATAGGACTATAATATTAAAAATAGGCAATAAAGTGATAATTAATCCTCAGCAGGTCGTAAATCAATTCCTTGACACTTTTGTGTTAAAATCCTCTACGGGTGGCAAAGAAAAAGTAAGGGCAATGTCCTTCCTATTCGAGACTACTAAAAGAGTAGATAGTGATTTAGTTTTTTATCCGACGACACCGTCGGAAATCACAAAAATTGTAGCGGTTTTGATGACTTACCAATTTCAATAGTAAAGCAGAACATGGACTTTTTGGCAGATCCTCTTTCTGGTTTTTTTAATAAATGTTTTGAAGAGTCAGTCTTCCCTGACCAGTTCAAACTGGCTAAAGTAATCCCAGTGTACAAGAAAGGCATGAAGACTGATCCAAAAAATTACCGACCTATATCCCTTCTGCCAACCTTATCCAAAATATTTGAGAAACTCATTAAACAAAGGCTGATGGTACATTTGAATGTCAATAAAATAATTAATAAAAGACAATTTGGATACCAGAAAGGCGTTGGTTGTTCTGATGCAATAAACACTCTTATATACGACATAATTAATAAATTAAATGACAAAATGAAAGTGGCTGGACTATTTATCGACCTCAGCTCGGCTTTTGATACTATTGACTATGAATTATTACTGACTAAATTAGAACATTACGGTATCAGAGGCAATTCCTTAATTCTCTTAAGATCCTACTTACATAATAGAAGAATGTCTGTAGAAATTAAAAGCATCGATAGAAACAATCACGAAGTTATATACACGTCTAAAATAACAAAGATACAACGTGGTGTACCTCAAGGCTCAATTTTGGGGCCTATCCTATTCATCATATTTACAAATGACTTGCTGAACTTTATGCATCACACTCAACCTAATGTAAAACTTGTCGTCTTTGCGGATGACACTAACATAATAATAGGGGCTAATGACTTAAAAGAATTGACCCAAGCTGTAAACGAAACACTTAAAAATCTATACGATTGGTTTACAGCTAATAACCTTCTGCTAAATACAAATAAAACCAACATTACTTTATTCAAGACAACAACTCGTAAAAATGATAATCTAGACGTACAAATTAATAGAGACAAGATTGATTTGGTAGACAAAGTCAAATTCTTAGGTATTAACATAGATGTGAACTTAAATTGGAAACATGAGCTAGCTGCTATTGACTCTTCTATTTCATCAGCATGCTATGCACTCAGGAGCCTTAGAGATATTTTAGATTTAAAGCATCTAAAGGCTATATATTATGCGCTTATAGAAGCTAGATTGAGATATAGCATCATGCTTTGGGGTAACAGCTACAACTATAATTGTCAGAAAGCGTTCATCTTACAGAAACGTGCTATAAGGACTTTAGTAAGGATCTCACAAACAGAATCATGTAGAGAGCATTTTAAAAAGTTGAATATTTTGACAGTACCAAGTTTGTATATATTGGTTATACTTTGTTACTTTGCTAAGTATATTCATCAGTATGAATCACAAGAGGAACGTAAGGTAAGAGAAAGCACAAGAAGAAAGGAGTTTAAACACAAGTTGTCACCAAATTTTAACGTGGTCAGGCATTGCTCCAGATACCAAGCAGTTGAATTATTCAATAGGTTACCAACTGATTTAAAATTGTTAATATATAATAGTCATTTATTTAAAAATAAATTAAAAACCTTCTTGTTGGAAAGATGTTTATACTCAGTGTCAGAATTCATGTCAAATGATACAAAATAAATAAAGTACGAGTGAACACGCTTTCGACTGAATTCCTTAACTTTGACTGTAACATTATGCTTTGACTGTAACTACGCATTTGACATTATTTACTTATTTTTTTTAAATTTTCTTGTAATCATATCTGACATTAGTTTGTATATCTATTGACATACTTATGTATAATTGATTAACTTGTTATATTTGTCTGTGATTATGTTTTATTTATATTCCAATTCGACATTTTTCATTTTATAGCCGCATGTGGTATTTCTATTTTAATTTTTTTATGCAATGTTCAACACAATGTAAATTGTTATGAATAAATAAATGATGATGATGATGATGACTATTTAGTATTAGCATAGCACCCACGCGTAGCCGGGGCGGGTCGCTAGTTTTATATAACAGTAAATTATCAATTATGATTGTACCGTACCTACCCGATCACTATCACACCAAAAGCCCTCAGAATTTTAGCCACGAAAACGAAAAAAAAATTGCACTTGTAAAAGGTCAATACCCAAATGATCTACAAGAAGTGTGAGGTGTCGATAATCTCCGCATTGCGGTCTGCGTCCAATGTATCCTGCTCAATGGGCACTTATATACCGCGGTCTTAGGAATACAGGTTAATTCAGACTCACGTACGTGTTACGCATGTGAAATCCGCGTAATGGCAGCACCTACCGAGTTTATCTACCAGCAATTAATTGAAATACCAATGAAATAAACTCCAGATATTCGAGTAAAAAAGTTACTTTCGAAAGTGTGTTGTTGACTTTACTTGTTCCTTCTAGCCGACGATTTTTCCGCTTTCGGACTAGATTAATGTGGATGTGATTATATGAACGTGATTCTTAACCTTCGAAATTAAATTGTTTCTTACAGTTTTCTGTCACCTTAAGTTGAAGAGTTTGACAAGTCCTCAAGTTCAAATTCTCAATTCAGAAATGATACGACAACGGGTAATAGTCATGAATTGTAAAAAAAAAATCCATTTGAACTATTCCCAAAGTAGTTTTGGCAAGCAAAGTAGTTAGCGTTTACATTGAGACAGAACATGTGATTACAGGGTGGTTGCGCCTTTATTGTCAATTGGCACGAACCCTCGGTTCACGAGGAGTGGAAATGAACAGAAATTCAATGTTTTCCTAGAATTGGGGCAAAGTACTTTAAGATAGCGAGTAATGAGACAATAATTTAACTAACACAACTGTAAAGATTTTATTAAGATAACTTTAAGTGGAACAACAAAGTCGTCCAAAAAACGACAAAATGAAGTTTTGAAGTAGGCACTTAGTAGTACCAGCTTCTGTAACCTCTAGGTACTGTCCAGTTACTAACAGATAATTATAATAACATACTCAGTTCCACATCACACCGTTGTAACTCACACACGTCCAGAAAAACGAATCAAAATACAAAAAAAAAAATCCATCTTCCTATTCAAAAGGCTGACTTTTCCTTGTGCTGTGACGTAACAACAATGATGTAATATTTAGAGTCGCAAGGTAGTGCTAAAAGCTTCAGGAACGAGTTTGCCGTGCGACACAGATGGTCACTAAATAGAATGAAAGGGTTTCTCTAAAATTTCGTTTAAAACACGATAGAGACATGGAAATCCCGCGCAAAATACTAAATACTTTGTAGTAAGAGCAACTAAGTTTCAGTTATTGTCACATTCAGATTAACCTTTAGTACTAAAATTCAACCATTAATATCTCTAACGGGAACTGATCCACCGCAAACAAAGTAAACCTTAGGAATCACAAACAGAGGAATTATACAAGAACAATAATTCAGATTAACTAATTGAATAACCTCTTTCCCTTTATAGTATATTCCTGACACATTTGAGTAAACCTCTGTAATGGTAGAAAACAGCATACAATAAAACATATGAAAGCTAGCGCACCTGTCTACAAAAATAATTTAAATAACATATGGCTTTCAGAGCCTTTCAAAAGTATTCAAATATAAAAGAATTGAATATTACAGTACAAATTAGATGCAATAAAGTTTTATTTCCAATTCAGTGAACATCCAACTAATTGCATTCGTTATAGATAACTGATAAAATATTATCTTTTGCACAAAAACGTAACATCCAATATACAGAATGTAATGTGAGGCTCAATCAAGCATAACTGGATTTAAAATAAAACATATTCGAAGCGTTCAACTGGAGAGTTATCATTTTATAGGTATAGTTGAATTTGTGCAACGTGGCATGGGATGTAGAGATGTTGTCCAACTGCTGAGAGAGTGTTCCATCAAGCCTAGGTAGGCGTCAACTGTCACATGGCTATATTCTAGATTCAGTGTTACATGGATTGTATTTATTGAGACGCCTTCTAGAAGACAGTCTTACATAATTCTGACGCTGAAAAAGTGGTGAATCTAAGCCTAATTTGAATTTAAGGTTTTGTTTTTATTAAAATGCCCATTTAAGAAAAACAGTAGGAATAATTTCATTTACAATTTAATACACTCTTGTTCTTCACAAGAACAGGCAGATGACGATAACTTCCTAACCACGAAAATGATGTTATATATTGTTCTTGCTTGAGACGGGTTTTATAACAAGTAAAAAAATGCGTTCAATATTAGGCGGGTATCCGAGTGTGTTAAAGTTTACTGCTCAATACACTATGGAGGAAGACGATAAAACTTCACACCTGCTGCCTGACCCTTCAGTTTGTGACAAAGAAATATCCATAAAACTGATGTTTTCCAAGCCATATCACTGTTCAAGTTTTAAAACACAGTTTTACAGCATACCATAATAATATATTGTTATAGCTGCTTTTCATTTAGATTGCTTTATAAACAGAAACATATAACAACAAGGAAAGTGAATATTTCAAAGAGTTTCAAAATTGATTCGAAACTTTACGCAAATTGCCCATTTACTGCGAATATTATTTTTCCAATACCATTCATTTACCGAATAATAAATTGACCCAACATTTTCGTTCATATCGCACTTTTGCGAGCGGTGCTCTGATGGTGCTCCTGTGAAGAGCCATTGATGCCCGCAGTTCATTCCCGATCCCATTCATTCATTCTCAGGTACCCGTCAAATGATCAATTTCAAACAACCAGTATTTGTTTATTAGTAAAGGTATTGGTCGGTTTAAAAACAATTTTTATTCGATGCCTATGCCCGACTTTAGGGTTTCATTCTCATATATTTTACCACAATGACCACAAATTTTATCAAATCAAATTATTTATTAGTTTTCAAACATACCTACTTCGTTAATAAATGATTTGTTATAAGATTCCGTTATAGGAGTTACAGTTCTAAAACTGACTAGTACTGGGTACCCAAGAGGTCGTGCGCTCTTTGGAACCACTTTATCAAAAAATTGTGCAGCCCGTCCGGTTTGAAGGCAGGAAAAGGATTTATTAATCAATAAGAATGTTGATACTACATAGGTACATGTAACTTGAACTACGATATCTCATATAATTTGAATTACAGTCTGAATAATGTTGTGTCCAACTGTATTCTGAGTAAAATAGGATAGATTCCCGCGTTTAGTTAATCCGATTATATTATTGTTCAGCGGTGAGTGGAAAATCAAGTATTTAATGATAATTTTATTAAACGTGTACAGGAAAATGTCACTATTCACTTGTGACCTATTTAGTCTAATGGTACCATTTAGCCTTCTTTTGTTTTTTGCGTTGTAAATCACAATAAAATGTTAAAATTTTGTAATTAATGTTTAATCGCAATGAACCGCCTTTTAAAAGTGCTACCTCTTCAGGTAGGTAAATGTATTTACATAATGTAAACCTAATCCAACACTTCATAAATCACAATTGTTTCTTACAGCTCATTAAACTGATCTCAAAACAGTCTCAACGAGGACATTAACAGCTCCGGCGTGTCGCGTCGCCCGGGCAAAGCCGACAAAGAGCAAATTAAAGCTATCTTGTCGTTCTCAGATTGCAACGGGAGATTGTCCGCAACATGATCCCGGGGAGACTGACACAAACTGATTGAAGTCGGGTCGGAGGAAACAATTTGGGATGAGGTATTTTCGTTTATTGGGGCATTTGAACATAACATGGTTTATATGTCAGCCAGATTCAAGAAATCAAAATTGGCTATAGAAAGTTCTTAAAGGTCTCAACGTCATGGCTAAATACCCAAAGTCTTCGAAATCATTGTAATACCAGTAAATTGTCCTGAGAGATATATGATAATGATATACAACATGTAAATTAATTAACGCACTTCCTGAAAATAGTTTGTTCACAATCGTTTACTAAATCGGAACATTTTTAATATAAGTAATTTATTATCCCAAAAATAATTAAAACTACGGAAATTATTGTCATATTAACCCTGTTGTTTGTCCATACAAATTTAATCATTCCATACAAAATAAAGAAAAAAAAAAAACTTATTCCAAGAACGTTAAGGTCTTCGTTCTCCAAGAATTGGTATGACTAATTTAATAAATAACATGTTAAATTAAAAACTCAGTGTATGTATTATGATTATAACATAATATTCTAGTTGTGGTGTTCGAACGCGTGCGTTAATTACATTACACTTAATAATTTGCAAATAAAATAATCTTAAATTATTAAAATATACAACTAGTCTTACCAGATTGAAGCCTGCGGTACGACTGCAGGGAACACGCTTATATCAACACGCATTCCCGACAGTACCTACGTGGTTCCGATAAAACACATCGGCTCGATAACGTTATCTCGTTGTTTTTTGGGTTTAAATTAATTGTTACCGTTCATTACGACGTTAAGTGGTACCCGGCGGGTAGTGATTTCAGATTTAATTAGTTTTCACCAAGTACTGATTCGTTATAGTTCTAATTTATGATTTGTTATTTTAAATTACGAGTACATTAAACTGGTGTAATCTATTAATAATTGACGTTCGTAAAATAATGAGTCATTTGGACTTGTTATTTTCGTAAATAATTAATGAACTTCTAAAACGAAAACAGGTCTACAAAAGTGGTTTAAAAAAATCCTACCTACTAAATATACAAAACCCGCTCTTATTGATAACATCTGGACCCTATCTATATCCAGCACAAAATACATTATTTAAAAAGTAACCTTCGACGTATTATCTCTTCAATGTCCATAATTATCAAGCAATGAATATTTACGAACGTAGCGTTGTAGCAGGTGTGCTACGACGTAGCTTCCGTAGCGGTCGTCCACACGGCGTCTGGTGCCTCGTAGACATATGCTACGAGATATGTACGTAGCAAAGAATTTCTTGATTACAATGACTCTTCGGCTATTTAATTTTCAAAGAGACTTTGAAAGTGATATTTAAAGTAGATTCAAACGTTGAAAATGCGATATATTCTATATTTTACAAAACAATGCGATATATTCTATATTTCACAAAACAACGTGAAATATAGAAATTACAGACATTATTACACTATACAAAATTAAGAAGACGCGTTTTTCAACTTATACTCTATGTGAAAACCAATGCCTGTAAATAAAAACCTTCAAAATTCAGTCGCAGTCTTATTTCGGCAACAAACAAAATATGTCAAAAACTAGTAGTTCCCACATTAGAGGTGTTTTTGACAGATTCATAGTGTGATCAGACTGATTAATGTTTATTCAAATTACCCCTTTACTGTATTTTTATATTTCCGAATGTTATTTAGCCTTATTTTAATACAATGCGCACCAAAAGATTTTTTTTTTAATAATTATAAACTAGTGCTTGACCGCAATCCCGCCTGATGGCAAGCATTGATGCGATCGTTGATGGTAAAGCGCGCTAGTTTATTAAGAGCCTATTCACTCAGAAAAACTGAGTGAATAGGAAAGAAGACGGCAGTTGAACGAGGTGATGCAATGTTAAACCCAACAACACGACCAACGATGCTGCGCCAAAGGGAGATTGCTCTGAAGACCCTCCACGATCAAACTCCCAACACAACAACATTAGGGGCATCGTACCCGGCACACATCGCAACACAACTGCTCAGACCCGTCCTCCGTACGGCTTCACTAGACATCATGCCGGAACACGACAAATCGCTTGGCGGCAAGGCTTTGTATGGTGGGTGGTAACTTCTGCCGGCGTCCAATGTTATGGCCTACCACCGTAAAAAAACAGTCAACATTCACTAAATTAAATTTGATTTATTATACAATATTTATTGATTATTATGTTCCGTGTATATTTCTCTTAAGTTCTCAGTGAGCACGTTACAAGCGCATTGCGGGCGCGGCCGAATACTATCATAAACGTGGTTCAACTTAACCGCTTGTTTAACGTTAACTGTAGGAATAATGTTTTGTTACGGTAATGGGTTTACTACTTTGCAGTATAAATCGGTCTATTTCTTGTTCGGTACCTCTAACGTGAATTTAAAGCAATATTATTCATCGATACTCGATACCGACGACGTTAACTTTTTATATATTATTTTTTATACTTCTTGTATACATAATTTTACACCTCTAGAGGTCACTTACGGAACTAAAATCAGTTATATGAATTTACAAGTAAATACCTAGGTATCGAATAGAAACTCGCTAGTGACTAGAGTTTTTAGCAGTTTCATAAGGAATATCGGTATTATAAGTAAAACATGTGAGAGATTCTATTAAAACAAACCGTTACTACAGTAGTGTTACTCATTAGCATAATGAAGGGTAAACGTGTTGTCAAGAGTATCATGCAAAACAATACTTATTTTACTTAAATGTGTCCGGCAAACCTGACGTGAGATAAATGTTAGCTGCGGGTACATATGAACAAGAACGAAGCGCTCAAGAAACTTTTCAAGCTAGTGCTGTACGAGTGATAACAATGCCAGTAGACTCAATAGAGAAGCTTTCGAGCATTTGTGTGCTTGTGAGAATCGGTGTTTCAAATTGGTAGAGTTTTTAGAGCTATCTGCTTTCTCTGCTTTCATTCGAGTTAGAAAGAGACAGCAAACTTAGATGTGACTTAGGTGTTAGACACATTACAGTTTTTGTACCACCATAAACACTCGAAAGCCACATAAACAATCGCAGTCGCTACCGAGTTAGTATGACTCATGATATGAGTTTAACTGTAAGCTACTCGATATCTTATGGTCTTATGAAATTTAATTTAAAGGAAGACTATGACAATCACGACCACGACTGCGGAACGTAGTCCTGGGTGAGCGTGATCCCGAACTCGGGCAAAGTGTAATCAAATTTTCCTCAGAGAATTTCTTAGAAAGAGCCCGAAGGTATGTAAGTTGGCTGTGTGTTCCGCACAGCGCGCGCGTCAGACAGCGCATTAAATTAGCGAAACGTTGCCCGCACGCGTCGGTAGTCGGCCTGTCGGTGTTCCTTAGAATGCATTTTGGAGAATGTACGCGGTAATTGCATGATTTAATTCCCCCATCTCCGTTCAATCTTCGGACAACCCGTTGTACGGCGAGTATCCACCCTTACTCTATACCTTGTTGACACCATTACGATACGGAGGAAGCGTTTCGCTCCGTCCTTTATACCGCGTACATCGAGGGATTGGAACAATTTGCCAGCGGCGATATTTCCGTATGACTACAATTTAAGTGTCTTCAAGACTAGGCTCTTAATAAACTAGCGCGCTTTATCATCAATGATTGCATAACCACCAGTTTATAATATGAAAAAAGGTCTTGCGCCTGAGTCTCTCGAGTCGTATTGGATTGTCGTCCTGTCGGACTAAGAGAGTGAAGACTGTGTGTGCGCACACACCTGCACTGATCATCTCACGCACTCTATTGAAATTGGTCCTCATGGTCTAAGTATAGTCTGGGTGATCGTGTATTTTTATTACCACCGTAGGTACTTGTTATGCCTTAGATTCCTTAGACCGTTTATATAAATAATTCCTATGTTGTGTACTATTACGTTCTTTTACTCTATTTTGATCGGCCATATGAAAAAAACTGAACAAAATAGAGCCAAAACCAGAATTCAAATAAAATAACTATTTAAATACCTACATTATAGCTGTTGGGACCTACGGTGAAGAGCGGGCGCTTGATAATTGTTAACTATTCCATAAAATATATTAATAATATGTAAATATGAAATCCCAAGCGAAATAAATAATGATGTCCGATTACCGTGAAACTTCTAGAAATATCTTAGAGGTATTATTAATAGGAACCAATTATCAGTGAATCTCTAAATTATTTTTATATCATAAATATAGCTCGCACAATGAGTAGTCAGAATATTAAAAAAACATTTTTACGCTATAGGTACGGAGCCCTAAAACCACTTCACTTGATGGATGAGGCTAGTTATTTATTAAAACGAACAACATGTAGGCGTGACTCCTGCACAATTTAAATAAACTACAGCTGTCAGTTCGACAACCGATGACAGATTACTTTGAAGTCAACACAATAATGGACAACTAGCTGACGGGTGAACGTTAACACCAGGCGTTGTTCGGCTGTCATTCATAGAATTATACTCGTTAATGAAACTTTTACAGTCGTGATTCAGTTATTTATATCATCTTTAGGTACATATAAAAATAGATAATGATGTATATGAACCGTTAAACCGATAACCACGCTTGATCGATCGCAATTAAACTTGGCTGAAACCAGTACCTTGTAGGCCGCCTTCTTTTTCGACCTCCACTTGGAACGGAAACAGTGAACCAAACCGAGATACCAAATGAATCCGTAACAGCGATTTCACCGGTACAGTGAACTATGCAAGAAGACCCCAAATCGACATAAAATAGATAAGCCAACCAATAAAGTGTTATGATTGTAGACTGCCCCGGACGTGGGTATCCGAAGGTCTGCCATAAATGATATTATTAAATGATAAACGATTCTATTTCTGTAAGTAGATTACAATAATAAACCAGACATTTCAAGGTACCTAAAATTAATCGTGATGAAATCTCGAACTCATCAAATTCTGATCTCACAATTGGGTATGATGTTATCAAATTACTATCGCTAACTTTAGGGATCTGCCGGCCTGTCAATTTGTTCAGCTAAAGTTTCAGACAGAACCTCAACAGAAATTATAGCTGAAGCTGTCATTACAATAATATTGTTACTCGATTTCAAGAATTGTTAGTTTAGACACGAAATGCCTATTTTGTGTGAAATATTAAACTATGTTTTAGTAGTGGATTGTGATGAGCTGAAATAATTTATTATATTATACTCGGACTGATTCAAAAGCGATTTACTATTTTATCTTTTAATTAAACTGTATATGGTTATGAACGTAGCACTCAAGTTTGTGTAATGTGTCGCATTTCAATGTTGCAAATGTTAAATCGAAATTAAAAGTTGCCAAATGTTGACACATCGATGCTCGTGAATGTGCATACAACTTTTTAAAAACCTACATATTAAACAACATTTTTAATTTCAGCGAGTCTTTGTGATTATTCTTGCTTTAAAAATCTAAGCACGCTACAATTTTAAACACCAAACAATCAACAACACATTTCATTTCAGCGTTACCAGCCAACAAAATTAAACACTGCTAAAATTAAAAGTCTCTAAAAATAGCACTTTTTGTTGAAGTTCCGAACCAACCACTAGAAATATTACCTTCAGGTAAGAAAGACAAATATTTGGACTGGCAGTACCGGCGGGAAGCTGAGCTCGGCTTCATGAATATTCAACAAAGTGCCGCGAGAGACGGTACTTATGCGTGTTCTATTATTTGTCGGATAAATAAATGGTAACCCTGGTTGTTGTTGACACGCGGTTGTTTGTCGACGACTGTGTGTACATATAGGGTGATTACTGTCTTCGTTTAAATAATTATGGTGTTGCATTTATCGAAGAATCAAAAATCTCTCTCGCACAGTCTGCGCGCTCGCACAGTTCATAGCAATATAGTCCTAAGCACGTCATTGGAGTTTTGAGTGTTTACTGCATAAATGCAGAAACCAATTTAGTTTCGCAGCTATCCTACAAAATGAAACCATGAGAAAGTTGGATATAACCCAACACGTAAGTAGTACCTACAAGAGATTTAAAGCGAATAGCTGATGCACTTATCGTAAAGGGAAGGAAACCTCACACTCATGCGGACGAAATGTTCATGTTTACGTTAAGTATACGTTTTGTTGTTTCACCGAAATCTTATAAACATAACAGGAGAGGTGATGTGAAAACAAGCTGTTAAGAGTTCCTTATATTAAAATGTGTAGAAAATAAGTATTGTTGGTAAGGTTTTTGTTTTGTGAGCAGAAACTTCTTTTATTAAACAGTTATGTTGCAATGGGATATGTATGTATGAATACACAATAACATTTATGTCAAAAGCTACACGCGTAATTTACTACCTTTTATGACAAAACTGGTCAATCATTTAACACGCTAACGACATTGAAAACACGTTTAAAGCAATTAGTTTAACAATCTAACAAGAACCGAACAAATGCAAGTAAGACTCGCGCACGACGGGTTCCGTACCGTTACCTAAACGATAACAAAGCAAACTAAACACCATCTGTAAAATAGTCAACTGCCTAGCTATCGCATTTTATGAGATACAGTCTAGTGACAGACAGACAGACAAACAGGCAGTGGCGTCTTAGTAATCAGGCCCCATATTTACCCTTTGGCAAATAACCCTAAAAAGTAAGCTTGAATATAACCAAGCTGCTAATCTGAACAATCTTGAATCTTCCACCTCTCTTCCCATAGAACTTGGTACATATTACGAGGAAACTGATCGCACGTGTGATACCACACAATGAGACAATGTGATGGGCGGAAGGGGGCGGCCGACACGTGTGGGGGTTGAGGGGGGTTTTAAGAGGTGTTGCATGAAGACAGGTAACGAAGATGTCAGTGGCAGGATGATGGCTGAAACTGACAGACGCCTGAAGTCTTGCCGCCAAGCGATTTGTCGTGTTCCGGCATGATGTCTAGAGAAGCCGTACGGAGGACGGGTCTGAGCAGTTGTGTTGCGATGTGTGCCGGGTACGATGTGCTAAATAATGTTGTGTTGGGAGTTTGGTCGTGGAGGGTCTTCAGATCAATCTCCCTTTGGCGCAGCATCGTTGGTCGTGTTGTTGGGTTTAACATTGCATCACCTCGCTCAACTGCCGTCTTCCTTCCTATTCGCTCAGTTTTTCTGAGTGAATAGGCTCTTAATAAACTAGCGCGATTTACCATCAACGATCCCATCACTGCTTACCATCAGGCGGGATTGCGGTCAAGCGCTAGTTTATAATTATTCATTAAAAAAAAATAATAACCAAAGAGAATAATTATTTAAAAAAAAACTGAGCTGTGTGTTTCAATGGAATTTATTTATATAGTTATTTTTTTACAGTGCGTTTAACTATCGTGTATTGTCTTGATCGGTATTTATATGTATCTCACAGAAAATCCACTTTATTTCAGACTCGACCACTTACGCACAATAATCAAACTCATATTCCCGTGAAAACCAGAATTCAAATAAAATAACTATTTAAATACCTACATTATAGCTGTTGGGACCTACGGTGAAGAGCGGGCGCTTGATAATTGTTAACTATTCCATAAAATATATTAATAATATGTAAATATGAAATCCCAAGCGAAATAAATAATGATGTCCGATTACCGTGAAACTTGTCGCAAATTCAGTAACAAGAAAACCCTCGAAAATTCAATCATGTCCCTTAAACGACCCTCACGTTTACCACGGGATATCCCATTACAATAATATAATAACGTTTAGATACGGATCAGGTAAACACATGAAAAAGCAGCATTTCCCTCGTTCCGTACACTTGTTATCTTTTCCTATTATGCCTTCCATTTTTCTCATCCGTTTTGCATTTCCGTGATAAAATCAAAGCGCTGCCATGCCGACCGGTCCGTGTCCGATCGTGCGGACCGGCAGATTTATCGCCCGTCCGATAATGCTGCACGATGGAAAGCGCTGAACGGCAGCAGAACCGTTTTAGCACTCCCTAGCGATTTTAAAATAAGTTATTTATATTATAAGTCGGGTTCGGTTTTGTATTAGTGATTTACGTTGGGCTTCCTTATTGTATTAAATACAATATCGATTAAAAGTCCAAAGGCAATCTCAGAAAAGTTGACGTTTAATTTGACTTACGCCCTCTAGTTTGAAGGAAATATAGACTTGTATCATTGTCTTCAACAAGTTACTTAGTTTCAATTTGATTTCAGTGAAGTGTAGACATCAGTTAAAAATACGAAACGTTGTCATTTAGTTGTAGTTTTATTTTTATTCTCAAAATATAGGCAAATATTAATATTACACATCTATATACGCATCACTCATACACGCACAATCATTGGCTGCGCGTTCGCATAATTCATGGCGATGCTATTCGCGAAAGTAAAAATAAAATATAATTAAAATTGATGCTGAATTTTTTATAATCAACTTATATACCAACTCTTACCCCTAATTCAACTAATTCTATGGTTGTCTGAACCTTTTTTGACTAAAGCTAACGCGAAAATGCGAATTTTACTGCACAAGTTGATATATGTTGTCTTGAATGAGTGATCATTTCTCCCAATATAATTCAAAATAATCAGCTCTAAAAACTAGTCATCATCCAATAGAGGTTGTTAAGGAAGTTCCTAATCATTATGAAACTTTTCAGGACTAACCTGGCACTTTCAACCTTGAAACTAAACTATCTTATTCAGTGCGTAGCTTGTTAATTCATCTACAACTACTCAACTTGTTGGCTACATATTAATCAAGTAACAAATCATCTTCATGTGTATCAACGTGAGGTAAATATTTAAATCATCCTTTATAAGTCAAACATTCATAGAGTATAGGGGAAAAATATACAGTGTGACAATTAGATTATCAAATTAATTAAACCACATATCCAATAACAATACTAACAACGTGGAACTATTTTTTCATTTTAGTATTCAAAAAAGATTAAATTATTTGGTAACTATCGACCCGCGCGTCTGCTGCTATATTTAACTTATTATCAAGGGTGGGGTGGTGTATTTCGTAACATTTAATACGCTATTTATTTTCTTTGAAATATTCATTATTTTAACAGCTTTCGCCACTTTCTACTACTACTTTTTCCAGAGTTTTTAACCGAATTTAAAACATACGTGCTTTGTTTACTACTGCTTTACAGCGATGCCGCCTGGTGGTAAGCAGTAATGCAATCATTGATGGTAAAGCGCATCAAAAAACATTTATCTGATTTAAATATTAAACATACTCTAGCTAAAGCGCAATAGGTCCTCATCAACAAGTTCGAGCATGACATAACATAACGTATCGAAAGTCATAATGTCTCGCTGAACTTTACTACACTAGAACTAAAGTCGTTTGCATGTGACGAACTAAAATATTCCTGTGAACTTACTCCACGTTATAGACCGATGGATAAAACTCAGTATTTACCAAGAATAGCACAGTTCCAAGAAGTTGTTTTCGTAAACCTCTATCTTGGCTGAATTATTTTTATAAGATATTTCAGCAGACACATCTTATAAAAATGGCTTTACAACAAAACACATTTACAAGACCTTTTTGTCTCATTGTCTAGTCGGACAATGAGATGTTCTTTTTATCAATTCAAATCCCTTAAAAGTCCGAGACAAATCGGCAAAAACGTTGAGTTAGGTAACACCCGCAACACTCGCGACGGCGGCGAAGACGAACGGCCGCGGAGGCCCTAAAAGTCCCCAAACAAAGGTTTTATCTAAAGAAAATCCCACAAATTACTTTTCACAAATACCTTTCGACACGTATTTATAGGAGTTTAGAAGTTTACGGTAGTTTGGCGAATGTATTTGGCCATCAAAATTCAGCTGAGAGATTCCGTCGCCAGACCTAATCCGGGTTTACGACACATAAAAGTTGCAATTACTTGGAACTTCATTGTGGGCATAGTTCGGAGACCGGCGCGTGCTGACGCCGACGAATCTGTGCTGACCTTTACCTACAAACAAAGAAAAGCGAAATTAGGACCTTTTTAATTGTTACAAACTAAACATATTGGATCAATGTTAATTATCCAGATATTTTTATAGTTAGTAGGTATTTAGATCCGCCTCTGTATTCAATCGTTGACGACGTGCAAACTGTGTCCACCTATGGGATCAATACATGATTCTAAACCACCCTGAATAGAGCTTTTAGGCGTTTATTAAAAAAATCTTTGTATATATATGTTTGTTACAGTTTGACTGTGTAGAAGGAAATCCACCTTTCTAGATATTATTAACCACTAAAAATGTCTTCGCTCTTTCAGAATCATGTGCTGTATTCATGGATCCAGTTAACACGTCCACGTGCTACCATCCATGTTATAATACATGTATGTGTGTATAACATGTTAAACAAATTACACATATTTTATTGTTTTGTCTTCTAGAATAGGTCAAAGATATAAGACATGTTTTAATTGTTGATTACTCGATAATTAAAGACTTAGTTACATTTCATAAGTTTTATTTATAATAAATATATGTATAATAAACAGTTTTAATTCAGCTAGCAGCAAAATAGTTGTTGCTAGTTCAAAATTAATCCACCAACAAGTTATGTAACTACTTGTTTATAAATTAATATTGAACCAGCAAAAACTATTTTATATCTGCTATTAAATTCGTAATACTCGAACGATAAAATAAGTTTATAATGAAATATCTTCAGACACTCTAATGGATACGTGGCCACATATTATTTAATATTGTACTTAAAAGAATTCTGTAGTTATTTTCAATATGAGAAAATGAAAAGGGTTTTTTGTTCTGCTGTGTGCAGTGAGGTCAGTAGCAGGCTAAGTTAATCAACTTATACATAACTATGTATCAGTGTTCAGTGGTTGTAAACAAACATTAACATAAATGCCTTTAAAGTTGATGAATTATTAAGACGAAGTGATGTATCATGTTGAACCCAAAAGTTTAGTCTGTCGGCACTAACGGACCATGTATCAAGATGAATGGATGCGGTGCGGCGTCTGTTTGTAAACTGTATGTAAACATGGTCCTTTTACATAATCATAATATTATCCATCGTTTACACAACTTTTGGAATGTAAATTGTTGCAACATAACTTCAATTGACACTCCTAAGTAGAGAGGCAGCTTGCCAGAGCATATATGTAATTATGTATATAAGTAGATCTTTTTTTTCCATTGCAACTCGTGCGCTTGCGCTCGGTTTGATCTAATCATACTGTTGAGCCTACTGTATGGTATTATTTTACTTATAATATATGAGACAATTCTCCATTTCTCAAATGAAATTACTTACAGATCAATGGTGATATTAAATTCAATTGATTTGTAAAATAAGGTTGTGAAACAGCAGTTTGTAAACACAGATAATCGAATAGGATCTCTCAAACGGCCAGCCTTCAGTGCTTCCTAGTGATTTAGCTGGGAAGAGGAAGTGGCGCGACTCAACATCCAACGAAACGCCTGTCTGTTCATATTAGTTTATTAACCTCGCTACATCTCATTTAAAAGTCCATTTTACTTAACTAGAAGAGTTTTCCTTCAACAAATTATTTATAATTTTAATATAACTTGCAGTCTTAATTGAATTAAGAGCGGAGAGGACATCGCTAACTTCGGAGGAGTCCGGGAGATCCAGAACGGAACAAATTATCTTCATAAACATAATGGAAGGGTAAACTGGCAAGATGGCTGACTTTATTATTATAATCTGATATTATTGTGGCTAATGGGATTAATATCAAGGAGAGGAAAGTTTTCTCGACCTGTTCTTATCTACTAACTTAACGACCGGTTTGACATGAAACAGTCGACAATCGGATATATAAGTCATTTACAACAACTGATTTTCCAAAAATGTTAACATATATATAAGTTTATGGAGAATACTCCTAGACAATAAAATCCAGTTTACGTTACAATTTCAAACATTTATTCAAGAGTGCTAGTCATGCTAAAGTAAACTAATTTTTTATTGAATTAAAGTTGAACTTGAAATAATATCTACTTGAAACATTTGTAATACACTAGCTTAGATACAGTTCTTACGTTCGGGGAAATGCCGCTCGATCATAACTCATGTGGAAACGAGGGTAGGTGGCGAAGTTTGCCAATCGGCAAAGCCGTATGAAAACCGAGTATGTATAACATTAGCTGCGCCGCGCGATTTCACCCGCGTAGGTATGGATATGTTTCTTTTTATATGGTCGGTTTCTAATGATCGCAGCGTGATATTTTATAACCTAAAGCCTTCCTGAACCTGTCTTCCAACGCAAAAAGAATTTTTCAAATCGGACCAGTAGTTCCTGAGATTAGCGCGTTCATACAAACAAACTCTTCAGCTTTATAAAGGTTGTATCTGACATCGACGCAAAAACGATTACCATGGATCCGGTACATGATTCTGAACCCCCCAGTGGTAGAATTATTCGTCGGCTTTTTCATGATTTCAAAAAAAATATATGTAGTTTTTTCAATTTAGACCGTTCATAATTGCTATACCTACTTGTATAAACCAATAAGATTTTAAAGTAAAAATTAATTAATTCGCTAATTACACTAAAAAGCGCAAACAAAGAAAACAAAACTCGAAAAACTATATTATCAGCTGATTTAATAGAGTTCACATCAGGGAACAACGTCATACCTACAAACCTGCACGGCGGCACGCTTGCAGCGTTCAAAGGTCGAGCTGACACATTTTTTTAAACACTGTGAATTCTGTAACCGTTCATTAACGACATAAATGACTATCATAATTTTATTAGTGGCATGCGGTCTAGCCTTTCGCGAAGTTTGCGTTACGATGTCAGTTACATCCTGTATATTAGAATAGAAGTATAGATTTGCTTCGGCTCATCTCTGTAGTGCAACAAATACCGCCAAATAGGATAATTCTCAGCCAGTAATACATCGGCACATCTACGTTTTACATATTTTAGAAACAAGGATCAAAGTTTTATAAACAATTGAAATTAATTTATGAGTATATACGTTTTTTACGGGTTCGAACTACTAGTATAGAAGCTAATAAATATTAAGGATATGTAATATAATATACTCAGTTTCAAATTGTTTGCAGATTTGCCAATGTGTTACTAAGTGAACAATGTTTATTACCCTAGTTATGAGTATACTCGTAAAAGCAAACTAAAAACACCTTCATCAAATAATTCTGAATTTAAAATAAAACAGTTTTCGTGATCACGTTCCTCTAACAAGAAAATCTAGTTAACTTTTAGTGCTTACCCTAGAGTCTAGATCTTCTGAGAGTCTAGTACAAGAGGCAATAAACAACATCATCGTAAAATCTCATTAGTCTCGAGAGCCCTATAACTTCAAGGGTTACTACCCTGAATTACTTCGTTAGTGATATTGATAGAGCATTAAATATCTATCTACCTGGAACACTTACCTACCTGTAACTAGAGTTTGAAGCAAGATAAGTACCCTTCTTAAAGATGTACGATAACCAAAGGAGTAAAGTAACCAGGGCTGTCGGACATACTTAAATTTTAATTAAATTGTTTTTTCTCGGTGGTAGGCCATAACATCGACTGCCGGCAGAAGTTACCACCCACCAGATAAAGTCTAGCCGCCAAGCGATTCGTCGTGTTCCGGCATGATGTCTGGTGAAGCCGTACGGAGGACGGGTCTGAGCATTTGTGTTGCGATGTGTGCCGAGTACGATAAAAATTTAAAAAACTTCATTATCAAAATTAATTACATAGGAAAATATTTATTGCCTTCTTACTAAACCTGAACTAGTCCGATGAGCCTGGTCTGTTATATCCTTTGGATACTGTATTGTAAAATTTAAAATTCATGATAGCCTTTCATAAAAAACTTTTTATAAAACTTCGGAGATTAATTAAGTTCCAATTTTCTACTTTGGTGGCTCTCCCGTTTTTATCTGAAGAGTTTTATAGAAAAACTTTATGGTGATGAATAACAATCTGTTTTCTTTGAAAGAGCTTGGTGACGCCAGTGAGGATATCGACACCAGGACGACGCGATAGCTTTATAAAAAAGTCATTTCTTAGCGTTGATTAATTTTATTAGCGCCTAATCGTTTGGGATGTCCCAAAACTTAAGTTTGAAGATTTTCGTGTTTTTATATTTAGATCACTTTTTCGGAAATCTTATGTGTATGGGTACTGAAAATATTGTTAGAACAGAATAAATTACGTTGACCGTGCTAATTTAATATGAATTTCTGCTGAAATAATATATAACCAACACAAAAATACTAGCTATTAGAATTCGGCATGGACATAGGTAAAGGACCTAGAATAATTTCAGAAATGTTCACAAAGTGTGTATCTTAATCCCAACGATTTTGTTATAGATAACACTAATGTATAAACAAGCGTCATCCAGAGCCTTACACAAGAGAATTGTATCTGGGTCATTTACCGTCTATCCGGTACGGCTAAAAAGGCTGGGCTAATCCCTTTTTTCTCAAACAAAACCAGGTATAAAGCCGTTAGTGAATAAAGAGAGGCTTTAAAAGGACCCTGATGGTTGTACAGAACGTAATGTTTTAGCCATTACGATGTTGTAGGTACAAGACTGACGTTATTATTACATCTGAAAATGTTTTTTTACTGTGTCTATAGTGGGCAAGCGTTATACACATGCTGAGAGGAATCTCAACAAAATATGATTGACTTGTAAAAGCCTCCTTGGATGTTTATCTATATATGTATCTATTATAAAATATAGTATCGTTGAGTTAGTATCCCATAACACAAGTCTCGAACTTACTTTGGGGCTAGCTCAATCTGTGTGATATATATATTTATTTATTTTTATTATTTATCATTTAATTAACAAATCATGAGCATCCTATAATATTGCATTGAAATTTCAATCTGTGAAAAAATAAAACAATTTACAAAACCCATACGTGTTCCTTCACTTGTCTGTGCGCCAGGGCCACGGTTTATTTTTTAACCAACCCGGAACCCTGACCCAGGAGTCATCGGTTTTCGTAGGCTCCATCACGATGTGCTGACATCTCTTTGAGGCGATTTTCAAACACAACGCGCCGTCGACCCGGGCCTGGTCCTTACCGGGCGGCGAGGTGCCTAGTACTCGCCGCCCGCAAGCCCGCGCCTATGGCGACCGGGAGTTCGATGTTGTCTCCCGACCAGGGCGTGTCCTTCGGCAGCTAGAGGCATGAGGGCGTTGGGATCTCCGCTCCCTCATTCGCTCCGCCTCCTTTGTCAGGATCACTGCATCGCAGAAAGAGGTGATGGCCTGGCCAGCCACTCTCGCTCCGGACCACAGCCTGGACCAGGGTCGGCGCGATAGATCGCCACAAGCTGGGCAGACGTCCATCGTATGCTCCACCGTCTTCTCAGGGCAAATCTTTCACAAAGATCATCGTTTGCGACTTGAATCTAAACGTTCATTTTTTGAACACATAAACTCAATATACTCAACATCGAAAGAAAACTATTACTTTTAAAACTAAGTTTCCCATAAGAATGTCAATACATCCAATGAGTGCAGAAAATAAGTAGATAATAGAAATCACACTATCTAATTTACATACAACAAAACTAATAAGCACTTTTAAAGAATTATAAGTTTCTGTCACAAATTCATACATGTAAAACAGATTTAGAAAAGGATCATTACTTCTTACAACCCACTGTTTGTTCTTCACTTTGTAACTAATAAAACTAAGTTAAAAACGGCCAACACCCTCAAGTAAACGCAATAAGTCGAGTGGAAGGTCCTAACTCCTAATGTTCTGCCATTATCCGAAATGTTTCACCATTACGTACGTTACCAAGTTTAACTTGAAGCGTTCCAGATTAATGGTTACGCCTTTCAGGGCCCGAAAACTAGTCTAATATTTAAGAATATCAGATCTATAAAAGAATGACTTTAAGTAAGACTGTAGAGAAGCCCCTCTATTCAGTTAAGAATCTCAGATAAAATATAGATTAGCCAGTTTCGTTTTTGTAAGGAACCAGCATCCTAGAAACAAAAAATCACAGACAAGTGCTGCGTACTGTAGCACGTGGCGGATTACACACACTCACCCTCTCACATGTTCAAGGTCTGTGGAAGAATTATAGGCAGATTATGGTAATTTCGTTCTGAAATTGTAAGCCCGCACGTGTATAATAAGCCTGAATTAAAATGCTCATTCTGTAGCAAACAGTTTAAGTATGAACATATTTTCAGAATTGGGTCACAGATTACACCGCATTTTCTAGTCTACAAAACACTCTGAATAAGACTTAAGGCGCACAAAACAACGCGGTGCAAGTAACAAGCGACTTGTAATAACAGGTCTGTATGAAATAATCGCCGTCTAGTCCGCGGCCTAAATCTACCAAATTTTGAGCAACAACCTTTGCATTGCTTTTTCTTTTACATATTAGGTATAGATGAGAATTGTCAAGGAGCAATCTAGAGCAAGAAGCAAGAGCAATAGGAGAGACGTGTCAACTAAAAATATAAATATATGATAGTAATTATTTCTATGTCTTGCTACTAATTCTTAAGTAGGCGTCACCATATAAGTACTTAAGTATTTGTCCAGGCCCTAATGCCAAACCTGTTTCATTTATGAGCAGAGAAGTAGCGACAGCGTAACCTAAAGTAACAAATTACTTGCGCCGCCTCAACATTGTTTCGGCGATGCAACTTTTTTCGTATAAATCAAGGACTTGCCCTAGCTAGATGGAACAAGTAAGGTTTTTAAGTTCTTTTGACGACTGGGTTGGGACAGTAGCTAAGCGATCGACAGGTGCGCAGCGTGTTGCGAGTTGAATTCCCACAAGGAACAAATATTTGTATCGCCTACAGGTAGTTGTTCCAGGTCTGGCAGTTTGTTTGCGTAAGTTTAAGTGTTTGGGGAAAGGTTTTTATTCCTTAATAAAAATAATGTTATCAATAACAAACCTTTTTACGTATTCTGTACCTTTCTGAAATGTTCAACAACTATTTCTATCCGCTAACACTCCTGCTCTTGACTGTACCTCCTCACTACGACAGCACAATCGCATTGTTTTTCGCGTCCCCTGCGCGGTGCGGGCGCATTGTTCGTACTAATTGTACGACAATATCGTGCCCGCCGTTACCGCGCTGTGGCGGCTATTCTGAACCAAATATATACTTGTTTATACACCTTTGAGCAAAAGATAAGGTTTGTATAAGTTTAACTGGGCGCATGAATTTAGGTTTCGGTTATTTATAAGAATCCTTTGTTATTGTTCATTGTGGTGTTGATTTCGCGCATTGCTAGACAAGAATCCTACTCATGAACTCCTTTTTCCTGATCTAAGTAAATAAAATCTTATGATATTTCATCACGCGGATAGAATTGATACTTGGTGGCATCTTATTATTTATCTTATTATGTTAGACTTAAAGCTGATTCAAACCTAGTTAGGATGAGATGATAGTATTGTATACTGGTATTGAGACCATTAGTACAACTTAGATCTACTGGATATTCAACCATCGCAATATATGTCGGTAGTCCTGAAACCCCAAAACCACCAAATCTCAAACCTCTACAAAGCTACTTGATGTTCCTAAAGCGCAGATAATCAATCAAGTTGCACTCTTGTGGCCAGGCGGCTCAGATAATAGCCGGAGCGGCCTACAATATTAACTAACTGGCTAAAGTCGCGCCGAACAGAGTCTGACGAGTGCCACTTTGAGATTTATAAATTGCATTCCCAGTACATCGGAGAAGTACACGGGGCCCTGATTTGTAAGAGCACTCCTCACGTGCACCCGTGTCTTGAGATTTTAAACGATTAAAGTTTGCAAAGAAAAAGATGTATATACTCGATTCATACTATGTAAGTAAATTAGATTTTAATTGCTATGTTTACTGTTTATCGTGTAACTAAACCTACAATTATCCCATCCTTTTCAATCAGCCACAACGAAACAATACCAGTGATTGATCAAAGAACAACTATAATCAACAGTTTACAGCCATCTTTGTATTCACTTAATTACTTCGAAATCTAATTTTACTCATTGTTTCAACAAAGCTAAACTATAAAAGCAATACCTTTGCGATTTCAATTAACTTCAGCCTTTGTCCCGCCTTCACCGCGACCCCTATGTTTTCAAACTAGGGAAATTAATAGCGGTGCTTAAGGCAAGCATCTGGATGGCACGGGGTTACCTGGCTCGTTTGTCTGCCCAGACCTAGTAATAGGGCTCGTTACGACTTGCAATTAATTGCAACGGATACAGATATTGTTAGTTAATGACCTGTTAAACGGTCGCTCAGTTCTAATGCGGTGAGGTTCAGAGTTACGATGCTCTCGGAGTTTAGAGGGTGGACAGGTTCATTTACAAGTCTGATTTAAAAGGTGTTAATAACAACACGTAACTCGCAGACGGGCTGGTATTTTATTTTAACGTAGAGTTTATCCTGGGGTAGTACCTAATCTTGTAGTTGTTTATTGACTTTATATAAATCGGGTTTAAACCGGCAATAATTTTAAATTGTGACTACGCTAGTCTGGGTATTAGAATAAGATATTAGAACAGAAGTTTATCTTTAACGAGCACAAGTGCGCTATACAGGCTGTATGTGACATCGTAACGCAAACTTCGCGAGAAGGCTACACCGCATGCCACTAATAAAATTATGATAGTCATTTATATCGTTAATGAGCGGTTACAGAAATAACAGTGTTTACAAAAATGTGTCGGCTCGATCTTTGAACGTTGCAAGCGTGCCGCCGTGCATGTTTGTGGGTATGACGTTGACCCCTGATGTGAACTCTATTAAATCAGCTGATAGGATAGTTTTTCGAGTTTTGTTCACATTGCGCTTTTTTGTGTAGGTACTTAGCGAATTAATTATTTTTTACTTTTAAATCTTATTGTATTATAAAAGTATAGCAATTATGAACGGTTTAAAGTGAAAAAACTGCATATTATTTTTTTTTGAATCAGGAAATAACCGACGAAAAATTCCACCTGTGGGGCGTTCAGAATCATGTACTGGATCCATAGTAGGTACTAGTTTGTGCGTCGATGTCAGAGACACCCTTTATATGGACCGCCTCCGACTAGATATTACAAGTTGCTCGAAAAACATCATACTTTACCTTACCTCACAACTGCTTTAACCTTTCCGCATAAATTAACGCATTTTCACTTCAGAGCCATTCTGTGGTAGCTGCTAACTAGAGATCGGAAATTACGGCGCCTATATACTTGCCTAAACTTGAACAATATACCGACGAAAGAATAATATGGATACGCCTTTTAAGTAACAATTGTGTAAAACAATTTAGTTTTTGTTTATTTATATTGTAGTACATAAAATTTTCCTTCAATAATTACGAAATACCTTGTTATATGCAATCTGGTGGTTGTTTTAGAAATATGTATAAATCAAATCAAATGATTTATTTCAAATAAACATAACCTATTGTTGGCATACATATTAACTACTTCTACCGAAAAGCAAATCCATTTTTTTTTTTTGTTAAATCATGTTTAGCTATTTAAGCGCCGGAATATCCGAATTCTACTGATAACACATTTATAAGAATGAAATATTTCAATAAAGTGACATAAATAACTCCGGTCAGGACATAAATCAAGGATTTTCGTGTTCAGCCGAACCGAATTCAGAGTATCTAGCGGATATTATGATCCACAGGAACAAATGCCGTGAAATTTTTATAAACCCTCAAATACATGAAATGATTTAAGGGCTACAGTTGATTTTAACGCCGCGCTCCTGCCGCGGTAACGTGTCCGTGTGTTTCTCTGATAGTAAAATCGTACGAATTAGAGGGTCGACTTAGTCCGCAATGCGAAATGTCACGAGAAGAAATATTGGTAGAAAGGTGCGGGGGAGGTACAGGATGAAGTTAAATATTGGTACAGAGGTACCTACAGAGGAGGTACGGGATGAGGTTAAACCTGACGTGCTTTGGTATTTATTAGAACAACTAATAACACAAGGACTGTGATATTTATGCAGCATCAATTTACTTGAGATGTTTCTACTGTACGTTTAGAAAGGTTAAATCCTATAAAAGCGAAGGTATTTTCGCGGATATATATATATGGATAATTTTTAGTATCTTCTATGAACTACATAAGACTTTATATTGCTCATAAACATAAATAAAACTAATATACATTGTCGGATTTTCCTTTACTTAATTTTTGGTCAAGCAGAAACGCTGCAATATCCTGAACATGTTAACCCTTTTAAGAGTTAGAGATAAACTTTACAAAGGATTAATATCTTGCACATATCTAACTTGAAACATTCAGAAAGCTCTTGTGTATCGGAAACATCTAAATGTATTGGAAACATATTCAAATTTCAATATTACCACCGAACTTCTCCAATTTCCTTCAATCATTTCCTTCTGCCATTCGAGATATAAACTCAAAGCCTCTTTGTAAAAAGGTTCCACTCCTAACCAGACACGCATAAATATAACGTTTCATTTCATGCAGCACGTGTTACGAAAATATTATTTTATTTTCGTTCAAGAGATCACAGGCTCTATGAATGGGAATAACGTTATCTTTTGAGAAAAAAAAAAGGTTTGTCTTATTACGTATTGAATGACTTTCTTTGTTACCGCACATAATGTTAAATTTGAACTTGTAGCCTAAACTGCACTTTATTGTATAGTAAGTTAAAGTTATTGTTTCGTCTTCTTAACCTCTAGAGGTCCACTGCTGGACGAAGGCTTTCCATTTCGTTTAGTGGGCTTGCCATTATTCCCACGCTTGGCAGGCGGGTTGGCGATCGTAGTAATTTGTTATACCACAGGAGAAGCGCTGCTGCCCGCTTTCCTGATGAGAGTTCCCATAGTCGCCTCTCTAGACACCCACCATAGGACATATAGCGCTAAAAATTTAAGCTGATATTTGTTTACATTATTAGCGATCCTGTTCAGTGTTTACATGGTGGCAGGCACATCGACGCGCTTGGACGCCGCGCATAGACGACGAGCACATCAAGCTTCTATAGTCTGTCAGATTTCTTCATTAGATTTTCAACTTTATCTCTTAAGCATTAAGGCTCAAGGTTGGTTGGGGATATTTGACAATTTCGGGTAAATTGACCTGCTGTCGTCCGTACCACAATATGTGAAATTTCTTTAATCGATTTTCAACTTTAGCACTAAAGCATTAATTAGCTTTAAAGTTGATTCAGAAATTTTCACACTTCAACTAGGTAGCTTGTCAACGCAATTCAAAATCATGTGATTTTGAATTGCGTTGTATATTGCTGGAGTATCTGACATCGACGCACAAACGAGTACCATGGATCCAGTACATGATTCTGAACCCCTCAGTGGTGGAATTTTTCGTCGGCTTTTTCCTGATTTAAAAAAAATAATATGCCGATTTTTTCACTTTAAACCGTTCATTTGCTATACTTTTACAACCCAATAAGATTTTAAAGTAAAAAAAAAATAATTCGCTAATTACACAAAAAAGCGCAATGTGAAAAAAAAAACCAGAAAAATTATCCTATCAGCTGATTTAATAGAGTTACATCAGGGGTCAACGTCATACCCACAAAAACGCGCGGCGGCACGCTTGCAACGTTCAAAGGCCGAGCTTACACATTTTTTTAAACACTGTTATTTCTGTAACTGCTCATTAACGATATAAATGAGCATCATAATTTTATTAGTGGCATGCGATGTAACCTTCTCGCGAAGTTTGCGTTACGATGTAAGATACAACCAGTATTTCTGTTTTGATAGGTAACTGATACATTTCTTCGGTAAATCTACATAGGATCATGTATTTTAAAATTATTTATTAGTTTTTAATTACAGAATTAGATTTTTATAAAGCAAAAAATGTCTATGTCTCCTTGAAAAATGAATATTCTTTTTCTATGGGATGTCTGTATTGAACGCTATTTGGTCAGGAGAACGTCTGGCGAGGCAACTAGATCAAAATCCAGAGTCTTTGAGCCAAGTTAGAATCAACGTTGATTAAAAGTTTTTTTTTTTTTTTTAATTAACATGAGATAAAAACGTTCTGTAATGCTTAACTACGTTTATAAAAAAAAACAGATAGGTATGTTAATTAGAATATAAAAAATGCCATATTTAAATAACTGTGCTTTTGTGATTTGAACCTTTTGGCGATATGAATAAAGGTTACAAAGATTTTATCCATGACATTATTCAAACTCTCAAGATGTCTTTATTTACCTGAGCCGGCCCCATTGAATTACAAACCCTCTTTTATCCTCAATAATCCAATCCGCCATTTATAACCGAAACGTGTTGAATACCTTTATCTCCCTTACCTACGTCATTGCAATTTTGTGATTAATTCGAGAAAATTCTTCTTCATTCAATCTATAAGAATGGGAACGAGACACTTTTATTGAGGTTTCTGTCATTTAATGTGAATTATTTGTTACCGTAGAGCCTATTTAAATAAGCATCTTTAAGAGTAAATGGGTAATTTATTCTGTCTACTCCTAATTTGCCAATTCTTCAAAAGAGATGTTTACAAAAAATTCTCATTGTGAATATTCATTAAAATGATTTTCAAAAATCGACAATGCTGATTGATATAGGTAATACGGACTATTCTCCGTAACTCGACGGAAAGGTGCGTATTTGTGTGTCACTGATTGATATTAACATAACTATAATAGAGATGGTAATTCTCAGATTAAGCGTTGATCAAATAAAGTAGCATCGAGAAAATTGAAACCCAATCATTTCAGGATTAGCAACATAGTCTGCTACCTATATTGCTAATCCTTATATGATTGCAACATATCCAGGTAGTGCATAGTACTGACATTCAATCAATTATACTAACAGGACTATGGGCGATGCGCAAATATCGTAAAGCATGGCATATTGCGCGTGGTACCAATCCCTGTAGAAGAGAAAAGGTCTGTGTGCCAGCTGTGGAAACACAACAGACTAATAATGTTTTTTTTTATTATTATTTATAAACTAGCGCTTGACCGCAATCCCGCCTGATGGTAAGCAGTGACGCAATCGTTGATGGTAAAGCGCACTAGTTTATTAAGAGCCTATTCACTCTAGCCTTGAAGACACGCCATTGTAGTCCGACGGAAACACCGAAGCTGGCTAATTGTTCCAGTCCCTCGATGTACGCGGTATAAAGGAGGTGGCGAAACGCTTCGTCCGGATCGTAGTTAACAACGTAAGAGTGGAAACTCGCCGTACGACGGGTTGTCCGCTGGTGGAACGGAGATGGGGGAATTAAATCATGAATTCCCTCGCACAGTCCCCAAAATGTATTTTATCTAACCTAGGTAAATTATAATAAATATTATGAAAAAGCAAAATTGTCTGTTTGTATTTTAATCTCAGGAAGAACTGTCCCGAATACGAATATTTTTTTACTGATAAAATGCTAAAGGATATGTTTTATGGTAAAGATGATTCCCATGCGGGCGGAATTGAATTGAATTTGGTTTACTGTTCAGGTAAGTCGTGCCCCGGAGCCAATAAGGGATATTATTCTTTTTTGTTTGAAATAAATTTAAGAAAGAAAACAGAAAATATTATAAGCAGTAACAAAGAAACAAGTTTACGTTCTCTAAATACAAGACGAATAATTCAAACAAGTTACAGTGGAAACGCAATCTCAGATCGAACCAACAGACTTGGTATGGAAATCTAATTCAACCCCATTCCCTATGGATAAAACCAGAATACAATCGTAAAAGTTGGAGCGACCGACAATATCAGCTCATGTAGACGTCACTTTAAATAATAATGTTCTGCTTAAAGTTACACGTGGTGTAAGTTGGTACGCCAGCACTACGACTTAGCACCACGACACACTACAACAGATATTATGTGATCTATCACACAGTTGTGAAGTTTAGAGGAAGTTTGTCACTGAGATATTTATGTGATTGGTGGGAATATCATGATATATATGTGAATACGGATATTTATGTGAATGATGGGAGTATAAATCTATACTTAATCCCCCCTATTCATAAACGCTGCTCAAAGTTAACTAATGATTAGCGATTGTTTAAACATACATTTTAGATGTTTGCACGTCACTTAACTTTTATAGTCGTTTATGAATAAACCCCTTAAACTCTGTGGTGTTTATTCATAAAGGATAATTAAAGTTAAGTGACGTTAAAACATCAAAAATGTATGTTTAAAGAATCGCTGATCACTAGTTAACTTTAAGCAGCGTTGATGAATACGTCACATATACATATAAAGTTGTAGAGTTTGTTTGTTTGAACGCGCTAATCTCGGGAACTACTGGTCCGATTTGAAAAAATATTTTTGCGTTGGATAGCCCATTAATCCAGGAAGGCTTTAGGCTATATAACATCACGCTGCAACCAATAGGAGCTGAGCATATTAATAAAAAAACGCGCGTGATACCGCGTGGCGCAGCTAGTGTAAAATAAGGTGCCCAATTGGATACACGGGCCCCGCGGCCGCCGCGGCGATGATCGCGTCCCGGATGGGTTGTCCATACATACAGGGGCTCTAGTCTGCTATTTTTATAAATTCTGACACAATTCTATTGTCACTTCATTGTCATTGTGCTTAAACGTTCGTAATCTACTAAATTAATAATAATCGATCGATTATCTCAGTCGTCTCGTAATGGAATGGAGCTAGAATGACATTGCTCTATTGCCTTTATTATAAAACCCCTTAAGAGAAATAAAATTTGTCAAAAAGTTAGGGAATTTAGAGGAATTTTAGAAAAACTGGAAGTGAGATCAGACGGTTTACGTTCTTAAAATCAAAAAGGATTACCTCTATGGTGGGTGGCACACGCACATCGGTCTCCAGAGCGACGCACCTCACCTTACTAAATAACATCACCAAGAAGGTCAGCGTTAGCTTTTGTCACATTTTCCAACAAGTCACAGTTACAGCTTGGTAACAAGCGGACTAGTTCAGTGTCAAAGACCAAACACATATAATAACTTAGTAACGTTATCGAAGCCTCTAAAAACTTGTGTAGCAACCCTGCTCCAATACAAGTCAACATCGACTTAGTAATAACAGCTAAACTCCGGCGCTTTCAACTAGTGACGTCACGATCAAAGGTATAACGAGCCAATAGCGGCAACTTGGGCTTCCAACTGCAAGTGTACTTACTTACACAGCGGACGTACGTCTAACAAACCGCAAGGTTTACTTGCAAGCTTGTCGAACATTCGATGTTACTTGCACAAGTTGAGATGTAATTTGACTTATAAATGGATTGCATTGAAATGTTCAAATGATCTGTATTCCAAGCCTGAAAGTGGAAGCTTTAAACTCAGTACTTTTTGTCATTAAGCTTAGATAGTTTGATCTAGCAAATTCCTTTCTGTAGCGTTTCCTGGCTGGAAAAATTGAAGCACAACAAAAAGCTCAACTAAACATAACAAA
The DNA here is from genome assembly GCA_037179545.1 of Sesamia inferens. Classification (NCBI taxonomy): domain Eukaryota; kingdom Metazoa; phylum Arthropoda; class Insecta; order Lepidoptera; family Noctuidae; genus Sesamia; species Sesamia inferens. The sequence continues at coordinate 30,525,332 of CM073937.1, read as the reverse complement.
ACAATGAACAGTCCACCGCACACCACAGAAAAGATGTTGAATATTATGAACTGGTCCTTGATCGCGATTTCGCCTGATGGTAAGCAGTGATGATTTGCTTAATGGGAGTGTTGCCACTAACCTCATAGTGGCAACACTCCCAATAAACAAATTGTACAACAGACGCAACAGACTGTACGAGAAAAAAAAATCAGAAAAGTGTTTATTGACCAGATAATGCCGTGAGCAAGTTTACAAGTTTTAACTCCAATTTGAGACTTCATCAATAGCTTCAAACATTACGGACAGATAAGTAGCTAATACGCTAATAAGACGTTGGTACATATTATGAAACCTCGTCCTCATTCCAAAAAGGTATCAAACTAAAACCAATTTTACACCGTAGTGATTCTAATAAACTACAAAGTTCGTAATAGAGGTTTAATGAACAATATTATAGGTGAGAAGGAGTCCGGTCGGCGAGGCGGACTGAAGTTCACCAGTTTGGGCTAATGTTGACAATCAAAGTTTGAAATTACGGCGCCCGTCAGTTACCGTCCTAATAGTTCTGGTGACAATATGATTAAGTTACGGTGTTCAGGCAGTTTGTTAAACTGTGGTTGTTTATATAGAACCGCCTCTAGCTCAATGATGTTCTTGGTTAAAAAACGTACAAAAGATGTAGGTCCCGTGTAAGCAAAAGGGCTACATATATTAACAATAGATCGCTGACTGTTCAATGCTTTGGCACTTGACGACGCAGTGAAACTCTTGTGAAACTCACAAAATTACAACTCTTGTGCAACAAACAAATAAATATTCGTTTGGTGCAGCACAAGAGTTGTCGAAGAGTATACTCGATCAGCGACGCGACGCCCGCTTGGCGGTCACAACACTCGCTCACGGGCTCATTTACTCATTGCTCGTCAAATCGTTTTTAGTTGCCAGCTCTACAGTCTGCATCACACAGGTGCATCTATTCCTAGCAAATCTTTAAAGAATCAAATCAAAGTTATAACTAGGCAACACTGGCTTGATGTAACAAACGGTTTGTTTCTCCATTCACCGCAGAACTGTTCCGTAGCTGGAACTTGTCTACGTCAGTGCAACAACAAGTTTTAACGTAAACAAAAGGCGTGCGTGCGAGGGAGGCCGGGGGAGCGCATTCGGAAGTTTGGCGCGTCTAGTTTAATTAGTTTCGCAATGTATGTAGGTGCGAAATTATTATGTGGTGAGAGAAATTATTTAATCAGCTCATGCTTTCAGGAAACTCCCGGAGAGTTCATATGAACTCTGTCTGCCAATTAGTGGCTTGTTTTGATTAAAATAATTACGAATAAGTTATGGTAGGCTTTTTGTACACACATGTTTTTCTTGTCGAGTAAAGCTACGTTTATTTGCCGTGAGTAGGCCACGGTGTCTGTGTTTTCTGGAAATTTGTAGACAGACACGTTTATTATACATATCGATAAGCTCAGAAATCATTAGATTTCTGTTATTCCTTTACCTTATTATTAAGATTTCTGCGCTCTATAGAAACCGTGCTGGGTACAAAGCCCCTAATACCGTACCCTTAACAGTGAAATAAGATCAATATACTAAGAAATATCTTTGTTATAATTATCCCCTAGGTATTAATTTCCCTCATAATCTAGTCTAGATCGCAAATCATTTTCAATTCATAGCCAAAAAAAGGCAAAAACGCAAAATCTCTTATTAAAATAAGTTTTACCCCGGAGTAGCTCTAATTTACCTCGCTGGCAATATTAGCGGCGATAGGCAAAGCGAATTGTGGAGCAATTACAACCAAATCTAATATCCTCGCGTCTGGGGAAAATTAAACTGTCCCAGAGTCTGTGGCGAATTAATTAGAGGAGAGGAGAAAAGTTTGATGAAATCTAGAGCGGCCGTGCGGATAGTCGCTAACTCGGAGTTGACACTGGGGAGTACCACCCACGATAGGGTTATAGTTAGTCGGGTTTTATATTTGGGTACAGCTTTTAGAGAATTCTTTTAATAACATTATATTTGATTCGGTACCAGAAGCGTAGGAAGCGCTTGTACAAGCCATGTATGTCATTGTATGTCTATATATTATGTACACAAGTCACCTATAACTGTGTTTACTTACACCATAGAAATAGTTATATAGTCTTTGACGTAGACAAACAAAACACACACAAAGAGGTATCTTTTTTGTTGTGTATGGGAAATTATCGAATGATGACCCCCGCTCTGGGCGGAGCGGAAGGGCGTGTCAGGCTTTTACTGATTAAAACCCACACGTGTTTCTTTACTTGCTTGTGCGCCAGGGCCACGGTTTCTTTTTTAACCAACCCGCCACTTTTAACCAGTAGGCATCGGTCTTCGTGAACTCTGTCACCATATGACTAAAATACCTGTGTACCTGTATATATGGCGATCTCATTCAGTCGTCAATAACTATGTAATGATGACTTGTGCCGGTCAGATCTTAGCCAATCAACAATTCGGTAAGATGACATTACCGTCCACTGTACACGATCGACGACAGACGACAGTATTCACAAAAGACGTCACAACTAATTGTCCCGAACGCAACACTTCACCGCCCACCCTTGCTCCAATCATTCGATCCTTAAACAGCGGTTTGAACTCACAAACAAACCAACCACCCCCACCGCCATTACAATATGTCTGCCAGCTGCCGACGAAGCATACCTCTCTTTAATTCTTGATGACCACCAACAGGTCCTCTACACGACTGTATGATTTACCTGTTGCCTGCCAATTATTAAATTCTTGGTAACCGATTAGTAAAGGTTTGAGGGGCTGGTTACCAATATTGTTGTGCATTATGACATTTCAGCGCCTGCGCAAACCACTGAATTTCTATTTGTTTTATTTATTGGGCACCTAAATATCCAGTATGTGGAAGCAATGAGACAGTTACACAATTAAGGCATATTTGATTATAATATTATGTAGATAATTAAAATATGAAGCCTTATTTAATGAGACAGCCTGTAACGGTACCTACAAACGCCACATTGAACAACGCGTCATACTGACGTCACACGAATTCTACATCTCGCAAACAGAGTTTACCGTGCAACTAGCATGCATACAGCATCCCAATATCAACCGCTGGACAAGTGCCTGCCAGACATATCACTCGCCGAGACGGATCCTTCCTAATAAAGTAGATATTTTACGAAAAATCATTCCTCATTCTGAAACACTGAGAAAATAATGACGACAAATAGAGTAAGCTCAAATATTTGTAAAAGAAATTCCTATGTCAATTGTTACGCTTCAGTTAGCAAAATGAGAATGTGCGCCGACAAATGTAAGACAAAGAAAAAAGGCATAAATTAATTACGAATTTTCAAACATTCTACCAACTCTGTCAATATTCAATGGAAGAAATATTCATTACAAAAACAAATAATATAGTAAATCTATAAGTACTTGCGTAAAATATAAAGTTTTCCATTTGTCGCAAAACAAAGAACGGCGCACAATGCTATTTGACGAGGAGACAATAAGTCGACTGAAACAGCGAGCGAATCCTTTGCTACCAGGCGAAAATGAAACATGTAGAACGTACACGCTCAGAACCCTCAAAGAATTTCGGTTCGACGACGAGAATATGAGTGGTGTAATTTTGGTTATAAAATAATATGAGCATCCGCCGGCGGCAGTCAATCCGTTCGTACAAATACTCGTATTTAGAGAGCTCGTTGGATTATTCGAACTTTGTTTTACGTTTGGACTATAAATAAATATGCTTTCGGAGGTTTTGCTAACCAGATTTTTTTAATGTATGTAAATCTCCACCAGGTGTTTACTGGATCTATTACTGCTCTAAATAAAACGTCATACTCACTTCCATGTTACTTCAACATAAATAAAAAGCAAGTAAATAAAAAAAACATTATTAAAAATAAGCCGAATATTGTGAAACAAAAAGCCTTTAAAAAACGAAATCCGATCATCCTGCCAGCTACTCCATTCATGTCCATTAGCAGCGTCACGTTCATTGGAGGCCGTACATACCTAACTGCACATGCAACACACAGCGGCGACATCAAAGGGAAATGCTACCACTTATATGGACCATATATCCATATAGGTTTTAATAAAGGAAAATATGTTTGTCTGTAACACGGCTTTGTTCAATTTGGACCGGCAATGGCAATACCGCGACGCACTGAAGCCACGTAGATCCAGTAGTGGGCCTACGCTCCACTCCCAGCAGTGGGATTCGATCCTAAATTTATTCTAAAAATTTAAACACTAAACCCACTTTTTTCGACTAAATAAAAATAAAAATGTCGAAGCAAACTGACGACATTATGACACGAATTGATGAAAAAAATTAATTCCTTTTAGACTAGAATTGCAGGAATTAAGGTCAGAAAATGAGAAATTAAAGGAAAAGATATACAAATCCACGACCAAGTAATAATAAATACAAATGGATCAGTTTATTTAAACAGTAATCTCTTCAGTCGCAGATCCTCAAGCTCCGCAAACTTGTGATCTTCACAGTGGAACAAAATCATAATGTAAAACTATCAAGTTAAAAGGTTTTCATTAGCAGAGGTCGCGACTCTCCCCGAGCTACCCTTACTTACTACCCATTTCATTATACTTTAGGGTTGTCTAACTTCGACTTGTAAGTGCATATAAAAGCACGAATAAATGATCTACGAGTATTCGTTTATTATTTAGTGGCTTTAGGAGTTAGGGACTCGTTTGTAAACTTTGTTTAGGTAAATTTTATTTTCGCATTTGCTCGCGAAATTGGTTGTAATGTTTATTTAAAACAAAAGTTGTTTCCATTACTCTTGGTTGAAATGAAAATTTACTGTTTAGTCATAGCCATGGCAGCGTTGTCTAACAAAATTTTGCATAAATAAACTGAAGTTTTACAACATATGTTTTATGGGTTTTATTAGCAATATATTTGGCATCAATTGGAAAACACAAATCGCAATCACTTTGACAGTACAGCCACGTCCTTGACAGTCTTTATGTTGTTGAGCAGACGGAATCACAAACTTACATATGCAACACCAGATTAGGAATTCCCTTCAAAACCCTCGGATTGTAAATAAAAATGCTATTGTTATTTCACATCAACCAACTTTTGATAAGTTCGTTGGTGGATGTGAAAATCAGATTTTGTACTTTGTAATTTTTGGCAGATTGGGGGAAAACAATTATTTTCCGGAATAAGTTCGGCGGAAAATAATTATTTCCATCTAACTCTACCCCGCCGCGTCGCCATTACTGTCGGAATTAAAAACAAATCAAGCCCTTTTGTTGCCACTACTATTGCGAAAATTGCTTTTGATTACCTATACCAATATTGCTATTTAGTTTGATTACTGCCTTTCAGTAAAAATATTCCACGACTGGCTGCATTCGCATGAAAGTAGATCGAGGTTGTTTGATGTTTGTGTTATTTATTTTTATTTTTTTTATTCAATAAACTTACCTGTTTGGCTGTAGGTTTGGTTGTTATGTCTGCTACAATTTCTAAGTTTTATTCGGACATATTGTGTGTTCGTACCTATAACAAAAGAAACAAATCATTAGTTTGTTACACTTATATAAAAGTAGATAAATTAGGAACAAAACCTGTAACACAAAACGTTGCTTACAAATAAAATAAATAATGCTATTTTCAATTAATATTTCACCAAAGTGCTGCCGAGTCTGTCATCGTTTTTAAACATCGATTTTGCTGATTTCATGATAACGATACAAACATACAACAACTCTCTCAAAGCTGACTTCAAACTTCCCAATAACTTACATCAAACAACTCCAACTGACTCAATACCACATTTCATCTTACATCAACAGTTTCCAACTTAAAATGAGTACCGATGTCAATTTCTCGCAGGACTCGCATCCATCGGGCACATGGTACAGTTGGCAGCTGGCTTCACGTTAGCACAATACTTATTATTAAAATTAAGATTAATGCCAGCCACTCTGGCGGAATAATCTAGAGCTTTTAGGGGTGGTGGAATACGGAGGTAGGAACACTTAGTGTTATTGTTGTTAATTTAGAACTTGTTCAGTTATGTATGGAGTTTTCTGAAAACCAAGCAGAGGTAAGTTCCACTTATTGTTTTATTTGAATAATTGACGCATGTCTGCCGACGAATGAAATGAGCCGTGGCAATAATATGTTGCAATAAAAACATGCAATGTTTAAAACTCTGCTAATAAACATCCTATTTCATAGTATTTCTTACAATATTTCCTGATGTAGTGCATTGTTAAGAAAAATTAATAGCGTGTTGAGATTAACCATGGTTATGTTATGGTACACTAACAGCTGGTTGGTGATTTACAAGTATGGTCTGAAAGCTCTTCCTCGTTAACGTCTCTAGCACAAACTAGACAATTCAAACAAAGTAATAATAATATCTAACAGCATCAGTCCCTAGGTTCTCCATTACAATGCAATTCATCTAAGATCCAATCGACTAGAATTTATTACTTTGAAGACAGGATCCTCTTAGTTTACCATTCTACTTGGACTAAGCAAATAGCTCCTAGTAATTGAAATGTTCCATTTAGAATGTTTGCCTCAGAAATAAGTTATAAAATTTATAGGAAAAGATCCATTTGTCCAGGAAGATTTATCACTGTCAGCTGGCAAACAAATAGCACATTACCTAACAGCAAGGTGAAGCTGCAGCCAAATGATGCTAGTGTGCAACCGTGCGGAAACCAGGCAGGGATCTGGCAATTTTTCTTTCTTGAATCGTTTGCAGATTACCTCCCAACGTATCGGATAGTGTTGAGTGGTACAGGTTGCAGGGCGCGGCGGCGCGGCGGCGTTCCAATTTCAACACGTATTTTGAATTCGAAAACTACATCGTTTTGTAAACCTGCTCCGTCATCGTATTTGGGGAAGTAGCAAAATTGTTTTATATCGAAAAATTTCAGTGTTTAGATGAGCGTGATTAAAGTCCAAAATATATACTAATACAGCTATAAATAAAACATAGTAAGTATTCTTTTCATATATAAAATAACAAACAGTGTGATATGTGCTTTAAACATTACGATCACACCTGACCAAACATAACCTCAACCCCAGAAACCTTAGAAATATATCTACAATAACAATAGGACCCGTTCCCAATAAAGTGTCAATTTTCCACAAACTTTTAGCTCAACATCTTTTGTGTAACTTTCCGCTTATCATTACACCGCTGTGTAGCGAGTGGTCCACAAAAGCTATGAGTTATTCTGTTGAGCTGAGGCCGCGTTCATATTTGATGCGCTCGTTAAAAACTCCACCTTTATATGGAAACATTAGAGATTGTATACTGAGCGGGAACGCCCGGTGTGGGCAACAAATCCACGACCTAATGCCTTCTCTTTTATACCGCGTACATCAAGGGACTGGAACAATTTGCCAGCGGCGGTGTTTCCGTCGGACTACAATTTCAGTGACTTCAAAGCTAGAATGAATAGGCTCTTAATAAACTAGTGCGCTTTACCATCAGCGCTTGCACCACTGCTTACCATCTGGCAGAATTGCGGTTAAGCACAAGTTTATAATTTATATTTAAAAAAAACTGTAACCTAATTAAATGGCAATAGTGGAACAGAAAAGTTTTCATAAGCTGCTTTTATTGGTACAATAGATTAAGTGTAGTATTTAGTTTGGACATATGTGACACCTGGAAAGCACGGCTTGCTGAATTTACGTCGACAAAAAGAAACCGTTGGCGACATCTACCAAAGGTCTTATGGATACTATTATAAAACTTTCTGTTAGTTTAAATGAGTACCATTCTGTTCCTTATTCTCGTGTCTTCATCGCGAGTCGGTCCTAACCCTGTATATTCTATCAACATCCGACAAGGCGGACAAAATATTATACCCGAGTTAAGGGCGCGCACATTTGGAGCGCCCCTAGTTTGTACTAGGTTAACTTACTAGAATTTTTAACGTAGTTTAAAAGTAGACATGCATTATGTTAAGGTATAACAAAAGTTAAAATATGATAGTACAGCTACATTTGATTATATTTACTTCACGCCAAAAGTAAGGTACTTGAAGTAACCAAGTGACTGTTTAAGTTTATATTTCACCATTGTGCTACAAACTACCGTCAAATAATATTGTCGTCAATAAAATGGAATAGGTACTTTTATTCTATAACTAGCAAAAACATTATAAAAAAGTATTATATATGAAGTCGCATTTCCTTTCTGACTACTCTAAACAGCAAGGCCGAAATAAATTCAAAGCTCTCTTTCAAAGTCCAGACATAATCTTAGTATAAACATAAATCACGTGAACAGCATACTGTAGATCAGGACTTCCCAACCAGGGGGGCGTGCCCCCTTGGTGGGGCGTAGAGGGATGTCAAGGGGGGCGCGAGACGTTTGAGTTTTCGAAAGAAAAAATTAACTAAATGTGTTAAGTAAACACCATCACTCGGACACCGTTTCAAGCTAGTTTTATTGTACCTACTGCAAAATGGGGGGGCATGAAAAATGTTATTTTTAATGCGGGGAGGCTCGACGAAAATAAGGTTGGGAAACCCTGCTGTAGATTGATATTTGAAATGACTCATTAGAATAGAACAGAATACTCTTTTAAAGACATTTTTTTTTTTTCTAAATAGTGTTTCGATATTAAAAGATAGTTCTTAGCGATAACACCTTTGGATAGATTAACAAGGAGATCATTACCGTCTGTCCGAATTGACACACTTTTGCTGACAGCTGGTGAAAATGATAGTTTCATGACGCCCGTTATATCTTGGCGGAATCGTTTCTCTTGGGAAATCTTAGGTACATAAAAATAAAAGGTGCCTTTCACCGACACCTCAATCCCACTGACATCATACCACATTTTTCTAAAATGGGTTCACCGCTAGCCACTAAGGAAATGGACCAAAAGAAATATGAAGGTGCATGACGAACGAACTCCAGTTCAGAAAGGGATTAAGTTAATGTGAAGTGAGGGGATGAAGGAGTCAAGTATGCTCTTACTATTAATGTAGCGAGCACTGAAGTGCGTGTGTAGACCCTTCGCGAAGGCCTCACTAGTGAAAAGTTGCTTTTTAAATCGTCATAGCGCGTTGATGCTTATACACTAACATTTGCAGAGTAAATAATTACTTTTTAGTAAATACAATATTTCATATTTATTCAAATCCTTGAAGTACTTTCCAAATTGCCTAATATTTTCACTTAATATTACTTTAAAAGTTTATTTTCAAAGCAATTAACAGCACGCGTCCAATAATCGTAAACGTTCGCTTCGAATACAAGGCGAATTAAGTAAAAGCTGCAAGCAAGCAATTAACAATCTGATCACATACACACACCTAGAAGGCACCTATAAATGAAACACGTATTTTACGCGTATGTACATCATTACTTAGCACATATTCGTACATGGTTAAATGTACATAAGATAAAAAATACATAAGAATAAAGGTGCCTTTCAGTGCTCGTTATATTTTTACGACACGGTTTTCACGTTCACTCTTCACCCCTTTGTATAATTACAAAAAGGGCTATGGACATTGAGTTGATTGAATTTTCAATAATAAAACTTTGTCATACACCAGAAACGGTATTTTTTTTAACAATAACAAATTAATGCCCATCCATATCATGCCTGTATTCTCCGATGGCAAATATATACGAACCAAATAATACTATATCAGATCCGGGAATCGAGGCAATCAATTTAAAACTATATCAACATATTCGCCACTATTGGTGTTGACATGCACCAAACTAAAACCAACATTTAATCAAACAACGAATTCAAGAAGCCATATTCTACCGACAACCTACATAAATAACCAAGTTGGCTAGCTAAATGTATTTCTTTTACTATGAATTAGTGACTATGTTTCATATATTATCGTAAAGTTCACGCCTAAATGGGTTTTTCATTAGTTGCAGTTGCCATCTCCACACATTGTTACATTTGGTTTGTTTTAAAAGGTCATAATTTATACTTTTAAACCGGAAACTATTACTTAACTGTATTTGCTTTTAGTGCTTTCAGATCTTTAGTTTTGCAATTATTTTAAGCAACGTGGTTATTCAAGGCAAAGTTTCAAAACTAAGCTGTTTTCTTAGTTGATTTTAATTAAGAAAATATGAATTACCTACTCATTTTTATTTTAGTTATTTTCATAGTCTTATGACTTATGGGATTCTTCTCTGGGGAACTTGTGCGGACATCAATACCATCTTTGTTTTACAGAAAAGGGCTGTTCGAGCCATCTACAACCTTGGTCCTAGAGATTCTCTTAGAGAAAAATTCAGAGAGGTGAACATTCTGACTGTAGCTTCGCAATATATATTTGAAAATCTTATGTATGTACATAAAAATATATCTAATTTTAAGAAAATAAGCGATGTTCATAATATAAATACCAGGAACAAACACAATCTTGCTGTACATCACACTCGTCTCCACAGAGTAGGCAACTCGTTCATGGGTCAATGTATACACTTTTACAACAAGCTTCCCATGGACATTCGAAACTTACCCATTAAACGATATAAAACCTAAAACTTTGCAAAAAGGGGTATTATAAAATCTCAGATTATTTAGAGGATAGAGAGGCTTGGGACTGAGCTGCTCGCTCTGTTAAGCATTGTTATTAAGCAATATGCGTAATTATAACGTAAATTATTGTAAACATTTTTATTTTTAATGTCTGGACTTTAAAAAAGACGATGATCCCTGAGTTTGTTTCGGCTATTTCTTTTCAGAGGTAGTCAGTTAGGAAATGCCGGCTTCATCTAGTTTAAAAAAAAAAAAAAAAAAAAAAAAAAAAAAAAAAAAAAAAAAAAATATGACGTGTAAGGGTGATCGGTGATCCTCCTTGCTTAATAAACGATTTCATTTCATTTCAAACCGTTTTTACCCCGACTCCGGGACAAAAAGAGTGGTTTATGTTTTAATTGACATAAAAGGGAGAACTCGTTCCGAATCATCAAAATACTTTCAAAGTTATTGCCAATAATTAAGTTAGAGCACATCAGCATGAAAATACGTATTCAAAATCGACCACGCAATACATATCCAGTGTATTGAACTCAGTATATTGGTCCAATTTACATTTGATATCGCACACACATCCTCCCACCCTGTCGGGAGGAGGAAGGGGGGGTGAAACAACTCTCGTGTTTAACCCCGGGCTATCTTATTTGATTTCATGTTTATTAATGGCTGCATCAAATGGATGCGGTTCAATGGTTTTAGTGTCCAATTATTGATGACCTTAATTAGTGAGCGGAAGGTAAGTCTTTATTAGTAGTTGTCAATGAAATGAAATGAAATGAAATGAAATGAAATGAAATGAAATCGTTTATTAAGCAAGTAGGATCACCGATCACTTTTACACGTCATATATATTTTTTTTTTAACTAGATGAAGCCGGCATTTCCTAACTGACTACCTCTGAGAAGAAATAGCCGAAACAAACTCAGGGATCATCGTCTTTTTTCAAGTCCAGACATTAAAAATGAGAATGTTTACAATAATTTACCTTATAATTACGTATATTGCTAATAACAATGCTTATCAGAGCGAACAGCTCAGTCCCAAGCTTTTTTGTCTTCTAAATAATCTGTGATTTTATAATACCCCTTTTTGCAAAGTTTGGCCTTTATATACTTTTTAAATCGTTTAATGGGTAAGTTTCGAATGTCCATGGGAAGCTTGTTGTAAAAGTGTATACATTGACCCATGAATGAGTTGCCTACTCTGTGGAGACGAGTGTGATGTACAGCAAGATTGTGTTTGTTCCTGGTATTTATATTATGAATATCGCTTATTTTCTTAAAATCCGATATATTTTTATGTACGTACATAAGATTTTCAAATATATACTGTGAAGCTACAGTCAGAATGTCCACCTCTCTGAATTTTTCTCTAAGAGAATCTCTAGGACCAAGGTTGTAAATGGCTCGAACAGCCCTTTTCTGTAAAACAAAGATGGTATTGATGTCCGCACAAGTTCCCCAGAGAAGAATCCCATAAGTCATTAGACTATGAAAATAACTAAAATAAACAATTCTGGCTGTATCCACATCAGTTATCTGTCTAATTTTCTTAACAGCAAAGGCGGCGGAACTGAGTCTACCCGACAGCTTCTCAACGTGAGGACCCCATTGCAACTTGGCGTCAATAGTCAATCCAAGAAAAACTGTCGACTCGACAGGGATCAACTCTACTCCATTCAGTTGAACATTGGTACTTAGCTGCCTGACATTTGGCGTAGAAAATTTAATGACTTTAGTTTTTTTTTCATTTAAAAGAAGGTTATTTACATTAAACCAATGGACAACTTTAGAAAGTGCATTGTTAACTTCGTCAAAATTGGCTAGCTGACGCTTGACTTTAAAAATAAGAGAAGTGTCATCCGCGAACAATACAATGTTGTGATTATCCCTCACGTGATGAGGTAAGTCATTAATATAGATCAAAAACAAGAATGGACCCAGAATTGAGCCCTGCGGAACGCCCACGGTGACCACAGATCCCGCAGATCTCTTGCCATTAACATCAACCCTCTGAATTCGATTATTCAGATAAGAAGTCAGAAGGTCGAGAGCTCTGTCCCTTAAACCATAATGGTACAATTTCCTAATAAGAGTATCATGATGTACGCAATCAAAGGCCTTGGACAAATCACAAAAAATACCAAGAGCATCTTGCGATTCCTCCCAGGCCCCAAATATGTTCTTTAGCAACGCCACGGCCGCATCTGTAGTTGAACGACCCTTTGTAAAACCAAATTGTTTCACGTGCAATAAATTATGTAAGTTAAAATGCCTTAACAACTGTTTCAAAATTAATTTTTCAAAAATTTTGCTCAAAGTTGGTAATATCGAAATTGGCCGAAAATTCGTGGGATCAGTTGAACTACCAGATTTGAACAGTGGAATTACTTTGCTAAGTTTCATCAAATCAGGAAATATACCAGATGTGACACAAGAATTAAAAACAATTGCCAAGAAAGGTGCGATAACATCTATTATCGAAGCTACAGTGTATACTGACAAACCCCAATGATCAGCAGTTTTTTTTACATCAAGATCCTTAAAAGATTCTATAATATCTTTAGCAGTCACAAACGCAAATTCAAAGTGCTCGTCACATTCTGGAACACATTCTTTTAGTATGGCGTAAGCAGAAGTGGAGGAAGAAGACAAAGTTTTTGTAGTTATTATTGGAATATTAGTAAAAAAATTCTCAAACTCAGTTGCTACCTCCAAGTCCGCCTTTATATCTACATCGTTAATTTTAAGATGGAAATCGCGATTTTGTGCTTTGGTTCTTCCAGTTTCAGAATTTATAATTTGCCAAGTTGTTTTGATTTTATTTCCAGAAGATTTTATTTTATTTTTAATGTGTATGGCTTTTGCTGAGGAACAGGCTCTTTTAAACGTTTTTGAATAATATTTAACAAATTCTTGAAAAGTTTCATCATGGTTATATGTTTTTTCCTGATACAATTCATACATTTTTTCCCGGCTTTTATAAATACCTGGGGTTGCCCAGTCACTAAATATAAGGCGGTCGCTAACAGACAATGTTTTTTTTGTGAAAACTTTCATAAATTCACAATGAATCAGGTTAAATAGTTCACTATACGCATGATCCGGGTTGTTGTGATGAGGCAAGCCCGGTAACTTTTCAATTAAATTATTTTTAAATAGTCCTAAACGATTTTCATTTACAGGAACAAAACTCACAAGTTTTCTTTGAGCTCTGACTTCACTTTTCTGAGGAAAAGTAACTAACTGGCCACAGTGATCAGAGTCTAACTCATTTATAATTAAATGGTCAGAAGGTCTTAAGTTAGTAAAAATGTTGTCTAAACAGGTGGCACTTGTGGCAGTTATTCTAGTCGGCTCAAAGAATCTTGCGTACAAATTATAAGACTTGAATAATGACATAAAATTACTAACTGTAGCTGATTTCTCTAGGACATTAATGTTGAAGTCTCCACAGACAACAACTGTTTTGTTACTATGACAAGTCTTTAATAAAACTTCCTCCATATATTTTTCAAAAATATCATAGGAAGCACATGGGGGCCTGTAGACACTTATTACAATGAACTGCTCAAGCTCGATGCAAGCAATTTCAATAACTCGCTCAACAGAGAGGCTTACAATATCAGCCCGTTCTTTAAATTTAATATTGTTATGAACAATTATTAGGGAGCCACCCCTTATCATATTCACTCTGCTGAATGAGCTAGCAATCCGATGGTTATTAAAGCTGAACATGAACTGATGGGCTTTTAACCAATGTTCAGTAAGACAAACAATATCAATATAACTACAGTTCATGAACAACTCCAATTCTAATTGTTTATTTATCACACCCTGTATATTTTGGTGAACAATTTTAAGGCTATTATTACTGATTATATTATGAAAATTAAAATTTAATGGGTGTGATATAGATGGATCTAGATTTACATTTCTGCTAGAGTTTAACTCTATTGTCTCAATGTCCCTTGATAATGGGTACAGGTCTAATTTATTATTTAAAATAGTGCTAGAGGTAGACTCTATTGTCTTAAGTTGTAATTTAAATAACTTGGAACAAATTCCAAGCTCTGCTCATTACTACTAAGTGTATTACTTATAATTTCCTTGCATTGCTCAAAAGAAGCAAGTTGTTTAGCCAAATTTTTGGCTGTAATAGAAAAAAAATATGATAGCGAGACAGCTATCTGTCTTTTATAATAATTAGAAAGATAATACATAACATTGTTATGTCTATCTCTTGTCAAATACATATTCTTCTTAAAATAATTATTTATGTCAATTATATGTAATGTTTTATTATTAAATGACAAGTTGGACATTGTCATATTTAGTTCAAATCTAATCCTATTTTCTTCCTGTGGCAACTGGTCACTGTATGGGAATGTAAATAAGACAACCTTTCCAATATTCAGATTGCTTAACGTTTTACAACACTTAAGCAATTCTCTTTTGCTCAAATTTCCCCTATTACCCACAAAGATTAACAAAGTTGTATCTTGGGAGAAATTACATTTAATAATTTTTTGCATAATTCCATATAAAGAACAGCCAGGCATACAGTAGTTCAATATTGAGTGACCCGGACATTCATCAGTCAACAAGCGCCCCAAGCCCTTACCTATCTCATCACAGAACAACACAACATCATTAGTTAAGTTTTGTTTAAGGTTATTAAGATCAAGATTATTGACACCATTAGCAGAAGGAACTACGACATCAACACAGGGCTGCGTCAAGATGGTATTACATGATGTCAACGAATGATCCGGCGTAAGCACATTCGATGTTAGACCGCACTCACAATTGGTTTTTTGTGAGTTCACCAGCTCATTCATCGCCAACACATATTCTCTCATTAGGTCTTCTGAGGTATTATACTTATTAGTCATAGATATAAGTTTATCTTGCAGATGGTCAAGTTCAGATTGCAATGACTCCGTGTCAATGTTGTACCTCCTATAACTTTGCTCTAAGTTATAAGTATACATATCCAATTGCTTCAACAAATTCAATCTCTCCCTGTTTAATTTAACACTTTTTATAAAGTACCTTTGTCTTTTAACCATTTTTTGAGTTTTAACAATGTACTTATTAATTTTGATGTATTTTTTTAATTTATTTTTGCTGGTTACTACCCTCACTGAATTTAATGACTTTGTGTCATTGTCATTCGTCAAATCTATACTATAAGAGGGGTTTATTGCCGAAACCATTGTGGGGGCGATAGGCATCAACTCGCTAAATAGACTCTGATTCAGCGAGGCAGTGATGTTAATATTGGAAGTCTCGAGTTGTATAATTTGACTCTGAGCTTCATGTAGCTGCTGTTGTAAAAGGTGTTTCTGACAAAGAACTTGTTCATATTCTAAGCTACACTGGCTGAACCCGTCCACAACAAGCTGGAGCCTATCCCGGGCTTCTATGGCATCAGTGTATTGAGTATGTAACTGAGCCATTTCATTTCTCAACTTCCTATTTGCTTCATGGGCATTGAAGAGGACTCTCTCATTGTCATCGATTTCCTTAAGTAGTTGATCACAGGACTCCCTCGAAGCCTTTAATAGGCTCAAAGCCTCATTGAGTTTGGACTCTTGAAGGCGAGCATGGGCACTACGAGTCATGATCATTATTGAAACTAGGTAGGTAAGGAAGTGACAAGAAATTAGAAGTGAGACGGTAGTTGTGGCAGAAATTGAAGATAATTAGTAAAAAATAAAAATGAGGTTTAGGTTTAAGTAGATAAAAGATGATTTAAAAGTAAAAGTTGACCAATAATCGAGTTTGATGTAAATAAAAGGGAGTTCTGTCACCAAACCAAAATAAGGTTATGTTTACGTTCAGAGGTCATTGGCATCAATAAGTAGCCTTTCTAAAAATGAACTACGCAATTGCTGATTTAAATAAAGCACGAAAACAAACAAATAGCAAGTAAAATATAAAATATTATACCTGATATCAAGATGACAATGAAAGATTCACTTGTGCCGGTAACTGTCACCGATTTATCTAGAAATATTTACTCAATACTCACTATCTATGTGAACTTAATACAAAATATACATTATTGTTCCATTAATTTGATGAATAATTGGAAATAGGTCCAGAAATCCAAGTAATTTAATATTTAAAATTAAAAAAAGTTATAAGAATAAATTTAAACAGCTGTCAGCTGTAGTGTTGCCACAGGACTCTGCAAGCTATGCATAAATTGTGCAATAATTGCGACTTGCAAAGTCGTTATCACTGTACCCTTAGTTTTAGGTTCATCGATTTCTAAATTTGACCCTAGCATATCAAAAAACAGTCCATACATTAATTCTTAATACAATTTCGCCGTCGTAATTCCAAGGAGAGTATGTCTGATTACTTTTAAATCTCATTTTATCCAAAATTACGTTTAAAAGCGAAGTAATTACATCGGAATTCCAGCGGGGCTGCGCCAGATCTACTAATTAATATTTCATGCTTCGCAGCAGTTCGTAAATCATGAGATAGACGGAACCGAAGCTATTGCATGTTTACAACTGTTTATCTTTTAAGTGGGACGAAATGAAATTAATTGCAAACGGAAGCAATTTAAATGGGATCCGATGTTCTTAATTGGTGTTATATTGAATTTGGACCGAGTTTCATTTAGGAGAAAATCTCTATAGCATTTTATTTACAGAGTACGGTATGGGGTCCTTTATCAGATTCCATTAGACCCTCATTTGTTTTTCCATCACGCCCATGGTTTTTTTTTTCATAAATATGATTAATTAAAACAAACTGAATGCGTCCAGAGTATTGAAAAAAAAAATGGGTAAAAAGTCACTATTAATCATAAAAGTTCTGTGACCTGAACAGCCGTAGCGCTTGAAACCACTATATTTTAATAACTTTAATATAAGGCACACAACAGCTTCTTGAAATGCGGCAAACATCTTGAGAACAAAACTTCTCACCAAGCATTGTTTTCAACTAAAAAGAAATTGCGGGCAACAAGAAAAACAATCAAGTTTTTTTTGTCCCAACTTTGCAGACGACCACAGTGTAGCTAAATGGTTGCAGTCAACCACAGCATAATACTAAAGTTGTGAGAAAAACTTGAGATATTGCCTCTATACTCATCTTTAAACTTGCAAAAACTAGGGTTCGCGAAGTAAAGGAAACTAATGCGCTCTGGGTTTTACAGTTGGCAACATTGAGGGAAATAGTAGAGTTTTTTGGCGGCAATAATGGTGTGGTGTTCCAGGAAGACAGATCTGAGTCCACATCATGCAAACTTGTAAGAACTATTGATCCACATGCAAGAATCATTGTATCAATTCGCCTTCTCAGTGAAGTCGTTTGAGATGTATATTTGAGAAAGACGGCTGTCTATCACATCACTAAAGCTTATGTCACTTTGACATTTAGTTATTTTTTTATACTTTCACACAAAGAATATACGGTAGCGGACATTTCAATACCGACAGACGATTGGTTGTTGACGTTTGGTTTTCTGATAACAAACTGAGTTAAAAATGAACCACGAAAGTTCAGCATGATGAAAGGTTTCAGTTGGCAAGGACGCATTGCGACGAAGAAGCAATTGTCTAGTATAGCGTGCCCGCAATGCGTTTAGTGTTGCCTACGTAAATTACTTGCCTGTGCATAATCTAAGCAAAGTTAGATTGCTGATTGTAGTGGTTTTAAAATCATCTGACTCTAAAAATCCACCTTTCAAATACGACATCTCGAACTTTCAAAAACCATCCGAGGCATTTGGAAGGAAATATCTGTTTCACATTCAAAAATTTTATTTCAGTTAAAATATATCTATATAATGTGAAAAATCGATATGCTCGACAGCGCACAACACGCAATAGATGGTTTTACATTTTAAAATTGAATGAATCAAATTAATTTTACGCAATTGCCCCGCTGTACTTATATTCTTTGTCTTGATAAAATGGAGTTACCCTAAAGTGGACATGTTATAGGATATTAAAATGATTTCCTAAGTAAAAACCTGTTGGACTAATATAGATACCGTTTAAATATTACAGTAGTTGTTTTCACCGAAGCGAGTGCAGGTCGTGATGAACCGCGCTGACATTATTAATTGATGACGTCACACAAATTGACCACACGGTGTTGTGTACGAGCTCTTGAATTAGTAAGGAGGTTTAGTTTAAGTACTACATACAATACATGTCATATATTTTTAGAGCGCATATTTCCCTTCTTTTTCTAGTATGGTTCTCACATTTTAGTAGGCCATCAGCCGGCTTTGGCTGCTTTTAATTTTATGATAGGTCTAGTGCTTTTTACTGTAGATGAATACATAGAAAACGCCACTAAACACCAAAACAAAAACTATTTGCAAAATATCCGAACCATATAAGACCACATATACGAGCACAAAACATATTTAGATTAGTAGTCGGAAGGATTCTAAAACATGCTCAAACAACTTTAATGTGCAAATAAAATAGTTATACAGATCCCTTTATGGAGTCCCAAAGCAGTCCGGGCCGCGGCCGGCTGCCGGGAGCCGGACGTCCGGCTTACGAGCTCTTTCACTGCACTCATTAACTCACTTTGGCATGTTAGTGGCGTTTCAAAGTGGTCGGGACACTTTATGGGTTATTTTTAAGTACGTCACTGTTTAATATTTTATTTGTTTGGTTAATTTTAACTTTATATAAGTAAACTATATACAAAGGCGGACGTAATGTCTGAGGTATTCTCTACTACTTGTCAACTTAGTGTGATGCCGAGACAGCACACTGAAATGAAATGAAATGAAATTGTTTATTTTTCAAGTAGGATCACTGATCACTTTTACACGTCATATTTTTTTTAACTAGGTGGAGCCGGCCATTCCTAACTGACTACATCTGAGAAGAAATAGCCGAAACAAACTCAGGGATCATCGTCTTTTGCAAGTCCAGACATTAATAATGAAAATGTTTACAATAATTTACATGATTTAACAAAAAAATGTCATAATTGTAGCATAATTACGCATATTGCTTAATGACATTGCTTAGCTGAGCAAGCAGCTCAAACCCAAGCTGTATTGTCTTCTAAGTAATCTGTAATTTTAAAAGACCCCTTTTTTCCAAGTTTAGTGTTAATATAGCTTTTAAAT
Organism: Sesamia inferens; assembly: GCA_037179545.1. Lineage (NCBI taxonomy): Eukaryota > Metazoa > Arthropoda > Insecta > Lepidoptera > Noctuidae > Sesamia > Sesamia inferens. The sequence continues at coordinate 30,505,667 of CM073937.1, read as the reverse complement.
CGTTTAATGGGTAAGTTTCGAACGTCCAATGCAGGTGTAACATCCTTATGTTACACCTGCATTGTTTAGTCTCTGTATCACACTTTTCTTTCCACTATTACAAGAATTTATAATACAAAGAACACAAGAATTTTTAATTATATTGACATAAACAGAACCAGCCACTCACAAAATAATAAAACTTAATCAAACAGCATGACTGATGATTACGCTCAATCCTTCTCTATATAAGAGAAGACCTATACCCGGCAGTGGGACGATAAAAAGGTTGATGATGATGATGAAACAGCATGATAGGCGGTGGCACGGCACTATTATCTGAACCGCTGGTTTAAAATGTAGCTTTAGGTTACTTCAAAAATAATTTTAAAAAATGTAAACACGCTCTGTTCAGGCAATGGTTCCATGTTAAATTCTCACGCAATTAATAATTAAAGGGAATTAAAATCACACTCATCTATACACAACTAATTTTTCAAGTGGATGTGGAGGGCCACGAGGTGGAAATCTGGAACTAGCAGGAAAAACGAAACGTGCTCAAAGGAGTCCCGTGGTCCTCGATTTTGATGAAAACTAAAACTGCATGATTCTAGCCAGGAATAGAAAACGTCCATTTTGAAAAAAAAAACTGTAATATTACACCATTGGATAGAATATAATATATAATGATATACGGTAAACTATAGAAGGGTTCAACTTTATAACCACAGTGAATATTATTATAATACCCACATATATATGTTTACCAACAATTAATTTTCAATTCCATTCATTTATTCACTAACAATTTTTAAGTCTTTTCTCCATTTCCAAGTAAAGTTCAAGAGAAACAGTAAAGAGCCCGACGCATCGGGTAGAAAACTCTCGTGTTTCACTTCACTTTGCTAAACTCCATTCCCAAAGGAAGCTTTCTGAACACTACTCTCTCGAAATAACATTTAATTCCTTGGAATAAACCTTATAATATACCAATTTTAAAGGATCCCTATGGATAAAAACATTGTGCAATAAAAATAAACATATTTCAATTCTATGCATATGTAAACTAGCGCTGGCAAACGGGCTATGATCTTAATTAAAGCTATTATAGATTTCAATAAACTATTCTTCTAGAATAACCTGAACTGCGACCTAAAATAGCCCGAAATTCAGAACAGTTTGCGTCAACTGTTCTGACTTTCGCGCTGTTTTAGGTCCTGATCTCAATACAGACATGCTTTATATAATCCCACCACACTTCTCCAACAATTAATCGCGTTCATTTCTATTCAGATTTCGTTCGGAAAAACAATAATAGCCTCAGATGTTAACTTAAGACCTTAAAACTAGAACAGCTTCTTGATAGTAAACCTCTAGTGGTAAAGACAGGACAGTAACGGCCAATTAACCCGTTTGCGGCCAAGACCTGAGCACTAAGGGTTAATGACTTTTTCTCACAGTAACTGAGTTACACGGCTTTATAGCCTGTTAACAAGACTAGGGTTAAGTGGATTCAGTAAACATGTATCGTAAGCCACTTAGTGCTTAAGAAAGATCTAGTCTAGCACTTTATTCACTTTAAACTTTAAAGGAAAAAGAGACTCTTGAAAAGGATTTTTAAGATGCTGTAAACTGGACTGAGAAAAAGGTAAAAAAGTGGGGCAAACTAGAGCAGAACCAAGATTAATAAGGACAGGTAAAGATGTGGAAACTTTTACAATAACCATTGAAAAAAATACATACGTAGTAATACATTTTATGTTTTCGTTTTATTAATTCTGGCTGAGACAATGCTTATATTATTAAATTCTTTATAGTTTTGAATACCAAAAGGCAGCTATTCCACATGCTGTTAAGCTTTCAGCTCTACCTAAAACTAAATAGATATTTTTCTAAACGAAGTCTTCCACAAGGACTTCTCCTACTGTTCCATAACAGGCATCCTGCACATAATATTTGTTAAGAAGTATTTTCGTTATATTTCTGACACACTAAAAGCCATACATTATAATATTTCCGGTACTTTTCGCAGTCGGGGACAGCAATACCTCCGGGAAATAAGATAAGCCTCCAATTTAGTTACAAGTTTAGTAAAATACGGGACCACGGGAGTTGACATAAAATCCATTTACCTTTCCATTGATGAAGCACGTTAAACACCTTCTGAATTTAACCGTGTTATCGATGTGGGTTTTATTCTGAATTCATAAAAAAGTTTGTAGAATCTTTGACATGGAAAAGGGAGCTATGCCAATAGAGTTCGTTAATCCAAAAAAAACGACTAACTTTGAAGCGTGGGTTTTTATTGTATAATTTTTGTGGCTTCATAACAAATCGAAATATATTTCAGGAACAGACGAAAACCTACATAATTTCTATACGAAATCGTGATTATTCAACGACTACCTCAATAACTCGATAAAGTCAAAGCTAAACTTTACTCGGCTACGATTTTCAAAGTCCATTACCGTCGATGAATGGCAGTTGAAAGTTATGAAAGAACTTGATACGGTCTGTAAGTGATCGCTAAATCGATCTAATTATGAACAGTGTTTAAGGCTGTAAGTTAGGTTTCAGTGATGTTTGCCCTTTGGTAAAGATCGCCGAAGTTTGGGCGGGAGTTTCCTTAAATAATATTGTAGAAGCGTAACTGCGTAACAAACTTCTCGTGAAAACTTTCTGTATTTTTAGGGGACTGAAATTAAGAATAAAAAACGAGTGTGCTTATGACCACACGACTGAAGTGAAACTTCTTTCGCACTATCTGTATGTATATATATATATGTGTGTGTACAATATATACATGTATACACATATACATACATTAATTTTCTATAAATATTTAAATTTATTTCATGCTTTCATTTATAAATTAATATTTTTGCATAGACCTCCAATATAAAAAAAAAAAAAAAAAAAAAAAGTGGATTCCCTCGGGGCCAAAAGGTCGGGCTCTTCCTCCTGAATCAGGGGACCCCAAACTCGGGTAGTCCACGACCTCTGGTTCCCGAGATAATCCACGGGGGGGTAAGGTAACTAAAGGGGGTCCGGGGGGGGGGGGGAAGGTTTCGTGGGGTTGCGGGGGGAGGGGGGGAGGGGAGAGGGGGGAGTGGATTCCCTCGGGGCCAAAAGGTCGGGCTCCTCCTCCTGATTCAGGGGACCCCAAACTCGGGTAGTCCACGACCTCTGGTTCCCGAGATAATCCACGGGGGGGTGAGGTAACTAAAGGGGGGGGTAGGTTTCGTGGGAATATTAAGGGGTGAGGGGGGGGTTAGTTTCGTGGGAATATTAAGAGGTGAGGGGGGGGGGAGTAAGGGAGGGGGGGATACAGGAGGGACTAAATAAATAAATAAGTGTAGCTGTGTCTCAAAATTAAAAAAAATATATATATATTTCTGTCTCATTCTTTCCCCTGGCTTCATCCTACACATTTTTGTATTTGTGTCTCTTACCTGTCGTTTTTTCGTTGCATCCGGTTTGAAATCACAACGATTCTAAAGAAGTTTCACTTCAAAAAGAATTTATAGTTACAAGATGCAGTAATAAGGCATTATAGAACTAACCTTCTGCAATGTCAGTTTCCGTTTTATTTCTTCACCTACTGCAGTTGTAAAAAAAGGCAGACTTGAAATCAAAACCTACGCGTCGTAAAACTGTTCCTAACATTTCACACACCTCAGAAAATATTGGACTAAATCCCTGGAACACAAGGACATAATTTAGGAGCCAGTCTTTTCTAATCCCGGATTAAACCATCACACGGAAACTGGACACGCCTAATTCCACGTCGATTTTAAATGGCGCTATTCTATTGGCCGGCCGCTACTCTCTCCCCACTACGTCTACTTCACATATTTCACATTTAGCTACCTTAGAGACGGAGCTAATCCCTGAACGTTACTTTTTTGCACAAAAATCGTTTTACAGATAAATTTCGGAAGCCTTTGGCAGCAGAAGGGAAGTAATGGAACGTTTGAATGTTCAAGTGATTAAATTGAAGGCTCGCCTCTCGGTAATGGTCGACTTGATTTTATGGCGACTTTAATTTATCGTTTATCACATTTTGGGGTGAAATACGGACTTTACTTTTTATTGGGAACACTGTAAGAAAATCTCTATGACTACGAATGATTGCACAATAGCTTATCATGATTCAACCACGATTTCTAAATTGTGACATTCGCATTAGAAACCCAGATTTCTGCAAGAAAAATAAAGGTGATTTTCTTCACTGTGTAGATATAACTTGTCTCTTAGCCATCTCCACATAAACTAAGTAGCCAAACACAACAGAACATTACTTGTTGATAAGGCGATGCACGCGGAGCATTGTCCGCCATCAAATGCATAACATCTACGTCTCGGCACCTCGCAGTCGCAGTATAATCTCATAAACTTCTGGATATTTAGTGGTGAGAGGTTATGAGGAAGAACTTTTGTTTTGATTACTTAGGAAATCGGGTTTTCGGGGTTCATCGTGAACTTTTATCAGCATACTTAAGTAGGTACGCTGTACATTATACGAAGCGTATGCGTCAGCGTAAACTTATGAAATCGAAAATGTAAAAACAGAATCAGAATCGAGAAGAGTTCAACAGATAATGATCAAATATCTCCAGAGCTTAATAAAGTATTTTAAAGTTTAAGATAATCAAGAATTTTTGCAAATAAAATTCACAAATGAAAATATAATATCATCCGTTAGCATTAATACCTGAAATCGGCGAAGCGGCTCCATAACATAAATCAAGCCCACATTAAGTAAACATCGTACAACTTTACAAAAAGCTGGGTGAAAAAATCAACATTTTTAAATGTACGCTATCCATTGCTCATCGGTCGTGTCGGCGGCAATGTAATCGAGATCGGAGCGGGCAGTGTACATAAATTAAGCGACCGGCCGTGCTGTGGCAATGGTAAACATAAAGTCGGTTTGATAGTACCGGCACTGACCTACTTACCAATTGTATAGGGTTGACAGTGACACATATTTTACGAGTTTTAAACAACCCAGATTTTTCGAGGGCAGTGCTTTGTGCTTTCTTTTTTGAGGCTTTCAGCTGAATGTTTGCAGATTTTCTTCTTAAATGGCATGAAATAAAAGCAATCTCAAAGTTTTGGTGGGTGTTGAAGCGAGTTTAATATTATTTGGAAGGTGGCCAATTAGGAAATTGGCTTCTTGGATAAATTTCCTTAATTGTATGGAAAATTTAAGAAAATTTAACAGTATGCCTTATCTGTAAACAAAACAAGGCAGTTCTGTTAGAGATACTCATGAGTCCATCTAAGCTATAAATGAGGAGCAAAACATCAACCAATATGAATTATCGTCGTCGCATAGATGAATCTATGCCATCTATCTAATACCAAGTAATTTCATTTCGGAATTTCCGCCTTTGACAACCCATAACTCAACACAATCACGCCATATTTCTTTGAATAACCCAATAAAATGGCCAGTGACAACCCTCAGTAGATGTTTTTTGTTGGCCAGTTAGTTGCTGCAGCACATTTTGTGTTGTAACAACTAGTTTTATTGTGTTGCTGCAACTTCGTTAACGCGCTCCGACGCCTATCGACTATCAAGCCTCCACTGCTGCTGTTCTTTATTGACTAGGTTTAGGAAGCTTGTGAAACTAGAAGCTAACTCTATGTTGTATCGAGAGAGAAGATAGCTAGTTTATAGGGTATATATATATATTTTTATAAACTAGTGTTTGACCGCTATCCCGGTTGATTGTAAGCACAGATGCAATCATTCATTGTAAAGCGCACTAGTTTATTAAGGAGTATTTACTGACAAGTGTTGGTTATCTCAAGCGCCGCGTCACGCGAGAGCCGAGTTCCGACAGCCGAGCGGAGCGGTTGTGTGGTCCGATTGTGTGCGTGTTGTAGTGTTGGTGAGCCGTAAAATACTCCAACAGGCAGGATAATACATGAGCCTTGAAGACACTTAAATTGTAGTCAGGCGGAAACACCGCTGTTGGCAAATTGTTCCAGTCCCTCGATGTACGCGGTATAAAAGACGAGGCGAAACGCTTCGTCCGGATCGTAGTGGTGTCAATAACGTAAAAAGGTGGATACTCGCCGTACGACGGGCCGTCCAATGTTGTAACGGAGATAGATGAATTAAGTCATGCAATTCCCACGCAAACTTTCAAAAAGGCATCCTATAGAACACCGACAGGGTGGCTACTCTTCGCCTGAACCCCAGGCCGTCGAAACCATTTTGAACCAAATTCGGGTCTGTTTTGGATAAAATGTTGCAACTGCTAAAATTTTAAGTTTTGTTTTATTGCTTATTTTATAACTTATTTTTAAGCTATTGCATAGCTTCTATCGCGGGCCTTGAGCGCGGGGACCGAATCCAGAAATTCCGTAACGAAAAAACCTCACGCTCCCCACTCCGACGGGCACGGAGGTGTGGCTTGAAGGCCGTACATCGTCTAACGTCGTTTCAGTTCGGCAGTCTTCGGCACGGTATGTTTGTGTGCGTGCGACTACATCTTTTGAAAACAATTTATAGATTTTCAAAAAGAGCATGCATATTGCAGGGCGCGAACTCAGTTCTACACACTTGCCATGTTACTGATAGTCGCGATGTGCTAAACTTGCGATTAATTTTCTCTCTGAAATAGGTCTTCTATAGAGATATGTCATAGACGTCATCGACGTTGTCATGGCTACCTTAAAAACTTTTCATATAATTAATTATTAAGTACTTTTATTCAAATTAATTTAGTAGTGTTTTTATAAAATAGCTTTTTTTTAACGGAAAAGCTAAGATGAATGTCACGCTAATTTTTCATTGGACTTTTAAATTATTTATATTGTTGTTTACTAAATAAAAGCGCGTGATTTTATAGAGTAAAAAGTGCTCACGCGGCCGTTTTTTCAACTGTTATTGGCGATATCCGCCATTATTGTGAAATATTTTTTTAAAGAATTTCTATAATTTGTTACAAGTGTTATTGGCAAAATTGTGGTATCTATCCACAGGGACCAGATCAAGAGTTGAAGTTGAAGTTTTTATTAAATAAAATATTATAGCCTCCTGACACCGAAGTATTATTTTGACCGACTTTTATTGCAACCGGATGTACTACATATAGTACAAAAGTGTTTTAGCTGTTAAGGCCGAGACTTTTGATTGGTTAAAAAAGTGCAATAATATTTTCACATGATATTTCGCTAGAACAAACCTTATTTTGTATGACATAAAGAACATGTTGTGCGCAATTTTATTTGGCTATCTTTTGTTCTATATGAAGTACATCCGACCTTAATTCAAATATCTGGGGAGCTACTGTTTCTAAGAAAAATGAGCCTATTTTTAGATATTTGTTAATAAATAAAATACCATTTATCAAAAATAAAACAACAGAACTAGTTCCAAAAAAGAAACATTTATTCTGGAAACATTCTTAGATAATTGACAAACTTATCTTAGGATAAACTGTAAAGTCTTGTAAAAAAGGGGACAATCATACAATATCAAAAAAATACAAAAGTGTAGATATTAACTTTCTAACCATTTTCTTATTAATAATTACCTACAATCTTAGGCAAAACTCTTACAAAGCTTATAACTCTTTATAAACTTTTTAAAAGCTTTAAAAAATAAACTCAAAAAACAAACATAAAAAAACTTTTAAACATAATTTACTATTAAATTATTTTGCTTAACATCTACGTCGAGATCATCAATCAGTCTTCATAAGTATTTTTATAATGTTATTTCTTATGGAATTCAACAAAACAATTTCTTTTAGGTGTTAGGCACAAAGGCATGTTGCAGTAAATGCAAGTAACAGTAAGGACAAACTACACAGTTGAATGAAATTTAAGACCGAACGGCCTTTGTAAAGAACAAAATAATTTAAGCTACAATACATAAAAAACTAAATGACATTCGGTGCAAAAAACAATTTTATATTATTAAACAAATATTCAACATGTGTATGAAACTTATTCTAAACTTGTAAATGCTAAATTAGCTACAAAACATGATTTTTTACTTACCACGCACACCACGCGCCGCCATTGTTGTTGACAAATGACCGCAAAAATTGAAAGTGAACGAAGATATTGCCTTTTTACTGTCACATGCCAAAATTAGACCAATCACAGCTTACACTTTCCTATGACCGACTAATGTCAAAACAAGATTATCTAATGAAAAATGCTTAAAAATATAGGTCTGTATTTTGTACTTTGTAAAGGCCGTTCGTTCATAGTTCAAGTCATTCTTCGAAAATCGCCGGCCGTAACGGTCTGGTCTATTTTGTTCTTTGTGAAGGACGCGAGGTGTCAGGAGGATAGAAAGATGTCGGTGAACAATGTTAATACGAGTACATTTAAGTGTACGAGTTGTAATATTGTTATTTCCGAAACGAAACAACGAAAGTTTAATAAAAATATGCTCGTCGGCTTTTTCTGAGGAAGACATTGATGAGGCAAAAAAGTTATTGTTTGTTTCTACGAAGACAAGACAAAAACATGTATCGAGGCGTAAGAACAAAAAGCAGAAAGACCTAAAATATACGATTACGGTGTTTAAAATCACGGATCCCGAACAATCCCAGTTTTTGTGGCATATGACCTTCACAAATTGCCACCAGTTTGCTTTGACTACGTAGAACGTAGATGTTAACGCAATCAGAAGTGATTATGTTACTAAAGATCAGCTCGAAAATATTAAATTGATAACAAATAATTCGACACCGACGCCGTTCATCATCAACAACCTTTTTATCGTCCCACTGCTGGGCACAGAACTCCTCTCATACAGAGAAGGATTGAGCGTAATCACCACGCTTGCTCAATGCGGGTTGGCGATTTCAGACTTATAAAGCCCAGGTTTCCTCAAGATGTTTTCCTTAGCCTTCAGTCATTGGTGTCCAAGATATACTTAGAAAGTACATATAACTTTAGAAAAGTTACATTGGTACTTGCCTGACCTGGAATCGAACCCGCGCACTCATACTTGAGAGGCTGGTGTTTTAACCACTAGGCCACCACGACAAAACAGTGGGGTATATTGAAAAAGAACCTCGGAGTCTTTGAGTATATTTCGTGGTGCTCCCTGTGCGCCGTTTCCGAGTCGACGAAATACCAGTTGGTGGAGTCATAAGGATACTATAGCTGTCTTGCCTGCCCCTCAGTGCCCGGCCGGTCTTGCGATTGCACCGAAACAGCACACAATGACAGAGATTATAAGTAATAGCATAGACAGACCTTACGGAGGAATTACCCTATTGTAGAGGAAGTCCGCTTTCTCAAAGGTATCAGTGTTGTTGTGTAATAGTGATCGTTTAGTTCTCACACGGATCGTTCTATGTTAGTTTTCTCATTTTACATGCTTACTGACTCGAGTGATAATATAATAGATTTCATGGGTTTTTTCTTTATTTCTTTATTTTTTGGCTTCGCACGGTTTGTGCATTTAGCCAATGCCACGTAATTATGAATTATTCATGTCGAAAAAGACGGCCGCGTGACCCGTCTTACGAGTGAGGTTTGGGACAAAGTCATGATGTGGCCACTATGCAGCGATATTTCACTGTTCTTTATGAACTATTTACTAAATGCACTTTTTACTACATAAATCACGCACTTTTATTTAGTAAACAACACCATAAATAATTTTAAAAGTCCAATGAAAAACGAGCGTGACACTCAGCTTGACTTTCCCGCCAAAACTCAGGGTGCTGATCACGAAAATGATTTCATTTTTGAAATCCAAGATGGCCGACATCATATTTCATGACATTCTGACATGGATGTGATAACGAACATGACGTCATTTTTAAGCTATTGCTTAGCTTCTTTCTATCTCTTTATCAAAGTCGAACAGAAAACATTGAATATAGTTTAGTCGCTTAATCGTCACCATTTTTCGCACTCTTTTGATGACGTTGCTGGTAAAAAATAAATAAATTACAAAACAGAAAGAAAACTTGAATTGATATCAAAGAAAAAAAAAACAAAGGAAAAATTACTGTATAAATAAAATAAATAAACAATTATAATTGCAAGTTATAGTTGTTAAAAAAAAGGCTATGCAATAGCTTTACCGCGGCAGTTTCCGAGTGCCACACGCCTTTTTTTTATAACTTATTTTCAATGGAATAAAATTGCTAAACAACTTGGGTACGTAAAATTATCGAGAGAATCGAGGAGATCAATAAAGTTGAGATTGTGACAATCACCTTTTTCAAATCATGGACACTATGTTTTTCTGCAGTGTATTTAGGAACTTGAGACCACTGAAATAAAATGATTGATGTTAAAACACGACTGAACACGGGCTCATCCAACATCATGCTATGGCCATTGTTAACAAAAATACATGCAAATAAATATAATTTGAACAGGACACGGCGGAACATTTCAAGTTCACGATAACGTCCCGGTCGCGTGCAGAACTATATAATTCCGTCCGTTATTAAAGAATCAAGCCACGAAATATTGCCGACATACATATTTAATTTATGAAATTCTGTGAAAAATATAAATTGAGATTTCTGGTTATAGGCAAAGATAATTAAATGGAATTTAAAATAACCGCTTGATTTGCTGAACAGTAAAAGGTTTATACAGTTGCTTCTGCTTGTGTTTATAACATTCATAACCAACTTATGATACAACTTGGTTCTGATCCCCATAAAATGTGGGTTATTAATACAGAATCCCAAAAAAATAACAAAAATATGTATTTTATTTCACGTGAACCGACAAGGGCACTTTGAAACTCAGAAGCTAGGTTCACCGTTCTAATTGGTTGCTTCCTATGGACAAGAGCTGGTAAAGCCGTACGGAGGACGGGTCTGAGCAGTCTGTGTTGCGATGTGTGCCGGGTACGATGCGCCAAATGTTGTTGTGTCGGGAGTTTGATTCTGGAGGGTCTCCAGATCAATGCAAAGCATCGTTGTTAGTGTTGTTGGGTTTAGCATTGCATCACCTTGCTTAAATGCCGTCTTCTTTCCTAGTCAGTCAGTTTTTTTTTTTTTTTTGAGTGATAAAGCTCTTAATAAACTAGCGCGCTTTACCATCAACGATTGCATCATGGCTTACCATCAGGCGGGACTGCGGTCAAGCACTAGTTTATAAATATATAAAAAAAACTATCGTCAGTGCTACAGACTTTACAGGCAACCGTTTTTTTATTCTGTCTCCTGTGTGCTTTGTAATACACACTTAACAACAATACTTTTGCATTATAATGTTATTCTTTCACTTTTTTATCATTTCGCAATAATAATGAATAATTTTTTCACATATCCAAGAGGTCAACTGTGGACCTGTGTATTTGATATAAATTCTTGATATAAATAATAAAAAAAGTCTTGACAGACATATAGACGAACGGATGGACAACAAAGTGATCGTATAAGTGTTCAGTTTTTTCCTTTCGAAGAACGGAAGCCTAAAAGTACAAGTTATTCTCTTTCAGGCAAAAAAAAACTGAACATTTACACATTATCACAAGTACCAACTTGTTATCAGACAATTCTGTAATAAACGAATTTATTGTTCTATTCCCATGACAAGTCTTCTTAACTTCAAAAGCAAAAGAGCAAACTCCTTGAGCACAAACCTATACACGCTTCAATCCACTTTCGAGTTGGTCTGAAAGGTCTTCAGGCTCCGCGCCGGTGACTGTCAAAGTCACTAAGTTACAATATATAACATTGAAGTTCGCTACATTATCGTGCTCGAGTAATCAAAGGTGTACAATGTAATAACTGTGACGTAATACCGTGCTTCTAAAGTGATATATCTGAATCTTCACTGAGAAATTTTCACGAGAACTGCGAGTATAAGGCTTGCCTTTGACACAGTTGATCTAGATATTTCAATAAGGTACAGGTCGAGCTGATACATACTGAAAAAGTTTTGGAATGTCACGTTAATTGAAATCGGTCTGAAATCTTGTGAAAGGTTCATCTACTTAGTAGGAACCTGAGAAAAAAGATAACACAGGGTGTCCACTGCTGATATTCGAAAAAATTCCCTGACTTTTCTCTGACTTTCCCTGGCAATTTTTTCAAAAAATTCCCTGATAAACTATGTATGTTCATTTTACAGAAAAATAAAATACAATATATATTTTTGAAATACTTTAAAATGCTTATTTACAGTATTTTTGGCATTTTTTTAAAGTAAATGATATTTAAAATTTTAATTTCTTAAAAGTTGGGTGGTTTTAACATAATAAAATCACAGATAAATATTAGATTTTTTTTTTATTTTATTTTAATTACCATCACAGGAAATGTTCAACTCAAAGTTATTGTTGCAGAAAGTATTTATTTATTTTAGTGTATTATATAAACAATGAGAATTTGAGATTCCTATTTTCCAGTGTTTATTGAAAATCGTTTTATAAAAATAACAAAAGATAAATAAATAAAAAATATATATTATATTCAACATTTTTTTCAGCCCCAATAAGTGAATGTTAAAACTCACCGTCACGGATTTTGTCATCATTACTAAAATCTTTCAAAATATTCTTTCCAAGTGTTCCTCGCTTCGAAAACCATGTTTTGATATTGCCTTTTGGCATTGTCACCACATGCCCTTTAATTTTGTCCGATTTGTGCATAATTTCCAATAATACATCTACGCGTTTATTAGCTACCTCAGGTTGATGCTTTATGACTTTTGGATCAAAACATGTTAAACCACTTACAAAACGATACTTAATAGGGCTTTTTCCAACAATTTCTGAATCAAAGCTATAATCAATTTTCGGAAAGCGCCTTTGAACAAATGTTTGTCTTTGACAGTACATTTTGCTTCTTTTAAGAAACGCGTTGCTTCATAGCCAATGTGGACATTTTCCGTTGATAATAAATGTTCCGTGTTCTTCAAGTCCAGATCAAAAAACAGAGGAGTTTGTAACAAATATCCTTACATTATCATAAACTTTTAAAGTTCGATCTATGCAAGGGCCATTTTCGAGCCATCTAATTGAAGTGAACTTCTGTGAGAATTCCGTTCCTCCAGTAATTACTGTATACAAAGCTCGAGTCTTTAAAGAAATTATATATTGTTCTTAAAAGTTCGTATATTTCCAAACAGTTTGTTTATGTCCAGTCTTGACAGTCGCCATTCACGGTGTGCAAACCACCAACAACGACGTCTATTAATGAAGTTTTTGAATTTTCCGTGGCGAGTTCAGTCTTGAACTTTTGAAGAAAGCCTAGATTCACGTTCGGTCCGTCCATAGAAATTTGCAGCAACTTGTCTCGGTCTAGATTTGACAAACCCTCCAAAATATATCCAATAGGTTATTAGCAGTTGAATTCCCTAGAAAAATGCTTACCCAATATCTTGTCTCAACTCTCGTCGGTAATCTTATTCCAAAATCTTAAGACCATGTCCATTTGGCATTTTTGTGAGACTTTATTCAGTGATTTATCAAAAGAAATGACGTAAAATAGACAATCTTTAAGCCCTGTTTGCAAACATGATCTAACATACGGAGCAATTCCGTGATTAATCACATATAATGCTTTTGTTTTTGCCAATGAAAAATCAATTAACGCTATTTTGCTATCTGGAAACATTATTTCAAAGGCAATAGTGCTTCTGTTGTTGGAATTTAGTGACATTTTATCGAATACAATTTGTAAAGCCCAAAGTATCTCGGCGGAAGTGACGTCATCATGACTGTATGCATGGTGTTGTATATTTCTTGGTTCTTCGGTTTTTGTTTGATTATCTATCACCACTTTTGGTACTTTGAGGTAATTCTATGCTGACTGTTGTTGAAGTTGTAGTTTCAGATTTGGTAATCTTTTGGGAAAAGAAAGAAATGTCAGGTTGCCCTTTTTTAACTGAATATTTTTAATATGTCTAGGTCCCTTGGCAAGTGAAAGTGTTTAAATGATTTACAATATACTTTACAGTATGTTAATCCTGGTTTATCTGGGACATCATTTAACCAATCCGAAAATTCTGAACTGAGTTTAAGATCTAGCCACACTTTATTAAATGTACATTGTTTAGCACTCATTTTAGCACTGTAGCCCGTTTACTATATTAAGTATATTGACAGCATTCACAGTGAACTGTTCACTAGTCTGCACTCTATAATCAAATCAATAAATAATTTAAAAAAAAATACAAATAGAGATAACTTATAATTTGCACATTCACATTAGAAAATATATTATTTTACTGAAACAAAAAGTACAACTATTAAAACAAAAAGGAGTGTTCTAGTTGTGAAAGTAATCTAATTCTGAACAAAATTATGTCATAATGTAAATGAATTCACTCCAATAGATAGAAAACTAAAAAGGAGTAATTTAATTATGACTAAAAACGAAGTCATAATAGTCACTTCAAATCTGAAAAAAATGCTTCGATAATCAAGATTAAGGGTCTATTAGAACATGAACTAATTATGTCCCTCCTGGGAGACAAACTCTCAATTTCTCCCTGACTTTCCAGGTGACCCCTCTATTTCACTGACTTTCCCTGACTGCTTTAAGCTTCACTGACTTTTCCCTGATTTTCTCTGACTTTCTAGAATGTGGATACCCTGTTAAACAGTACCCATTTACTTTTCTTGGTAACTACTCTTCAGAGATGGCACTACATTTTCCTTAAACTCCCGATGACCATAAAGTTGATAACTCATAGCAACCAAGTTACCCTCAAATATGGGACAGACATGCACACTGGCAACACAGACATCGAGGACGCTCTTACCGATATGAGATTAAACGGAAGATTGCATCACACGACAAGACACGCGCAGAAGGTAAACTACATAGCTAAGCATAGCACTGTAACGAAGCGTGTTTTTGTGGTAAAATAATATACATATTTACCAATAAATTAAAACAACTCCTCATAACTAGCTTTTACACTATTGGCGAATATTTAAGCGATAAATTTCAACAAGAATAAAAATCTCATTTTTATAAACATTTTTTTTTCTGTTAAACCTAAATACTGTTAATTTGAAATTGAATGTGCTAATCAAAGCGCAATGTATGTTAGTAACATTCTACAATCCCTTACATGATACAAAAACAGTAAAATTGTAAATATTTAAGTATCTAGTCTTTTATAATTAATCGTGATAAATATAATAATATAAATTATAAAAATAAATTTTAACCTAACCATATAAATACTTATATAAAATATAAATATCATAAAATCATAAAGTACTGTTATGCTAATGTTACTGTTATGTTAATGTGTGTGTGCTAACAAAACCTATAGTAGCCTACCTGCTACCTGCCTAGTACCTATAGTAGCGTGTTTGTTTTTTTTTTTTTTTTTTTTTTTAAGAAACGTTACTCCTGCATATTTGTGAGTTTACAAACATTTAAACTCACATGCGCATACAGCCAGACCCAGAACAACTACCAGTAGGCCATACAGTAATATATTTATTGTCATACTATGTATGTAGCTAGTAAACGACAATGTTGTTGATACTGAGTACTGTTAGAGATTGCAGTCATTAGAAAAAGTTTGTTGTAATAATCTGTCCGTTCAATCTTGCTTAAACACACAGTGGACATTTTACTAACTTCATTCCTTAAAAGCAGCAAACTAGAGATTTTAGGTAACACTCCTAGAAGTGGAAGTTAAATATCTAAAGTTACAACTACTTTCTGAGAATATTCTAGAGAAGCTAAAACTTCCATTTTAGATAAAAGTCCAAACTAGAATTTCTACTTCACTTTGCGATGTAAATGCAAGTATCTAAGTGTAACACCTCGATTGGGAAGAATGGAACTTCTTTTCTGTTTGCATGCTGTGACCATATCGTGTGTAGTTAATGGTAGTGTGAGAGAAGCTAAGCACAAAGGGAGGCTTAGCGGCAAAGAGGAAGTAACAAACACGAAATTGGGTTCGTGAGACAGGGGACGTTTTTAAGGAAAATATCGAAGGAGACGGTGCCGATGTAAGCATTCCGTGATAAAATGTGCGGGAAACGGTAACGATTGGTTTTAGAACGGTTGGGCTATTTTAGAAAGAAATTTGCGATCTTGTCGTTTAAAAGTGAAGTTATTTTACCAGAATATCAGTTGGGATACTCTGAATACATTCCCTTTTTGTGTGGGGAATCATCAAATGACTTCTCCCGCTACAGAGTTTTACTGGCTAAAAGTCGCCCGTGTTCCTTCAGTTGCCTGTGCCAGAGGCCACGGTATCTTTTTTCTCCGTCACTATATGTGCAAACTTTTGCTTGAGACGCGCGTGGAACACAACGTTAAGCATTGCTCGCCGCCCGAAGGTTCGTGCCTACGGTGGCGCCGGCAACTAACTGACTTGGTCTACAGCAGCGGCTAAGTCCGCAAAGATTACCTCTCCCTCACCCGCTCCGCCTCCTCCTGTGTGGTCATTAATACTTCGAAGAAGGAAGTGACGGCCTCGCATGCACTCACGCTCCGTACTGTGGTCTGGACTAGGACTGGACGCGAGAGATCGCCGCTACAAAGACACGGCGGTGTAATGCCTAAGCCAGACATAACACCGTATGCTCCATTGCATGTTCTGAATACCTGTGTCGACTTTTACCACACGATGTAGATTGGAGACCAGCACTAATCACGACTACATCACATTGTTAACACAGTAAGCAAGCAAACTAACAAACTTCGATTCCTTGCTTTCAACATTAATTGAGTTTTCTATCTTCTTACAAACTCGTCTAACAACAAACAGAATCAGCAATCGTAGTTCTGAATCAACATCGAACCGCCACATTAGTTAGAAAAGTTTAATCGAACGTAGTTCAAAGGAGGCAACTGCATGCAGAGTTGAATTCAAAGGAGTAATCAGAGTACTTTGTACTCGGAAGTGAGGTGTTACCGAACAGACAATATCTTGTCTTAATTAAAAACTGCATTAAACATGAAGACAGTGTAGAATTCCACAAGTAAATAAATCTATGTGCAACCAGCAAGACGAAGGAACATGGATGACAACACATCAAGCTACTAAAATATGTCAGATTTCTTAATTATATTTTCAACTATATCTCTAAAGCATTAAGGCTCAAGGTTGCTTGGGAATATTTTTAGTTTGGGGTAGCTTGACCTGCTGTCGTCCGTACATAGAGATGTAAAAGTAGCGAAGAAGCGTCACGTTCAGGCGGTTTATGACGGGCGCCGAAGGTCGGTTTATTACACATTACTTTGTAGAAAACAAAGAGTTTTGAAACTTCAAAATGTATGAGGTTTTACAACCGCCACGTTGTGTAGGAAGCCTATAAACAGCTACTGTATATGTTTATAGGCGGCGCCGCGCCCAGTGAGCGCTCGTGTGTTTTTATATCATTGAAAGATTGAGTTCAGTCGTATAGAACTTTATATTTGTTTCGGTCGTTCACTAACTTCATTATTGTGTAAACTTATTAATTAAGACAACTTGTAGATACCTCTTGTTCTTTTACGAGGTGTTTTTTGTCCCTCTTCCAATGAGTTTTTCCTCCATTCTAACATATCCCCCTCTAGCATTACTTATGGCACTAATGATATTCATACAGCAACATCAATTTATAATGTTTCCTCAAATATTCTGTATGTTGGGATGTCGTATACGAGTATGTGTATGTTGATGTTCTTACAATTATAATATAATTAGTAGTTTTATCTTTTTGTTTGTTTCAGTACAGTGATAACACGATCTACTTTAAGATAGTACAGTAAGGTGGTCTAGCATCGAAGTTTTTTTTGTCATTTTTTTACTTTAAAAACACACTTTCTTTTCCAATTCCCTTTTGACATTGGCAGAAAAGTCGACATAGGCATTAGCATATAATATTAAAAATAAAATAGAACGATCTTTTTTAGAAACTACAAACAAGGAAATCTTTTCGGATTGTAACAATCTAAGTAACATTAACATAGAAATTTGCCTTTTTTTCCATTAATTTAGTAATTCGCGGATAAAATAAAATAACTGTTCTCAAAAGTACTTTTCTTAAACGGGAAAATATTACCGATTGTACTCGATTCGAAGGACGTTGTGTTGGTATGGGAAAATATGGATTAGGATCTCATTGCAAATATAAAATAATGATAGGATTTACCCGTTTCGTGTTTTCGTACAGGACGCAAAGCTTTTGGGAGGCTAACAAGTGGTAAAGAGACCGACTTTAATAAACATTGACAAATGATGTCAATCAGTTGGATGAAATATATATCTGTGGCGTGCCAGTTAGGGAAGATCTCCCATACTTCACATTTTCTTGGAATGTTCAAGATCTCAGAGATCTTGTGGATTGTTAGAGTTTGCTCAGTCGCCTTATGAGCTACGGATGGTGTCATTTCTTTTCACTCGTCATACAAATAAATTACACGATGAGTTTGTGCTTTTCCTTTTGCGCATATTTCTTATGTCGCTTCGGATTTTTATGTAATACTTGTAATGAATGTGTCAATAAAACGAAGCTATTTGAATGTTCGCTCTCGTATTAATACAGTTATGGCAGAGGGCAATGTGTTACGGTTCAATCAACAAATGTTATTTCTACGCTTTTTTTTTTTTGCGTAAGTAATGATTCATGATTTAACATCCGCAAATACATTGTTGCTCTTACCTTCTCAATATGAGAAATAGCATTTAACTTTCTGGCACACTTCTTCTTCTTCTTCTTATCAACCTATAGACGTCCACTACTGGACAAAGGCCATTTCATTCCATTGGCGGACATTGCCATAATCCCCACGCTTGGCAGGCGGGTTGGGGATCGCAGTGATATGATATTCCACAGGAGAAGCGCTGCTGCCCGCTTCCCTGGCGTGAGTTCCCTTAGTCACCTATTACGACACCCACGCGAGGATATGGGTATAAATATAATATGGATATGATCTGGAACATACAGGCCACTAACATCTGTCTACTCTTTTTCTAACTATGTTGGGGTCAGCGTTCAGCCTGCAGGCGCGTGCGCTCCTTACAAGCAGAAAAGCTCTGCATACCCTAATAGTCTTCTAAAATTATAATATACTGTAAAATAATTTATATACTACAAAGTTAAAACTAAAACACTTTGTTAATCAGTTATTGATAACACTGCCATCTATTGGGCCTAGTGCTAACGAGACACATTAGTTGCCTTAGGCGCGACACCCGCGCCTCTTACGGCGTAAGCATAAACAAAATGTGCCTCTTCCGTATCTGTCTGTGTATAAAATTATTTGCTTGTGTGCCTAAACTGTTGTGTACGTGTGCGTGAAATTTCTTTGGGTTTAAAGCCCATGATAAGCACAGCTTCTAATAATGCGACGAATTTAAGAAGTTCAGAAATATAGCATGATTGTTGTTCGTTCAAATACCTTTTTATTTTAGCAGCTTATGTTGTTTCATTATTGGTGTATGGGTTAAATATGTATTGATTGTTTTAAGCGGAATTGAATATTCATTTATTTTAGAGTTTTTGGTTTAACACAAAAGAAAGGTTGTCTTTATAAAAAGTATTATGATAATTATATGTGGTTAGCAGGTTGTGTAGTGTGTACAAATAAATTGTTTTGTTTCTCGTATAGGTATATTATTTTAAAACACGGCTTTGACAGTTCGACGTTATAAAAACTTAAAAGACCTTAAGTTTTTCAACCTACTTGCTTTTGAATTTCAATACTATACTTTATGTTGTAATAATTTTCCTGAAGTTTACAAATTAGCAAAATTTAATAGTTATGATTCCAATGAGTAGTGCATTACGCATATTTATGAAAAGCCAAAGCAGACTCATAGATTTGTCTATCTGTCCATTTTAAAAGAACTTTTAGCGATTTCAAAACGATCTTATACCTATATATTTGATTTTTACAGAGTTATTTAAAAATAGATAGGCGCGTTGATTTAATTTATAGATAGTGAAATATTTTTTTTTAGTTTTTTGAGAAATAAATTATTACTTATTTACAGTTGAGTTAGTAATACCATTTCATTGTATTTTGACAGCCTACATGGCGTAGCGGTAGCGAACGCGGCCGCTGCGTAAGGAGGCGCGGGTTCGATCCTCGCGCAGTGTAAGTATTTGTATGCATGAATATGAATATTTGCACTGGTCTGGTCGTATCTCGGAAAGCACGTTAAGCCGTTGGTTTCGGTTGCCATGCGAACATCTAGTGGCAGTCGTTACGGGTTGTTGGAGCCCACAAAAGTCCAACAATTGGTCTAACTTCAATGCTTCGATATTGCCTTCGCGTTGTGGAGGTCAGACGGCAGTCGCTTCACGGAAATTGTCGAAATTTCGCCAAAATCAGCAATTAGACTGGAAAAGCGGACCCCAGATTCCAAAGCTTTGGATGCGACTGGTATTAACCCTGAGATGATGATGATTTCATTGTATTCATTTGGGCAAATAAAAAATACCTAATACCCCACGTATATCATTTATTTGACTTGTTCTTATCATCAATCACATACTTAGATGTTCATTGTAGCCACGCACAAACATCAATTCAATGTTGACATGCGAAAAAGTACGCGACTATGTTAAATTGAAACTACGTCTAAGTTACGTTTTTTAAGTTTTACCATATATAAGCACAGAGATTTGGATAGTAGGTATATTTATGCATACCCCCAATAAAATCTTTGTGCACGCCCCTGTCAGCCTGGTAAGTATCCAGAATTTTGGTATTTTACATGGAGCTAAACTAATAAGACGACATTAATAAACCGATTAATGGTAAAACATTAGGTTAATCCATAGAAATCAGATCATGATTGATTGGATATTTGATAGATGCATATCCATTAAATTATATTTGGGCCCGTTTCGATCGCTTGTCGCAATTAATTTAACTGGAATTCAATTTACTTAATTGATTATGAATGTGTAAAATAATGGCCATCATCGCATGAAATTGAATTCATGTTGATTAAGATGTATTTTATTTGCAGCACGTGTAACCAATATTTATTTTATGGTTGGAGAATTATTGTATATCAGAGAGAGAGGAGAGAGAATTATTGTAAATGGCGGACCTATTAGTAAGTTTTATTATGATTCCGCAAATTTATAAATCGTTGTAGTTTTCTGTGGGAGACATTTTTCCTTATATGATGAGGCACGCTAAATTAGTTAGAATTCAAATTGCACTGCTACAAGAAGATGCGCCCGAATGATATTGACAAGGGGCATTGTTGTTAAGCCATTGTGTCATTGTTTTAAAATTCATTTTGTGAAATAACAAGATAGCGGCGTTAGTTTCTATTTCGCTCGCACGCCAATAAAGCTTGTACTGATAATTGTGTATGAAATAAAAAAGGTATCAGTCCATTCTTCATTTAATTGCCTGCCGTTGTAGACAAGAATATTATTTTCGTAAACATGGCAACAAATAAGCGAAGGTAAAACTCATTCGTATAAAATTGCGAAGGTACGGGCATTTTCCACAAGCCATTTTGTTAAACCAATTTATCGTTCAATTTTCATCACGCCGAATTGTTACAAAAAAACTCTGTTATAAAAATACTTTTCAGTTCTAAATAAAGGATTTGAGTTGAATATATACTTTTTTGGCGGAGGTAATCTGTTTTATTAATGTTTCGGTGTAAGTACCTACTCCCGTCTGTTTACAACACTTTCAATGTGAAAGTTTGTGCGTGGGATGTTTGTGCTTACTAAGGGTTGATATTTCAAAGCCAAATAACTTTATCACAGGAATAATTTTGAAATTCTGACAGTGCTTCCATACGAAATCTGTCAGACGGCAATTTTTATTTTTAAGTTGCTCCGCCCATCCTATGTGTTAAATCGTGTGCCAAATTTCATCCAAATCCGTTTAGTATTTTTGCGTTTATCCCGTGTGGTACCGGGCATAGAATAGTGCCAACCCATATCCTCCCGTGGGTGTCATAAGAGGCGACTAAGAGAACTCTCACCAGGGAAGCGGGCAGCAGCGCTTCTTCTGTGGAATATCAAATTACTGCGATCCCCAAGCCGATTGTCAATCGTGGGAATTATGGCAATGTCCCCCAATGGAATGAAAGCCGTGGAGGAGGCCTTTCTCCAGCATTGGACCTCTATAGGCTGAGAAGAAGAATATTTTAGTATTACGTACTTATTTATAATATTTTAGTATTACGTACTTATTTATAATATTTTAGTATTACGTACTTATTTATAATATTTTAGTATTACGTACTTATTTAAATATACTCGTTCTTGTGAAATTATTTATGGATTATACCTATTTTTAGGTTTACTTACTACTTATTACTTATGACATTCATATTTTTTCCTCCTTATTCATGTGTATGAATAAGGAGGAAAAAATATGAATGTGAACATTTTTGTCTACATTTTTGTTTTACTTCTCCTTTCGCAGGTCTGCTGGAAGAAACTTAAGAAATAAGCAGCACCTTTGCACTTAGATCTTAATTTGGACATATCCTAAAGTATTTTAATGTGTGTATCTACATAAATATTAAAATGAATAAAAAGAAGAAGACTTTTGCGTGAAAGAGTAATACATCCTCACAAACTTTCGCTTTTAAAATATTAGTAGTAGTGAGACTAATTTAATATTAGTAGTAGTAGGACTAATTTAATATTAGTAGTAGTAGGACTAATTTAATATTAGTAGTAGTAGAACTAATTTAATAAATTTCTGCCGAATTTAATTTAATTTAAGAATTTAGCCTACTAGACTAGACTAGAAAGAAATCACGCAAAAACAACGGAATGGATTTGCATAACATTTGGCACACAAATAATTTATAACCTGGATAACACTTAGTACATTTTTTACCCATCATTACGTTCCCGAGGGATAGTATCCGACCTTCACACGACCAAGCCGCGGACAAAAGCTAGTTGGGAACAAGCCCTACAAATGTAAGCTCTATAACGAGACCAACTAAGAAACCTTCATCGTAACAGTATTTAGTATCAAAATTAAGTATAACTTAACTAACCCGGTGTGAACTAATATTAACATTTACCTACCCCGGCTTCAAATCTAAGTCAAACGAAACTCCGCGTTTGTGCTAAATGTGCTAACCTGCAGCTAAGTTACAATTAAGTATCTTAGCTTTGCTAGATTGTAGTTGTTTGGAAATATATTAAGTACCTACATATTGCTTATACTTACCTCTTTGTAAGGTAGCATCTACCTGGTAGGTACACGTTGAAACTTAGTTGTTCCTATGTACCGAAAGGAATTGTTTGCAGTCGGATAGTCGCAATCATAATAAAAAAGTGAAAGTCATTTGTTTAAAATAGGCTGAGAATCTGCACTTTTTGAATGTTAAATTACATAATACAGTCCCCTAAACCCACCACTTCGCAGTGCTTTAGCTCAGAATAAAAGTGGCACAACAAGCCAGCATAATTTCATAATAAGACAAAAATATTATTTTGTTCTCGACACGAATAAGCCATAAGAATCAAAAATTATCTCAACACCTACATTACAGAACGCCTGATGAAAATATGTTAGCACAATATATTATAAAGCAACAAAAAAGCGCGCCTGGCATTCCCATTTAATTATTACTAAAACAACGCTCAGGAAAAGTTTTCTCTTTTATATATATTCTGTTTAGAAAATACGGTTAGTATCTTTTCGTTTCTTTTGAATTAAGGAAATTGGTCGTATACTTTACTAGTGAATTACGATGTGTATACCATTCCTTACGAATTTTATAAGCAGTATTTTGTTAGTTTGGCAAGGTTAGCGCTTCTTTAGCTCTAACACGCTGGATAATCTTGTTAGTAACAACGGGTATCAATTATCAACTCTTCGAGCTACAATAAGTCTGGTACACTCTACATATATAGGTCTCGGTACTAATTTTAATGAAGGCATGAGCTTTTCCTATATTTATACCAACAAACACGATAAAATCAGCCGAGAGAGAAACGTATAAGAAGATTTTTGTGTCTGCTACATTGAATTTTCTCGGTGGTAGGCCATAACATCAGCCGCCGGCAGAAGTTACCACCCACCAGACAAAGTCTTGCCGCCAAGCGATTTGTCGTGTTCCGGCATGATGTCTGGTGAAGCCGTACGGAGGACGGGTCTGAGCAGTTGTGTTGCGATGTGTGCCGAGTACGATGCGCCTAATGTTGTTGTGTTGGGAGTTTGGTCGTGGAGGGTCTTCACATCAATCTCCCTTTGGCGCAGCATCGTTGGTCGTGTTGTTGGGTTTAACATTGCATCACCTCGCTCAACTGCCGTCTTTCTTCGTATTCGCTCGGTTTTTCTGAGTGAATAGGCTCTTAATAAACTAGCACGCTTTACCATCAACGATCGCATCACTGCTTACCATCAGGCGGGATTGCGGTCAAGCGCTAGTTTATAATTATTAAAAAAAAAAAAAAAAAAAAAAATCCTCACAAGAGGTACTTGTGATATTTGAAAGAAAGTAAGGTAGATGCCAGAACACATAATTACTTACATCAGACATGACTGGCGATTTCTCGAACATTAAGGAGCCAATCTATCTCAAATCTCGCATGAAGTGAAGCCTCGCAAACGTTTCCGAAGTCGATTGAGACGCAACACTTACTAAGAAACGAGAAAACCTCGTTATGATTATTATCTCGGTTGGCTCGTTTTTTGACGAAAGAAGTAAATGAGAATTACATAATGCTGCGTATAAGTCGAGCGACAAAACGTTACCGTGTCGATGAAATTACCAACATTTTTATGGAAAACTCGACGAATTTGGATGTTTATTTTCATAAAAATATGTTTGATAATCCAAAACATGCGAGTTTGTCACAATAGCTCGTAATGAACGAAATTTTTGAGACGTCAACATAACTGGTAAAAAGTGAGTGTATTTCTGGGTTGTTTACCTCTGTCTACCGTTTATAGAATACAGGCGCGATGTTATATCGTTTATTTTATATACAAGGTGGCAGGGACAAAGTGTAACCTGTAAAGGTTGTCTATAGTAACAGTGCGCCGAGCTGCACATCCCCACCTTAAGTGATGAGGCCTTCGAAGGGAGTTAAGTAGGTAATCTTGTCTTGTCTAAGCCATTTGACACTTATCAGATGCTGATACTTAATCAGAACAGCACATCCCCACCTTAAGTTACTAAATACCAACTTTATTTCCATAATAATATGAC
Source organism: Sesamia inferens (assembly GCA_037179545.1). NCBI lineage: Eukaryota > Metazoa > Arthropoda > Insecta > Lepidoptera > Noctuidae > Sesamia > Sesamia inferens. The sequence continues at coordinate 30,480,602 of CM073937.1, read as the reverse complement.
TTCAAACGGGAACTCTTGAAAAATTTATAAAAATATTTGAATTTGTAGCAATAACTGAACTTTATTCTGTAGAAAATAAACGTGATTTATTTATTTATAGTTTATTAAAACAGTACAACACCAATTACATTATTTAACATAGAAACAAACATACAAATTAAAAACTACTACTAAAACTAACATGAAACAGTGGACTCTCTCGCACAGAAGACAGAACACACGCATGAGCTTAAATTCATACGTTTACATTTCTGGTAAGTAAATTAAATGTAATATTAAATTCATTGATATTTGTGTACATTTCTGGTAAATAAATCGCGATCGCAGGATAAACACAACTCTTACACTCAACTCAAAGACATACATACTGACTTGGCAGTTAATTCAAGAGCCAGGTGTACCTACCCTTTTTCTGCCAATACCAAGATTTCAACATCCTTCTTATAAAAGTAATTAATGAGCCAGCGTTTTCCTAAAGACCTAAACTCTTAGGGCGTAATCCAGAATGGCGTTAACATTAAGCCCCCTCGTGGTGCTATAACTCACTCTTGTAGCACCTTTTTGCTGTAATTAACTTTCCGTCTCAACTCTCACCTGATTCAAATAAAACAGAGATATAAATACATTTGGGATTGGTAACAAGATTAATAAGGCTTGGTTTTTTTAAATGTTATAAACTAGTTCTTGACTGCGATCCAGCCTGATGGTATGCAGGTAGTGGTGAAATCAATGTTATAACAATATTATAACATTTAGCATTCCCAAAATGTTCATTGACATTTTCAGTTTGAGCTAACAGGTAATACTCCAAATTTACCTAGTTTTTGTGGCTAAAACCAAATAGCTTGTAATTTTTAACCGACTTCTAAAAAAAACTTTTTACAAAAAAAAACCGACTTCCAAAAAACACTACAAAGTGAAAAATAAGTAATTTCGGAAGTCGCTGTCTTTGGATTTTGTATATTAGTTTTTGACACCGTCTACCCGCAGCTGAGCAGTACTTTTCACAATTAAAAAGAGTAAAATAAAAACTTTTTTTTACAAAAAAAAACCGACTTCCGAAATTAGTTATTTTTCACTTTGTAGTGTTTTTGGAAGTCGGTTTTTTTTTAGGGTTCCGTAGCCAAATGGCAAAAAACGGACCCTTACAGATTCGTCATGTCTGTCTGTCCGTCTGTCCGTCCATATGTCACAGTCATTTTTTTCCGAAACTATAAGAGCTATACTGTTGATACTTGGTAGGTAGATGTATTCTGTGAACCACGTTTAGATTTTGATGCAAAAATAAAATAATAATAATAAATATTGGGGGCCCCCCGTACTTAGAACTGAAACTCAATTTTTTTTTTTTTTTTTTTTTTTCATTAAACCACCACGGTCCGGACGAAGCTTTTCGCCTCGTCTTTAATACCGCGTACATCGTTGGACAGGATTAATTCACCAGCGGCGGTGATTCCGTCTGACTACAATTACTTAAATTGTCTGTGTATTGTAGAACACTGACAGGCTGGCTACTCTTCGCATATGCTCCAGGCTTTGGAGACCGTTTTGACAGATTGAGACTGAGATGTGATGACTGATGATGCAATTGCTATTGCATCATCAGTCATCACATCATATTCCTTGCATCTGTGCTCAGATGCAAGGAATATCCCATCGGAGAGCAGTACTGAGTCCTTATAGGAAAATATAAATAAAACTTTAATTATATTGACCGAGAAAATGTTTTACTTGTAACACCAGTAATTATTACCATACCCGTGAACGATTAGTGCCTAGGGCTTCCCCAGAGCCCTAACTAAGCGACAAAGGTCAGACATACGCGCCATACGCCGTTAATCCGTACGCCAATGCTACGTAAGCGTATGTCAATGTCACGACAGTACGACGAGAAGTAAGGACGAGGGAACTACTAGTAGATACTAAAGGTTGCTGACGTGTTCCGGCTCAAATGACCTTCGAAGAGAGTTAAGTAAATAATCTTTTCTTGCCTAAACCTTTTGATAATTTCCAGAATAATTTAATTTAATTTTTAACAAATTAGCCTGCGACATGGTACTTACATAACTCACAAGGAAACAAGAATAAGTTTTTTTTTTTTTTAACTAACAATATATGGGCTTTGCCTGAAATAAAGAATTTGAATTTGAATACCATATCTATTTAAAAATGCAATTAAATATTTTGCTGTTTTTACACGTTGAATTTACAATGTATTAAAAATAGCAAAATACATCAAAAACACTAAAACGAAAATGGAATCTATAACAATAACAGCGGCAAATTACTAATGGCTTTCTAAAGAAATCTAATGCTGCATACTTCGTGAATTCAATAGCTCTAAAATATTCAACACAACTAATTAAAGGCAAAAAATACTATTTGAAAGTCTAAACAATACTTTCAGAAGTCTCACGCCCCGATTCCAATTCACCTTCAAGATGCAACAGTGTAGCGCTATGATGATACAACAATTACATTGTAGTTTTCATAGAAATGATTCTACTAAAGTTGCATTGCGAAGTCTCGCCTTTACAAATTCTCAGCTTGAAATTGCTTGCTTGTTTGCTTTTAATTACAATTAACATTTTTTTTGTTTTTTTTTTTTTTTGGAGTCCACCAATTGAAGTAAATCTCTGCTCAAATCCTTATGAAGATTTAGAAAGTGACTGTAAAGATGAATGAGTGAAAGAACAGATTAAACAAATTCCACTATGAAGTCAGCAGCTTCGACACAAGCAAATGATCCCTCTGTGTCTTGCACATGTTAATGGCTAAGAAGGAGTTGTTGAAATTGCCTCCTCTACATTTCACAATTTTCACTCTGAGTAAATGTAATTGGTCGTCCACCCACAGTGCTGCATAGTACCTACATATAATACAGCACAGCCCAGCTTTACTTGACATGATAATTACAACCCTGAAGAGGTAATTTAAAGATTATATCTAAATGAAAGCTTCGGCTAGTTTTAAAGTAGTTTCAGATAGTGGTCAGATAACTTGTAAATAATTTGATTGTCTGCTAAATTACTGTGTTCATCTCTACCATGTTTCGGAATGTAGTTATTTTTAATAGGTTAGTAGAAGATGCTGAAAACTGCATAGAATCAACTTTTAAATTGATAATTACCTTGTATGTTATTAACTTATAGACCACGATCAGCTATTTGTTTGTTGCTATCTTCACTTCCTCCCGCCCTTATACTAATTGATGTGAGATCGACGCAACATTTCTTGTTGTTTTACACATTCTCTACTAGTCGCCATATTTATTCCTTATAGTCATATTATCTTTCCCACCATCAATCTATCATTTAAGTATTTGATTTTTGGTAATTGGTTGCTATGTTTTACTAAAAATATTTGGTTCTAACTTCCTATCCCGAAAATATACTTATCGACATCTGTCATTCGCCTAACTTGCCCATAGGAGTGTAAGTCACTCCATGTTAAAACCCGATATTCAGCTGCATCCGGTTAAATTAGAAGGTGGCCCCCGACATAGATGGGAAAAGACTAAGAGATGATGATCAGTTAGTTTCAATCAGTATTCGTTTACATTTACTTTGTAAAAGTGGGTAAGGAAGCCTAATTTTTTACAATTTGGACTGGGTGTTCAATAAAAGTTACCTTTTCTATTTTACCATTTCTAGTTACCTCTTCATTATTTCCGGTTCTTAACTTAATGAATTGTTTGTTACGCTCGATTAAGGTTCTTTTTATATTCGTAATTACTAGCTGACCCAACAAACTTCGTGTCAACCAATCAGAACCAATAAGAACTAATGTATGAGATAATTAATTATCTTCATTCCGATTTATTCCAAAGTTTTAATAGTTATTCTGCTATTCGGAGCAGACACAGATCCAATAATCCAAAGATTATGTAAGTCCATCCAGCCGTTCTTGAGTTATTCAATGTAATGTTTGAATGGTGACTATGGATTAGTTACTTCGTTTTATTTATATAATATATTAGAAGATTAAGATTTTCCAAAAATATTAATGGAAGAAAATAATACATATTTTTGGGTAACTATATCCATGTTATCACAAAACTTCGTACATGCAATATTCTAAACAATAAAATATTCATGAACCTGCTGTTTCCCTATACGCGTACGATGGCACTGACAATACTCAAGTTGTTATGACATCTCAATCTTCACGGTGGCAGACTCAATTGACTCCACCTCGTGCCACTCGTAAAATTGTTTTTCAGAGAAATCAGCGTCTTCCTGTAAAACCTTTGTGAAAACTTTTCCGTTTGAATCTAGTTTTCTTCAAAAGCTTTCTCGGGGTTTTATTTATTTGCTGTCTGTTGCTGTATCATTCATGGCAGGAAATGGATGGGGTCACTGTCCCGGGTCTGCAATAGTTTCATGTTCATCTTGTATCACATCTAGCATGTCAACTGAACTGGTTCTAAGTTATTGGTTTATATTGACTACATTTTTATTAGTATTGTGATGACTTTGAACAGAGGTTACAAGTAGTCTTGAAAAATTTCTGCGTGGATAAACTTTCTTATACTATCTATCATCTATGTACCCTCCTTTGAATATAAACAACTAGCTTTCTCCCGCGACTTCGCTCGCGTGGAATTCGGTTATATCGCGCTTTTTAGATAAAAGGTAGCCTATGTTTTTTCTCAGGGTCTAAAGATTGTCTATGTCAAATTTCATCAAAATCGGTCGAGAGGTTTAAGCGGTAAAGCGTAGCAGACAGGCAGACACAGAGTTACTTTCGCATTTATAATATTAGTATGGATTATTTCAATTAAATTATAGGCACTTTTGAATATTCAAGAAGCAACTAATTTAATTTAATTCTATAATTTAGTTTTGAATTGTCAAGGAGCAGGTCAATGAGGAAAGTGAAGGTACCAAAGTAATACACATTTCAAATCGTAGTATGTTCCCCATGCAGAAGAACGGGCAGAGCCTCCATGGATACTCTATTAAATCCAACTACTGTTACAAATTACATTGTTTATTTTACAAAATCTGATATCCATGCCTGTAGCCATGTATCGCACGTGGCACCCGGTAGTGATGGTCAATTGACACCTGTTAACGACTCACTAATCATTGATAATGCGTGATGCGTGATGGACATTCGATAATTCAATCCAATTTATTACCGCTTCATTATATTACACTAGCGACCCGCCCCGGCTTTGCACGTGGACAAATGATATAGGTAGGTACCTAAGCCTTCCTCAAGAAACGATGGCCCTTCAAAAGTAGTCATAATGAAGAAACTATAGTAGGTAAACACATGGTGTCGCAAACTTTTTGTAGGCATTTTTAAGGTCTACAATACTGTAGAACATTATTTTGATCTACCTCATGGGGTTAAGCCAGCAATGTAAGCTCAAAAAATGGGTTTATTTTGCGACATGTGTTAGAAACAAAAAAAAAAATCAGTGTTCCTCTTATATATTATGCATGTTATGTACATAAAAACTTTCCTCTTGAATAACTCTACCTATTATAAAAAAACCTTATCAAAATCCGTTGCGTAGTTTTAAAGATTGAATCATACAAAGCGACATAGGGAAAGTAAAAGTGACTTTGTTTTATAGTATGTAGTGATGATATCGTATATACAACGTGTAACATAAAGGGTATATACATATAACGGGCATGGCATCTTTACATGATATCAATCGATATTGGAAGGGTTTTTTAATCCTATCTCTTTATGTTAGGAAGTTATAGTGATAGGCTACTCCATACTAGGTGCATAGAATTTTTGAAGACATTTATCGTGATTTTGCCAAGTAATGTGACGTGTAACGAGTAGTTATTAAGGTATGTAGTGTGGTGCACGTTTATTATGATTTGAATTTAGGAAACACACGGAACCGAAAATTTAGTATAAATTTTTTGAGTATTTTATTTTGAGTTGAAAACCTTCCGATATCATTTAATATCATGTAAAGATGCCATGCCCTTGGTATGTATATACCCTTTATGTTACACGTTGTATAAGTAGTTATATTTTTTTTTGTTTGTTATAACGTATCTCGGGACCATGTTTTCGCGGTCCCTTAGAACACATGCGAGGGGCCGATGCTAACTCACAGATGACCGTTAGGAAATTTTACTGACATGAAAAAAATTATCTGATTTTCCCTGTATGCACTATGCAAGTACGTCCAAGGGTACCCGGTAGCGACAGTAAGTGCTCTATTTGAGGAGTGGCTAGAGAGGCGCCACGGCGTATTCACCTTTCGCTTTACGAAAGTCCTCACCGGACATGGCTGTTTTGGGAGGTTGCTGTTCCGGATAAGCTGGGACGATACGCCACGGTGTCACCACTCTGGCGATCGCACTGAAGACACGGTAAAACATACGGTAGAGGTCTGCCCGGCTTGGACGGAGCACCGCCATGTTCTCGTGGCGGCGATCGGCGACAATCTCGTATCCAGCTCGGGTTCAGACCATGGTCCTGAGCGAGTGTGTATGGCAGGCCGTCACCTCCTCCTGCGAAGCAATAATGCTGACAAAGGAAGAGGCAAAGCGCTTGAAGGAGCGAGAATCTCAGCGCCCTTGCCGCCGCCGCAGGAGACGCCCAGGTCGGGAGATAACATGGAACTCCCGCCGTAGGTGCGGTCTTACGGACGGAGAGCAGCTCGCCGCCCGTTGAGGACGCGTTTTGCTCCACTCGCGCGTCAAAGAGATGTCAGCACATCGTCACGGGGTCCAGAAGCCTGCTAAGGCTGCGAGATGTTTGACATAAATACCGTGGCCCTGGCGCACAAGTGAAGGAACACGGGTAGGTTTTAGTCAGTAAAAGTCTGACACGACCTTCCGCTCCCCCCAGAGCGGGAAAGGTTATTTGGTGATTACTCTTCCGCAAAACAAAAGGTTACCCCTCGTTAAAGTCCTACATCATTATCCTGTATTGCAGGATATGGAAAAATACAAATTTGGACTAAGGGTTTGCAGTGAAAAAAAAAACTTCATATAATATACTAAAGATTACACTCCAAAATGACGACTAAGTAGCAAGTAATGAGAAGTCTGAACTTCTGAAGATAGTTAGCAAATAGAAAGAAACATGTCTTACGCCCACAACACATAAATAATAGAATCAATAACCCTGATATTTTCTTTCCCATCTAGCAATGTATTTGATATGTAATAGCGCGGAAAATCCAACATCATTTCTCTTATTTATTCCTCGATCGGAATAGTTTCCTCGTGGAAAAAGGCTGAAGATGGATCGTTATACTCTGGCCAACCGGAACGTTGTCATTAATATTTTAGATAACAATATTGTCTAACGTAGTGTGAAACTCTCCCAAAGATGGATCGACAGATCAAGGGGACAAGATGTCCTGGCGCTGTTTGGGAAGGCTTATGTCTAGCAGTGAACAAGAAAGATTACTTTGTAATATAATCAATTTAAGATAATGTGCCGTCGTCAAATACCTAACAATGGTGTAAACGCAGTCTACGTCGGCGCAGCTTACTTGTGCCAAGGACACTTACAAATTATATTAAAAAGATTTATCATCTATAAGGGAGCATGGATTAATATTAATTTACCATCTTGCATAAAAAAAGCCGTTTTAAATTAAAACTATCACATATTTGAAACCACTTGTTAATAATGTTACTAGCCCTAACTATATATTTAAAAACAAAATATTTCTAATATTGTGTTGTAGCAGTGACCGGTACCTATAACTAAGTTTATAACAATATGATCTATGTTTTCATGAGAGTGGCGCTTTTGTTATTTGAGAAAAATATATTAAAACATTCTCTGCTCGTTCGGGGCGCTAGGTTTGTAAATGCCGACAGTATAGTGCTTGTTGTGCTCTGGTCGTTGACTTCGTTTCCAGTAAAGATACTTTTAATAATACTGTTTTATCATCCAAAACAATCGTACTAACGGTAACTACAAACTATTCCCCATTTGTAAAAAAATACACTTGTTCAAGACGCGCTCTCATTGGATTAAGATGACGAGTTTAATGGCCATCTGAGTCAGAGCCTAAAACTGTGAGATATTTCCATACTAATATTATAAATGCGAAAGTATCTCTGTCTGTCTGTCCGGCTTTCACGCCAAAACTACTGAACCGATTGTAATGAAATTTGGTACACAGATAGCCTAAGGCCTGAGAAAGGACACAGGCTATATAACATCCCGCTATGACCAATAGGAGCAGAGCAGTAACAAAAAATGTTGCGAAAACGGGAGCAGACGCGGACGTACAAATTGCTCCCATTATTTTAACAGGCGCTTATTTCATATCAACTGAGCTTTCTTATTTTTTTCGGAATTGACATTCCCATGGAAACGGGAACCACCGCGAGCTGTAAACTGTTGTCCACGCGGACGGAGTCGCAGGCAACAGCTAGTTTAGTAATAAATGTTAATACAGCGTTAAATTCAACTAATGTCTTATCTTTACACTCTCACTATTCAGGGTAAGAAACTGTTGGAACTTTTCTCTCGAAGACTTTTCTTCTAAATGATAAATTACGACTTCAAAGGACCTTTTGAATACTTATTTAAAGGTGTAGTGTGCTTGTAAAAGGGTCTCGTTGGAGTAAATACTTTACTTTGAAACGTTAAAGACCGTTTGACACTTGGCCCGTTGAAGGAGTAAACTTGAAACATCAAAACGTAGTTCGGTATTAGCAAAGTTTTATTTGAAAAGTAGTAAATATCGTTTGCTGTCCGGTATTAAATTGACAAATAACCAAGCTCTAAATACAATACAGATCGTAGTTACTATACGAACCATATTTTAACTTAAACTCATAACTCGTAAAAGAGAACTCATCAAAGCAATCCCAATAGTATTCAAAAAGCAAACAAACCCAGGAAATCAAATCCAAAGCCAATAGCATTACGTCACGTCACACGTGGGATCCTCGTTTATCGTTGTTTCCGCACGATTTACTTTCATTATGTAAATAAACCCACCGGTTCTGACATCACGGGGGACGTCCCTAAGGACCTGTGGGGCTAAAAGTTCAGGGGAAATTAGAGCCAAAATATGTGTGTTGTACATACAACTATCTGTCGCGTTACGCTCCCTTTACCACGCCGTTTGAAGAGGCTTTATAAAATTGTAATTGCCGAGATAGGTAAGCTTTCACACAAATTAGATAGGTACTCAAGAGATATTTCTTCAGATTCTATTCAAAGGAATTTTTCCAATTGGATTCAACTCAGTGAATAACGCTTTCATAATCTTCGGAGCTGTATTATTATATAATAGAAATAATTTTAAAAAGAGCCGATATAAATATAAATTATTATTAATTAATATAAATTATTATCCGAATATTTAAGAATTCACAAGAATTGTGACTTCTTGTCAATTTGTCCAGACAAAGTCTTGCCGCCAAGCGATTCGTCGTGTTCCGGCATGATGTCTGGTGAAGCCGTACGGAGGACGGGTCTGAGCAGTTGTGTTGCGATGAGTGCCGGGTACGATGCGCCAAATGTTGTTGTGTTGGGAGTTTGGTCGTGGAGGGTCTTCGGATCAATCTCCCTTTGGCGCAGCATCATTGGTCGTGTTGTTGGGTTTAACATTGCATCACCTCGCTCAACTGCCATCTTCCTTCCTATTCGCTCAGTTTTCCTGAGTGAATAGATTCTTAATAAACTAGCGCACTTTACCATCAACGATCGCATCACTGCTTACCATCAGGCGGGATTGCGGTCAAGCGCTAGTTTATAATTATTAAAAAAAAAAATTACAATTACTTAGATTTACAAACTTATTTCTAAGTAATTGTAAATTCTTGTTAGCTCGGCTTAGTATATGAATCGAGCTTACAAAATGAACCATCTTTTTAATGTTTTAATTATTGCGGACGCACTTAGTTTAATGAGTTGAAAGATCCTTCATCTACGTATTCCGTACATCAAAGTGAAAAACTTTTTTAAAAAATAATTACTAGGAAACGACTTTTTTTGTGAAAATTCTGTGTTAATTCGATGCGTGTACGGTAGAGCGTAGGGTTGTAACGGAGCTTCGCCTCCGCTTCCGTTACTACAAGAAATCGTATCTTCGCTGCCGCCTTGGGAATCTCTCAGGAGTCTCGTCGGAATTTATAACGAAGGTTTATTTATGTATTTATAAAATAAATAACGCGCAAGCTGCGACGCTCGACAACCGTCCCGCCGCGCTTGAGCGCGAAATGGTCAAGAATCAACTAGTGCGAGACGGGAATGCGGCAAATACAATTTGTTTCTCCTCAATTTTCATTACTAGAAGGTAACATTTTTTTACTAAGTGTACTTTTAATGTACGTATTTATTTTTTATTTTTTCTTCATTTAATTAACCATATATTTAATTTTTTTCTATATCTACTTTCACCTCCGCCTCCGTTAACCTCCGCATCCGCCTCCACCTCTGCTAATAAGGCCTCCGTTACAACCCTAGCTAGAGCGCAACGTAACACACGCAAAGGATGTGCTAATGGAGGCTTGCAATGGTAGAGGCCCTAGTATGCTATTTTTATTTTGTCATTCCAACACGACTCCGTTCTAGTCATTGTGCTTAAAAGTTCGCAATCTGCTTAATTTATAATGATCGATCAATTATCTTAGACTTTGCCGTAATGTTATTAATATAAAACCGGTTACTAGAAACAATTTTCTAAAAACTACTAGGTACTCAATTTGAACGTTTATTAATATGCAGTGGAGTGTCAGTGATTGACCACTGGAATGTCATAACGACGCCATTTTGTTAGTAGATTACGAAACTTGTCAAAATCGATTATTATGAGATCACTGATCAACCAGGGATCGTGAGCATTAGACAGAAATCTTAAAATTTCTGTGTTTAAATAAAAATTATGATGGTTTTAATTAAATTATGATTGTTTTTATTAAATAGTAATTGTTTTAATTAAATTATGGTACTTTTAATTAAATTATGATTGATTTCATTAAATTATGATTGATTTAATTAAATTATAATTGTTTTAATTAAATTATGATTGTAAAAAAAAACAAACAAAGTTGCACTTTCCCAGGTGATTATCATCGGTGTATCAGCTTTCAGTCTAACTGGATGCAGCTGAACATCAGTATTTTACATATAAAGATCGACTCTCTCACCTCCAAACCTCAGTTACTACGTCATTATCGTATTACCCAGTAACTACATTGTGGAGGTCCCTTGGTCATCAGAATTTCTAGCTTCTGATGACCCGTAAAAAATGCCAAAACTCCAGGAATGACAGTTGACACCAACAGTTTGTGTTGCTTTCCGAGGCACGGAGAGGTCTCGTGATGGAAACTAATGTATCAGGGTACTCAATTATCGTTTATTGTGATTATTATTAAGCATGTTGCTGTTAAGCCACACATATGCTTTTAATAAAATATCTTAAAACCGAATGCAGGTACGGACCGAACTGAGATAATTCCTTTTACTACTTTGTAAATATTAATATATAATTAAGTACCATTAAAACTACTGAAACTTAAATATAAATTCCTTAGGGGTGGGTAGTTATAATTTCTCCAGTATCCCAATTAAGTGAGATGTGCAGTTGCCCATATAAAAGCAATTATACCTCTTTATACGTGTATCCCCCGGCGTGTCCTGGGTTTCGGCCGCAACTGGGACAATTGTCACGAATGGCCCAATTAGTGGTGTCCATCGGCCCGGAAAACTTTTGTCCACACGCTAACCAAATTATTAATACGCTACAGAGTGTTTCAGTGATGTTTTATAGGCAAAGTGATTTATTAATTTCGTTACATAAGGTAACTTTATTATCATAAAAAAATATATCAGGAAAGGTTTTTGGTTTTCCAAAAAACTATTGCCATTAAGTATTTTCTCACGTATACAAAAGTGTACATAAAAATCTAAATATGATAAACCTAAATAAATTCTATTTGAAATCTATAATTAAGGACTGGCTCTTTCAGCAGAATTACAATAACACTGAATCCCTATTGGCATACATCGCTTAACAATTACATAACATTATTCAATTTGGAACTCAAACTGTACATATAAACAATCAACTCATAACACACAACACATACACTATCCAATAAACTCACATTACACTTACGAACATACATACTCTCTCTACTCCATACTCAAATAATCTGGAATGAATGTTTACATCCATTTTTGTAATTAATCATATAATAACTTAAATTACTTTAATTTATATTTGTATTTCTCTATATATATATTTGTTAAGATAGGATTGGATGTAACATCGATACTCGAAACCAAGGGCCCAACATGTATGTACAGTTCAACTCGATCAGTTCGAATCACTGTCTCCTAAGATAGAGGTATTCCCTAGTTTAGGAGGTCGGATTTATTGTTTTGTTACATAGAATTTTTTTTAAGGCCTGCAAACTTTATCTATGTATGTTTTTGGTCAATAAAGTAATTATTATTATTATTATTTACTATGAATTATCTTTAAATTATTAGTGACAATTGTAAACCCGATAGAATTTTTCCACCTACTGTTGTGTGCACACACAAAGCAACAATCGGTCCAGTAGTTATTCCACCCACGTGACATTTAATATTATTATTCTTCTTCAGCCTATGGATGCCAAAGGCCTCCCCAAGGCTTTCCACGCTGACTGGTCTTGTGCTGCCCGCATCCATCGGCTTCCCGCGACCTTCACTAGGTCATCGGTCCACCTTGTTGGGGGCCTCCCTACGCTGCGTCTTCCAGTACGTGGCCGCCACTCCAGAACCTTACTGCCCCATCGGCCATCAGTTCTAGGAGCAATGTACCCTGCCCACTGCCACTTAAGTTTAGCGACTAGCAGAGCTATGTCGGTGACTTTGGTTCTTCTGGGGGTCTTCTCATTTCTGATTCGATCACGCAGAGAACCTCCGAGCATAGCTCTTTCCATTGCCCTTTGTGTGACTCTGAGCCTTCGTATGAGGCCCATTGTGAGCGACCACGTTTCAGTTCCGTAAGTCATCACTGGCAACACACACTGGTCAAAAGAAATTAGTCTTGAGACAATGTGGTATCTTGGACGACGAGAAGATGTATCGTAGCTTCCCGAATGCTGCCCAGTCGAGTTGGATTCGACGAGACACCTCTTTCTCGAAGTTGGACCCACCTAGTTGGACTGTTTGTCCCAGGTATATATACTCGTCAACAACTTCGAGTGCAGAGCAACCAACTAGAATTGGAGTAGGTGCGACATGAGAGTGCGACATGATCTTCGTCTTATCCATGTTCATCTATAGACCCACTAGTTGGGAAGCTCTGCTGAGGTCATTGAGCACTTTGCTCAAGTTTTCCAGGGTCTCCATGACCACGAAATAATCTGCAAAACGGAGATTCGTGATGTACTCGCCGTTGACGTTGATGCCAAGTCTTTTCTAGTCCACGAGCTTGAAGACATCTTCCAACGCAGCAGTGAACAATTTAGGAGATATGATATCTCCTTGTCTCACTCCACGCTGGAGTTGGAACGGTTTCGAGTCCTGATCCTGGAGACGGACTGACATGGTGGCGTTTTTGTACAAACACTTTATCACCTCAATGTATCGATGGTCAATTTGGCACCGCTGGAGAGACTGTAGCACCGCCCAAGTCTCGATCGAATCGAAGGCCTTCTCATAGTCCACAAACGCCAAGCATAGTAGTTTGTTATACTCCACGGACTTTTGTATTACTTGCCGCAGCGTATGTATGTGGTCTATGGTGCTAAAGCCTTTTCGGAAGCCTGCTTGTTCGGGAGGCTGGAAGTCGTCGAACCTGCGAGCGAGATGATTCGTGATGACCCTAGAAAACAGCTTATAGACATGGCTCAGGAGAGATATCGGTCTGTAGTTTTTTTTAAAAAAAAGGCGTTTCGCCTTTAATATTGACGAAATTAAATAGCTTCTGAAGCGCTTTAAGAACCGGTTTGCCATCCGCTTTCAGAAGCTCAGCCGTAATTCCATCATCTCCAGCCGCCTTATCGTTCTTGAGCTGTTTCAGGGCCATACTAATCTCGTACAGGCTGACGTCCGGGATATCGTCGGTGTAGTGTCGAGTTAGTCTGGCTCTAGGATCATTAGCCAGGCTTACAACAGGTGCGTGTGTTGATGTGTATAAATCTCCGTAGGATTTCTCAATCTCATCTAAAATCTCGGGCTTGGAAGTGACGATCCTACCATCCCCAGTTTTCAGCTTTTCAAGTAGACTCTGTCCAACAGACAAATCTCGTGCGAACACTTTAGAGCCATGTTCCGCTCGATAGCCTCTTTAATACAATTCGTATTAAATTGGCGCATATCGCGAGTCAGAGACTTTGAGATTTGTCTGTTAAGACATCTGATACGCGAAGCGTCATCAGGGGATTTTTAGACCACCTCCCGTCTTTCTTCCATTAGCCGACGGGTGGGACCGGAGATCTTCTTCTGTCCTTTTGAACGGAAGGTTTTGTAAAACTTGGCCCCTTCCGTTTGGTGAATTTCCACAAACCTGTTGTTATAGTCATCCACATCTACGCGTTCACCGAGGCATTCGAAGCGATTTTGCAGTTCGATCTGAAAGCTTTCGGGGTTTTGGAGTTGGGTTGACGCTGGACGGAGCGTAGACTTCATAAGTCGAGAGCGTTCTAGCCTAATGTTGAGGTTCAAGATGCCTCTAACAATACGGTGATCACTTTCGGTTTTAACCGCATGGATCACGGAGACATCATTGAACACTTGCCTTCTCGTTGACATTATGAAGTCTATCTTGTTTTTGATCTGACCATCGGGGCTAATCCAGGTCCACTTGCGGTGCAATGGTTTCTTGAAAAAAGAATTCATCACAAAGAGTCCTTCCCTTTCCATGAAATCCATTAGCATCTGACCTCGGGGATTCCGATTTCCAACTCCAAATTGCCTCGCTTTCGTCTCCGTCCGTTGGTCCGCCTCTCGCATGCCCAGTTTTGCGTTAAAGTCCCCCATGACAACAGTGTAGTGGGTTTTGGAGGAATGTATGGCTCTACTGACGTCCTCATAGATAGCCTCAACCTCATCGTCGGAGTGTTTAGACGTCGGAGCGTAGACCTGTATAACCTTTAACGAATATCGTTTGGTTATTCTGAGTACAAGGTACGCCACCCGAGTCGAAAAGCTCCCGAATTTAACAACTTTGTTCACGAGGGACTTGTGGACAATAAACCCGACGCCACCCTGGGACAGCCACCTTCCCGGAAACAGAGCAGGTTGGCAGATTTCAGGATTATCGAGTCCTCTCCCTCTCGTCGGACTTCAGATAACCCCACGATGTCCCAACGCAACCGGCTCAGTTCTTCCTCCAGTTCGACAATCTTCTCAGCGGTTCGTAGTCTGCGCGTGTTATATGTTGCCAGGGCCCAAGGTCGTCGTTGGTGATGGTAGCCGGATCTCTTCCGGAGATTCTTAGCACCCCTTGCTCCGCCGTAACCGAGTCTGCTACCATAGAATGGAATAGCGGAGCTGCCGGGGACTAGGAGCCTGAGCTGTGTCGTGTGCATCATTGGGGGGTTTGCCATAATCCCCATGCTTGGCAGGCGGGTTGGGGATCGCAGTGATTTGATATTACACAGAAGAAGCGCTGCTGCCCGCTTCCCTGGATATGGGTTGGTACTATTCTAAGCCCGGTACCACACGGGACGCGGGAATATTATTATTGCCACCCACGAACTTTGTAGCCACGAGAAAAACAAATCCAGTGATACATATTCTTTACCAACAACTATATAAATAACATTTAATGAAAACAAATAACAGAACCCTAATTCCGTATTCATCGGATTTCCTTCAGAAAAACCCTTATACCTGAGTTACAAGAAGAAACATCTGTAAATCGTCACAGCTTTCCAAATACGTGACTAGAAAACAAACAAAGGAACTAACACTAGTTATATCTGGTATATACCAGCCGTACCGCATATATATTTCAGTAATTTATAGCCTGCGCGACAAAAAACTTATACAACTTGGATTTGTCGTCTGATATTATTACATTTAAAACATTTTGGACGTCTATGGTCTTGGCAATCAAATCTTCGGAGAAGAATTGAGACAAAAATTTGGTATTTTAATCCGTCGAACAATGAACGTCTCTATTATACTATACATAGGTATATTGTCATTTCGAGAGTATTTTTCTGACAATGGCAGGTTCAAAGAATATGATCGGTTTAACTTGTGATTATCTTTAATCAACACAAGGCTATGTTAAGATCAGCAATGCAAACCTACAGCAGAAATAAATTCTTCAAGGTACATAATTTAATTATTCCAAGATTGTTTTTTCTTTTGTATAGAAGTTCAGCTTCTACACAAAAGCTGTGGAATGGATATGAATTTTCAAGTGTAGCGATGACACCAAGTGTGAAAACGTTTAATTATTAAGTTAAAACTAAACTTGTCATCGATGCCTAACACATACGACGACTATCGTTTACACACAAAACAATATCAAATAATGTTTGAAAGTTTACATTAGAGATCTCCAAACACATGAATAAATATACTAACATAATATAAAGTGAGTAGGTATGTCAACGATACAATGGATGTAGTTTGGCTAACTTATCTAAGAAACGACTATTTCAGGACAGCATCGGGACGTCCCGAGGGCGCACTATTGTTTCAGGGCTGCCACAAACCTGTAACTATTTTATTGTTAAACAATATTGTAGCCGTTCGGTGTAATATGGTTCAAAGCGTACACATAGTTAGCAATAACAGGAGAATATAACAGTTATACTGAGCGGCCGATACGATAACCACATATGTATCACAAAAGCTTGCTAAAACTCAAACAGTTATTATTGCTACACAACAACGAGAGGGCAGGTAATGTCTACGCTGAAGTTCTTTCCATTTCTTTCTTTTGCCAAAATTAGTTCAAAAACACTTAATATTATGATCAGATTATTACGAAATCAGACGTGAAACTGATAGGACTTCCCACAGAAAAATTACTACGATTTTCTATAAAAACTAAAGCCAACCATTCTTTACCTGAGGAATTATTGTGCAAATATCATGCTTCTAGACCCAATGACTTAAGCTATTAAACTTAAACTATTTAAAGATTTTTATAAGGAAAAAGAAGAGACCAATAAACTCTATAAAATGACAGACAAGAATCTCCTTTAAAGCTATCTTCACAGGCAATAAAAGTTATCGAACACCCAAAGAGCTTTTCTTCTACAAAATCGCCGAGCAAATGACTCGTAACTGTAATCCGACACATCCAGTCTAAGTGGTGCTTCCTAGGCGCCATTACCACTCCAGAGTTCTGACTTCTTTATAAGTAAATCTGAAGCACTCCACAAAAGTTCTACGTATGTACCTATTTATCTTAGCTCACAAATTAGTGAAGGGCAGGCGTTTTAGAGATACTCGTACTGTCTTATGTAATATTGACGTTCAAATAGTTCTGATACTCAGCCCAATTTGAGAAAATGAGTTTGTATTTAGATTTTTTTTTTATGTCTCGAGAGTCTTTTCCATAAGTGAATTTTGATTCAAGGTATACACTGTGCTTCTGCACAGTTTATACCATGGTAGGTATAAATTAACAGGCTAAAAAATAAAATAATTACTGTTCTTCGCACAAAATTTCTGAACAGTATACTTGGTATACTAATAGAAATGTGAGAATTTCTAACTACGCCATTGTTTGTCTGGTTTCTAAAGGTCAGTTTTAGAAATCACACAAACAATTACTTAAACCCCAGCAAATGAATATTTATAGCTTTCAAAAATAGAATATTATACACTCAACCACTGTTCCGTGCGGATCAAATTGTAGATATATCCATACACCACTTTCAAAACCTACATTCCGAAACCCTAGTAATAGAACTCTAAAACCCTTATACATACATTTTCAACAAATCCCTTTAATCGTAAATTAAAGCAATGACCTGAAAAAAATGGTCGCCATCAACAGCGAGGCATCGAGCCGTGGGCGGCAGACCGGCGGTCCTAGGTCGACGAACACACAAATCATATTTGTACAGCAATTACCCAAGGTAGTGTTATTATCATTGACAGTGGCAAGGTTACAACCTACGGGCTTGGTACTTCAACAAAATTTTGTAGATGCGCAGAAAAAACCTTTAAAAAATCAGACAAGAAAGTTCGATTCTTGTTGAAAAAATTCTATATTGCTAAGGCCACACCGTCGTCATTATTTAGCAGATTTAGCTGAAAGACGTTCACGTGTCCACTGCTAAGCAACCGTCAAGTATCAAATATCTTCCCTGTGTTTTCCGCATCCAGAGCGAGATGACTTGTTATCGTAACGTTAATCGCGTCACAAAATTGACCCTTGTTATCTTTCATTAATTTCACTTTAGTCATAATATTTTTATTACTGGAGCAAGCGACAGCCCTAGCGTGGCCACGGGCACGCACAAATCATATTTCGTACCGCACCGTCCCGGCGGACTACTATAAGTGGCCACGTTTATGAATACGCGGCGTATTCGGAGTACTGCAGGCTATTTGGATGACAGTGCAACATTGGCATATACACAACATTGGACAGTGAAACACAGGCCAATGATATGTGAGGACATGTTTTGATACGGATTGTTGTTTCCAACTAGTTAAGTTACAACAGAAATTCAATAGAGTGAGTGCAAATGCGGAATCAGTATCCATTCACTGAATGTGGGAATTATATGACTAATTATTGTGATATTGTTTAAATTACTTATGTCCAACACTAGTAGTCTCCATATAACTACTGGTACTGCAATGAGAATGATGAGCTGTAAGTAACTTGTACTAAGTTCAAAATACCAATTTTTTGCTTGTCCCTTAGGTAGATATCGCTCAACGTTTTTAGGAGCGATTGTCTAACATTTTATAATTTTTTAATATATTTAAGGTTCCAACATATTTCCACTCAAGTGTAAGTAAAGTTCCATTTAAAAACTTTTTCCAAAGTAAGTTCCATTACCGCCGGCGCCGGCGCCCAAGTAGATGGCCGTTGTGCAGCGTGACCACACCCTCGAGCAGCGCCACTTATCTTTATATCGCAATAAACCTGGAGGTACTACTTTTAGTCTAGAAAAGGTAGATGATAGGTGTGCACCTGTATAACCTACTCAGCTTATCTAAAAGTGGGAAAGGTCAAAGGGACAAGACAAGTATAAATCGTTTTTAAAGCCTTTTGGTATTTCAACGAGATTGACAAAAGGTAGCTCACATCAGCCCTTAACAAAATCTTTGACTTTTCTATTATCGTTATCGCTGATAGAATTTCAATTTGTTTAGGCCCTCATGTTGTTACGTTGCTTTTTTCTGGAAAAAGACAGACTGGTCCATATTTCTCTATAATAACCAAAAATCAAAATAGAATTTTTCGGTCTTTCAGAAAGCTTGAAATTTCCTTTTTTGTTTTTTGTTTTGCGGTGGTGGAAATCCTCATGGACTTCATCTTACTTGGGAGACAGTGACAGAGGAGGAACCACCGAGGTGTTTCACCCCTACATATGGTCACAGGTGCGGAATTCGCATAACCATTTCCCGCACCCTCCACAGACATCGATCAGCTAATCCTCAGCTCTCATTCTCATGGTCATTGTCATTCCCATTCTCCCCCATACCCACACGCATCCACTCTCGAGTGGCTTGCGTCATAAACTGTGGTGACAGCTCGGGCCTGGCTATTCGGACGATAGACGCCCTTAAGCCTGAAAAGCCCTAGAAGCTTACCCAAGCTTAGAAGACTACCACACAACAACCATTCCCTTGAATTGTTATAAAGGTTTCCAAAACCTACATATAAATAACTTCTGCAAAAGGTACCTAATACTACAAAGCTCTCATCCCCTCAGCTGGACAAACTTTAATAACAGTGGCATACGTATAAAGCTAGTTACGCTACATACCTGCAGGGTCCCTCAACCAGCTACACAGCTTCCTATTACAGCGCCTACAAAGGGCGTAGTTAATCCTATTCCAGGTGTAATCCCGCACGAGACGGTTGTGCTCGTCTCGGCGCGATAAGCGGCTAATAAATATGTATCTCGTACTTCGGAGCCGTATTGGATGGATTCCATTTGCTGTACAAATAGGATTGCTATTTGTTATTACTGTGATACGCGAATATTCTACACAGTAGAACACATAAAATTAGTATGGCAGTAAGAATAAAATATATCAGCAAATTTTGGCAATTCAGTCAGGCTTCACAACTGATGAGTGATCAAAAAGTTTTTGCTATTTATAATATTTATTACATGCTCACAATAGGGTTAAAATTAGTTTTAGTTGCTTATCTCTTTATATTAATTTCTAAACGTAAAATTACGACAACGTAAAATGAAACGAAATCCTGGTCTCACTGACGGTCGTAAAACTTTCATTTTCCCGGTGGAGCTTGAGGTTTATCATAAAACGCACGCTTCTGTAAAACCGTACGATTCGCAGTACGCCGAGCTCGGTTATCGCGGTGTGTCACGCACGCATATGTGTATTGCACTTTTTATATTAACTCCAATATGTTGACTTATACCTGTGTGTACGTTTTGTTCAACACTTTTTATATGATTCACATGGGGTTAATATCCTTGTGGCTAAGGAATACATACTCGTAGAGCAATGGCCGCTGTGACACGTTAAGTTAAACAGCAATTAGTAATCCAAATATCAACATAAATATCACGCTAAAACGATTCATAAAACTTACAATTCCTACAAAATCAATAGAAAAAGCGACTTCACCAACTCAATCTCGTATATTTGTTACCGACTTTAATTCAAAATTTAAAAACATTATGAATGTAGTTTCATCTCTCTTTTAACATATTATTATATTATGTATGATATTTATTAATTAGATGTATAAATTTATTTAAACTAGTATGATACACTTAACGTATATATTTATTGTATAATCTATGTAAATAGTACACTGTAGACTACCCACACTATTTCTTTATCC
This sequence comes from Sesamia inferens, assembly GCA_037179545.1. Classification (NCBI taxonomy): domain Eukaryota; kingdom Metazoa; phylum Arthropoda; class Insecta; order Lepidoptera; family Noctuidae; genus Sesamia; species Sesamia inferens. Next base: position 30,459,673 of record CM073937.1, on the reverse strand, counting down.
TACCTCTTAGAATTCCATCAAAAGGTTGTCTGTAAAAGATCGCTCTTAGCGATAAGACCGCCCATTGGGTCAGCCTTTGTAAAATATTTTTATTTATGTTCTGTAATCTATATGGTTTACATAATAAAGAGTATTCTATTCTATTCTATATTCTTATGTATTTACGAGTGCAGGCCGCCCGATCGACACAGAACTCTCAAACAGTTTGCGACTATGGATTCAGGATTAACAATATTGGCATGAAAGTAAAATAAGAACTCGCACGGTGTGCTAAAAATGGAAATGTATTTTCAGTAAAAGAGAAAGAAAGATTCGTAACAAATCCATATTTATCACGCAGAGGGGAGATGCCAAAGTCAACAGATTTGTCGATCGATCGGATTCGGTTCATTATCTTTTTCTACGTGTAACAAACATTAAACGAATTCGAACAAAGAGGATTAAAACAGTACAATACAATAGTCGGTCATATCGTGAAAGAATCTTTTTCAAAGCCCCTATTGGATATAAAGCGAAAGAATAATACAGCAAAATGTATAGGAGATATTAAAAGTACCCCGAGTGTCATAAAATTAAGAAAAAGTGAGATGAGGCCTGAAGGTGATCTATTACCGTCACCATTTAAATGCAGTTCCAAGAGGCGCTTTATAGATGGAGCCACAACAGCCCTGAGCAGAACTAATTAGGTCAGAATAATTAACAGTTGAAGCCACGGAATTAGCATAATTAGAAAAGTTTCACTTTAATATGCAACCCCTAACGGTAATCTTTTTCTGTTTGAGGGTAGTTGCTGAGTTTCATCCTTCGAAATGGCGGCACATGGGCGTTGGAGGTTGTTGGAGAAAGATAAGTTAAGTAAGAAGGTTATGTTTGTATATCCTTCGTGATGATGATGATTTAAGTGAAATGATTTGATAATTTCTTATAGTTGATACCTACATATACTACCTTTGAACCGCGAGTTGGAAAGTTCTTGTTGGAGTACAATAAATTCCGAGGAATAGGTGACAAATTTAGATTCCTATGTCCGTAGATTACAAAGGGATTGATCTCGCGGGAGTTAACTTTCACAAACAAAAACTTTTCTTAAACAAAATTGAAAGTAATTTGGTTTTGAAGAACAGGACGCTTTCCGTAAATATCTGTATACCCGGAATTCATTGATGACATACAAAGGCTATACCATACTTTATTGTATGTTTGTCAACGGACGCAGGAATGTGACTATGAAGATATTTGAGGGGCAACTCTCGTAATTTTGCGACCATTCACAGTCTGATCTCAGTGTCAATCAGTCAAAAATACCTCTAATATTCTCACATTTGACAAGTTTTTGAATTTCCTAATTGACAAGAAAAACAATATTCTGTAGGTAAATAACGTAATGTAATGAACAAAATATTATTAACATAAGACAAACATGATGAGAAAGAAGAAGGAGTGGAACTTGTGGAGAGCAACACCGCTCCACAAAGACTCATATATTCTACAAATCAATTTATTTTCATTCTGCTTGCACACACAGCAGTTACACAATGCAAGGCCTCGGGGGAAGCAGACAAACACATCTACACACATACAAACAAACAGCTACTTGATGAAACAACAACTACCCTGCAAGTAAACTAGTTGAACTGAAATATGAAGATCTCAATTGTAATAAACTTATGAATAGGAACGAAATAAATAAAGTGTTTCAATCAATTAGAAGCAGTACCTTAGTAATCTTGAAGACGGAAGGTCATTAGCAAAAAAATCTCTTGGAGCATTTGTCAAAATTAGTATCATTACTCAGCATTCTTGTTATTAGGAGCATCTAGAAGTAAGAGAAGAATCTAAAATGACCATTGCAATGACAAAAACGGCACAATATCATATCGCACTTGTCACAGTGGTAACCGACATATACCTACGTCACGTCTCATTCTGCATCAACTGACTTACTTAGCACAAAATAGCAACCTGTAGAAATGCAATATGCTTCATGATACTGCAAAAGCAGGCCTGCAGGTAATGTGAAGTCTACTAATTGACGTGAACTGGAGACTTCAGAAATTTAATGAGCAACACTAGTTTGTAGCACGTTCCGCTGAGTGAGTGCGAGACGTTAAAGAGGTCTCACTTATTTTTGTTATGTTTTGCTCGTTACATTATAGTACCTTACAAGGTTTTTCAAACGTCTTGGATAGGAGTTTGGTTCATTATCATCATTATCAACCTTTTATCGTCCCACTGCTGGGCACAGGTCTCCTCTCATATAAAGAAGGATTTTGGATGGAGTTTGATTGGTTTTCATAAATTCATAATAACTGAAAGCAAACGCCTAAATCAAAGATAAACATAGAATTAACCGAGATAAACTAGACGCTGATAACATGAAGACAGAATCATATAATTTTATAACTTCGATCGAAGAATAATGTAAAAAACGAAGGGACAATAACCCCATACACATTACAAACACTTGTTGGTACCTATGTTGACCGAGCGCTAACATAACTATCTGCCACAATATTTTTATCAATAGCTTCGTGATTATGCTCTAGCGTTTCCACTTTTTTTCTTTGTCTCCTTCTCTGTAATTTGTAAGTTAAAAGTGATTTATCAACTGGACAGTTGGGAATCATGTCATTTAAAAGTTGTATCAGTAAATGTTTTACAGTTTTAGCAATATCTACAGATATTAAAGATTTGTTTTCATTAGAATTAGATTTTATTTGTCCTAAATAAAGCTCAATTAAAATTAATTTTATAATAGATTGTAGTGGATCACCATAGTTATGGGGATAATCAAATGTATTATGCTGAGATACCATATTACTATTGAATGTCTCCATATCCTACAATACTATAATCTTTTATTTGGCAGAAGAACATAACATAATCTCAGAAATAGGTCACAACATGAATACCAAACAGAAAATACATTCGGTGTTGTTACTTTTACAATCTACCGCACTGTAGGTACATACGTGTACAAATGTGGAATCGAATCCGCTCCCCTAAGGACAGGAACCCAATTATTTGGTTTGACGCCCGCGAAGCCGTGAGATACAGCATTCAGATATTACAAAAACTTTGTGATACGATTCTTTTTACAAACTTCTTGTTTTAGCACTTCGTTATGAGAATGTCGGGCGGGATATATAACCTTGCGGCATTCCACCTTTCCGTTCCGCCCTTTGCTGAAAATAAATGATGTTGTTAAATGGTGCTTAGGCCCTCATGATAGGCGGAGACATGATTCATTGCGGAGCATGCGTGTCTAGTCTAATACATTAAAAAGTTTTTTTTTTATATTCCCTCTTTTAAAATATGTTTTTGTGGTTAATACTTCCGCACTGCGCTTAGACGGATATCGTTATAACTCAGTACTGTTACGGAATGATGGAAAGCATGCATCAATTGACTTATAACTCTGACAAAACTGATTCTTCTTGTCCAAATAACATTATCTTAGAATCGCCTCTTTAACCAAATCCCTCTCGTTCCGAAGAAGAACAACTATAATATCCAAGTTATTAAATAGCAATTCGAATCACACAACTTCTTTTTATAACAGCACGCGCTGACATTGTAACGGCGTGCGATCTCTATACATCGCGTTCATTACTACAGGCTAGGGTCACCATCGGTCCCGACTTGTCCGGACATGTCGGCTTTTTGAATTGCCGCACAGCTTTCCAAGTGACATCAGTTATTTTTGTTATCTAATGGATGTATTGCTAACCCGGACTTTAAGTTTGACACTCAGAATTTTCCTTTCCATAGACCTCTGGCAAACCTTAACCGTGAACTTCTGCCGATTTTTAAGCTATTGCATAGCTTCTATCGCGGGCCTTGAGCGCGGGGACCGAATCCAGAAATTCCGTAACGAAAAAACCTCACGCTCCCCACTCCGACGGGCACGGAGGTGTGGCTTGAAGGCCGTACATCGTCTAACGTCGTTTCAGTTCGGCAGTCTTCGGCACGGTATGTTTGTGTGCGTGCGACTACATCTTTTGAAAACAATTTATAGATTTTCAAAAAGAGCATGCATATTGCAGGGCGCGAACTCAGTTCTACACACTTGCCATGTTACTGATAGTCGCGATGTGCTAAACTTGCGATTAATTTTCTCTCTGAAATAGGTCTTCTATAGAGATATGTCATAGACGTCATCGACGTTGTCATGGCTACCTTAAAAACTTTTCATATAATTAATTATTAAGTACTTTTATTCAAATTAAATAACTTTTTTTTAACGGAAAAGCTAAGATGAATGTCACGCTAATTTTTCATTGGACTTTTAAATTATTATTTATAGTGTTGTTTACTAAATAAAAGCGTGTGATTTTATAGAGTAAAAAGTGCTCACACGGCCGTTTTTTCAACTGTTATTGGCGATATCCGCCATTATTGTGAAATATTTTTTTAAAGAATTTCTATAATTTGTTACACGTGTTATTGGCAAAATTGTGGTATCTATCCACACGGACCAGATCAAGAGTTGAAGTTGATGTTTTTATTAAATAAAATATTACAGAAAGATGTCGGTGAACAATGTTAATACGAGTACATTTAAGTGTACGAGTTGTAATATTGTTATCTCCGAAACGAAACAACGAAAGTTTAATAAAAATATGCTCGTCGGCTTTTTCTGAGGAAGACATTGATGAGGCAAAAAAGTTATTGTTTGTTTCTACGAAGACAAGACAAAAACATGTATCGAGGCGTAAGAACAAAAAGCAGAAAGACCTAAATATACGATTACGGTGTTTAAAATCACGGATCCCGAACAATCCCAGTTTTTGTGGCATATGACCTTCACAAATTGCCACCAGTTAGCTTTGACTACGTAGAACGTACGTAAAGAAGTTGATGAAGGATTTATTAATTCTACGGTCAGATGTTAACGCAATCAGAAGTGATTATGTTACTAAAGATCAGCTCGAAAATATTAAATTGATAACAAATAATTCGACACTATTGCTTAGCTTCTTTCTATCTCTTTATCAAAGTCGAACAGAAAACATTGAATATAGTTTAGTCGCTTAATCGTCACCATTTTTCGCACTCTTTTGATGACGTTGCTGGTAAAAAATAAATAAATTACAAAACAGAAAGAAAACTTGAATTGATATCAAAGAAAAAAAAAACAAAGGAAAAATTACTGTATAAATAAAATAAATAAATAATTATAATTGCAAGTTATAGTTGATAAAAAAAAAGGCTATGCAATAGCTTTACCGCGGCAGTCTACGAGTGCCACACGCCTTTTTTCTACTTTTTCTGTTTTTTTTTGATAGAACGGTCGTGGTCACTATGACTGATTTCGAGACGTTGATGTAGCTAGCCTCACAAACTCACTTCATCTATCTAACTCTGTTAGACAACAGACCTTCCACGAGGTGGTTGTCTTTATAGGAGGAGACTTACTGACATGATTCATATTTTTGAAATGGTGCCCCTACCCTGGGCTCCCAGCTCGGGGTGCGCGGTGCTGCTCGGTGCGAGTGTGCGCAGCTATTTGCGATCGCTTACATTAGCATAATGGCGCATTACGCTTAAGTGCCCGCTATTTTGAATTAATAACTGAAGACATACGCAGTTTTAAAGGAGATACTGCTTAGTCCTAATATTATGATGTGTGTTTTAATTTGTGTTGTAAGATTTACAAACAAAATACAAAAGACCATGAAGTGTTCTTAGAGTAAGTGGACAACAGATATAAATCAAAGTACGCATGTAAAGTAATGCACGGGGAGTGTCGGTATGTACAGATGTCACTCATCCACCAACCAACCGCGGCAAGCGTCGCTTTACCCGATTGCTTGACCAGTGCGGCTAATAGTCCTTAGCCACAAGTCTCTCTAATACAAAATTTCTCGGCGATCCAGAGTTGGTTCAAAACGGTCTACAAAGCCTGGCACATGCTAAGAGTAGCCAGCCTGGTGTCCTATAGGATACATTTTGAAGAACGTGCGCGGGAATTGTATGAATTACTCCCATCTCCATTCCATCATCGGACGACCCGTCGTACGGCTAATATCCACTCATGAATAGGTTCTTGCATCACGCACGCACGACTTACCATCAGGCGGGATTGCGGTCAAGTAAGTATATAGTTAATATAATAAGAAAAAAAAGCCGTACGATAATTTTAAACATTTCTGAACAATACGTATCGCTCACCTTAATAAAGATTTTATGTAAAACTTTTACGTTTAGGAACTTTGTTCATTTATTTTTAGTACTTTACGGTGTATAAACATTACTTTTTATTTAACCCAACACTGAAGTTTATATCAAGAACATTTTCTAAGCAAACAAACTTATTTCTATAAAAAACCTGAACTGCCTTTCATTAAGAAAAGAACAGAACAATAAAATCGTGTTAGTTTAGACCTGTCAAATTAGTCTGCGCTTGACGTAAATTGATCTGTTTTTTGTCGCCATGTTTATAATCGCATCTAAACTGTCTATGGAATATCTTAATTTGACAGAATTAAACTAAAATGTCTTATCTGTTATTCTTTTCCTAATGAAATAGAAAGAAAAAGATGTGTGTCAGAGCATTCTAAACGAAAGAATAGAAACGCGAGTACCGTTTGACACGGTAAACCGAACCTAATGATAGAAGCCTTTTGCATTTTTTTGCTCGCCACTCCTTCCACCTTCCGCGAGCCCGCGCGTCCTCTTTCCAGTTCTGACGGAAACTCTCCAGCATGGTCTCTCGTATGGTCTGCCGCGACCTTTCATCGTTTCGGCATTACGTTGGCATCGGTATTCTTACTTTAACTGTACTTATTATTAGATTGGTACTATTCTGTAAAGTGTTAATGTGTGTGTTTATTTGATTTAGTATATTTTTATTGAACGTAGTAGTTTTTATTCAATATTTTAATTTAAAAATGATTGCTCAAACCAATATATGTATACCTGAATTTTGGATTTGGTTAAATACCCATCATATATGTATATTATTTCTTAAAGACTTTTTTGCCGGTACGTCAAATCATAACCTCCTTCATACTTTATTAATATACCTACATACCTAAATGAGGCATCATTTTAAATCTTTTCAGATTTCAGTGGTTGTTCGAAAATTTACGATTAAAAATCAAGGTTTTTTTCAAATGTGCCAATATTTCGCATAGGCCACCTGGTATATACATACAAAAAAAAAAAAATACAAAAATATTTATTTCATCTAAACATTGTGTCATTCACAAATTGAGGTAGCTCCAGTAAGTTACAACAGTACTTGTGTCGAAGCTGACTCGCTCTTCTCTTATGTGCTATCTTAGCAATGGAAGTGCTGAAGCTAATAATTACAGAAAAGAAAATAAAAAGAAAAGGAAATATTAAAAATAGTTAGGCAGCTCTAAATGCGTGAAGAACGCATACATATTATATAAGAAAATTAAACACCCTACCTTTACAATAATCAAATCATATATGAATAATGCAAAAGTCTACATTCAGAGCATTTCTTTCACACGTTTGAAGCGATTAATGTAATAAATTATTTAATAAGTAGTCACGGTACTCGTGTACCGGCTTTTATATTATTATTAATAGTTAGAACATGTATGCCGTGGAACAGCGTACCCTAGGAACACCAACAACCTCTATTGTTCTACAATATATTACTTACAGCGGGAATTTCCAAGTTTAAGTAGGTATGAAATGTAAAATTCATTAACGGACGTTTAGTGAAATTTCCTAAATATTGGTGTACTTGCGTGCCCCGTACCTATACATTAATATGTAACATAAGTACTAGAAATTATGACTCTCACAGGTCATTGTAGGACACTTGGTATAAGAAATCATTACGTCTATGTCGATTTCGGCTATATCGACTCTATCGAAGAAGTTCAAAGAGATTAGGCCTGTAATCTAGAAATGAGCAGTATTGATCACTCACAGCTACACGTAACCCCTCTCTGCAACATCTATAGACACGAGATGCAATAGGCATAACCCAGGTGTCAGTAACATGGTCACAATATCACACATGTATCTGTGAATCCCCGTGCTAAATCAATCGAGTGATCATGTGTCGGGCGCAGTGCGGCAGCACGTATGCTGTACGAAGTCGGCACTATACTGGGTACCTAATGCACTGAACTACACTTGCTATGACAGAGGCAGTGTGTAATAGGGTCAAATGATTGGGTCAAGAATGAATACCGGTCAGTATAAAGAAATTTAGGAGTATTCTAAGACGACATTGTTTTTGAAAGAGATAGTCAGAGACAGCAAGATATATTCAATATGAGTACAGTGACAAAATCTCGTACTATTTCGGCTTCAAGAAACTCAACACTAGATAGACAGAATACATAAAAACCAAATAAGAATACAGCGAAACTAAGTAAATAGAATATCAAGACAAAGGCATTGGCATAAAAGTTTTACACAATTCATAACTATCTCAGAATTATTAAATAAAACTAGTAAGTAAGTTTATTACAGTCTCGAACATTCACCCAAATTAAGGCAAGTTTTAACTCCGACTTTAAAGCTTTCACGTTAATATACCTTTGAAGGCTCGCGTACGATATAATAATACCTTTAACTAAGTTCTAATTTGTTACAAAGTTAAACGTAAGGAAATACTTAAGGAAACTTGACACAAACTCTGAGAACAATATAATTATACTATTAGAGAAGCGGATATTAAAGCTTTAAGTTGGGAATGTATTGTGATTTTAATGTCATAGATCCTGGCAGTTACTGGCTGTCTTAAACAAGTTCTAACCTATTCAACGGGAAGAAAATTTAAATATATATCATCAAGGTTACAGCATCTAAAATACAGAGTACTAAATAATGAATAGTTGAAATAAATCACGAATTTAATTTCAGTGTCAAACAAAGTATAAATTTAAAAAAAAATCAAATTATATTTATGTCAAGTGCTCAGTGTTGTGTGCCTGAACTAGGTTGTCCTTTGTCTAAGGCGAAAAAGACGTACATAGATAAAAATATTATGAATAAATAATGACAGTAATTATATGTATAACAAATACATACAATAGTCATTTTATAAGCTTTAAAAAAGATGCAAACAGGACAAAAATCCGAATCGAAATTTTTTTTGCAAACTAAACAAACTTAGTTAACTAATCAAAACAAATAATGCATAGAGGACAATTTTGAAGAGCTTCCTTGAGAGTTTTCTTTTTTTTTGTTTTGTATGCAACTGAACGAAATACACCTCCACTATAACATAAAATAAAACCTAAAATTGAAATAAAATACGAATATTGGTAGACAAGCCGGAACCTAAAGGACATCAACATAATATTGAACATTGCCTCATGGGTCCCATACAAACACATTACGTTAAACGCTTCACAGAACGTTCCATAATAACATTTAAAGATCGCAATAAGATAGGGGAGGGAATAATTCAAATAGGGGATGATATCATCTAAGAGGATGACGTCACGGGGCGCCATATTGCATGAGCAGGCGGCGGTAATTCGTATCACTCACGAACGCTATAAATGCATGGAGACTCAGAAGGTTCAGGACTCAAGACACGTATCTAGCTCATGGCTTTTAATGATCCATCAATGCTGCAAGCTATAAGGCAAACAGATCCATCTTCAATCTTCCATCTCATTCGTTCATTTTGGTAACTTGATTTAGCTTTAACTTACACATAAATACAGAAGTTGTGATAAGAAAAATGTTTAATTAGGAAACCACTACTTCATTGCGATAATTTCTTTGATTTTGGTAACGCAGACAAAATTAATTTGAGAATAAGAGATAGGCCTGACATAGCCTTTTGAAAAGAGGCCTTAAAATATATTACTGTTTAAAAGGAAAGTCCTTCCACTAATATATGGTAGGAAAGCTGGGAACTATCCAATTCTTAATTCAATTTCAAGGTTTGCCTGGAGTGACCCTTCTCACAGTCTACTACACATAAGAATGACGCGTGGGTGTCGCCGTGTCACCAATCACTGCTCGCATTTAATTCGATGTGCGACATAACCTTGCCCCGGCGTCGACCAAGATTTACTGCGCGTCTGAGCTAGATATCGTCCAGTCAAGGTCGGTACGAAAATTTATATCTATTAGAGATTTTGTATGATAATCTGTGCAATGTCCTTGTGTTGACACGCTTAAGCCCTCTTTCTGGAAACCTAACTTTGATCAGGGAATCTCCTGTCAAAGTTATTTTAGGCCTGGAGACCAAAATAAGGCTGACAGCTAATTAATAGACATTGATCTTTGATTTACATAGTCTAATTTCTTGATTTTTTTCAGAAACAAAGCTACAGAGTTCAATAATGAATTGTATTTACTTTATCCCGCCACAATTCTAGTAAGTCAACACCGAATACTATAACGCCGAGCAATGCCGACCGGCGCGACGCCTCAGATTACAAAGTCTGTCTGCTCTGAGTGGCCAGACGACGAGATTTAATTGGGTCACCAATGATTAACACTAATCTTTAGCTATCTTAATCTAATTCTTAGCCTCTTAGTGCCTAGTGCTATGTGCTGCATATTGTCTGATTGAAGCCGTCTGCTAGCATTGTTTAATTTTTAAATAAACAGCACATCATTATATGTAGATGAATACCCGAGGCAATTAATTATTGGCAAAAAACCTCGAGTTTACATTACAATGGTTCGTACCAACAGTGTCAGGGACTTCAAGCAATTTGTAACTTCTTATGTACTAAACCTATTATTACTTATTATTTCCTTTAATTTAGTATTTTCTCTATCTTCCTATGCTTCCACGACTTTTTGAAATATTCTTGGTTCATAACTTCGCCTAAAACATTTTTTCTTCCTTTCTTACACTTCATTCACTGTCTCTAAGCTTAAACTAGATCATTCAAGTAATCCTTAAATCTGTCTGTTGTGCCACCACTTCACCAACTTCCACCACCAATACCACTACAATAACTCTATAACTCTGGGTGGAATACCTTCTATAAATTTACTAAGTTTCACGTGATGCTGATTAATTTCCATTCTATTCTGAGTGAAAATAAACGTTAAACATAAATTTCATTGTCATTTTAACTAAGTGACTCTCCCGAGTAATTGATACCCGTTTTGAGCAAACCTTGTTCTACGAAAACTGGATAACAATTTGTGACGTCCTCTCATATATGTACATATGTATATTGAAATAAGTGCTGCTTATATTAATGAAACCTTCCATCCTCCATTTTCCATTTAATTTGTTTCCACTTTGAGTGAAGTAACGTATTCGGGAATGAAGTATTGAATCAAGTAAACATGAGTTATTTATTTACTAATGGAGTTAGTAAAAAAGGCGCATCTGTAAAAATTCGCAAAAACACGAACGAATGTCGTTTTATATAATGGTTTCAATGTCAATTGAATTTATAGAAACACAATGTCTGTATTTTCTCATTACGAAATGTTCTGAAACATGTCCTGCACCTTTGTCTAGCCTACTACAAAAGTCGCCCAAATCTGGTTACGGGTCAAAGAACATATTTATGTCAACCTGGCATCTTGGTAAGCTACGGAGAGGTGTAAGCGCGGTGACTGCAAGTGAACCATCACCACCAGTCCATTTTAGGTGCTCTAGTGGTGCTCTAGTAGGTACATCTATGCATGCACCGCGGTTCGTGAGCTTGTCTCGAGGCGAGGCGATTACGTTACGGTTCCGATTAGTGTACGTTGCAGTAGGAAGTTCCATATAAATAATACTAACCGACTCGAGTTGATACTCTGGTGTTCGACCTTACATCGAGTGTAATGTTCTCAAAATCCAAACACAACCCGAAAGCCATGAATTCAACACTCTCCCGTCCTTATCAAAACTATTCCAATATCACACTTGCCATCACCCAATCTTGGAACGACTATCATTGGCCAAGCCTTAGAGATGTTAAGACTCTCCGGAACGTAACCGACATGCGTGCAGTCGTGAGTGGTGACATATAAATGTAAAGTGAGCGAGGTCACGCGATACCGAGGTCGACCAATGACATCACATCGCTTTTGCACAACAATCACGCACTTTCTTTAATCTAACACTTAATTGAGTCATCTAGACGATTTAGGGGCCGCATTACTTTGATGAACGGAATTAAATGTCTGAACGTAAAAGAGATTTCTTTTGATTTGGGGTAGTAGTTTCTTGATTAATCTGATTACTGAACTATTTGGTATGTACAGAGTACTCAATAGACTACGTGCAGAGGGTGCGAAAATAAAATTGAATCTAAAATAAGATATTCTCAGAGTGTTTTGGCGTTTCGCTCTATTTATACGGGGCAGTACTTCCGCAGTGCTTAATTCTGGATCTCAATCCGAAAGTAATCCTATTAGAATAGGATAGTATCGTTTGGGAATCTAGATTTAATATATATATGTCGGGGACAGCGACGGCAGAGCGGTAGGGTCGACATCATCTTGGTGTGGTGGTACAGGTTCCATTTCGTAGGTGAGTTTGAATTAAAGCACGACGTGTAGATATACCCTCCAATCTTCATAATAACAATTTGAATAGGCAAACCGACAGTTTCGGTTCGGAGATGTGCCTCGGTCCGCGTCTCGATGCAAAGTGCCCGTTCGACGAACCCCACTTCCCAAAGCGACTCTGTCCATGTGACGCCATCACAAAATAACGTCACAAGCGTTCGCCCCTCTACTACGTAAATCAAATCAGCAACTTCAATTAAAATTATATCAACGATCTCCGACACGGCCAGCCTGACGATTTGCACGTCCTCGTGCATCTTCTTCATCATCATCCCAGCGCCAATCCCAATCGTATCCGAAGCTGCGTCAGCCCCGGAGTCCAGGATCCGGTTTACCAGGCAAACCGCCGATTCCGGTCAAACTTCGATATTTCCCGTTGCACATCCTCGTGCATGTCTGTAACAAATTAAAAAAAAAGCACAGAAAACCGACTTTGAAGCATTTTTGAGAACTCGGCCAACCTGACCGTCACACGTCATATTTAATTACAATGACTATTAGAAAACCAAACTTCATTATTTTAACAAGTTAAACACAAAAGCTTTTTTCAAGCCTCATAATTATCAAATTTCAAAAAGAAAACACAAAAGGTTCCTCCAAGCCTCATAATTGTCAAATCAAAATCATAATCTTCAATAAGAAAACACACCATGGTTCGCTACCACAGTAGCTAGTGACAACTCATAGTTGACACCCATATCGTCATCACCTCTTGTGATACGACCAACTCTTAGAGTCCACGACTCCCAGGTCAACACATGACCGTACAACTAATAGTCTCCTCTGAGACCCAGGTCCCCGCCACATCACTAGCTGCCCATCGCCCCCTGAACAACTCCTCACTGAGTTGCAGTTACGACTACAGACTAGTGCATGCAGTGCGACCATATCTACCAAAGTCCCCGCCACATCACTAGCTGCCCATCGCGCCCTGAACAACTCCTCACCGAGTTGCAGTTACGACTACAGACTAGTGCATGCAGTGCGACCATATCTACCAGAGTCCCCGCCACATCACTAGCTGCCCATCGCGCCCTGAACAACTCCTCACCGAGTTGCAGTTACGACTACAGACTAGTGCATGCAGTGCGACCATATCTACCAGAGTCCCCGCCACATCACTAGCTGCCCATCGCGCCCTGAACAACTCCTCACCGAGTTGCAGTTACGACTACAGACTAGTGCATGCAGTGCGACCATACCTACTAGTGTCCCCGCCACACCACTAGTTGCCCATCGCGCTCTGAACAACCCCTCATTGGGTTGCAGTTACGACTACAGACTAGTGCGTGCAGCGCGACCACACCTACTAGTGTCCCCGCCACACCACTAGCTGCCCATCGCGCTCTGAACAACCTCTCACTGGGTTGCAGTTACGACTACAGACTAGTGCGTGCAGCGCGACCACTCAGCCATGATACGTGTTCTATTTGCTGGCGGAGGCACCCTCCTCACCATCTTCTACATTTTGAAAATCTAACTCAGCAGACATTACTTGGAAAAATCTTTCGTACTTATGCTATCGTGGGGTACTTATAAGTTCTGTTTCCAATCAACGATTTCAATAGGTAACGATCACCATTATCGCAATCAAACAACTCACCAATATTAAATTTCATTACTTTAGCTCACTTCTATCAAATTTAGATTTTTCGTAAATAGCACACATTTCTATGGTCGTTGCCGCTTGTTCACTTGAGAAGATTTAATAGTCTAGCCACACATACTATCATAAGCTCAAATGAGCTCGTAACTATAGGCCACAGTGAACTTTAGTTTTGAAATAAAGACAAACCAGACATCATAATTTTAAAACCCTCATTTAAAATTTCTCAGCCCATTATAACAAACAATAAGCGGGTAGTACAAGAAATAAAATTTGCAAAAATAACTCTTATTATCATGTCGCAAAGAAATGGTTCAGTACACGGCGCTGGTACTACCCATACCCTGTATACGTACTACTGCGTGTGTACGTATACCAATGAAATTACAAATACCTTGACAAGAGAACATTCAGCACCGAAATCAAAATAAAAATAGTACGACTCACCGGATTATGGCAATTTCTCACAAACACCTGCCACTTGGCAGTTATCAACCGTTGCACACCAGACATCTCTGAGCTCTCATAAAACCCCATTACGTTACCACCAACGTTTTGGGCATTTTGAAACCTTCTCATCGCCTGCAGAGTAGAGGCCAAAGTCTTGAAACCTTGGGCGTTCCGCAAAGCGCACGCAGCACCGGTTGCGCCGCACGCAGCTCCAGCAGCGCCACACGCCATTGATGAGATTCACCAAGCAGCTAGAAGCGCGCTCCTCAAGCGCACTTTGCACGCTCCGCAAGCGCACCCTGCGCGCTCCGCAAGCGCACCTTGCGCGCTCCGCAAGCGCACTTACATCAGCCAGTGCTGGGGGGTGCTCGCGCGCCAAGAATCAGTCAGCACTGTCGTGACAGCGCCGCGTCCAGCCGCACGTACACGCCTGCAGCACACTCTTGCAGCGCACCTTGCGCGGAGCGATCTCTGCGCCAGCAATTAAGCGCACCTCGTAACGTGACGTTTACTTCCAGTCTCACTGCCAGTACATCCAGCATTTACAGAAGCTCATACAAAGGCAATGAACAACTACCACACAAGTAATCGCACAAGTACTATAAAAATATTGGTAGAAAGTGACTGTTATTGTGTTCCTTGATTTGTAACGAGATTGTGAGCAGTGTAGTTCTTTATCCAACTTCTGATGTCGGAGACAGCGACGGCAGAGCGGTAGGGTCGACATCATCTTGGTGTGGTGGTACAGGTTCCATTTCGTAGGTGAGTTTGAATTAAAGCACGACGTGTAGATATACCCTCCAATCTTCATAATAACAATTTGAATAGGCAAACCGACAGTTTCGGTTCGGAGATGTGCCTCGGTCCGCGTCTCGATGCAAAGTGCCCGTTCGACGAACCCCACTTCCCAAAGCGACTCTGTCCATGTGACGCCATCACAAAATAACGTCACAAGCGTTCGCCCCTCTACTACGTAAATCAAATCAGCAACTTCAATTAAAATTATATCAACGATCTCCGACATATATATATATATATATATATGTACTCGCATGTTGGATTCCTATTTCTATTGTGCCAGACAAAAGAACTACCATTACTGCAAATTGAATTTTATTTTCATTTCAGTAATGTGAAATTTACTAAACAGCACTCTAAATGACTATATACACCCCATAAAGAAAACAATACAAGAATACCCACAATAAACATCTTTTCAGAAACTAATTACACACTTAATGCGCTTAATTTTCCATAATTTGTCTTCCTCACGAAACTTTATCCCTGGATAACATCCTCACGTGGGTGACAAGGGGTACTCCCGCCCCCAGCTCATTACCATCCCATTAATATTGCTCACTCGCTGCAAATAAATCACCCACCATGCTGGCCCAGTGACCTCACAGCCAGCACATGCGCCTAATCCTCGCAAAGGGTTCGATGTACTCATATTTAGGGCTAAACGTTCCACATTATCGGACGCTTAACTTTACGAGAGAATCCTGCTAAGATAAAGAGGCATTTTTATAGGAATTTATACTCCTGTAGCCCTGTAATCAAGGGAGGACCGGAGTTGTATTTGTTACACGTAATCTTTGGAAACTGAACGAGGTTCCTTCCAAACCCGTATTGAATTGTTATTACACCACTTCCGAACCAACCGTCTAAAAAGTTGCTTGGGCAGAGGCGTTTTTCCATCACACCAAGTATACTCAAATCTTTACTGCATTCTTTATGTGTTATATCGTGTATGCTAAAAGATTAAATATCAAGATGAAAGATAAATATGGACCCTGTCGGGCACAGCAAAAATTAAGAGCAATTATACTTTTGCGCAAGCGTGGTGATTACGCTCAATCCTTCTCTGTATGAGAGGAGACCTGTGTCCAGCAGTGGGACGATAAAAGAATAATGATGTCTCCGTGGCGCAGCGGTCAACACGCCTGCCTGTGACGTGGAGGCCCCGGGTTCGATCCCCGGCCAGGTCATGATGGGAAACGATCTTTTCCTGATTGGCCTGGGTCTTGGATGTTTATCTATATATGTATCTATTATAAAATATAGTATCGT
The DNA here is from genome assembly GCA_037179545.1 of Sesamia inferens. Classification (NCBI taxonomy): domain Eukaryota; kingdom Metazoa; phylum Arthropoda; class Insecta; order Lepidoptera; family Noctuidae; genus Sesamia; species Sesamia inferens. The sequence goes on along the minus strand of CM073937.1, from coordinate 30,443,067 downwards.
TGAGTTAGTATCCCATAACACAAGTCTCGAACTTACTTTGGGGCTAGCTCAATCTGTGTGATTTGTCCGTATATATTTATTTATTTATTTATTTTATTTATTTTACATACAACACTCCCGTTCCATTACTTGGGATCCTGGTGCCACTTCCTCGTTGCGGCGCCGTCCTAGTACGAATTCTATGTAAAGCCCCAATAAACCCCTTTCGGATTAACACTTCCTTGCGTCATGCTTCCACATACATACGCTACATATTGACCGTCGTAAATACTCGTCGACCCCGACGAGAACCATTACCATGGCAACACAGCCACCACAGATAAATCACTGCGTGTTCCTGATTACCCCACTGACCTCCATAACCCGATACCAAAGGGTCCAGATGAGGCTTTTATTTTGTTTGTTTGCTAATTTATTGTACATAGTAAGTAAACAATGCGAGAAATATCACCCACTTCTGTTATGTTTCATTTAGATTCATGTTGTGTTTTCATTTTAATGTTTTAAAAATGAATTTGCCCGAATGAACATTTTTAGATTTTTTTTTTTTGAACATTTCATACGTTTGGAAGGTTGAGATTTGAATTTTGTAAAGTTCATAGCCAGTAAGTCGTTACCTAATTATAGCTAAAACTTAGTTACTTTTAATTTACATTATATATCAACATTCACGCATTTTGTAGTTGCATCTTCAGCTTCATTGGACTCTTTCATTAATTCCCATATTACCAGTCACCCCGTATTTTGCGCCTTCCACAAGAATCTCAAGTATTCTTATCATTCTTGCAACTTGTTTCATTTTAAGATATGCATGGCTCTTCAATTCCTCACACGAAAGCTAAAGATAGTGATCGAATTAACATTTTAAAAGGGTCTTACCCGAAGGTCAGAACTCTTCCATCGCAGTGTCCTTGAAAAGGGTCAATACGGTGCTTGACTAAGTTTAATACATTCAAGTGCCTTCAGGTGGATGGGGGATGGTTGTTAGCACTCATATCCACGTACATTTCATTCGATTATGGCCAAGATCCAATAAAAGGGTTATTTTGATAGACTTAGAAATTCCGAGTGACGAGTTCTGGGTCATATTGAACCCTTTCTCGTTTCTGGAATAATAGTAATTAATTATATTTAACAGGTTTAATTGACTGGCCTACATGTGGACTAAAAATACACACTTCCCTCTGATGGTGTTTAAAACACTTTCATTAAAAGTAGGCATTGGTTCTATAGATATATTTCTAAGTCTATAATTAGTTATCGGATGATGTTATCTACTAAAGAGTGTCCGTTCCTGTCCGTCCTCCAGGGGGATCTGGTATTAGACGTGGGCGACTAACTTCTTCTTGATGGACTGGCCAATTCTTGAAATCTTCTTCAAAGACTTTGACAATTCAAAGTACCTGTAAATGGTTTATTTGAAATAAATGCTTTGATTTTGATGACCAATGTCAGTATGAAGATTGGGATGCGCGGTGCTTCAATTGATTCCTCCGTACTGACGCAAAACGTAGCTGCGATTCGGACAGTAGGAACCACCCTAATATGTATTTTAATTATCACGCTACTCTTATTCTCTCTCAAAGCAAATAGGTACCTACAACTACAGGCTAAATTAACAATTATGAAATAAATGCCTATTTAAAGAACAAACACGTGTATATTTATAGCAGTAAGGCCTATTATCGCGTGCAACTGTCAGTGAGGTAATTAGCAATTACATTGCAGTTTAACAACCAACAGATTGTCGCTCATTAATTAATTACACGTTTTCTAAAACGCTGTCGTCCTTTGTTACAAATAAAAACATTTTAACTGGTATAGTGAAAACTGTTTGTAATGATCATAAATCATAATAAACAGTTTTCATTATTCCAGTTGATGCTGATCTGGCAGCGCTAATCAGCTGGTGACCCCATATGATATTTTATTACATTTTTTATACAGGTAGGTATCTAGTTACTTTTAAGTTATTATTTTAATATTTTATACTTAGAGCATGTTGATTCATATTATATAGCAAAAGATTTTGTTTGTCATAGACTCTGTAACGTCGCAATTGAAAAATTGGTTTTCCATTTGATAGCCCAATTCTCGAGAAAGCTTCAGAATTTATAGATTATTTAAGATCATGTTACGACCCAAATGAAATGAGTAAGAAGGAAAATGTTGCAAAGAGCGTGAAAAGAGAAGCAAAAACTAAGTACTTAAAAGCTCGGCCAGGGAGATGTGATGTGAGGGTCGGATCAGGGGAACAAGAAATTTCGGTTGCGGACAGAAGTTAAAGATTAAACAGAATATTCCTAAGTATTACATGAAAATTAAAGGAACAAAACAGTTATAAAAGCAGTACTTTGTAACATATTTTATTTTTATTTAAATTATTAAGTATAATAAAACCTGCCTAACCCTCTGAGGGTAACAGGTGTATTGTGTAAATGATTATTGCAGCACTAACATCCTACAAGGAAAAACATAACAACGGTATTTCCACCTCAGAATATTGTAAACAAACAAAGCACTCCAGAACTTCGCCTTAATTAGTATTCCGGGGTGCCCGCCGGCTAGCAGAAACAATTACTGAAGAGCATCCCTCGGGAGGGAGGGGAGACGGTGTTACATTGATCCTATATTGATGAGGATAATGGAAGGAAAACACCTATAACATATAAGACACACAACTGACATAAAAGAGTGCTAAAGTGAAGCTAAAGAAGGCACAGTGCCTTTGCCGATTCTCGTCTTCAGAAGCTAAACTAATTGTAAGTGCATCTTTTTCTTTATTAAGAATAGGATAAAAAAAATAGCAGTTAATTTTATGTTATCAAATTAAGATACTCCATAGACAGTTTAGACACGATTATATACATGGCGACTAAAAATACGTCAATTTACGTCAGGCGTGGACTTATTTGACAGGTCTAAACTAACATTTTATCTTCTGTCCTTTTCTTAATGAAACAGAAATAAAAAGATGCAGTGAACTTTAATTTAATTTAGTTTATGAACAAGGGAATCGGGGCCATTTGTAGATTATAACACACTTAATTCTCTTGTTACAACCACGTGCCCGACGTGGTGTAGCTATGGTACAGGCACACGTGCTTACAAGGAAACATATTGTGTTGTAGCATATATTGATATATTATATCTTTACAGTTTCCTGCTTTACCTACTCCTAATATTTTTCAAACCACGAGTACCGTCTTAACTAGTCCCGGGTTAATTATCTAACATACTGTGGGTTGGGCTCGCATGGGTCGATCGATCAGTGTGGCTACCATGATTTTTCATTAAGGAGGCTCGATCTTCGATATCGACCGCGCTTGACTGATCGATTGGCCCGCTTCAAGATTGTAAGAACTCTCAACCAATGAGAGCTTCAAACGCGGTCGATGCGCATGATCCAGTCTCATGATAAAAACTCATGGTAACCACACAGGTTAAAATCAGGTTAATTGTCGCAGTTGGTCTGTGGATCTGTGACCATGTTTACATACCAACACCCTCCGGGCAAAGCAAAGCAAAGCAGTTAAGTCGTTGGTCGGGACCAACAGCTGTCATACACTTAGCTCTTTGACAGTCCTTACGGGTCGTTAGATGCCCGAATTTCTAAGAACCAGTCCTAAAAAGGGGTATTCTGTTACGCAGTAAACTAGCTTGTGGAGGTTAGATAGGCAGATTGGTAGCCGACGCCAAAACATTTGAGATAAGGCTAGACAGATTCAAGATGTCTTCCTGTGCCTCTCTACTTGGTGGCTCATAGTATACTGATCCCCAAGGGTGTGATCGTGTAAGTAAGTATTATGACGGTGTTGGTGCACGTGTGTGTGTTATCGGAAGTCTATTTAACAAATATTAATCTATGTTTCCTTGTAGTCGCTTTTATAAAGACTCCGAGAACCATTTGTCTTCAGCTTTCCATTAAGTTCCCGGTGGTCAACTCTACCGATCATATAGGGAAAATAAGCCTATTCTGGTCCTAAGTCGCCCATGGAGCACAGGGTATATTCAGCTAGACAATTAATCTTCATTAAATTTAATGATCAACATTGAATATATGTAGGTATGTGTAACAAATGGAAATGGATCCATCGAATTCCATTTAAATATTTATGTTATAAAATTTCACTAAAACTGTTCGATAAACCATGTCGATATCGATGTTTGACCTTATAAACTTAAACTATCGACATAACTTTTAAATTAACACCCCAACTGCCCATTAACCGTCATAATCAACGATTAACTACACAACTAACAGTGCTCTCTTATTTTTGTCGACACGCGATAGTTCACTGTATTACTGTGTATTGATCCATTAATAGACTGTTTTACAATTCATACAACAAATGATAGCGGAGATCCTACTGCTCGACATAACTTGCGCAATGATATCTTAACTTAACACATAAAAGACAGAGAAGACATTGTCATAAACACTTTGCTTAACAACTTTATTACTAATTACAGAAATGTTGTAAAGTATGAAAATAGCACCGTACAATATATGTAATAATAAAAACTACATTTTATTTATTTTAAATACGTGAGTAGAAAACGGGTTTCTTGATGATAAAGCACAAAAAAGTAAAAAGCCGTTTTAAAAAATAGACTTTATATGAAACTAGCGGCCGCCGGCGACTTCGTTCGCGTGGAGTTAATTATGTTCTGTTCCTATTGATAGCAGCATGATGTTATATAGCCTAAAACCTTCCTGAATTAATGGGCTATCCAATGCAAAAAGAATTTTTCAAATCGGACCAGTAGTTCCTGAGATTAGCGCGTTCAAACTAACAAACTCTTCAGCTTTATATATTAGTATGCGCTAAGAAAACAAAAAAGCGTCATTTTATTTCATGTCATTGAAAATTCATTTTACAAAAACTTGACACTTAAAAAGGTTGCTTTTTGTTACTTTTAATTGCTATGGAGGCATGAGGAACAGGGAGTTAAGTTCACTCATTCTCCATAGAAAAGGGAGGATCCTCCGACCAGACACCAGTCTGGTGGGCACTTGCCCAATGCCTGAAGTTGTATGCTAATTGCACGGTAAACTCTGATTGCGAAATGTAGAATTCGTGTAATGTCAGTATTATGCGTTGTTCCATGTGGCCTCTGTAGGTTTTCTACTTTTTCTACTAACATTGCATTTCTACTTTTTCTCATTCACTACATCATCAAGTTAATTTTGAAAAGTGTAGCTGTTTAATAAGATCTTCAACGCCACTTCCATTATCCGCCATCTTGGGTCTTCTGCCATGTAGGATTTAGAATGATTTCACATAATTAATAATGCATTGTAAATGAATTGAGTTTCAAAAATTCACCCGAACATACATTGTAAGCTATCAAAAAGCTTGGAATTAAAGGACGTATTTACGACGGACGGAAGGAACTGTATTTTATTTTCCTTAAAGTATAGCTATGTGACAGATGGACGGACGAAAGGATCACAGAGCCTTAATAATAGAGTCCTGTTGGCAATCTTTGGGTATGGAACTCTAAAAAAAGAATCTACTGTTAACAATGTTCTCCTAAGTCAACTTTACGAAACCCCCTTGTCAAAAAGCAAAGCATTGCTATACAAGAACTACAAGGCAAAGCCTACATGACATCACGGTAGATTATCAGTAATCATGAAACTATTTATTTACTTAACTAATAAAAAAAATATGTTATCATGAAACAGCTAAGAAAAAATACCCAAGTTCTCGATAAGAAAATATTCCATTACACTGCCATTCATATAACATAATGAATGGCTCACACAAACTAATACAATAGACTCGTAAGTGTTTACGTTCCCATTCTAGCTCGTACTCAATGAAATAATGAATCAGCCCCGCTCCGAGATACTACATCAAGATTATAATGTCTGTTAACGTAGATACGTTTTACTGTTGTATTAATGAACTTGGAAACAGGAGACAGCACTTATTCTAGCTGTTTTTTAATTATGAGTGACGCGTGTTAAGATACTAATCGGTCAAAACCGTCTTTGTGGACAATTCTTCAATACTATATGTAGCATGTACCAGTAGCTATTACAAGAGTCGACGACTTTTTTGTCGGCCGCTGACTTATTTTACTGACTATCCCATATGTTAGTTCTGGTAAACATACTAGGTTTCCGCCCGCGGCTTCGCCCGCTTGGAATTCGGTTATATCGCGCTTTTTAGATTTACCAGTGGGAATTTTTTTCCGGGTTAAAAAGTACTCTATTATTTAATCCTTCTAACTTTACGTCTGCAAAATTTCAAAGCAGTCGGTTAAGTAGTTACGGCGTGAAAGCGGAACAAACAAACAAACTCACTTTCCGATTTATAGTATTAGTAAGGATTAGTAGGATAAAATTTTTATAATTTGTAATGTTGCTGTCAGCGCAATTTTTAAGCTATTGCATAGCTTCTATCGCGGGCCTTGAGCGCGGGGACCGAATCCAGAAATTCCGTAACGAAAAAACCTCACGCTCCCCACTCCGACGGGCACGGAGGTGTGGCTTGAAGGCCGTACATCGTCTAACGTCGTTTCAGTTCGGCAGTCTTCGGCACGGTATGTTTTTGTGCGTGCGACTACATCTTTTGAAAACAATTTATAGATTTTCAAAAAGAGCATGCATATTGCAGGGCGCGAACTCAGTTCTACACGCTTGCCATGTTACTGATAGTCGCGATGTGCTAAACTTGCGATTAATTTTCTCTCTGAAATAGGTCTTCTATAGAGATATGTCATAGACGTCATCGACGTTGTCATGGCTACCTTAAAAACTTTTCATATAATTAAGTACTTTTATTCAAATTAATTTAGTAGTGTTTTTATAAAATAGCTTTTTTTTTTAACGGAAAAGCTAAGATGAATGTCACGCTAATTTTTCATTGGACTTTTAAATTATTTATAGTGTTGTTTATTAAATAAAAGTGCGTGATTTTATAGAGTAAAAAGTGCTCACGCGGCCGTTTTTTCAACTGTTATTCACGATATCCGCCATTATTGTGAAATATTTTTTTAAAGAATTTCTATAATTTGTTACACGTGTTATTGGCAAAATTGTGGTATCTATCTACAGGGACCAGATCAAGAGTTGAAGTTGAAGTTTTTATTAAATAAAATATTACAGAAAGATGTCGGTGAACAATGTTAATACGAGTACATTTAAGTGTACGAGTTGTAATATTATTATCTCCGAAACGAAACAACGAAAGTTTAATAAAAATATGCTCGTCGGCTTTTTCTGAGGAAGACATTGATGAGGCAAAAAAGTTATTGTTTGTTTCTACGAAGACAAGACAAAAACATGTATCGAGGCGTAAGAACAAAAAGCAGAAAGACCTAAAATATACGATTACGGTGTTTAAAATCACGGATCCCGAACAATCCCAGTTTTTGTGGTATATGACCTTCACAAATTGCCACCAGTTTGCTTTGACTACGTAGAACGTACGTAAAGAAGTTGATGAAGGATTTATTAATTCTACGGTCAGATGTTAACGCAATCAGAAGTGATTATGTTACTAAAGATCAGCTCGAAAATATTAAATTGATAACAAATAATTCGACACCGACGCCGTTCATCATCAACAACCTTTTTATCGTCCCACTGCAGGGCACAGATCTCCTCTCATACAGAGAAAGATTGAGCGTAATCACCACGCTTGCTCAATGCGGGTTGGCGATTTCAAACTTATAAAGCCCAGGTTTCCTCAAGATGTTTTCCTTCGCCTTCAGTCATTGGTGTCCAAGATATACTTAGAAAGTACATATAACTTTAGAAAAGTTACATTGGTACTTGCCTGACCTGGAATCGAACCCGCGCACTCATACTTGAGAGGCTGGTGTTTTAACCACTAGGCCACCACGACAAAACAGTGGGGTATATTGAAAAAGAACCTCGGAGTCTTTGAGTATATTTCGTGGTGCTCCCTGTGCGCCGTTTCAGAGTCAACGAAATACCAGTTGGTGGAGTCATAAGGATACTATAGCTGTCTTGCCTGCCCCTCAGTGCCCGGCCGGTCTTGCGATTGCACCGAAACAGCACACAATGACAGAGATTATAAGTAATAGCATAGACAGACCTTACGGAGGAATTGCCCTATTGTAGAGGAAGTCCGCTTTCTCAAAGGTATCAGTGTTGTTGTGTAATAGTGATCGTTTAGTTCTCACACGGATCGTTCTATGTTAGTTTTCTCATTTTACATGCTTACTGACTCGAGTGATAATATAATAGATTTCATGGGTTTTTTCTTTATTTCTTTATTTTTTGGCTTCGCACGGTTTGTGCATTTAGCCAATGCCACGTAATTATGAATTATTCATGTCGAAAAAGACGGCCGCGTGACCCGTCTTACGAGTGAGGTTTGGGACAAAGTCATGATGTGGCCACTATGCAGCGATATTTCACTGTTCTTTATGAACTATTTACTAAATGCACTTTTTACTACATAAATCACGCACTTTTATTTAGTAAACAACACTATAAATAATTTTAAAAGTCCAATGGAAAACGAGCGTGACACTCAGCTTGACTTTCCCGCCAAAACTCAGGGTGCTGATCACGAAAATGATTTCATTTTTGAAATCCAAGATGGCCGACATCATATTTCATGACATTCTGACATGGGTGTGATAACGAACATGACGTCATTTTTAAGCTATTGCTTAGCTTCTTTCTATCTCTTTATCAAAGTCGAACAGAAAAGATTGAATATAGTTTAGTCGCTTAATCGTCACCATTTTTCGCACTCTTTTGATGACGTTTCTGGTAAAAAATAAATAAATTACAAAACAGAAAGAAAACTTGAATTGATATCAAAGAAAAAAAAACAAAGGAAAAATTACTGTATAAATAAAATAAATAAATAATTATAATTGCAAGTTATCGTTGATAAAAAAGGCTATGCAATAGCTTTACCGCGGCAGTCTCCGAGTGCCACACGCCTTTTTTTTTTTTAACGTTGCCCACGCTGGGAATCACTCCTGTATCGTAAGTGCATTTTCAACGTTTAAATTATAAACTAATATACACTAACAGCCAGAACCGGAACAACCTACAGGCCATACAAATATTTGTTACGTGCGGGAATCGAACGCGCGGCGCTAGAGTCTATCGTTCAGCCTGCACCACCTTATCGTTAAATTATTTAATAATAATAAAATAGATTATAATAAAAGACCACAATCACGCGGTAATTGTTATGATAATCACAGAAGAAGCCCCGAAAGCCTTTCAATTCAGCTGAAACTCAAGTTTTAACTGACGCAGACAAAGTTTGAGAATAATTTGATCAAACAAAACAGCTGGCAGGTACTAAAGTAAATAGAAAGCGGCTCATGTGTTTGTGAATTACATTTCACAATTATGTAGACTACAATCAACAGTCTATATTCAATTAATTTGTGCGACGACAGACTGTTATATTTGGTATCCGTGAAAGTAATATGTGCACTAACTGACGTAATACAGGGAAAGAGGAAACTACTCATAGAAAAACACATTTCTTATCAATGCACAACATTCTATCCAGCTCACATTTTCCTCAACAAATTGAGTGATTAACAGAATCCATTATATTAACTTTGGTAAGACACTCTTAGAGTAATGACAGGATGACACACCCCGAATTAGAACCTAACAAGAAAATAGTTGTCAGAACTTTGGAGCGAAAGTACGCCATCTTATAATTTTGTCCTGAAGGACCGAAATTTGAATTAGGAGCGCAACATAATTTACGATAAACTTTAAGAGAATGAGTTTCTTTGAGCAAAAGGACAAAGTTTTTCTCAAACGAGAATATGTTAGTTCAGTCTAAAGTGATACATCTTGTTGCAAAGTTGTGAATAAAAGACGTTATGGTTGTTAGTTATCACAAGTTTTGTGTACTAACCACCTCGGGGAAATGGCAGGTGCTTTGATATTTATGAAAATAGATTGTTGCTGAGGAGGCGAAACTAGAAACTGTTTTATTTACTTTCTTGGGTTTATTTCTATCTTTGGAATGGAAGATCCTATTTAGACCATTGTGTCAATCATATTGGAAATCTACAAAACTTATATACTTAAATCATTATTTCCGCCATAATGCCAATTCTAGATATACCCCTTATTCATAAAAGCTGCTTAAAGTTCACTAATAATTAGCGATTCTTTAAACATACATTTTTGACCTTTTAACGTTATTTAACGTTAATCATCGCTTATGGATAAACCCCTTAACCACTATGGTGTTTATTCATAAAGGTTGATTTAAGTTAAGTGACGTTAAAAGGTCAAAAATTTAAGGTGAAATAATCGCTAATCACTATTTATCTATAAGCAGCGTTTGTGAATAAGGCGGATAGTCTACTTCTCATTCAAAAAAACCGCTTTTCTCTAAAAGCTTTCAACAATTCCGTTCCTATTCCAACCACCCCGTTCCCCAACATAATCCCAATTTAAACATTCTCATTTACGCAGAGTTAAGCCAATATTAAATAAGATTACAAAACTCACTATAAATCATCGTGGAGCCGAGATTATCAGCTCACAGTTTACAGCTTCAGCTTACCTGTAACAAAACAGACAGTTATCGAAACCGTTGATTAATTCGAAATAAAGCCTTCGTTACAAGGGTTCAGCATAACTTGGGTAACACAGAGATAAACAACAAAACGTTTGGGAAGGTGTGAAGCTTTTGTTTCTTGTGTTCTGAAGTGTATAGAACCATTGTTAACATCTTAATGAGAAGGAACCAATAAAGTGTGAGGGTTTCTTCATGGTTGCTCATTTGAAACAGATAGGCAAGTAGGGTAGAAAAGTCCCGGTTTCTAAATGACAAAATAAACATAACAGCTATAAATCAATGTTCCTGAAAAGTTAATAACTTATCTGGGTCATAGCCTATTGTGCGAACGTTTACGATTTAACTAACGATTACGGATTTGACAGTATTATGATAGGTATAAGATGGGACAAGCACGATTTGAAAGTATTGGAAACTACTTTAAGACATTTCTCTCAAAAACAAGAAACACTGCATACTTCTCCTTCAGCCTATTGAGGTCCACCACTGAACAAAGGTCTCTCCCAAAGCTTTCATTGTTTTTGGGGTTGCCATAATCCCCACGCTTGGTAGGCGGGTTGGAGATCGCAGTAATTTGATATTCCACAAGAGAAGTGCTGCTGCCCGCTTCCCTGGTGAGAGTTCCCTTAGTCTCCTCTTACGACACCCACGGGAGAATATGGGTTGGTACTATTCTAAGCCCGGTACCACACTGCGTTCAAATACATGTTATTTGCAACGAGTACCTATTAACACGGTACGTATAAAATTAAAAGGTGTATAAATTATTACTTATTAGTAGTTGACTTATGTTATCAAAAATAATATTCTAAAAGACAAGGAGTACAGGATTTTTTTTTAAATATTTTTACTTAATATATATGTCGGAGTTTAGCTGTTTAGTGAACCGCATAACCTTTGACCAGTTGGGTACGACTTACATAATCTGTAAACAATATCAACGTTTATCTTATATTAATATTAGTAGACACCGTCATAGTTATTGAACTTCACAATATGTTACATCATTCTGATAAATTGACTATCAACAAAATATATTTCAACAGAGAATTATTGATTAAAAGGACACAGATGCCATAACTTCGTCAATTTAGCTAATCGAAATTGTGCTTCGCAAATTCCAACTTGGATGGATCAATCAGCGAGTTTATAACTTTGGTACATATTGGAAAATGTAATGATCTAAAGAATGAAAAGTGTCGTTAGATTAAGAGCTCACGCAGATTACTTGTACAACTTCTATTAGCAGATAGAAAATGCAATCTGCGGGGCCCTTGTAACAAATGAAACTTGTGATGTTTTATTTTATGTAAGTAGGCTTGTACAAACACTTTTACAACTCAATCATATTTTGTTTTCAATTTGTTGATTTCTGAAAGAATCATATTGTTACCCAAATCATTAGGTGTATAGTATTCTTGCGTCCCCGTTGTCAAAGGATGCCCGATTATTATATAAGTTAGCAAAATAGGATTTAAATCATAAGTAATATATTTGTACCGATGAGGTGGCATAATCTCAATAAATGAAACAAATTTTAAAAAAATGTTGATTTCTGCGTTTCATGTCTGACTACTCTGAAAGGAAAGGCCGCAACAAACTCAGTCGCCATCTTAAATCATTTAAAGACAAGTAGAATCGATGCCTGAGATGATCTTTTGGGGAAACTCTTTCACTCAGTACATGCATTTGTCAGAAAAAATGCAGAAGTCAAAACTTAAGGAGCTCATCGATCTGACGAACGATACCTAATTTCATTTCATTTCACCTAAGAAAGGACAGAAACCTCACAGACAGAGAAAAGAGAAAATAAAAACAATAAAAGGTAAATGTCTATCTGTTCATTTTCTCGGTATTTTGCTTCCGTTTACAAACACAAACACATAGTGCAGTAAACACGTAGTGTATAATAAAACATTCACTCCGTTAACAATCAATAGGGAACTGCATCTGCCAAAATGATGTCTGGTGAAGCCGTACGGAGAATGGGTCTGAGCAGTGGTGTTGCGATGTGTCCAGATCAATCGATTTGTGGTCTCCAGATCAATCTCCCTCTGGCGCATCATTGGTCGTGTTGTTTGTTCAGTTTAATATTGCATCACCTCACTCAACTGCCTTCTTCCTTCCTATTCACTCAGTTTTTTTTTTTTTTTTTTTGTAAGAATAGGCTCTTAATAAAATAACGCACTTTACCATCAACGATCACATTACTGACCATCAGGCGAGATTGAGGTCAAGTACTAGATAAAACAAAAATGCATACGAGACATCAAATAGAAGCTGACGAACCTCCCGGACATAGATTGACCTTACAATGGAAACACTAAAGGCGTGTTTAAATCACAAGTGGAACTTTTTATTGACTGCGGACCTCGTCCTTACAATGAACACTTCTCTAGGTTTCTTAAGATAGTATTTATATAAGTAGATACTGTTAAGAAATACGGGGTAGTAGTGGTTAGTTGGATCCGATCGCGAAAATCTGGTCCTATGTTGAAACCCAGCCAAGCACCTTACTTGGTGTAAATTATTATTTAATCTGCACTGCTCTCAAAACGGTGAAGAAAAACATCGTGAGGAAACTGGCATGGCATGTCCTGAAACCAAATATGTGACTTCTGTCTTCCCACACTGGGCCCGCTTGGTGTGATACGGCCCACTCCCTTTCACAGTGAGTATACTTATCGTCCCAACAACTTATTTAGTAATAAGTATAAATAAACGGTTTCCTAACAGAGTAAAAGGAAGGTTTCCGCTTATGAAAGCTCTGTAACCCACCTAGAGAATGTGTATATTGTGTATAACATCTAAAGAACGCCGTCTTTAATGAACACTGAACAGAAAAAAAAATACAAATAAAATCTGAACAAGTCGCTAGAATCCAATAAAATGTACCAAAACGAACGAAAACCTAAACTTGGCGCTTCCAATAACATGTGAACATGGACATATAGTTGTAAATATGAACGTCCTTGGCATGTTTGGAACATTTCCAATATGCGTTACTTTCTCCCTTTTTATAACATACATATGACAAGGTCGGGGTGAATGTACTTAAGTGATGATATTTATTTTAGTGGCATATTCAGTAGACTATCAAAGGTTGAGTGACTATCGAATGGAGTGGACCTATAAAAAGATCGATTGACGAAGGATTTTGCGGGAAAGGGAAGACTGTACTAAAAAGATGTGTGAATGCGAAGCGTTGAGAACGGGGCGATATAGTGTTACTTGAACTTTATCAAGCCGTCTCATCGTAGTTATGGTTACTTCCATGATATTTAGGGTTCCGCAACCAAAGGGTGCCAACAAGCCCTGTATGGACCATGCCCGTGTCAAAGGCACTTTGTGTTCCACGCGCGCCTCAAAGAGATGTCAGCACATCGAGACTGCCGCGGTTTGTCGAAAGAGATACCATAGGCCTGGCGCATAAACAAGTTAACACGGCTGGATTTTAGTAGGTAAAGTTACAACACGCCCTTCCGCTCCGCCCAGAGCGGAACAAGTCATTTGATGTTTTCCCATTCTCAAAAAAAGGGTGCCCATGAGACCCTATATTCTATAATTCTAATATCAATTTCAATTAAATAGGCCGAACGATTAAAGTAAGCCTTAAATAAGCCTTCAATATATTCCCCGACATCACTTTATATCAACAACAATGATATTATATTATGATCTACATTGATTTGAACAATGTTTTAATTGTAATACTTATGTTTAAAAAGTACTAATACTAAAATTGGAGAACAGTGGTTAACACCTCGTCGGTCAGTGGCGCAGAGAACAGGTGCCAACGTGTTCAGGGAACCCGGAAATTGTGCACTATCTATCTCAAACCATACACGGCACAACGTCATAGAGTTATTGTTAGAGCGCACGCCGCTGGTAACTACTCGAGCTGGTCGTTTCGAACGATTAGGTTCACATTATTAGGTTATGCGGAACTTGTGATGCAGTTATTTATCAAGTTAATAGTAGGTGTTAAAAGTGGGTGTTAGTTCTTAGGTTAGGTGTTAGTAGTGAGTGTTATTAGTAGGTGTTAGTAGTGAGTGTTATTAGTGGGTGTAAATAGAGGGTGTTAGAAGTGGGAGTTAGTAGTGAGTGTTAGTTTTGGGTTTAAGTAGTAAGTGTTAGTAGTGGGTGTTAGTAGTGGATTTATTAGTGGGTGTAACTAGAGGGTGTTAGTAGTGGGTGTTAGTAATGGGTGTCAGTAGTGCGTGTTAGTGGTGAGTGTTAGTTGTGGATATAAGTAAAGGGTGTTAGTAGCGGGTGTTAGTAGTGGATGTTAGTAGTGGATCTAGGAGTTACGAGACGGTACAGCTTTATGTTAATGCTTCCAGCGTGGGCTTTTTTGGTAACATAGTTGAATAGTAATTGAATTTTGTGTTTCATGAATCTGATAACTCGTAACATAAAATAAAAAAGCCGTAGGTCTAAGACGTTTTCCGTCGATCTTTGAGAATCATGACAAGACATGTGGAACAGGGTGTAAAGTTCAGTCATCCTCCTATGAAAAGAGAGGATCCTCCAGCCAGACAGGTTGAGTCTGACGGGCACCTGTCCAACGGTTGATGTTGGTAAGTTGTATGTATACTAATTGCACGGTAAACTCTGTTTGCGAGATGTATAATTCGTGTGACGTCAGTATGACGCGTCGTTCCATTAGGCGTTTATAGGTAGCGCGAAATACCTACTCTTCTAGGTATAATACGAGAATTCAATTGTATCTGATTACACAGGAAATCGATCCTGCAACTTAATTGCGTAATACATTATTGCTATCAATCGTAATCATTTTGAAACCAATTCCTAATCCATTGCTCCATATGTTTGAAAAATATGTCTGTTCAAGAAAGTAAATTAGCGCAATGACTGTTGTTAAATGTCAAAATTAAACCAATTGCTACTCATAGTATGTTACGCAATTACCCTGCTGATCCACAGTGCACAGAGGGAAGGCAAATTGCTGTTTTGGAGGATGATCTAAAAATCTCACAACATTATCGTTACCTATATATTTGCCTAGAACATCAAAATATATGCGTCTTTCGTAGTGGCCAAAAGATAAATGAGTGCAGGACATTACTCACAGTAAAAAAATTGTTTGTGATACCATTTCAAATAACATATAGGTGCCATTTTTTTTACTACGCTTTGCATTTTCTTTAAAATAGTATGGATGTCAAATGACTCATACCTTATTCTTACGATAACTAAAGCTATACGTGAAAACTATATTTTGGCAAAAAATATATAGCCTACATAGTACATAGACAAACCAGACTTTTGCGTTGTGGATTCGAAATAAATCGAAGAGACAAAAAACATTTAATTTATTTCATCCCCACTGCTATCAAAACTTTGAAGAAAAAGCATCGTAAGCAAACATGCACGTCCCAGAAACAAAAAATGATTATAAAGGCATCTCGGTGGTAGGCCATAACATCGGCCGCCGGCAGAAGTTATCACCCACCAGACAAAGCCTTGCCGCCAAGCGATTTGTCGTGTTCCGGCATGATGTCTGGTGAAGCCGTTCGGAGGACGGGTCTGAGCAGTTGTGTTACGATGTGTGCCGGGTACGATGCGCCTAATTTTGTTGTGTTGGGAGTTTGGTCGTGGAGGGTCTTAAGATCAATCTCCCTTTGGCGCAGCATCGTTAGTCGTGTTGTTGGGTTTAACATTGCATCACCTCGCTCAACTGCCGTCTTCCTTCCTATTCGCTCAGTTTTTCTGAGTGGATAGGCTCTTAATAAACTAGCGCGCTATACCATCAACGATCACATCACTGCTTACCATCAGGCGGGATTGCGGTCAAGCGCTAGTTTATAATTGTTTAAAAAAAAAAACTATCAACTCGCACTGAGCCTGCGGGAAACTACAGTCCACTCCCTCCCACAGTGAGGTGGTCCGTGCCCCAACAGTGGAAACGATATTGGGTGAATACACCACAGCCCTCATTATTTATTTAAACTTTAAATGTTCAAACAATATTTTTATCATTTATCAATGCATTTTTTAACCTTCCCTTGATAACGACTCATTAGTACAATCGATAACAGTAATGAAATAAATAATTATAACTCTATTAACAAGCATGCACGTTTTGTTTAGTTGCTACATTATATTTGAACACCGGTTTGATAACACTTATCTCGCAATGTTCCTGTTGGCAGATTTAATAATCTATGTTTTATTCAGGAAATACATTTTGCTGTGTTTTGTTAGGTCAGTGTGTTACCATGGTATTTCTAAGCTAATTACTACTCAGTATTTGCCACTTGATTTCTTCCGTTCTGTATCGCCCAGTTCCAGCAAGTAGAAAATTCTAATAATAACTCGTTAGAGCATTAAGAACTATTTAACGGGTTTTTTGAAAGGAGTTAACCGGATGAGCACAACTCATTTTTAAAAATAGCCAAGAAGTGCCAAGCCAAGAGAGAAGGCATCAAGAGGCTCATTGTCTGTTCCTGGATCAGGGTTGCGGGTTGGTTAAACTACTAACTCCGGCAGACAAATTCAATAACCGGATGCGCAGATGTATTAAGAGACGGCACGTTCAAATTATATCTTGCTATTTATCCAATTTAGGCTATTATTTAGGCAATTTAGGCGCATTTCGAACGTCCAAATTATATAAAGTAGTCCCCCAAAACGCCAGCCAGTCACAATTACCTAGTGCTTTCATTGGCAAGTGAAGAAGTGGAGTAACAAACAAGAAGCAAATCTGTCTATTCAATTAGAAAAATTTGCTTCTCTACAATAGTTGGTATGCAAAGTAGTTACATTACGAGGCAAATACCAATCAAATTAAATTATTAGGCATATGTCAGCTAGTCACCCCAATATACCCATAAATAAAATGTACTACTCAAGCAAGAGCAACAATTAATCCTATCGAGACTACAAAATGCAAGAACACCAGCTATAAACCAGAGCAATTTGCTCGCTTCTAATAAAAGTCGGAAAAACACGCCATTACTTTTTAAACAACGGACACATTTACTACGCCCAACATCGTTCACGTTGACCCAGAACAAGTGCTTGTAATAACCTTAACTTTGGCTGGTATCAATAAAGCTAGTTCCGGGAACACGGCGCAGTCACGCAAACACATAAAGTTTCGGCTCAGCTCACTGACTGGAGACAGCAGTATTGAGTTTGACAATATAGGTGAATTCGACCACTTACGACATTTAAATCCGATTTATTTATAAGCCTATGCCTTCCCCACCTCATCCGGCAACCTACATGGTATGGTGAACATGTCAACGGAAAGAATAACAGCACTTTTTCACTACGTTATAGATATTTCAAACATCCGTAATATAGTGACAATGACAGTTAATCAATAATGTTTATACGAAACAAAAAGACAGACTAAGCAAGAAATTGCCCCCGTAAAAGCTTTAGAACTCACAACAATCACACTAAAGGCTTCTATCCGTCTAGACAACTGAACAATACCCAGAAAATCCCAAAAAAGAATGATTTAAACACCACCGCAAGATGAGATAATCCCTGACGTCATGGTTCTAACCAGACTGATGTGTCAACGAGTTAAGTCGACCCGAGAAAAACAGAGCCCCGATCGATTGCAACCTTATGAGATACTAATAATATTACGTTCGGCAGTGCATTTATGTTAGCGGCTTTGACATTAAACTCTAGCAATTTATAGCATACTGCATTGATGAAGTCAACGTTCTATTTTTAGTTTTGTTTTTTAGTATGATTTTGTTTTGGATGTGTTTATTTTTGGCCTTTATACAAGACTTTCCTACACTATTACAAATAATACCTACTTTTCATCTGAAGCACATACGAGTAACACTTTCGTTCTTAATTTTTCTCCACAGCAGTCATATTGTACATTTTCTTCTAATTTATTCGAATTCACATTCCGCTTTCTACATTGAATGCACACTTTACTTAATTTCTTATTATTTTCTCATTTATTTCCTTCCTTTCTTGTTCAGGAAGACCACAAACCGCACAAACTTCTGATTAACCATACGTAACAAACCTCACGTGGTCCGCTAATTAGCTCGAAGTCAAATACTCACCAAAAGTTTATATAAATCGACCCTAATTCGTGTCTAAACCTCATAATGAGCTGAAAATCCACCGATCAAGTAAATGCTAATCCACTTAATTACCGACACGTAGACCCAAATAAATCTCGCTACTAGCCGGAAACAGTTGATCTTTCTACCGCTTTGCAGGATATTCGGAACTGATTTACATAAAATATCTGCGAATAATCCAACTTTTGTATCAAACGATGTAGATTGCTAAACAAATTAGTATCTCTGTCTGTTTCCGATTTCAATAGAACACTCATTATTCGTTCTCCATCAGCTTTAATGGAAACAAATGAAATTGGAGTCTTTCTAATGACTGTTTTTTCTATAAATTGCCTTCTTCACCAATAAGTAGGAAAAGTCCGGCGTTTCAAAATTTGTAAAAAATATAAACAACAATGAAAAAGTGCCCCACTAGGTATCTTTTCCAGCAATATACATGCTAGTTGAAATTCGAAAAAGAAAATATAAAATTTAAATGAAAATAGCTAACCAGTAGTACTTGTACAAAAACATTTCAATTAGTATTACGACAAGTAACATTACACATAAATTTAATGTTTGTGTTTGTCTATTTATCCCAGAAACATTCGATTGAATTGGCATTCATTACGTAATATACTGGTTCGAAATCATGTGAAACCGAGAGCCTTTTTGATATTTGTTACAAATCGTCAGAAATTCAATGTAGTAGTAGTCTAATAGTTTAAACCTTAAGAGGTTCATAATACCATTTTTTACATTATGCAATGAAGAAAAAATGCTCGACATCATTATTAAATAGAGCACGGTCTAGCTCTAACTTTAAAATCTTCTCCTGAAAAACACGAGTGTTGTCAATATAATGAATATAAATACATTGTTTATTTTTTCAATAAAGGAGTTTCAATACTCATTACACAAAAAACACATTATGTCGATCACTTTTATTTCAATGACAAAATTAATTACGATGAAACAAAAATGGAATTCAACGACGAGGTAAAATCAAAACACATTCCCAGTTCTCGATTTTATTGATAAATAAAATTAATAAAAAAGCTATTTAATATATTTAAAAAAGTTTAGAAACCCGTTCAGGCCGTAAAAGTGAGTGTGACAATACGAGTATCCTATTACATCAGTGCATATTTAATCAGTGACAGATAACGTGTTATGTTCCCATGTAAGTTCAATGCTTTTTACAAATTGCCAACACTTGTGGGTTAAGTAAAACTATTCTAACTACTCGTATCTTGCTATGAGGCTAAGTACGAACAATAAAAGTCAAAACTAACAAAATATCCTGATATACTCTAAGGTACGGTAAGGTAAGCCGCACCTCCAGGTCAAATGTTGCAATGAACTCTTGCGTATGAATCGTAAATGCAGATCATGAGGTGAAGGTCGGGTCAGCCGCGTTGTAAGCTTGCCAGCGGGCCGCGTCCGGCCTGCCAACTATAGCATATACGAGTCATGCATCACAGTGATAGCGAAATTACGATGCATACGTAACTGCAGAATAGCTAAGAAGAAACATAAGAGTGAGTAGTAAGTATAATATATTATGAGATGGGGAAAAAACGTATAAAATCTAATCGCTGTCACAACTCAGCGACATTCAAATGTCAAAAACTAGTTAAAATTAGAAATATGGAAATTATGGTAAGAGGAGAAAGAGTAGGGAAATCAAGAGGAATTTTTGACAGATTAACCCCTCATTCTTCATGCTTCTATATGTGTCACATCTACAATAATAAAATGAAGGGGTTTACGAATATTAACAATTGTTTATATATTATGTAATAATTTTAGGATCTCCAACAAAAGATATACACTATACATTTATGTGCATATTACTCCTTCAATGACAGGCTACCACAGCATGCATAAGGGGCTTAGTTGTCCCTTGTGTGGTGCTAACATACTGCGGCTAATACTGCACACTGTATTGTACTGTGGCTGTGACAAATTAAATACCTAACATTATTTATTTAATTATCCAAGGTTATTTATCGATACGACAATAATAAATAATGTTTCCCTAATAGATAAAGACTGCCATCAATGGTTGGAACTTCGTAGTAGATCCATTAAATTTAACCCATTTATACGCCTATTATGACAGTCCCATACATGTATTATTGTGATACTAAGTAAAAATACCATGGTAAAAAAAGAAATGGTAATTATAGTATTATCATTGTCACGAAACTAGATACTACAGGGGTTACCACAGAATAGATAAAAGTGTATCTGGTCCGTGGTTATCATAAGATCATCATCAAGGGTTTATGTCATTTTGTTACATTTCCCATCAATAGTATTGTCGGCGCATGGACGGCGCGGGGTGCGGGGCAGCGAGCTCGGTACGCGCCGCCGGCGCCGTCGCCGCGCCTCACCACTTAGCTCACAGACGCGCTCCGCCACGGGCATTTCATTGTTCTTACGCATTTTATTGTTAGTTACGCTAATACACCTATTTTATACAGTCCGCTTCTTTTATTGCACCACTGAGCCCATCCAGTATAATATTCCAGGGGCTTTTATACAGTTACAAATTTTTTGAATGATCGCGGCAAACTATGTGCAGAACATAAAAAGGGTATTGTTTCATTTCGACGGTAATTTATAGGTTATTCCACTTCAAATTTTTCTGAAGTTCTCCTATTTTAAGTTCAAACCAGTTCTTGCTTGCAGAACTAGTTGAACTGAATGTATAAAATATCCGGGATACTAACGTGTACGTGCGGATTCGGTTCTATTGTCATAGAGCATATATTTTACACACTATTTGTTATTTAATAACATACTGATGGCGTTTAAGTGTCCTCTCTAAAAAGCCTTTGCGAAAGTCTACCACGTATTTAACGTTTATTTATAGTTTAGAAGCAAACTTAACTCAAAGTGAAAATAATTAAATGAAGTACGGAAAAAGTTTCTTCGTTGGCTTCTAAAAATAGTATTGGACTGCTATGCGTGTTGGGTTGCCCACTACGTGTGCGTGTGCAGTGCACGGTGTAGTTCACACAACGAACATCGCGCCTCTATCACCCGGAGGGTCAGGCAGAAATGTACCTAGTCTATAGCCACATTTTGATAGTTTAAATTTCATATAATCTGGACTGTTATTGAGAAGACGGCTAAGTAAAAGAAATCATCCGGACATATGATTATCGTAGTAGGTACGCGGCAAATGTTGCAAAAAAAAACGATTACAATCTCTAGTTCACGATCTATTCTCAGACCACTATCAAGTCTCGAACTTACTTTGGGGCTAGCTCAATCCGTGTGATTTGTCCGTAAAATAAAAAAAAAAATAAAAACGAAATATATACACAAAAAATCATAGAAATAGTCAAGTTGCTTCAAAGATTTGGCTACATACGCTTAAGTTATTTATTCAATGCAAAGACTTATATTGTTTAAAATATAAACTTTAAATTATATATGTATTTTTTCTCGGTGGTAGGCCACAACGTCGGCCTCCGGCAAAAGTTACCATTACCACCCACCAGACAAAGTCATGCGCTCCTCCAAGCGATTCGTCGTGTTCCGGCATGATGTCAGTAGGCCTAGTATGAGTTTTCAATACGAAACTCGTTCGATCGTATCGAGCGCGTTTGACTCACCGATTGGCCGGCTTCAAGGTCGTTTGAACTCTCAACCAATGAGAGCGCCAAACGCGCTCGATACGATCGAACGAGTTTCGTATTGAAAACTCATACTAGGCCTACTGTTGAAGCCGTTCGAAGGACGGGCCTGAGCAGTTGTGTTGCGATGTGTGCCGGGTACGATGCGCCAAATGATGTTGTGTCGGGAGTTTGGTCGTGGAAGGTAGCGGAATCCGATGGCGTTATCGCAAAGGTCCGGCGGTACTTCACACCAGGGCAGCTTCTAATGTTATACAAAACACAGGTCCGTTCGTGTGTGGAGTACTATAGCCACATTTGGGCTGGTGCTGCTAAGTGTCACCTGGCCACTTTGGATTCAGTGGAGAGGCGTGCGAAGAGGCTGATTGGTGACCCTAATTTAAATCGAAACGGTCTCCAAAGCATAGAGCATATGCTTAGAGTAGCCAGCCTTTAGGTGTTCTATAGGATGCATTTTGGGAAGTGTGCGAGCTAATTGCGTGATTTAATTCCCCCATCTCCGTTCCACCATCAGACGAACCGTCGTACGGCGATTTTCCACCCTTACGTTACCCTTACGATCCGGACGAAGCGTTTCGCCTCCTTTATACCGCGTACATCGAGGGTCTGGAACAATTTGCCAGCGGCGGTGTTTCCGTCGGACTACAATTTGAATGTCTTCAAGGGTAGAGTGAATAGGCTCTTAATAAACTAGTGCGCTTTACCTTCAACGATTGCGTCACTGCTTACCATCAAGTGGAATTCGGTCAAGCGCTGGTTTATAATTTATGAAAAAAAAACAGTATTCATCATCAGGCAAACAACGATCCCCAAACAGCACAAAACAGCTATATGTATATATAATCAATTAGGTAAGTAATAACAGACCAAACGGTATTATTATGTATCGACGACATTACAAGTTTCGGCTTGTTACAATATCAATGGCGCCGATTCTGTTGTTCACAAACTAAACTAATTTTAAGTTATGTGCATCTTTTTCTTTCCATTTCGTTAAGAAAAGGATAGAAGATAACATTTTAATTTAAACCTGTCAAATTCAGATATTCCACAGACAGTTTAGACGCGATTATAAACATGACGACTAAAAATACGTCAGTTTACGTCAGAAGCGCACTAATGTGACAGGTCTAAACTGACATTTTATCTTCTGTCCTTTTCTTAAAGAAATGGAAAGAAAAAGAAGCACATAACTTAAAATTAGTTTAGTTTGTGAACAACAGAATCGGCGCCATTATTTTACGTGTTCTACTAAATTAAATACAGGTTAAATATTTAATATCAATACGATCATTACCTCTTACCCGATTGCCGAAGAAAGGAGGGTAACATTTTTGAAGCGTATGTATGTATATATGTCCATTTCTCTGGCACGCCCTACAGCAATTGCTTGACGGATTTTAACATACGAAGTGTCATTTGATTCGTCGTGACTGTGTAAATGATACCAGCTATAGTAAAGCGAGTTTTTGGCATCAAAATGGAGTCTTTCTTAACTACACAGGTACGCCATTACATCAATTAATTAATACGTAAGAGTAGCTATGCTATAAGACAATGGTGCCGAATCCTTGTTCACAAACTAAACTTAATTTATGTTTAGTGCAGACATGTGACATCTACCAACCTGCACTGGGCCAGCGTGGTAGAATACGGCCCACTACCTCTGTCCCACACAGTGGGAACATTATAGGCGGATCATTTATGCATCTTTTTCTTTTTATTTCATTAAGAACAGGATAGAAGATCAGATAGGTATTAATTTAGTTCTGTCAAATTAAGACACTCCATAGACAAACATGGCGACTAAACAAAGGTCAATTTACGTCAGGCGCGGATTAATTTGACAAGACTATTAATATTTATCTTCTGTCCTATGATAAACGGAACCAAATAAAAAAAATTTTTGCTTTACAGTTACCTATCAAATGCAATCGGACTTTTTGTTTTCTATCTTTTAATATTAGTATAGAATAAATGTCCTAATGTCGCGGGCGAAAACAGGATATCGTCTAAATTATTCTTAAAGCCCTACTGGCTTTGAGCGCTCAGCGGTTTATGACCAGCTACTCCATTCTGTATGAAGCGCACCGGAAGCTTAAGTGAAGTGAGATGTCAATAATGTCAATCCCAATTATCAGTTGGAAGGACAGCTCACTTTGAATTCACTTCACCTAAGTTTTCAAGATGAGATTTTTAAATAGGGAACTGATGTATAAACATTAACCAAGTAATAGGAGTACCGAAGGATTATAGCAGGTGCGTTCTGCAGTTTCTGTATACCACATGGGCAAAAGCCGTGAGTGTTATATTATGAACCTCTAGACTCTAAGGCAAACTTATTAATTTCTGTAACAATAGAAAAAGTAATTATTTAGTAGCAGTTGAGCTCTATAATTATTTTCTGTCAGGTCGACAACGATATTTCATTTACCAACATAGAAGTACTTATGGTTAAAGATTTCGTAAAACGTCGCCAATGACGTATGGTAAGTAATTGTGTCCTTGGAAGCCGGAAGTCACCCATGCTGATACGGAAATTAAAAATCGTACGCGCGTAAAAACGTCGGCTGGTGGAAATAGAGCGATTTGTATTACCCTGAACTATGTAAGTTTAAACAGGACTAAAGTTAAAGAAAGTTTAGATTGAAACATTATTTTCAAGAAGAAGATCGATCGAGAAAGATCTACAATAAGTCTGATCAAACCCTTTCAGCTATTCATACAGACTGAATTTTGTGTAAGTACCCTTTGGGTTCGAGGATCTATACAAACGCGGATAATAATAAAAAAAATTCCTACCAAAATCTTCAAAAAGTTAATGATGTGTGTGTCAATAGTACAAAATGGAGCATCAGTAGCGCTTGGAAATTCACAAACATATGCTATTCTAGTTCAAGATCCTATTTCCTTTGTTTTGATAGCATTCGTAACTGTCTATTGCTAAAATGTCTGTCATATAGCCTTTACGGAGCTATCGCTAATAGTATCTAAAAAAGGCCTGTTAAAGTACCTAGCTAAATTTCCTATCGGATTTTGCACATTCCGACAAATCTCCGATATAGGTTCTGGTTTGGTTCCAATATATTCCCTACGAATGTCACACTGTTATTGGACTCGGATTTGGGTATATTATTTTACAAGGCTAAAGTTATTGGCAGGCTGGTAAGCCACGAAAATTTGGATGTAATCCTGTCTGGAAGATGATGCTAATCTAAGACCACGAGGTCAGTCTTACTATTTGATATATGTCGTACTGCGGTAAGTTAGAATGGCATAATGTGATGTATTCAATCTCAGAGTAAAATAAATTACAGGGCATTTGGGAGAATAAATGTGAGAGTAAATATGTGATTGCTGAAGGAGAAAATCCGAAAACTTACTGAGTTTAGATAGCTATCAATTGTAACTCAACCCGTTATTA
The DNA here is from genome assembly GCA_037179545.1 of Sesamia inferens. Taxonomy (NCBI): domain Eukaryota; kingdom Metazoa; phylum Arthropoda; class Insecta; order Lepidoptera; family Noctuidae; genus Sesamia; species Sesamia inferens. The sequence goes on along the minus strand of CM073937.1, from coordinate 30,417,368 downwards.
CAAAGACACATATTAAAGCCATTTTTGCCCTTTTTGCCAGCTAATAAAGCGAAAGTCCATGGACAAAAGTTACCTCTCCATTTTAAGATCAAACCATACACAGAAACAAGATATACCTTGTAGAGTAAACAAGTCAACACGTCTGTAGTTACTGATGTTCGGACACTTAGACTCGCAGACTACTTTCTTCGTTATATAGCGTTTTATAAATACTTTAGAGTAAAAGAAAGTTATCTAAGCTACAAGAAGGCCGTTACAGGCATCCTGCTATCTTAATAAATAATTACAGATTGAGAAAATCTTTGCTCCATTCAGCGTGGCAGTATTTTCAAAAGCTTATGTTAATCAAAGAACTACTACAAGCTAATCTCATGATAAACAAAGCTTCCACTCAAGTAGCAAGCTGTCTGCTGGCACACGGAGGGAAGTGGGCCAATGCATTCACACACGCGAGCCACTATCTTCAGACCATCAAGTTTCAACGCGGGTAGTGCAGTGTTTTACCAACCTTTAGCATTGTTTGTGTAGCCAGCTTAGCTTTATACTGAGGTGCATTTTAGAAACAGATTAGCTAAATACTTAGGTAGTTTCTGTTTTATTTGGGAGTGAATTTAGCTGTTATAAGCTGGACTGGTTGAAAGTCTGACAAAACTACTTAGAAAGAGTTGTTTGCCAGTTTTCTAAAGTTGGAAACGCCAGCGCATAAGCGACTGGACGGTACTATGACCAGAAGTGGACTGGAATAGAAAAAAATGTGTTTATAATCAACTGAAACGACGAAAAATATGTCGACTTTCATGTAGACTCAACCTGAATATCTTGATGAACGTGTTCGTAACTTTCTCGGCATGACGCCTGTCTTTAAATCAAATTAAATAGTTTACTTGTGACATACTCGTATACTAGTGAGTTCGTGCTGTAATTATAAGTGTAAGTTGCTGTAAGTATAAGTTGTTTTAGTCAAAATCATTTGGCATCTAAAAATTCCTAAAGAAATTTAATTAATTTATTTTTGAATTTAAAGATATTACATTCCTAGGGAATTGATATTATTATACTAGACAATGTTATTGCAATGCAACTGAATCGATTCCAATCAGTTTTGCACCATGTTATATTTTTTCCCAAATACGTTTAGACATTGTTGCAGTGTGGTTACCGGGTGCACAACACAGCTGACGGTAGATCATAGTAGTAGGAGGCGCCCTACCGCCTAGGCGCCGAGCGGGCAGTGCGTTGACCGTATTTTTCTTGGGACAACAACGAATAAGATAACAGGTTCATAACTTTGTGATTTTTCATGATATCTTTTTGAAATTTTGTACTTAGATTGTTTACTTAAAAATACTGGACACGTGTTTCGGGTTTCGCATACTTATACAAAAAATTAAGTTGTATATTTTAGGCGCCATAATAAATGTACTCTTTTCATAAAGTAGTTTTACGTTGCGTTGCTTATAATTTTGTAAATAACCTCGTCCTGTACTGAGATCCTGTACCCATTTCACCGTGATAATTCAGGTGAAGTAAGAGTAGAGTAAACTGACATTTCAAGTAATACTAAAGGATTGACACAATTGACAGTTCACTCTAAGCTCCAAGGTCCATTTCAAATAAAATAATGGTGCTCTAAGAATTTTTAGTTTTGTAAAAAAATTGCTTACAACTCTCAGTTCTCTCATAATTAAATGCAAGCACGTTAACAGACCAATCCCAGCCTCCAAAGGCCAGCCTCTCAAGTATGAGTGTGCAGGTTCGATTCCAGGTCAGGCAAGTACCGTGTCTTCGAGAAGTGTTTGCAACTGAAAGTCGCAAGTATCAACCGTGTCTTCGGGAAGTGTTTTCAACTGAAAGTCCCAAGTATCAACCGTGTGTCTTTGAGAAGTGTTTCCAACTGAAAGTCACAAATATCGGGTTTGTCTTCCAAAAGGTTGTCTAATTAGTGACACGCATGGTTGATCTTTATTGCGACGTGAAATTATCGCATCCCTATCTCGGGATTAGAGGCATGTGTTGCGTAATGAGCTGGTAACCTGTCTTTTTAATGGAAAAGAAATTGGAAACTCGGTTAAGTTAGCCGGCTTCATTTGTTTAGTGATAGAGAACGTGGCTCCTTGGCGTGGGGTTCTAGTTTTAATCCCCAAGTATCGAGTTTCTTATTTAGGAAATTCTGAAACTTGTTCAGTTACTGCCAATGGCTCAGTAAAGAAACGAGTCTGGTGAGCAGATATATTATTATTGCCGAGCCATTTCACGAGCGAGAAACGTTGCCCCACACCAGGAATTTCTCCTGTGTCGTGTGTGCGTTTACAAACATTTAAGTTCACATACACAAACATCCAGACCCGGAACAACTACTTAGGTACTTGTAGCCCATACAAATATTTGTTCCGGGCGGGATCGAACCCGCGACACGCAGCGCAGCAGTCAATAGCTGAACCACTGCGCTAACCGTGCAGCCAAATTATATCGTGTATGCAATGCCTTTGGAACCTAAATTTTTAACTATTTATCAATGATTGACATTATTGTCACGTATTTAATTGTTAGGTTATCTACGGGTTAATCTTAGTGCCCTGTGCACCCGACCACCCACTATTTTCCGATAACCTATACTTAATTAAATACTCTTGTTTGCAGTCTTCGAACTGTGCAGTTTATGGTGTGCAGAATATCGGTATTTTGACGGAAGAACGTACACTTTTTATGGGCTTTTACGAAACCTAAGAAAGTTACTCAGCACGTACTTTGGCTAAGCCTAAGTGCCCAAGTGAAAGAATTAGTCACTGACACAAAAGTGACAATTTGTAAGACAGCGACGGGACCACGTCTAAGTAAAAGCACGTGCTAAGTAACGTTTATAGATGGCACATATAACGCCTCATTGTTTCGAGGATCTATTTGAAACGCCCTTAACCTTAACTGAAGAAGAGGAGGTATTTATCATTGTACCTAGTTATAATAAAATATACGATTTCTATAAGCCTAATACTTCTAAAATATTTAAATAATAATCTGGGTTTCTTTAGAAAGTAATGCGCCTTGCCATCAATGATTGCATTACTGCTTAACACCAGGCAAGATCGCCGTTAAGCACTAGTTTATAATATTTAAAAAAAATAAATTGTGCACCAAAAATCATAGGCAAAGGTAACCAAACATATAATTGAACATTCAAACGAATTAGGAGTGGTTGTAAAGAGTCCACAAATCCACGCTAATGAGGCAGGTAGACTGCGGAGGGCTCTTGTGTTTAGCGAGTGGAGGGTCTCTTTGATGGCCCTCTCGCATTTGCGCCCTCTGCCGGCTGTCACACAAAAGTAGTGCCGTCGTCATTGTAGCGGTTTTAAGATTTGTTTGTCGGATAAGAATTGGCCAAACTCTGCAAAGGACAGATTGGTGAAATATGTATTTACGACACAGTTTTTAAGATATTATCAAAATGCAAAAACGGACTACTATATGTACCTACACTGATGTTTACTATAATCTGTGCAATCATTTAAAAGAACCATTAGTTTATTGCCGAGACACAGGTCTCCTCTCATTGACAATAGTCTGTAATTCACCTCGCGAGCTGATAATCTGATACAATCATCTCTCAATGACTCTATCTACGGCGCCGGTAGTAAGCGAACGTAATCTTATTCGACTCCGGAGTAACAACAAGTGATAAGTAACCAATTCTTATACATAATAATGTCCATAATAGTAACACGTGGTCAGTGCGATAAATACAGACGCAACATAGTAAAAGAAATAGATTGTAAAATATACATAGTTTATAACCAGGATTTACAAATAGAATTCCTTTTATTCCGATTACCCTATGAGATCCAAACTTATGTGGGTAAAATTGCGGTGTACATCATCATATCATCATTTCAGCCGAAAGACGTATACTGCTGGACATTGGCCTCCCCCAAGGATCTCCGCGACGACCGGTCCTGCGGATCCCGCATGCAGTGGCAACCTTCACCAGGTTGTCGGTCCACCTTTTCGGGGGCTGTGTCTTCCGCCACGCTGTGTCTACCGCCACGCTGTGTCTTCTGGTGCGTGATCGCCACTCGAGAACCCGTAGGTCCCATCGGGCATCACTTCTACGGACAATATGTCTGGCCCACTGCAACTTAAGTGTTACAATTCTGCGGACTATGTGAGTTACATTCGTTCTTCTGCGGATCTCCTCATTTCTGATTTGATCACGCAATTTGAGTGTCTTCAAGGCTAGAGTGAATAGGCTCTTAATAAACTAGGGCGGAAAAGCTAGTTTATAATTTAAAAAAAAATTAAACTCCAAGCATAGCCATCTCCATTGCCCTTTGAGTGACCTTGAGCTTTCCTATAAGACCTATTTGCGCGGTGTACAGCTAGTGAAAAATATATAAGAAAATCCAGCCTGAAGCTTTTAGTTTTCACACTCAAAAAACATATGCAGTTGTCCCGAATATATCAAAGAAAACGTTGGTCAATATGCCAAGGTTAGTAAATCCTAGGACGCAGAACATAGCCTCGTAGATGGTGGAGGGGTGCCAACTAGACAGCCTTGAGCTACATACTGGGCACAGTTTACGGGACGCAAGCTACATCGACACCGCTTAATTTCTTCTTGTATCATTTCCTGTAAATCTTATGTCTTTGGTTTAATATTGATTACATCATTTTGCAGGTGCGGGACATTGTTTAATGAAGGATACAACACGACAAGATAGGATTAGGCTCATTATTAATTAAGGAGCTGGCTCGCCCCAAACATGTAAGCATGAAAATTAAATGATAGATGACGCAAGAGGTTTCTGAATCTACTTACTAAAAGTTTGTTATTATACAACAATTATTTTAAAAACACAAAATAAAAGCTTGTAAAATAGGAACGTACTTTAGAAAAAAATCATAACACAACGTAACTAAGTGATGAGAAATAATCTGTCACAAATCCAATTATCTACGTCGAAAGTAAATCTGTGTCATTAGCAGTGGTGGTAGTGGTGTTATTAATTATTACAATAATTTACGAGCTCATTTTCCTAATACTAATGGTTCCTACAGGTTCCTTCATTGATGTGTCATTTATGGCGTCACAACACACGGCTAATTTAATAAATCACTTACATATTACAGCCACTACTCATAAAATTAGTGGAGCTACTTAATTATTAACTAGCAAGGTGCCCTGGTTTACTTGGGTTCACTGGAAATAGTATAGTGGCTAATTGATCTGTACTAGGTTTGTAACATTTTTGTAAGTTAGCTGAAAAGATTTTGATAATTCGAGTGGTTTAAGGAATTGGAGGTTTAGGTAAATAGCTTTCGACTTTTACTTGAATGGTTTCAGGTGCAGATCATTTCTCCGAAACTTTAAAACCATCAAATGTTAATTAATGGCCGAATGAATACTGAGGCCACTTTCGGCTCAATCGAAAAACATAGCGATGTATCCCAGTTCGTAAGAAAATCTTTTTAGCGTGAATGTCGCCCACACCAAAGAAAGCCTTTGAAAATACAGATTGCCAACAAAAGCAATTCGCAAAACCGCAACATACGGCAAGACAAGACACGAAGGCCGAATAATCCGAACAAAGAGTATCACTCACACTGCCTTACCAATTCACTTTTACATCAAATATTTCCTTCCACCCTGCGTGAAAATGGTGAAGACATCTTCCGTCTCCCTCAGACATAGTAATGTAGGTCGCAGGAATATTCTGACAACTCAATTGTGTGGGTACACTCGACTACTGAATTTGCTCTGATGCCAGAAGACGGATGAAGTCATAATATTGTTGAAGTTATTACTTACGGTGAGAAAAATTATTTCAGAATTGTTTCAGTATATTTTATTAAGTGACGCCTACAGCCTAATTTTCATGAAATGTGGATGTATCAGATGACGGAATCAGTTAGAGGTAAATCTATTTAGTGTCAAACTGACAGTTATTGCCTTATTCCCGTCCGAAGTCATTTATTTTACAAAGTACACAATTTTAAGTCTTAAACGTACATAGGTGTTTCGTTGATTCTATCTATAGCCTACACAACGCTAGAGGTCTCTTTATTTTCGCCGAAAACCCACCAAAGCGTGTCGTGTAAACCTGCGACAAATAATCAATATCTATCCACATTTAAAACAGCCCAAGATCGTCCTAGAAGAGATAATAAAATAAAGATGGTAAAAGAAAAGAAAACTTGCGGTAATGGATATTGCTTTTCAAAATCCAAGTAAAGTTGGTGTGCATTGCTTGATACCAAACTATACCCTGTACATATCCTAACTTGAAGACCAATTGCTTGAAAACTTACTAAGTTCTAAGATATGTCTTCTACGTTAAACTGTGCGTTACATAAATGAACTTTATCTAGATTAATGCTTCAATTCAATCGAATATTTGCATTTCGCAAATACGCATCCCCGGTTCTTGACATCCTCTGCTATTAATATGTAGTTAACTGTTGATTGGTTGAATCAAATCAAATCAATCAGGTTTGGTTTAGCAAGTTCCAAATTTGGAATGTAAGTAAATATAATTTAAACCGAGGCTGAATTTTGGTGCCTGTCAATATTTATCATCATCATCATCATCAACAACCTTTTTTATCGTCTCACTGCTGGGCACAGGTCTCCTCTCATACAGAGAAGGATTGAGCGTAATCACCACGCTTGCTCAATGCGGGTTGGCGATTTCAGACTTATAAAGTCCAGGTTTCCTCAAGATGTTTTCCTTCACCTTCAGTGTCCAAGATATACTTAGATAGTACATATAACTTTAGAAAAGTTACATTGGTACTTGTCTGACCTGGAATCGTACCCGCGCACTCATACTAGAGAGGCTGGTGTTATAACCCCTAGGCCACCACGACTACACGACAACAATATTGATACTCATTGATAAAGACAAATTTTAATTGAAAGTTTTGCAAACAGATCGTATTTATGTGCAACGATAAAAATAAACAATTTGATATGCACAGAGCTAACAACTGCTATTTATTTGTACGGCATCCAACCGATTCGATATTAAAAGCAAATATTTGAACAAATACTTTCTCCAATCCAATACTACATAGCCGTTACGTATGCGTTGACATTCGGTGGAAAAGAAAACTAAACTCAAATGTACTGACATTTGCCGTTGCTGTAATATTTATTTGCATGCAACGCTGCCATATTATGCAAAGATATACTGAGCGCACTATACTTGTGAATAGTGTTGTATATTAGAAACGGCGCGATATCAACACACTTGACCGCGCGCTGCGGATATGTGCTAATCTTTGCACAATTCAGATAACGTTTTGTCTGGCATCGACAGTCTGTTGTTAATTGTGTTCGACGTTTTTATGTGTTGTTGGGAAAATCAATATTTGTTCAACAGGTTTCATGTTGGTAGAACGTAAAGGCTAGTTATGTTATTTTGTTAAATGTTTTATTTTTAGTTCACAATTAGTACTTATTTAGATCATTTCAGGATGTCATTTTAAAAGAAATTGCCCTAATTTTAAAGCATTGTGGAGTTAATATGATGATTATGATACTGATCGCAATTGTATATGTAAAATAACCCCTGCATTTTTGAGAAAGTTGATAAATTCCCGCTTACTACTATTTACTAATCGATTTCAATCAGTAATTGCAAGTGCTGCTAAAAATCCTATTTGTTAAACAAAGCTAATATTACCACTGTGTAACATATCACAATTGGAAGTTAAGTGATGTTTGTTTAGTCACATGCTAACTGTTCGTGCAATGGGTGTCACGTTTACGTTCTGTAGTTATTTCATGATCCGCCATCACATAGGATCAAGTAGGTAAAGGTCTCATTTCATTCTAGTTATTCACTTTTATTTATCCCAATGAAGCCTCTTGCGATCACAATAAATTGAGTTGTATTGGCGTTTATGGTGTCATTGGTATCATGGCAGTGATCCTCGAATCCTCGATCCGTAACGATCAAATAACACCAATATAATCGTATTGAAATTCCGTCCAATCATGTCGTGTTTAGACTAAATTGTTCAAAATCAGGAGTGTGCATATAGAATATGTATACCGCGATTGTTCATTGGATTCAAGCTCACAATAATTACGACCTCCTATTGTTACACTATTTGTTCTATGTGTATTGAACTATAACTAAATGTATTATTAGTAACTTTGTGCGACGACTCTAATAAGTAAATTAGTTCCATTAAATACTAAGACTAAGGACTAGGTTATCAACTAGACTACGAGTATTTCATAAAAACTCCAGACGAATTAAGAAAGTAATATTAATAACGCGCATCCGCGAAACGTGGTTTGAGTGGACAGAGGAGGAGTAGATACAGTGTATCTAGGCTAGCATAAAAAAAAAATAACGTAGATCAGATATGATCATTAATTTATCCAACAAAGCGCTTCGTATTTCGAATATTAAAAAGATGAGTAGGCACGGCTCAACAATAAATCGGATCTCGTTTTAATCATAGCTGAGCCGCATTGTCTGTGATCCGCACAACGCAACCGGCCTTAAAAATATACGTTCCGAATATGAATCAAGATTGAATTGTGTCAATTCGATATTTTTCACACAGTATGATAAATTATGTTTTAAAATTTTAAGTGTGAATCTAAACTAAAATGTTGTTTTGGCTTTCACACAAATTATTTTCTTTTGTTCGCGAGATGTTCGTCACTTCTGTTACCCTAGTGGGACATCTGCATAGATAACTTTTCATTATCGTCAGTGACGTAAACAAGCACTACGCATAAGTGTGAAAACATTCACATACATCTCATATAAACTGAAGCTATGATGGAATATTATAGCTATATTTTTATTTCAGGCCGAAAGCAATGTTGTACCAAACTCATAATGGCTGGGGTTCGAAATTCATATGAATCACTAGTGACGTCATCCGCTTGTTAATTCGTGACCAGCGTTGCGATATGTGATTTAATAAAATAGCAGTTTCGCATCGTTAACTGTATTAATTAGGAACAATTAGGATGTGATACAGATTCTCAGTCTGTTAATAAATTGTGGTATAGCTATGTATGGAGACTAGCCCATGGCCTATTTTAAAGTTATTTTAAGTCTGTAACGTGTTATTGTAATTTATTATATGCTCAATTTGAATTAGGTAAGTATTTTTGTCTGCCACAATATAAACCCCATTAAAAACTGCCTTATTAAAACCGTTACATATTTTGTGGCAAAAAAAAAAATAATTTATATTTCCCGTGAAGTTATCCAGACGATCGAATAAAAGATATTCTGGTCTGGGTCTGCTAAACTGTAAGTGGGAATAATAAACCTTATAAGAAATATTTCGTAACCTCTAAGAAATCTTATTAATAATCCCGAAAGACAAGAATAATACGTAATAATAATAACACTAAAACGATGATCTCTGTAATAAAACAAATGATAAATGCTACGTTTTCCTCGTTATATTTCCGAGACAGTTCCCTAATGACTATATTCTAAATCTTGTGAATTATAAAGACGTTCAACGGATTTATTAAGTGAAACGAGCCTACTTTTGTGGCCTACCTACTTAAAGGCGCCACGAAAATTACCGTAAATTATCGACATATACGAGTATCATTACTTTATATCGAAAGGGTTTCTAGTTAGAAGGATGTTCCTTCGTGAAATGTTTTTGGAAGTATTATCGAGTATTTCACAGAACAAATCGAATGACCCGCCTTCGCTATAATCAACCTCAATCACATTAAACGGTGATTTACGATGTGAGACAACATTTATATGTAGTATAAAAATAACTGTAATATACATAATATATATATGTATATAAACAATTGTCGTCATTGAACAGGTCTTATCGCTATAAATATCGTAATAGGCATACGGTTCATTACCCTAGTACAGTCAACTCTCGTTAACTTGCGATAATTCGAACCTCTCTATAATCCAGAGTTATCACGAGTTTCCTACAAAATCACTTTATATTTCGAACTAAATCAATACATTTTTATTCACTTGGTAATTCGACTGAAAAAATCATTGCTATATTTATAACAAAACGACGCGTTAATTCGAACTCACAGGCGGCCACCACTCGACAATTCAAAGTTGCAGAGAAAAAGAGGCGGAAAGATTGTAAGTACATTTTGCTACAAGTTCATCGTATTAATTGTACCTATAGTATCGTTCGTCATTTTAGTATTTAGATGTTGAACTTCCGTGCAATCAGCATGACCTAATAAATAAAAGAGGTTCAATGAAGTTAGTGTTTAAAAAAAAAGCTTGTCTTTGTTCAAAATTAAATTTTTGAGTGAAACAGCAAACACTGAACTACTGTCAAAATAGTATTGTTTGGGAGATTGGTATTCAACCTCATACTTCCCTAAAAAATAAAGAGTAAAAACAGTTATATGTATTTCAAAAACGGTTAATGTAAACAACATAGTCAAATTTCGAGACCAGTTGCTGCCACATCCCTGACGAATCATTTTCAACTCAACCCAGAATTCCGTCAAATCTTTGCCAAGCCTACAAATTCTCTCGGACCACAATTATCAGATTAATTATGATACAGATTACGTAGTTTATTGATGACTGGCTTAGAATAGATCGGCACTGTATATAATGACACACGCATACAGAGCGGTGAAAAACTGCTTTTCTCCCAAATCTAAAATTTCATTAAAATCCAAATTCTAGTAGGTATCCAATTTACACTGTTCCAAGTAGAATTTTGTGTTTCTAGCTGACATATCAAGCGTACGATTCGTTAAAACGTTCGATTCCAGGTTAGGCAAGTACCAATGTAACTTTTCTAAGTTATATGTACTTTCTAAGTATATCTTGGACACCAATGACTGATTACAAGGTAAAGGAAAACATCTTGAGGAAACCTGGACTTGGTCCAAAATCGTCAACCCTCATTGAGCAAGCGTGGGGATTACGCTCAATCCTTCTTTCTATGAGAGGAGACCCGTGCCCAGCAGTGGGACGATAAAAAGGTTGACGATGATGAGTATACAAAGCGTCAATGAAGTAAATAGGTAGGTAATTAAATACCTGTGCTCTATTGAACACCTATTTCAATGAATGATGATTGAACGAGAAACTGAAAAGAATAATTCTTAAGGGCGGGTGATAAAAGAGATCAGACGGATTTTAGTCTCAAAAAACGTTTAGTAGATTTTGATCCGCTTTTCACTTTTATTACTTTTTAATGTTGTTCGTAGAGAACCGTTGTCGTCGTTACTTATTATTAAATACCTGTATACATGTCAGTACTGAAGGAATAGCGATACTGGGATTATTGTCGATAAATAATCAATATACCTACCCTAGGTATTTTAACCAGATTTTCCATAACGAATATTATAAAACAATTTCCTTAACACAACGTTATATGGAACATGGATTCTTTAGGAAAACACAACGTAAACATTATGTGGACCAAAAAACATGCATAAAATGATGAACTACAGGCGAACGTAACCAGTCTGGGTGTCGAGCCTTAATTAAATGAATCACTAACACAAGTCCGAGATAACAATGGACAAATCCAATTCCCCCTGTAATTACTTATCTCGGGAGAGCAGAAGATAATGACTGCCCGTCCGTGCGCACATCACTACGTGAATAACACTCGCTGTGGTATATCACGTACAACTGTTTTATGGTCTGTTATTTGTGTTGCGTAGTGCACTACCGGACAATGTAGTGCAATGTTTACACATAGGTAAGTAGTTTCTTTTTTTTTCCATAAGCAATTTTACGAGTTTTTATTTAGTTTGGAGCCGTGCGAGCATCGCTATAAGTAAGATGCATGCGACTGTTACAATGCAACATTTATTTTTGTTTTGTTTTTTTTTTTCATAAATTCTGTTACACAGTCAGTAATAAGCATAAACTGAGACTATTGTTGGACTGTGATTTTTTGAACCTGCAACTAATATGTCCACTATAAATCATTTATAAGTACCGCTACATTATAAGCAACGGCATAAACATTATCGTTTCAACTTACTTTAAAATACCTACAGAGAATGTTTAGTAAAGTGAAAATAACGCATCAATCATTGATTTTCCCGTTGGTTTACCTCAGAATATAAAAGGCTGTATTCAGAGGACGTGTGGCTATAATATTTGTCATCACTGTGCAGCGGTGGAAGATAACCGCGGTATACGGGAATTGTTATCATACTCAATTTACTACATAATGGCAAAACCTTGCAGAATGCAGCTTGCTTCGACTGCAGCTGCAGGAAGCTGCATTCTGCAAGGATATTTTTTTTAAAGGTTTTTCTGCAAGGTTTTGTGATGGCTATGTACCTGCAGATGCTAGCAGGCTAGAAGAAACAGTCAAATATGTATTCCCAATCAACCATGAGCCTCAGTTTTAGCGATAAAGTTGAAAATATATTACAGGTCATAGTAGCCAGATGGGGCGTCTGTACAAAAATGTAATTTTATCGCTGTTGCGGTTTGGATAGATCATGTATGCCACAAGATTCCTTCCTTAATTGGGGGTTTAAAATGACTGTTTTATTAAATATAGCGACATATTTTTGCAACCTCATAAGTTTCATCTCGGGACCTTTACAAAATTTTCTACAGTTTCCACAGTAAACATAAAACAAGGCGTTCCTCAAGGTAATGTATTTGAATAATGTTTAATTTTAGAATTTTCAATGTATCAAGAGCTAAAAATGGATCTAATCCGTGTCATAACGATAACTTATGGAATAGTTATAGTAAAAACTTATTTTTATCAATAATTCTGCCGATAAATCCTATTGTTATGAGTCACCGTTGCCCTGAGGCTGTGGTCGGTAAGATCCAGCTGTGAACTCATGTATGGTTACATCATACCGTATTAAAAATAAATAGCGACGTGTTCGGAATGACATTGTTTTCCTTTTATCTTTGTTACTAAACATCGGTCCGATATTTCATTTGCTACTAAGTGTAGAACGCATAACTAAGCAGTAACGAGTTTTATCACTGATGAAATCTGAGTTCCTGTCTGAGCCTGAGTTCTTCTACCAGCTCCGTACTGAAATATTCCTCTCAATACCTGTAGGCTGTAACTATGAAAGGAACAATGCTTCTGTCTCATTTTCTCCATCAGCATCTGTTACCTGTTTTTGGCTCATTTCTCATAGGACAATGACGAAAAGAAGAAAAAACCGTAAAGAGCCATATAAATATGGAGGGGTGACTTAAACACAGCCCCCATTCATTTCATAGACTTTATTCAACTTTCGGACACAAATTCGTGTAATTCTCAAATAGTTTATAAGAATTAACGAAGATAAGAGAAAAGCCAAGGATGAAGTGTTTATTTTATGGATAGTCGTGGAAAATTGGCTCGCTCCGCTTTGGGGAAAATGTTTAAAAGCATACCGCTGTTCAAATTCGGTATTTTAAATGGAGAACGATTACAAATAAATGTTTGTTTTCCATCTTCTGTTACGACCGCGACGTAATTTACTTTAAGAGTTTGCTCATTAACTTTACCGGCGGCTGGCAGAATTCGCACGCCGAACCAGATCGACCGAGGACTCGAAAACCCGAGGTGCTTAAGACATAACTTTTCACAATAAGTAGAACTTTGAATGGATAATAACAAAGACCCCGATTAAGTTTGGTGACGCTCGCGGTCTAATGTTGGTTGTTATATTTTTTTTTTTTTTGCACTTTTGCGTTATCGATCATTATCATTAGCCGTGTTAGACTTTTAGACCTTGGCATGTTTCATTTTCTTTATTTCAGGAAGTTTACGGTATACCTAATGAAAAAATATCTTTGTAACCATTTTTTTTGTGGGTAGCGAGGGTAAGCCGTGAGCAGTAAATGATGTCCTCGTTTTTTGACATATTCCTTGCAGTTATATAGTAGGTAGCTACTAAATACGTTGTAATGCGTTCATTGTTCAAGTTGGAATCTAACTTGCGACGGGTTCATCCAATAACTTGCAACTGTTATTGCTTGTTACAGTACCAGGTACCAAATAAAAGCTGTTGTGCATTTTTTGTAGCAAACGTAACGACAAGGGGCAACTAAAGGCATTATTAGGTGCAGCAGTTATCTAATCTGTTATCAGTTTAATATTATGATCGCTATTCACCACCTACATGTGCTGTTCCGTAATCTGACTAAAAATAATATCTGCCTAATAGATGCTACGTTATATTAAAATTACCTACTCGTGCTTGCAAGCACTTTCATGCTACTGTGCTCAGTCAGCAGTTTAATTTCACTGTAAATGTAAAAGTAGATGATCAAGGCAGCTCACTGGCGTAAGCAAATAACAGAATCACGAAAATTTTGCAGCACACGACTACAAAATAATGGAGATACACATTACGCGTGGAACACATTCTTGGCTAAAGAAATGTCAACAAAGTTGACTCATAGACGATCTGTTGGTGCAGAGGCGAGCGAAGCGATCTGTTGTGATTGTTTTGATGTGCACATTGTGCACCTCGCCGTCGTAGGCCGTGATTGTCGTCTGTCGCCGCCGAGCGGCTGCGGTGTGCGTCAGTTTACACAACAGAGGCTGCACGCTCGCAGCCGTCGCTCGCGACTCAGGTGAGTGCTGTTATAAATACGGCACCGGCACTGGAGCGTGGTCGCCCCTCTCCTCATACCCGCAGCCAGTGCTCGCGTGCCGTTCTTCGCCATTATCTGCGGGACCTTGGGCCGCGCCGCGCGATAAAACCACTCACCTTTTTTATTTGGAAGTGGTCGGGGCGCAGAGTCTCCTGGATCTCCTGCTCGGTGCCTCGCGGTGCCGCCTGCACCGAGCTGCGGAACCCGTCGAGTACCCCCTTGAACGTGAACTTCTTCATCGCGAATAATCGAGTAGCGGGTCCTTTGTCCGAAGGCCGCTCGCGCCGGCCGCGGCTACATCACAGCCGTCCGCCGCGGACAGCGAGCCGGTTTTGGCGGAAGGAAGGTCGGTCGCTCCCGCGCTACACTTGGTCGCTACTGCGCAGGGCCGCCCGGGGCCGCCGCCGACGCCGACACGCGTCCGCCACGCCGACGATCGACGAAAACTAGGCGAGGCACCGCCTCCGGAATGTACGGCAATGCGGCTCCACTGACGGATCGATAGTCGGAACAACGGAATACACACGCGCACTGGCGACACACTGTCAGAGAGGCCGCCGCGGACTGGCCGGAAAGAGCGCGACACGACCGATCGATGCGCTCGTACCCGCTCAGAAAAGAGATGAACACATATTGCGCATGTAGGCGCGTCTTGCGGAAGAAAATTTCACAGCTGATAACCAAATAGTTCCGCATGCCGCCGCAGGGTGGCGCGCACTCATAACCACGTTTGACATTTCACATGTGTCAAACCGTATGTCAGTCAGTATTGTCAGTGTCGTAAACCGGCTTTTGATCTACCTGTCTGTCTCTGTCATTATACTTATAAAATAAAATAAGTTTGGTCTTTGAAATTATCTACAATAGCTTCTTATTATCGTGATTGTCGTATTTGAAATATACACAAAATGTCGTATAAAGTGGTAACGAGGTGTTTTAACTCACTGAGTTATGTGGAAACCTACAAGAAAATTAGAAACAGGCCCGCTTACAGGTGGAGTATTTACATTAGCATGAGAATGGTGTATTTATAAACATTAAATAATATTCTACAAAACGTATATGAAAGCATTATTATCTCGGCTTGATATTTGTATTAAAGAACGCAATTTATGCAACAAATATATTGGTTTTTTATTACAGCTGTTGATAATTTGTGAAATTGACGTAGGTATTCCATTGGTTGTCGAGTCATCGGTCTGGTAAATAATTAATATATTGTAAGAACAAACATTATTGAAAGGATTCATTAAACGTTTTAATGTTGTAAGGATATCTTCATTTCAACAGCGAGTAGAATAACTATGCAGGCTCACTTGTTTTATTAACATTTTAGAACCTAACAATAACCCTACTTGACTGCACCTAGTTATGTAAATAAAGCTGTTGTTATTTGGCAGCCTATAATCTATATAATCTTATTGTGAAACATAAGAAAAGTAGGTCAACACCAGTTGCACCACATGTGTTACAGTAAAATAATAGAAACAAGTTAAGTGTCATCATCAACAACCTTTATATATCTCTTCTAAAAACATGTTTAGTTGTCATTTTACAAGATTTTCTTCTTTGAATTAACAATATTCAGTGTAACCAATGGCTGAATTAACAATTAGACCCCATTAACATGATTTTGGTTGTTAAAACTTATATTATCAGATTGTCAAAATAGCAGAAATTGTACATGTAACTAGAGAAGTGTGTTTTTTTTTTCATTAACATTTGTGATTAAAATATCCAGACAACATAACATGACTTGGCTATTAGTAATGACAGAAAAATGTGATGTAAAGGGTGGATGTTGTGTGGACAGTCTTATGTGTTGTTTTTTTTTATTATTATTTTCTTTTTAATCATAATATCTTTATTCAAGTAACAAAGACTCATTGTTAGTAAACCTTAAGAACTATGTTAATCAATTTAATTGATATTTAAACTAGCGGCCGTCCGTGACTTCGTTTATGTGTAGTTAGTTATTATGCTCGGTTCCTATTGGTTGCAGCGTGATGTTATATAGCCTAAAGCCTTACTGGGTTAATGGGTTATCAAATGCAAAAATTCAAGCCGGACCAGTGGTTCCTGACATTAGCGCATTCAAAAAAACAAACTCTTCAGCTTTATATATTAGTATAGATAGATGATTTCAACCCGCGAGAGATGGCATTGCAGTGATGCATATATAAACAATCGAGCCTGCTAGCGATCATTTTCAGTATATTGTTGGGGCTGTGATGATTGCCCTAGACTAAAAGAAATATTGTTTTCAGAGTATACTGTGCAGCATTGCTTGGCACAGGCTATGCAGCATACCACCAGTTGAAAGGAAACAAAGCAGAGATGAAGGAAATATTGCAGCTTAAAAACTACATGGCTGACCCCATCACACCAGTGGAGGACCTAGAGAAAAACATGGATGATATGAAGACACAAATGGAACTGCTTATCTTGAGGATACAGGCAGAGTTCTGTAGGGCTCTGGAAGCAGAGGAGGACAAGGTAAGGAGGTCTTCTTGACAGAAAAGAAAGAAAGGTTTTTTGTTCAAAGTTAAACTGTTTCTCACTGTTATGATTCCATTAGGTGAGGGATGGCGAACCAGTAGCATGCGTGCCGTAGCTGGCACATAACAAAATAATTTTGACACAGCATACATATAATATCAGAAATTTCATTGAAACTGCCAATGGGCCTCTCCATGTTGGTTTCGGCTCCTAATAACGCCTACTAAATACTCAGGACTGCAAGGTCCCGAGAAATGTCAAGAAAGATTTAAAATAACAATATTAAAATTTTGAACTATGCAAGTTAAAAAAAAATTGCCACGTCATGGCCATGTTATTATGGCATCATCATGGCTTATTGTTGGAAAAAGTGGCACGTAACTACATAGAGGTTCATCATCCCTGCATTAGGTTACTTATGTTGTTTTTGAATTTATTTTATAGTGCAGGACTAGGTAACACTTTCTGGAATAGCATTAACACTATTTCTCATATAATAAATATTCTAAATAGCATGTTGTAGGTCTCTTGAAATTATGCATATTGTAGGTGTGTCATTATGTCTGTGGTTTTATTAAAATAAGTGGATAAATTTTCATATTGCCATCATTTTGAACACATACATACATTTAAATTATTTTCTTGTAGGCTTGGGAGGATGAGAAAACCGCTGATCAATATGATTTCGAAAATGATGTTTTCTTAATATCTCCGGTACGAATCTATTGAAATTATTATATTGACTATTAGGATTAAAATATTAATAACATACTTATAAATACTTCCACTGTTTCACCACATAAGTAATGCCTACTTCATACTATGCATGTGTATTTCCATGAACATTTTTTGTTTATTTTTTGTATAATAATGAAATACCCTACACTAGAAATGAATAACTCATATTAGCATAAGGCCTGATTTATATTATTGTGTCGTGTTGTGTCGAGACGCAGTTCTAGCCAATCAAGACTCTTATGTATTTGATGTAGTCCTGAACATATTCTCTTGATTGGTTAATCTCAAGTCACGACACAGTAATGTGGCTTAAGACATTTCCTGTTTAATGACATGTGGTTGTATTGTAACATAACATATTCGCCAAAAATATAAACAAATTTATTTTTGAAGTGAAACTTCTTTAGGCACGCTTGACTTGGGGAGTAAACTGGCGAAAGCGTTACGAAAAATAATAGAAAAAAAAAAGATTAAGGCGAACGGAAGCAGAGTATAGGCCTATTTCGTCTGTACTACAAACAAGGAGCTGGCTCATGTAAATATTGCATGACATGTCGAGTGTGAAGTTGTGAGGTCGTATCTCGCCGAAGGCAATATATATTTTTTGGATCTTTTTAAGATTTGTTAACAATTGAGTCGAGTATAAAGTTGTGAGTTCGCATCTCGCCGAAGGCAATATATATTTTTTGGATCTTTTTAAGATTTGTTAACAATTGATTACCTAAGAGCACAAATAATTTATAAATTTCGTTCTGGTCTGGCTTTTATATTGTTTTATATATTTTTGCTGAACATTTCTGATATAATTGAAAGTATAGAAGCTTGAAGATATCGTCACAATACGATAATTGGACACAAAGTACAAATTGCTTTCGAGCCTCATAAGCTCAATTATTAAGCTAAGTACCTTGATTGATTAAGAACTATGAATTTCTTCGAGAACATGACGCTGCGAACACCCCCCGACCCCCTCATTGATTACCCCCCCCCCCTTTAGTTACCTCACCCCCCGTGGATTATCTCGGGAACCAGAGGTCGTGGACTACCCGAGTTTGGGGTCCCCTGAATCAGGAGGAGGAGCCCGACCTTTTGGCCCTGAGGGAATCCACTTCCCCCCCTCCCCTCCCCCCTCCCCCGCAACCCCACGAAACCTATCCCCCCGACCCCCTTTAGTTACCTCACCCCCCCGTGAATTATCTCGGGAACCAGAGGTCGTGGACTACCCGAGTTTGGGGTCCCCTGATTCAGGAGGAAGAGCCCAACCTTTTGGCCCCGAGGGAATCCACTTTTTTTTTTTTTTTAATTGGAGGTCTATGCAAAAATATTAATTTAAAAATGAAAGCATGAAATAAATTTAAATATTTATAGAAAATTAATATATGTATATGTGTATACATGTATATATTGTACACACATATATACATATAGATATACATACAGAAGGTGCGAAAGAAGTTTCACTTCAGTCGTGTGGTCATAAGCACACTCGTTTTTTTTTTCTTTATGGAATTGATAACTTTAATTCCTACACTATTAAGTTCAGTTTATATTTTTACTTTTTGAGTTCTGTAATAGTCATTCTGAATTGAACTTATTAATTATTGTCATTGAAATAAAGTTGATTTTTAATAGATAACTAACTTTTTTAAAAACTAATTAATAGGTTTACCTAAAATATAGTGGGGTCTGCAGCGTAGCGCACTTTTACATGATTCTTCATAAAGTAATTACACCTCTTTTTTGTGTGAGAAATCAATGACCTCTCCTACTCTGGGCGGAGTGGAAAGGTGTGTCAGACGTTTACTGACTAAAACCCACCCGTGTTTGTTAATTTGCCTGGGCGCCAGGGCTACGGTATCCCTTTCGTACAATCCGCCGATAGTTACCCATACTCAGCTTAATCCTTCAGTAAATATAGCTGTATTGTTGTGATAGTTATTTTACTTTGCCGGGTAGATAACCTATTCCAACTTCCCTTGTCAAAAGAGCTGTGCCTCTGTCCGTTTTAATTCAAACATCATAATTCATTTTCTCGCATCAGGAAGCCAAATTCCAAGTGGACAGATGGCAACGCAAGGAAGGAGGTGGCGGCATCACGTGCGTGTTACAAGATGGCCGAGTATTCGAGAAGGCCGGCGTCAACATCTCTGTGGTGTCTGGCACCTTACCACCAGCCGCAGTCCAGCAAATGAGGAGCAGGTCAGTTATCCTTCCAAACTTATGTAACAAATTTGAACGCTGTGACTCTGTGTCTGTCACCTTTTCACGCCTTAACGGCTGAACGAATTATGATAAAATTTGGCACATATGTATGTATGTAGGTACGTGAAACAGGTACCTAAACCATGACTTGGGTTGAGACGGGATCGTACTGACTATACATTACGTACGCGACGGCAAACCCTAAAATCTTTATTAAGACTCACATGTTTAGTTTAGTAACAGACAGTAAATATGTACCGTGATATATTCTCATTGCTCTACAAAACCAAACCTTTTGTAAATCTTGAAAGTGTATATTTACGGTCGTGAAATTCATAAGTCCGATGGACTGGGAAAAGTAATTCATCTTTGATCCCAAATACTTTAGACAGGTCATGAGTGGCACTTCTTGACATAACAGTTAAATTCATAGAACCTTTAATAATATAGCCGCAAAAAGATTTAGGTAGGATTTAGTGTTCCGTAGACTAAAAACGGCATCCTATTACTTTTGAATTCTGGCCAGACTGACGGACTGTGTGACTGAATGTTCTCTGTTTTAATTGTTTATAGTTCGAAGTCAAGTAGATATTGTTATGTCTTACGTTACGTTTGGGTCGGGTGGTCTAGAAATAAAACACAGAAATCAATCACTTAGTGTGGCGCGGCAGTCCCAGCGAACTTTTTTTTAAACCAACCAACCCCAACCAAAACCGAACCAACGGGTGTCGTAGGCGCATAAATTTAATTGAAATGAAATGAAATCGTTTATTAAGCAAGTAGGATCACCGATCACTTTTACACGTCATATGTTATTTTTTTTTTAACTAAATGAAGCCGGCATTTCCTAACTGACTACCTCTGAGAAGAAATATCCGAAACAAACTCAGGGATCATCGTCTTTCGTTGTCATTAAAAATGAAAATGTTTACAATAATTTACTTTATAATTACGCATATTGCTTAATAACGATGCTTAACAGAGCGAGCAGCTCAGTCCCAAGTCCCAGTCAATTGTAATATCTATACATCACAGTTATTTAAGATTGAGTTTATGTTTGAAGAAATGAATGAACATGTTTGAAAACAAATGCCTTTGTTAAAGACGACATTCAATGTGATACTTCAAAAACGTTATCGCCCGTGTTTCCCATTCCGATTACTGCAAAATTTAAACTGGATTTCTAGATATTTCAGGTATCTTACGCCTACAATTTCTTGCGTGAATCACAGCATCTATTTATTTTATATTCAAAAACAAGTAATAACGGACTCAAATATGTTGTCGGTGGTAGGCCAGAACATCGGCTGCTTTTTAAGCTATTGCATAGCTTCTATCACGGGCCTTGAGCGCGGGGACCGAATCCAGAAATTCCGTAACGAAAAAACCTCACGCTCCCCATCGTCTAACGTCGTTTCAGTTCGGCAGTCTTCGGCACGGTATGTTTGTGTGCCGTGCGACTACATCTTTTGAAAACAATTTATAGATTTTCAAAAAGAGCATGCATATTGCAGGGCGCGAACTCAGTTCTACACACTTGCCATGTTACTGATAGTCGCGATGTGCTAAACTTGCGATTAATTTTCTCTCTGAAATAGGTCTTCTATAGAGATATGTCATAGACGTCATCGACGTTGTCATGGCTACCTTAAAAACTTTTCATATAATTAATTATTAAGTACTTTTATTCAAATTAATTTAGTAGTGTTTTTATAAAATAGTTTTTTTTTTTAACGGAAAAGCTAAGATGAATGTCACGCTAATTTTTCATTGGACTTTTAAATTATTTATAGTGTTGTTTACTAAATAAAAGCGCGTGATTTTATAGAGTAAAAAGTGCTCACGCGGCCGTTTTTTCAATTGTTGCAAGAATTCAAAAGACTGTCTTTAAATAGTGTTCAGACGATTGCTCAAAGTGTATTAGATTTCATTAGTAATAGAAATGGCATTTCAATAATGACTTTCAACTGCCAAAGTCTAAATAGTCATAAATACGATTTACAAGATTCAGTTACGAGACAAACAAATGTGTTACTTCTTACCGAAACTTGCATGACGCATGATAATCCAATTGAAATACCTAATTTTAATTGTATTGTTCAGTTCAAACGAGACACTGTTTCAAAAGGTGGGGTAGCTATTTACCAAAATAAAAATGATATTACTAATATTATGACTCCGAATATTGAAATAAATATTGCACACGTTAGCGATGTTAATGTTAGGCGCTCAGTTGTTGGAGATATTTGTGCGTGCTTATGCAAACTTAGAAATGGCCTACAAATAGTTATGGTAGCAATTTACATTTCTCCGAATCCAAAATTGGACGAGGTAAAGCATTTTATTCATCGCACTTTACTGGAGTACACTGAAGAAGGCTCGAAAATACTTGGTACAAATGGTAATAAATTTCCACTTACATATCTTGGCTGGCGATTTCAACATTAACTTCGCTGATAAAAAATCAGAGCGGTTGACAACTTTTCTATCAAAAACATTGAATTTGAAAATGAATAATGATCCACAAGAGTCCACAACAAAATATGGGACCACCATTGACGCGGTATTTTCTAGGTATTTAGAGGATATTAAGTCGCAAACTTATGTTTCTTATTTCAGTTATCATAAACCTATAGTTTCAATGATAAATATTCCTGAATAACCAACAGCTACTGTAAGGTAATAAAACCCACATGTATTGTAAAATAATAAAAATATTTTAAATAATATTAACTTTTTATTTATTTAATAAAAGAAAAATTTATTTTCTTATCGGTCACCACGCTCAAAAAGTGTAACTTGAATTAATATCAAAGAAAAAGAAATACTGCATAAATAAAATAAATAAATAATTATAATTGCATAAATTGATACAAAATGCTATGCAATAGCTTTACCGCGGCAGTCCCCGAGTGCCACACGTCTTTTTTTTTTTTGTCGCTGTGGAAAATGACAATTACGCATCCTCGAAGGGTATGTGGGACTGGGAGGTAGCCTCCCGGTATACCCACTAAAAACCACAGCGGCACACCGACGTGGCCTTAATGGCGGGGTCATGGGAAATCAGCAGAGCCTGTGCTACCAATCCCCTGCTGGCGATTCCCGGGCGGACCCACAATGGTCTCTCCATATTACGTCTTCTTGAGCGAGAAGACGCAGCAGCCAAGGGTTTTTTTACCGAGGTGTCCTTCCTCTTAGCCCCACTCCCTTACACGCATGCAAGCGGGGCCCCCTGCTCCTCTCAGTGAGACCGATTAGAACCGATTTTGACCATTCTTTTTATATGAAAGGGTATGCTGCCTATGTAATCCCATTGTTACCACCTCAGTGTCGATAATGGAAATTCTAAGAAATTTAGGCCAATTATCGAAAATTTTAGGGACGCTTCGGGTGAAAACTTGATACTCGTGTGTATATCGGATGATACTATAAAACCGTGAAGATTTGGGCCTGACCTGATAATGGAGATGACATAGAATCAAGGGAATCCACATCGGAAGCAACTGTGGTGTTTGGGCTTATTTAATTTGTATTGATTAGACCTTCACAACTAAATATGTTATGACTGTAACTTCAGGGTTGAATGTTAGTTTTGTAGATTGAAAGTTAACTAAGTCAGTTGGTCAAAGGGATAGAAAAATAATATAATAAAGTTTAAAAAACGTAATCAGGGTCAAATAAATTTTCTGCAGAACTGATACCTACATAAAAATAAAGATTTGAAGTTTTTTTTTTTTGTGCTCAGGCAAGACTGTGAAAAAACTATTATTATTCTCGTTTAATAAAACAAATATGTAAATTGTAGAAAATAAAACTATCGTATATCAAAATAAATAACAAATACATATACTATAATATTATTTACA
The DNA here is from genome assembly GCA_037179545.1 of Sesamia inferens. Lineage (NCBI taxonomy): Eukaryota > Metazoa > Arthropoda > Insecta > Lepidoptera > Noctuidae > Sesamia > Sesamia inferens. Next base: position 30,393,487 of record CM073937.1, on the reverse strand, counting down.
CAAATCTTCCTTTCGCTGAAAAATAAACAACACACTCAACAAAAAAAACAAAACACCTGACTAATACAATATCCGGTCAGACTAGATGCTGACGCCAGCATATTTGGAAAAGGCCTGCAAGCAAGCGACATATTTCGTTTGCTTTAATTCCTATAAAACCATAATGAAAGTATGAGCATTGTTAGAAATAACGCAATGAAATAACACAACTTAAATTCAGTCTCTTGATTTTAATCGATTTTTGCATAAGCACGACGAGTAGGTAGTGTTACTATGTTAAAATACAGTGTTGTAAATTGTTGAGGAATTCCCTCAAACGTCTATAGTCTTCTTCATCTGATGTACTTCAGACCTTCATTTTTACCCATATGGGTACAAAGTTCTCATCAATATAAATTAATTAAGTCCAACCACAATGTAGCTACTGTAAACCTTTGAGGAGTTCCCTCAAAAGACTGTCCTACAATTACAATTAAAATTATGGAGAAAATTTATGTATTTTTAATAAGTTGATATTTCTTTTGGATAAAGAGTAGATAGCTCCGAAAAACTACATACAAACGGCTTGCGCTGTGTTTTGGTCATGGAAGCCCCTTAACCCAACACTGCAATATAGTTTATGCGAACCCTGCTACAGCTTAACACCGATGTGGAAAGTTTGCAGCAGCGGTTCACACACAAGCAGTCCAGTCCGCTCGCGTTACACCGCAATAAGTTTGAGGCTGGCACGCACCCGGCGCACTAGAGAGTCATGACTTCTTCGTATCGAACCTAAGAAACGCTCGAGTAAACATCCCTAAAGCGCTTCAGAAGCGGAACAGCCCCATCAACACCCGGCACGCATTATTATATTGAATACGAATGGCGCTGCATCTATCTGTGACTAGTTTCCTATCTAAATTCTCAGAATGGACGACCATTTATTCCGGATACCGGAAATATAAAAAATCGCATTTTCAATGTAGGCTGTTTGCACAGAACCTGTGCAAATGAAAACCAAGATGCCGGTTTATTTTGAATAACGTTTTATCGGTTTATTAGAGTAACGCTTTTGTTGTTTTTATTTTTATCTACTAAACTATGACATACATAGATAGTCATTACCAAACTATGACATTATCTATGCCAAATGACCCAAAATATTAACAAGTATACAAAGGTAACACACCAAAAATAAATTAAGAAGTTTATTTTCACACATTTTGCATCGTTTCTTCTTATAATAAATAATCTAACCATAATCGCCTTTACTCACGGCAGACTATTTGATTTGATTACGACATGATCTGTTTTCCCGTCTGTTGTCCGTCGTGTGGAGAACTGATATGGAGCTATAGAATCCTATAATCTATTTACTTTAAATATGTTTAACACTAAAGGATATCGAACATTTTGTAGGCTCCTATATTCTCTCTTATTAAACCAAGCATTTCTAAGGTCTACTATCTCATTGTTAGGGGTAAAAAGCTTGAGAACGCCGAGCTTCCATTCTTCGCAGCGGGAGTGAGCGCCGTAATCCATCCGCGCAACCCCATGGTGCCCACTATTCACTTTAACTACCGATACTTTGAAGTCAAAGATAAAGATGGTAAGTCAGGCCGCATGATCAGTTTTATCTATGTACACACAAAAGAGAAAAGGACACCCATTTCATTAGCAGTGTCTTCTAGCAAACCGCGACACGGGAGTTGGAAGAGAGACGTAGTAGATTATTTGTTAAAAGCTTAATATAGAAAAATGTAACAATAATAAGATTGTTCTGATTCAAGAGAGATTCTATAGATACCGGACAAATAACGCCATACCTTTTGTTGTAAATGCCGCTCTCGCTATAACTACTAGCAGATCAAGTTTACACTACAACTTCAAACACTTAGACCTAAATTTATCAATAATTCTAAACATATTAAGTACAATTAATAAAATTGATAATTGTTTGACATAACATCAATTTAAAACATAAATAATTCTTTGAAAAGGCATAGATTTTTGTTATGGATACGGAGCTGAATCAAGAAGGACCTGAAACGATAAATGGTTGGTATATGTATGTATATTAAGCACCGCTAAGAGGGTTTATGTCATGGAGCAAATATAGAGTTATGTTCATTCTTCTGTGTAATTACGAATACATAAATGTTATCCAGGTGTTCAGTGGTGGTTCGGCGGCGGCACCGACTTAACACCTTACTACTTGAACGAAGAGGACGCAGTATACTTCCATCTCACGCTAAAAAATGCATGCGACAAACACGACGCGACATATTATCAGAAGTAAGTTTTTTTAATAAAATCCTTATTCAAGATTTACCTCCATAACATTTATATCCGTGTCCAATAACAACAATGCTACATTACCAGATAAAAAATTTCTTTTCTACCATAATATTAGGCGTTTCCGAGTTTATTATATTTTCAACTTTATGGTAGAATATTATTATTTCACTGGCAACATTAAAATACCAATCGATCAAAAATTTTACAGTTATTCATTTATTCAGAAAATCAGAACATACCGTTTCAATTGTCCAATAAATATTTTGTTACGTTAGTGATAGAAAATTATACATAACGGCGTAGTTAGACATCACTAAATAATTATTGTGATTTTAACTGAGCTGCATGATTTATGCATGTTCTTGGCTAAATTTCTTCTTTTGATAATATTATTGTAGAAATACTTTTCATTTTACATATGTTGACTATCAATTTTTTTTAATGTCATAATTTATTTGTTAACCTCATAGAGAACTATATATTTTTATTAATAATAATGCCATTGGCTAGGTTCAAGAAATGGTGTGACGATTACTTCTACATTCCTCACCGAGGCGAGCGCCGCGGCGTCGGCGGCATCTTCTTTGATGATATCGACTCTCCGAGTCAGGATAAAGCTTTCAAATTCGTCAAGTCCTGCGCTGAAGCCGTCATTCCCAGTTATATACCTATCGGTAAGGAGTTTATAGTTTACATACACATAACATAATGTCTGTTATGTAATCGCCGAATAATAAAATTTCTCTGATTCATTCTGTACACACATTTTTTGCCATTTGTGTTTAATTCTTATGTAATTAATATATTGCTATCAACTAAACACAAATTTAGACCCTGTGCTGCTACTAAGTAATTCCCTAACTATTCCCAGAACCTCATACTCGGCAATAGCGCTTGAAATCACAAGACCAACGAGACAGACGAATAAGTTAATTCGTTGAATAACAGGTCACATTTTTTTTCTATATGGCGTATTTAAAGAATTAATTCTTAATTTTACAGTTCAAAGGCACAAGGATGACGCGTACGGCTACTATGAGCGCCAGTGGCAGCTGATCCGAAGAGGTCGCTACGTGGAGTTCAATCTCATGTACGACCGTGGCACCAAGTTCGGCTTACACACGCCTCAGGCGCGCTACGAGTCCATACTCATGTCTCTACCTCTTAATGCTGTGAGTATAAAGGGAAAAGTCTTTCACAAAAGCACGTTATTATTGGTTGATTATATTGGGTGCATTATTGTGATAGTACCTATTTAGTTTTCTTATTAGGACGACCAGATGATTCTCTCAGACATCCTCCTTCTATTGCCGTAGCTCTTAGCGCAGCAATGTGTCCTACATTGCTGCGTTAAGAGCTACGGCAATAGAAGGAGGATGTCTGCGTAGCGTACCTCCGTCTTGTGATATTCCGATATGAGGTCTTAAAACATTTTCTATTAGTACGCATACTTACATATACCTGCCGTGCGTTAATAACGTAATAAGCCTGGCCTGTAGGCCAGCCACAGCTGGGCTAGCTGTTGGGCAAAGATTTTCCTTTTAGGTTTGGAAGTTCCTTCCCCGTCTTGTGCGATGCGACGTTGGCGCTGCGAACTTTACCAAATCGTCACACTACCTTCGTCGTGATCTTCCTTAGCGGTGAAGTATATGTATGTAATATTTATTTTTTTTTTGTTTCAGAAATGGGAGTATATGCACGTACCCAAACATAATTCGCCTGAAGAAAAGTTAATTCGAGTCCTCAGAGAGCCCCTCGATTGGTTGAATTTAAATAAACAACAGCAGCGGTCTGTTGCTTGAAAAAAATATATTAGTTTGTGATGAGCTCAAGAAACACAGTGTCGAATACACATTATGTAACTTTTAGATATTTATCAATAATGTTAAATTATATATTTTTAATAGTTTTTTTGTTTTGTTTTATTTTTGCTTTTCCTCTTTGTGATTCAGATTCAGATGGGCGCTATAAAATAATTACTCAAAAAAACTGTCAATTTAACACGTCACAGTGCAAAAAATCATCCACACTACTTTCTTCTTTGTTCTGTTTTCATTTTTTTTTTTGTCTAAAACGCATATCGGATGCTTAAATTATTGTACTTAGTGGATCCAACTAAATTAGAGTTCAGTATTGCCCAGATTCTTGACTTATGATGGAAAAATTGCTGGACATGGCCCTCCCACAAGCACACCTACTTTGACCGCCTTTGTGCTTCTTCCTGCTTTCATCGGTTCACCTTGTGGGCTTTCCAACCGTCTTCCGATACGTTGTTGCCATTCTAGAACTTTGGAAATAATACATTTTGATTAACCTAATTTGATTTGCTCCTATTAGCAAACAGCGATCATCTATTTTACTTCTTCTTCTCTTGATCAATAGCCCACGTAAAAAATTATAGAAATTCTTTGAAAATTTTAATTCACAATAATGGCGGATATCGGCAATGACAGTCGGAAATCGAAGTCCTCTATTTTATTTAATACTAGCTTTCAGCCCGCGGCTTCGCCCGCGTGGAGTTCGGTTATATCGCGCCAAGAGAACTCTTCAAAAGTCCGTGATCAAAGCTATGTTATTTCTCAAGGTTAACTTTATCTTTGTACCAAATTCCAATAAAATCAGTTCAGTGGTTTAGATGTGAAAGCGTAACAAACAGAGTTATTTTCACATTTATAATATTATATATAGTAAGGATGACATAGAATTTCGGACTTGTGAACAGTGTCAAAAGTACTCCTACATTGTGACAGTGATTTTAAATAGCTTTGCTAGATAGTTTGCCGTAGCCAAACATAATCGTCCACATCTTTGAGTCTCTGATATTCGTAAAATGGATGCTACATGGTCATTTGACATGAGCTTTGTTTTGTCCATAATCATTTTATGACCGACTCTTTCAAGAAACTTTTATTTTTACGTTGTTGTCAATGCCATGACCACATGCAATGTGAAGTGTCTGTTATCAGCTAAGAAGATTTTGATTCTTCATAGAAAATAAAATGAAACCTGTTATACTTACAAATCTACTAAAAGATACAATTTTCTACTAAATTGGTATACCTTTTGAAATGAATATGGCAATACCAAATTACAACTGTCAAACCAAATTGTCACTTTCTCGATGGCTTCAATGTTGTGAACGTGAATTTCTTATTTTCATAATACATATGTGTTTACTCGTCAACTTTTATTACTTTCCGCCGACACACCTACGTCATCGCCACCGTAACATAAATTCGTTCAAGTGACCTATATTACGTCGCAAATTCAAGACGAGATGTCATAAATATGTGGCGCGCGTAACGGATGCATCGTTTCCTACATTCCTTCGCCATAAACGAAACGTAACGTTTGTTTCCTATGTGATGTTATTACAAAGTGGTGGCGGGTAGCTTAGGAAGATGCCTTTCAAGTTGAAGCTGAAGAAGACGCGGCAATACAATGTTGCGTCGAAGAGTTTGTTTGTGATAAGTGTGGAGCTGCTGGATGGCGGGGTTGCGGACTGCACGCTGTCGGTAGACAGCACGGGCCAGGAGTGCCTGGACAACGTATGCCAGCGGCAGGCTGTCATGCAGCCAGACCTATTCGGGCTGCGCTACGTGAACCGCAGCCAGCAGCCGCGATGGGTGCAACTTGGGCGTCCGCTCAAGCGCCAGCTCGAGAAGTACGCGTCCTCTCACCAGCTGTACCTGCGTGTTATGTACTACGTCATATCTGGGACCAGCTTGATCACTGACGAGGTAACAAGGTACCATTACTTCTTGCAACTCAAGAATGATTTGATAGAAGGCAGGATAATTTGTGACTGTCAGCAGGCTGTGGTACTTGCATCCTACAGTAGGCAAGCAGAGTATGGTAACCATGACCGGGAAAGACATACAGTCGAGTACTTGAAGAACTTGCTTACTTTCCCTAAACAAATGCTGGATGGAGGACAGATCATTGATGGAAGTACTTTAGCTGAGACTGGGCGGCTGGAGTGGCTCACTGAGGCAGTCATACAGCATCACATGGCACTGCACAACATGTCTCAGGTAAGAACACCCGAAACTCATAAGTCGAACTGTGATCTGTACTGTTTAACTGAACCCTTGACTCAACTGAATATTTATTCAACCAGCAATATAACTGGAACATGTGTTGGTTGCTAAAAATAACTGTACAGACCAGTCCATCTTATTTATAAACATGATTCTCATTTGAAATCTAACAAACTTGACCTTCCCAAACTTTCACAAAATATGTACTATAAAAGTTTATATATGTATGTCAATAGGTGTGTTAGTGGGATCAATCAGATCTGTTCATCATTATGTGTACAACATAGTTTGTGTGATGAGTTTGTTCCCATATGATTCATTGTCTGGGAAAGTTTCTATATTGTGTCTTCACTGCTGCCATTTGTTATCTGAAGAAGTGATAATAAATGTATTGTTGGACCTATTAATAATGTTTTATATCTAAGATGTTTCTTCTAATGAACGTGTACTTGAAGAAGGTAGATGAATTCATTAATAGGTATCAGTTCATTATTCATAATATTATGTGACCTGTTTCTGTTGCTGTAGTCATTATAACCATAACTATTTATTCTGAATATATTTCAATAAGGTTTTGAAACTGTAGATAAAGTTATTTGTAGAAGAGGTCTTTTTTTTTTTTTTCTCTTCAAATACCTATTACATTCAATGATTTCAGAGAATGCTCAAAAACACAACACCTTACATTAGTGGTCAGAAATAGCTAAAATATAAATACATTTTTTTAAATTCAAATTCAATGAAAATATTCACAAAATCATGTCAGCCATCACTTTGTTAAGTCTACCACTAGATATTTAGATTATTTTCTCACATTCTTAAACAATTACACTATCATAACAGGAATACAACAGAGGTGCCACAGATAATGATCACAACACAACACAGTTGGTTTCTTCTAATCTGCTTATAAAAGAATTAAATTATAATCCCATTAAGTTAGTTAGTAAAACTGTCATGAACATACTGAGCATACATTATTTATAACTGTATCCATGCTAATATAATCAACTGTTTTTCTCAGTGTGTGTGTGTGTGTGTGGATTGTTACAGACAGATTTATTTGACTATGAGATACTTTATTGGCAATCTCAGGGTTGTGTTATCAAGGAATTGTAATCATATACAAATAACTCAGTCAGTTATAACAATAAATATTAGTATAGTTATATGGTATACTTGACTATAGCTACCTTATTTGAGCATTTCTCTTTTTTTTTGCCATTACACATTTGTGGAATGTCCCATGATTTTGTAGATGAATAACTTTGGTGTAATCTATAAATTGCTAATACTGTTTTACTTAGAAGCACTACTGTAATTCAAATTTACTGAAAAAATGTTAGCAAATAATATATATATCATACTAAAATAAAAAATCAACTAAATATAAACTGTCGAAAATTGTAATGTATGAAAATTCGTATGTCCCAGTCTACCAATCGCAATTTCAAATTTAAATGTTTTGATATAATTCAAAGAAACTATTCGAGATTTTGATTATAAATCGTATTACAAGGTAAAAGGTTTTACGTAATATTTCTTTCATGGTAATTTGGTTATAATTTTACGGTTATTAATTAATTTTAAACATGTCCCAGAGATAGTTCCAAAAATGGATTTCAGTTTTTGTTACCCAATTTAGACATGCAAATTATTAAGAAATATCAATTTAGTTATATTTTTTGGAACTAGCAATAACGTAGATCTCACAAAATACCGCCATATCGATGTATTGCGTCAGTTGCTGTTCCGAAGTTTGAAATATGTACACGTACCCGTTTAAGAGTGAATCTCATTCCGGCTTTTGTTATTGCTGTTTCAAGGTAAGTTGGCAATATTTACCCACTCTTTTTATCATAGTGTAATAGTTATTAGCTTCGTATAAAATTTAGTGTATAATAATAGCCGTAACTGTAATTTCAACTACCACAACAATATTTCGATAAAATCAAACGCTCGTTTCGTTACTTCCTTTTTTGTTACTTTGGGGTAGTAACGTATAAGCAGAAAAATTAAGTAACAAAAACGGAATCATAAAGCTATGTTTACAATTTAACAGCACAACAAAATGCCACTAACTCCGGCAGAAAAAATGAAGCGTAATAGAAAGAAATTAAAACAGAACCCGGATAAGTTGGAAGAAATAAAAAAGAAAAATTTAGAAAGAATAAAATCAAAATATAAATATAAAAATTATTGTCATTATTGTCATATAAAATGATTATAATATTAAGCTAAATATTTCCATTTTGTTAATTTGTTCTTAAATAACAAAATGACATAAGATTGTCAAGTTAGTATGGAATTAATGTTAAATTTAAAAAAGTGTCAAAAATACGCAACGGCGGGTCTGATTAGGTATATATAGTTTATTAAAAATAACCATTGTAGACGCAACCTTGTGTTTTTTATTTTGTTACTAATTACTCCTTTTTTGTTACTGTCCCAAACATCTCCCGTCTTTAAACTCGCTTTTGTATTTATTTATTCAATATAAATGAACATTACGTGTATAAAATATCAATTTTGCTAAACATTTTTATAAAAAAATAAGCAAATTCTTTTAATTTTGTATATTTTTCATTTAATCAAAACTTTTAATTTACTTTAGATTAAAGGTAACAAAAAAAATGTTAAAGCACCCAAATTTGAAATATTTGTCGCTATTCTTAGTAGTCCTTTGCGATGATTTTATCAAACTTATCATGAATTTTATGAAACAGAAAATTTCGCTACAGAATTTGCAACTTCGAAGTTTTTTTTTTACCAATTAAGGAGTAACAAAATAAGAACACTTAGCCTACCTTGATTTAGATTTTTATAAATTTAATACAAAAATCTTAAATCAAACAGAATTCCTCTAGAAAAGTTAAAATACTCATAAAATAATTTATCTGATTTCATGACCAAAAAAGCGATATAGTGTGTTTTTTTTTATTGGCGATTTTTTGAAAATATGGCAAAAAATAAGAGAAACGCTCATTTGTGGCTTTTTTATGATTTCGCAATATCATGGTAATGGCCTAGTAATGGTGTGCTAAGTATTTGTTGACAGATTATTACTTTTTTTTTTTTTTTTTTTCTTCTTTGGCAACTGAGCCGGTTTCGACTATTCTGCCAGTGTCATGTGGTGACGGCAGCAAGGAAAGGCAGGCCGTCGAACTTTTCCCTTCGTGGTAGGTGTTAGTATAGCTGCATGGACAAACACATGGGTTAGTAAGACAAAAAATCTAATTTACAGGGACACATGAGACAACAATAAGACTAGTTTATACTATATACAGACTATTTACACATAAACTACGCACCAATTAAAATTTTAACTCATTCTCATTTAAGAATCTGGCCAAAAGATTTATTAATTTAGGGGAGAAGTGGGAAAGTAGGGTGTGGAAATTAGTTGGAAGAGGGATTTTGAGTTTGGGAATTTTTGAATAGAGGTCAAAAGATTTATTAATAAGGGAGCAGGAAAAGAAAATATGGTCTAAAGTACCATCCTCAAGACCGCACTCGCACAGGGAATTATCCCGGACGTGGATCTTTTTCAGGAACACTGGGCTACAACAATGTCCGAGTCGAAGTCTACACAGTGAGGAAACAGTTCTCTTCGACAATTTAGGACATTTGGAAAACCAAGGCCTACGCTGAACCTCCGGCTGTATGGCAGCGTAGTAGATGCCCTTGGTTTTAGAAGTCGCCTTCCATGTTTCAATCCACGAGTTAAATAACTTGGGTCTGGCACCATTCCGCAAATCGTAGTTATGCGCTACGTGGTGCTTTTGATCAACCGGATTCGATGTGGCATACTTTGCTAACGAATCAGCGCACTCATTGCCAGCAATACCCGAATGACCGGGGATCCAGGTTATCTCAACGTCCAAGCCGTTTTGGTAGCATTCAAATAACAAGTTCTTTATATCTAAAATGATTTTTCTATTAATTTTGCTATGGAATTGATTTTGTTTAAGGGCCTGAATACTACTACGGGAATCTGAAAAAATTACTGACCTTGTTATTTGATGGGATTTAATGTACTGTAAGGCTTCTAAAATAGCAACACACTCTCCTGTAAAAACTGATGCTTCTGGTGGACATTGGAACAGTAAGGCTATTCTATAGTTTTGATAATAAACTGCCACCCCAGTACATTCCGTTACAGAGAGTTTTGAAGCATCGGTATAAAAGAAATTCCATCCTTCCCAATAACGCTTGACAGCGGACTCGAAGTCATCTCTGGCGTTTTGGGAATTCCTAGGTATACCTAAACCTAAAACGACTTTTGGTTCATAATAAATCGACTCGTATGCAGCGGAGAAGACCGGAAGGGATGGGTATTGGCAAATAGGCACGGAGAGCCGTTTAAGCTCTCTATACCTATTTATCAGTAGGGGAACTGTTTTATGGTTCCAATAGGAAGAATTATGAAAAGAGAGGTCAATTTGTTCTAAAATTGGGAGCAAGGGATGGGATGAGAGGAAAAACACTTTAGTTAGGAATCGATCTGCCAAGTATTGTCTCCTAAGATGTAAGGGAGGGTCAGCACATTCCACTTGAAGTGCGTTTATGGGAGATGATTTCATAGCCCCTATCACTATCCTTAGGCATTTGGACTGGATGCTATCTAGTTGCTTTAGCGCTTCTTTATTGCAAGGCTCAAGTAGGTAGCTGCAGTAATCCATAGCGCTTCTGGTCAGAGCATTATAGACCAGTTTAAGGGTGTAGGGGTGAGCTCCCCACCACACCCCAGCCAAAGCCTTAAGGACCGACACTGAACGTTCACATTTTTTGACCGTGCTGCTGATGTGATCAACCCCAGACAACTTTGAATCCAAGGTTACTCCCAGGAACCTAGCCTTATCTGAGACTGGAATGCTTTGGCCGTTCACGTTTAGGTCGATGAGAGGAACAGAACGCTTGCGTGTAAAAATGACAGCTTTACTCTTTGGTGCACTTAAAGACAAACCATTGTCAAGTAGCCATTGGTTTAATGAGGCCAGAGAGACATTCATTGAAAGGGCGGCATCCTGAATGGAACTGCCGCACACCATTAGTGCTATATCGTCAGCATACTGAAGGATCTTACAGTCGAAATTAAGGGAAGAGGGCAAGCTAGCTGTGTAGATGTTGTATAATGGGGGACTAAGAACTGATCCTTGAGGTAGACCTCTCCAGACCGATCTTTGTTCAGAGTCACCCCCTGGTATTCTAAGTTGAATGGTGCGACTGGTAAAAATGCTACCAATGATGCGACAAATCCTAGCCGGGATTCTCAGCTCGTGCAATTTTTGCCTGAGATTAGGGAGGAGAACGGAATCATAGGCAGCTGATATATCCAGAAAGACAGCAACCACAGACTCATTTCTGCTAAGGGCCAGCCGGACCTCTGACGTGAGGATACCCACACTATCAGCTGTGCCCAGACCTTTCCTAAAGCCAAATTGAGTCGTTGGAAGCAGTCTCCTGTTTTCCACCAACCACACTAACCGGTTTTTAACTAAATGTTCCAATAGTTTGATAAGTATGGACGATAGGGCAATGGGTCTGTATGAGCAATGATCATTCGGATCTTTGCCTGGTTTTAAAATCGGGATGACAACTTGAACCTTCCACTCTGTGGGAATGAAGCCAGAAGTAAAACAGAAATTAGCCAGGTCCAGGTAATATTTGTGAGTTTTTGGTCCAGCTTTAGAAATAAAGGAGTACGGGAATCCATCCACTCCCGGAGCGGAGTCTTTGACGTGGGACAGCACGGCTTTCAACTCGTCCAGGCTAAATGGCATGTTCATTGGTTCATCAATGCTGTCTGCATCATAGATGTCAACATTGGTTTCCCCAAGACTTGGAACATAAGCCGGAGCGATTTTTGAAAAAAACCGGTATCCCAGTTCTTCCGTGAGGTTGTTGGAAGAGGAGGTAGGTGCTAAGCTGCTCCTAAAACTTTTAACCTTTCGCCAAACCACCGAAACCGGGGTGGACGGAGCCAGCGAACCACAATATTTTGACCAACCTTCACGTTTTTTCCTTTTTAGGAATTTCCTGGACTTGGCCAATATCTGTTTGAAGGTAAGGAGGTTATCCCGGTTCATATTGCCATTGACTGTCTTTTCAGCCTCATTCCTGGCCCTGACCATGTCAGTGCATTCCCTATCCCACCATGGCGGGGGGGGGAGTTTACCAGAAAAAGGTTTTTTGGATGGGAAACAATCATCAGCAGTGGAAGCAATGGTGGAGGAGAAGGATAAGAAACATTCCTGGGCGTTAGCATAGTTAACTTCTGGGAGGGAGGATATTCTAAGATCTAGGATTTTAGAATATAAATCCCAGTCTGCTGAGTTTATTTGGTATTTTAAAAGAGGAGGAGAAACTTTAACAGGAGTGCTTTTGGAAGGAAATTCAATTATGATGGGGTAGTGATCACTTCCATAGGTCATATCCAAGCGACGCCAAATGAGAAGGCTAGCTATATTGGATGAGCAGAATGCCAAGTCAACACAGCTACTATTCTGACCAGGCAGAGACCTACGAGTAGCATTACCATCGTTGATTAGGCATAGATTGTGTTCATCCAATATATCCAGCAAGCCGATGCCAAAGTTATCACAAGTATCTGATCCCCAGCGGTAATGGTGACAATTGAAATCACCCATGACAAGTATCGGACCACTAACATTGCATAATAAATTCCTAATTACTGACAGATATTCAAGTTGTGGGTGCGCAATATAAAAAGAAAAAATATTTATACCCTCAGCCTTCACAGCAACAACATTTATGTTATCGCCAACAAAGGTTAGAGGAATCTGAGAGAATGATACCTTGCTATTGATGAGCAAGGCACATCCTCCGTATCCATCAGATCTATCATCACGAACACTGGTGAAACATGGCAGCCTGAAATTGCTTCCAGGCAAAAGCCACGTCTCAGCAATGCCGCAGATTGATGGTTTAAACCTATTAATTAATAAAGAAAGATCAGGCTTCCTGGGAGTAATACTCCTCACGTTCCACTGGAGAAATGTTAGAGGATGGAATGTTGTGGATATAATTTAAAATGGAGGTCAATTTTGATGCAACGTGGTCAGGTATGGAGTGAGATGGGCTAGCAAGAGCAGACATTAGCATGTCTGTGATTAAATTTAAAATATCACTATATTTATCCTGCTGTTTGTGGAGGATTGGCTCTGGAGCTTCCAGTGGAAGGGCACAGCCATTTTTAGATGGTGAAAAGGAGTAATTTTGGGAGAGGTTCAGATGGGTCCGTTTATCATAGCCGGGTGAAAGGGGGGTATGGGATTTTGGTTTTAGAAGAACCGTTTTCCGGTATGAATTTTGGGTTACTGGGATGGGTCTTGGGGATAGGGGTTGAGGTTTATTTATGGGAACTTTGTTACGTGAGAAAGATTTGGAAACATCAGCATATGATCTGGAAACAGGTGGAAAGACCCGACTTGCCTCCGCATACGAGATCGATTTTTCCGCCATCAGAGCTTTGATGCTCTTCTGTCGGCCCAATTCAGGACAAGCACTGTCATTTGCGAAATGGTTGCCAGTACACGAAACACATAGACTCAACTCACGGGTGACTTCACATCCATCACCTGGATGATCTTCACCGCACTTAAAGCACCTAGGCTTTGATCTGCAGAGGGTGCGGGTATGGCCAAAGCGACAACAATTATAACACTGGACTGTTGGGTAGGTATATCTTTCAACTGGGAGAGCCGAGTAAAAGCTATACACACGCTTAGGTAGGATTTGTCCATCAAAGGTTATGACCACAGTCTGTGTGGGCCTCCACTCGGTCACACCGGCAGAAGACACCTTCCTGTTCATTCGTCTCGCTTTGATGACAGGTCCACACCCCTCAGGAACCTGGATATTCTTAATTATCTCGTCTTCCGACCATTCAACTGGGATATCCCTCACAATACCCATTCTTGTGATGTTGTATTGTGGAATGGCAGCCATGTAGTTGTGTTGGGATAATATCTTATTGTTAAGAAAACTGTTTGCATCCTGGTAAGACTTGAACTCGACTGACACACGATTTCTGCCTACACGTTTGATCCCATCGAGACGTATGTTATTCACATTATTCATTGTCATAAACATACCAAACTTGATAGGTTGTAGCACAGTGCCTGAAGTTTGTTCGTCTTTGAGTGAAACGTTGACGATATATGGTGAATTATCTTTGGCTGTGTATGAAAGCCTGCCTAGAATGTTTTTTGCCATCTTAGGTTTAGTATTAGAAGAGACCGGGGGCGAACTAGCGGCCCTCTTACGACTAAGAGTGTCCGTTTCCATAATAGGGTCCTTTGGGGTTATGTCATGGGGGAGGGTAATTGTAAGACCTGGGGAGAGATCGAATAAAGCATCTGGGGGGTCAGGATCAGGAGGCTTTTTAGAGGCCATTTTGGATTATGCTAAAGTAAAAATTAAAACACCAATACAAAAGGACGATTACAACAAAAAAAAACCCAAACCTTACACCAAGTACACTAAGTCACAAACACAAGGAACACTTTCGATCGAGTTTCACAACAAAAAAGTTCACTGCAATCGGAAATATTCGTAGCACTGACAAAAGCACGTGTTAAGCCTTTCACCACTACCGACGAACCGATTATTACTTTGTCATTTCTCAAAGAGTATTTACTAGCTACACCCTGCTATTGCACACAAATAAGTTTCGATCCTGTGGGAAAATAGAAATAAAAAGTATTTATGTGTTAATCCTGGTTATAAACTACATATCTTTGTGCCAAATTTCTTCCAAATCCATTCAGTAGTTTTGACATGAAGAAGTGACAAACATACAAATATATACACAGACTCACTGACTAACCTTCGCCTTTATAATATTGGTGTGATTGAACTGTATAATTTAAAATAACTATATAAGTCATATGACTAGAGATCGGATATTCCGGCGCTTAAATATCTAAACTTGATTTGACGAAAGATAAATATGGATATGCCTTTCGGTACATGTAGTTAATATGTATGCCACTATAGGTTTTGTTAAAAATATTTCTACATACAAAAACTAAAATATTTTACACAATTGTTAGATAAAAATCGTATCCACATTATTCTTTCGTCGGCATTTTATTGATGTTTACGTATATAAGCACCGTCATTTCCGATCTCTTATAATATGCTTTTAATCCTTTGTTTAATTGAACAACAGTGTTTTTTTATTCACTTAAGTATCATAACTAGATCTTGAACTGGCGCTAGGTTTCACGCTTGTTTGGTTGCAGACAAAATTCTCATTTCGCAGATAGTAGCTAAATGATGTTGCATCAGTAGGTCGGCACTCTATAATAGACGATAGAACATCAAGCTACTTCAATCTGTCAAATTTGTTTAACAGATTTTCAAGGCATTAACCGGAAGGTTAATAGGGAATATTTGACAATTTCGGGTAGCTTGACCTACTGTCGTCCGCGCTAAAAAATCAGACGGTTACATATCCGCGGAGTTCTCGGTGGTAGGCCGTAACATCGGCTGCCGGCAGAAGTTACCACACACCGGATAAAGTCTTGCCGCCAAGCGATTCGTCGTATTCCGGCATGATGTCTGGTGAAGCCGCACGGAGGACGGGTCTGAGCAGTTGTGTTGCGATGTGTGCAGGTTACGATGCGCCTAATGTTGTTGTGTCGGGAGTTTGGTCGAGGAGGATCTCCAGATCAATCTCCCTGTGACGCAGCATCGTTGTTCGTGTTGTTGAGTTTAACATTGCATCACCTAGCTCCACTGCCTTCTCCCTTCCTATTTACTAAGTTTTTTTAGTGAATAGGCTAAATAAACTAGCACGTTTTACCATCAACGATTGCATAACTACTTACCATCAGGCGGGATTGCGGTCAAGCACTAGTTTATAAATTTATTTGTGCTGTTGCATTGCAAAAACCTATAGGTTCAAAAATACTATGTTCGTAGCCAACATGGCATTTAATTTAATAATAATAAAGTAAATCGCCTTTGAATAACGTCAAGTTTGTTCATACTTATGCTTGTGATTGTACTGGAATTCAGCTTTCCCTTTCCACACAGGAAAAAAAGAATACTTTTTTGTTGGTTGAATCTCAGATGACGCCGAGCCCAGGACTACAACAAAAGAAGAAAAAGCGTCGCAGACACTCTTCATCTTTCCCAGAACAGACACAATTTCTTTTCTCCACGAAAGAAACGAGACCGAAAGCAAAATCTAATTAAGAATGGCCGCGAAAGAAATGAAGATTGCTTGTAGCTATAACTCACTGAGTAGGGGAAAACCTATAAATGTGGCTCTTCACTTCGCATGCTGACTTGCTTGACGATGTCTCATAGCCCAGCCAGCATTTGTCTTGTGTGCGTCTGTAGAGATTGGACACCAATTAGTCATGACTCATGAGCAGACCGGCACTGACCTAACGTACCTAGTCATCAATATAAATACTGATACAATAAAACTCGGTCATTATTTCGTTTTAAATGAAACCATGTCAACTTAATGAAAGTAAATGCGTTTCAAAGTGTTGGCCATTATCTTTCATGTAATCATTATGTATATTTGATAAGACACGTCCGTCGGTGCCGCAAGTACACGCCTTAAATATCACCTTGTCTCTTTCACACGATGATATGATAGATATCATCATTAACACTGCGAACGCCAATGTTTATAGATGACGGCAAAACATTTTTGTCCGTTAAACATGGAATGTGAACTGCAGTACGCGATCCTTCTAAACATGTAGGCTTTCTAATTATACAAGTGAACTCGATACGGATAATGTATGGTGAATCGTCCTGCCTCATAACTCAAATGGGTTCTAAAATATGCATAGGTACCTGTGTTTATGGAAACGACTGAAGAAATCAGTCGTTTTTAAATGTGTATTACAAGTTAACGAATGAGTGCTTTCAATACAGTTCACCGCAAAGTTTGGCGCCTCAACCCATTTCTCCTGAAGTAAATGATAACGGCGATGATTGCGAGCCTAGGTGGGCGTTTTACATAAATAATTTAATCACCACTGCTTTCATGTGGTGAAGGAAACCGATCATTATAAAACCACGAAGACATGTGACATTTAC
This sequence comes from Sesamia inferens, assembly GCA_037179545.1. Classification (NCBI taxonomy): domain Eukaryota; kingdom Metazoa; phylum Arthropoda; class Insecta; order Lepidoptera; family Noctuidae; genus Sesamia; species Sesamia inferens. The sequence continues at coordinate 30,376,079 of CM073937.1, read as the reverse complement.
CAACTCGCATTGTTATCGCGTGGTAGATCTGCAAAGAGAGTTCCGACTCCTCGTAGGTAGAACCCCTGTGATCCAGCAGGAGGAGCATTTTAAGTTGATTATGCTATGCTGAACCTTTCCTAGATGGAAGTTATGCCAAGCAGAAGAAATTTAATTAACGACGTTTTCTAAGAGATATAGGTAGTCGCGTAGACAAAGTCAAGTACCATTGCTTCTGTTTTCTGAATAGCAGAAATATAGATACTAGCTTAGCTACGTTGCTGTCCACCAAATACATGATACGGCCTATGAGAATATGAGAAAGAGGATGTATTCGATGATGATAGAAAGTAATGGGACTATGAGCTGCCCACATGGTCATGTAATCATCCAGCACATGAGTTCTAGTACGACTGCGTACTATTATTGTACCTATATTTGAATGAAATCAATTCGACACACTACATTTAGCGGTACATGTCCACGTCGCCGGTATGTTGATAGTTATCGTTTTGACTATTACTGATGTAGTTATTTCAGTAAATATGTTTTGTGAACAAAATATGTTCTAGGCTGCTGACATAATCGCAAGAAGCGAACTTACCATGGCCACCTTTTGACATAGATTCGATCTTGAAAATAATTAATAATAAGATTAATAAGAAGGCTAATGAGCTGCTGTGCTGTGTCAGATCGTTTTCGCTTTCTTGATGATTAAAGTTGCTGAGGCAATCATCGTCCGTCGTCTCCATACTCAAAACAGTAGCCCGTAGCAATAATTATATAAACAATATTTGTCCATTACACGCACCATAATGTTATAATAATAAACATCAGACTATAACAAAGCTGGCCAAAACATAGCCCTTTTCGATTACTCGTCAGTTTCATCTATCTCTTACCAAAGAACTAGTGAAGATCGCCACACCACCCACTTGCACTCCCTACTGTCAATATCCTCAAATAAACAACTTTCTCAAATTCCCAGGCGCAGGCAGAAGAAGGCTTCATCACTACATGTCAGCAGCTCCGCGGCTACGGTCAGGAGATGTTCAGCGCACGCGACCAGCTCAACCAGAGCGAGGTCACTATTGCTATTTCACTCACTGGCATCAGAGTGTTAACGGAGACCAGCGAAACGCCAATCTTCTACAGGTAAGATTGGTCACAATGGCATGTTACACATTTGGAAAATGGACTGAAAGGCTACATTGTTTACAGTGCGTTGTCAGTCGTCTCATACATACTGTATGTACGGAACGACTGGAAGGCATATAGCCCTCTGCGTGTACAATATAAAATGTATTTAGAGTGTAGAGGGGGTTGCTACGCTATTTTCAGCATATTCGGAGAGGCGGGGGCTAATTACTAGGCCACAGTAGCCTCCGTGCCACTGTGTATTTTTAATTACCAAGAGTCCGTATATCCGGCTCGAAAGACCATGTATTTTTAATTATCTTGAATATATACATATTGTTACGGGCTAGGGGTACTAAAATACCGGTTAAGGGTTACGAAGTTTATTGGCAACGAAGGTACAGTCGATTGTAGGCAATGACAAGTAGAATGTTGCTGATGTTGCACCGAAGTCTTCCCTTACGTCCACGAAGTCCGTGTCGTAAACACACAATAACACTACAAATGTTACTTCACGTAGTACTCACAGTTCTCGTTACAGTTGTCGCAGTAGGTATTCTCAAAGATCGCTTCTTAAGTGTCGCTGTTTTCGTATCGGTAGTCAAGTGTAGACTGACTCGGCGCCGGCGCCACGGCGCTATATATAGTCCAGCTGATCGAACATTCCAGAGTCGTCTAGACGTAATAATAATAGCGCATAACTTCGAGTACATTCGGTAAGTACCTACGGTAATTCCCGGAAACGGGCTTCTAGAAATTTCGATGTCGTCACTTAGTTGACAAAATTGATGAAACCTGTACCATTCGATAGGCCACCTTAAATCTAGAAATGCGTTTTTATATTGCACCTAAACGATGTCTAGATCTAGAGTATTAGAGCTTAAAAGTTACGCACTGCATGTCACGCGATATTGAACCTTATGCCCTCGACATAAGGTGCATTCGTAACATTGCCCCCTTCTTAGTCGTGCTCGTCCCGAGCATGATTTGATCCGTAATAGCGAGCTAGGCGGTCTACGTGTACGATCTTCAGCTTCCCTCTAGATCCTTTCTTTATGCGGTAGGTGACATCGTTTATCCTGGTTACTATCGTGTACGGACCCTCCCATTTGGGTTGGAACTTCGGACTCTTTCCTTTTCTCCTAATGGGATTATGTAACCATACCAAAGTTCCCTCTTCAAATCCGGGCACGTTAGCTTTGCGGTCGTATCGGATCTTCATTCTCTCGCTGGTTTTCAGACCATTCTCTCTCACTAGCTCATGTATTCCATCTAGTTTACGTCGTAGGTCGGCCACATAGTCGACGGCTAGGATAGGGGTATCGGGGGGTGTTCCGTTTAGTGCATCTATGGGTAATCTAATTTCTCGGCCGAAGTTGACTTTCGCCGGTGTACAATTTGTACTATCATGTGTTGCAGAGCGGTATGACATTAAGAAGAGTGGAATGTATTGGTCCCAATCCCTCTGATGTTCTTCCACTACTTTGGCCAAATGATTCTCTAGCGTCTGGTTGAATCTTTCGACCATTCCATCTGACTGAGGGTGATATGGTGTTGTACGAGTCTTATGTATCCCGAGTAGTTGGCAAACCTCTTGAAATAGTGAAGACTCGAAGTTTCTACCCTGGTCAGAGTGTAACTCCAAGGGAACGCCAAATCGACAGAACACCTCGTGAACTAGCTTTTTGGCGACGGTATGAGCTTCTTGGTTGGGTACTGCAAAAGCTTCTGGCCATTTGCTGAAATAGTCTTGCATGACGATGATATACCTATTCCCTTCTTCAGTGATAGGGAATGGCCCAGCTATATCGACAGCAACTCTTTCCCATGGTGCACCAACATTGTACACTTTCAGCCGACCTCTGGCCCTCGTTTGCGGTCCCTTTACTGAGGAGCAGGCTACACATTTCCTACACCAGTCCTCTACGTCTTCACGGCAATGCACCCAATAGAATCTTCTTCTCACCTTTTCCAGAGTTTTCTTTACTCCTAGATGTCCTCCGGATACTCCGTCGTGCACCTGTCTTAGCACCGACGCGACCTTATCACAGGGGACAACTATCTGTAAGGCGACCTCCTGTCCACTAGGTGATTCCCATTTCCTCTTCAGAACTCCATTATCAATTATCAGGCTGTCCCATTGAGCCCAGTAACTTTTTGCTGTTGGGCTAAGCGCTGATATTTCACTCCAAGCGGGCCGCTGGCCACGTTTCTTCCATTCGATTACTGTCTTCAAATCACTATCTTCCTTTTGTGCGTCTTCCAATGATCGATTATCCCAGTCTTCATCCAAAGCGTTCACCTGGATAATCCTTACGTTCTCTTTCTTTTCCTGCTTGTAACAATGTCGGCAAGATTCTTCGCAAGGCCGTCTAGATAAAGCATCAGCATTATTGTGTGACTTGCCTTTTCGATGTTCAGTGACAAAGTCAAATTCTTGCAGCTGCTCTATCCACCTTGCTACTTGTCCTTCTGGGTCTTTGAACTGAAGCAACCACTGTAAGGCAGCGTGATCGGTGCGAAGTGTAAACTGTCTCCCAATCAAATATTTCTTGAAGTGTTGTAAGGTCTTAACAACGGCTAGAAGTTCTCGGCGGGTAACACAGTAATTTCTTTCTGGCTTGGAAAGACATTTGCTGAAATAGGCAATAACGACCTGCCGATCTCCTTGTGTTTGAGAGAGAACTCCTCCAATGCCAACATTGCTGGCATCCGTGTCCACCAGAAATCGGCCTTCCCGACTAGGGTAACCTAATACAGGAGCCCCACACAAGTGAGTTTTGAGTAGCGCAAATGCCTGTTCGCAGTCAGAGTTCCATTCAAATTGACACTTTTCCTCTGTTAAACGATGCAATGGTTTCGCTAACTCGGAGAAATTCTTCACAAACCGACGGTAATATGCACACAGACCCAAGAAAGAGCGTACCTCAGTTTTGTTACGAGGGGTTGGCCACTTCGACACGGCTTTTATTTTTTCAGGGTCTGTTCGAATTCCTTGCGCCGTAGTAGTATCAATCAATCCCGGTGTTGATACATACGCCCTCCGAACAATACGTTCTACTTCCGTTGCCCATTGTTGCAAACCCTCACTGCTCTTCTGTGTGCGGTCGCGGAGTTGAGCCCTGTAGACATGTTCGAGGTGTTTCTCTCCATATCTAGACTCCAACGCTTCTAACAGACAGGCTAGGGTATTGCAATCGCCGGAAACATTTTCGAGGATTTGTACCGCATCACCACGTAGAGCAAGCGTAAGAGCGGTTACCGCTTGATCGTCGTCCCAGTTGTTGCCTTTAGCAACCTTTTCAAACTGTAGACGGAAGGCCACCCATGACGTTGTTCCGTCAAAGTGAGGTACTTTGAACGTCGGCAAAGCACTGGGTACAGATACCACACCTTTAATACCTCCTTTCTGCACCGTTTTATGGAGAAACTGTATTTCTTTCTCGCACTCCATGATGGTATTATCTAGTTTCTCGAAACGCGCTTCATGTTTGTCTATACGATCATCTTGCTGGTCCATGCGCGCATCTTGTTTCTCTATGCGCGTATCTTGCTGGTCTAGACGGGCATCTTGTTGAGCTGTTTTTATTTTAAGTTCGTTGACCTCTTCTTTGGTTTTTTCCCACTTTTCGTTTAATTCTAATACCAGTTGCTGGGATTCCTTTATTTGTGACTGGGTTGCTGCCTGAGATTGTTCTATTTTTGCCTGGGATTCTGCTACTATGTTTTTTATTTGTGCTAGTAACGCCGATATATCGAATCCGCTACTGCCGGGAATAGTGGTGGTAGTGGGCGCACTTACATTTATCGGTTGTACGACGGCCGCATCTTCTACGGGTACAGGGACACCAAGCGATGCTTCCTCTTGACGTGCCAAATCCATCGCTGCTTGTCGTCGCGTGCGAACTCTTTCGTCTTCCCTTGGCGGACCGGCATTCCGCTTCTGACACCAATTGTTACGGGCTAGGGGTACTAAAATACCGGTTAAGGGTTACGAAGTTTATTGGCAACGAAGGTACAGTCGATTGTAGGCAATGACAAGTAGAATGTTGCTGATGTTGCACCGAAGTCTTCCCTTACGTCCACGAAGTCCGTGTCGTAAACACACAATAACACTACAAATGTTACTTCACGTAGTACTCACAGTTCTCGTTACAGTTGTCGCAGTAGGTATTCTCAAAGATCGCTTCTTAAGTGTCGCTGTTTTCGTATCGGTAGTCAAGTGTAGACTGACTCGGCGCCGGCGCCACGGCGCTATATATATAGTCCAGCTGATCGAACATTCCAGAGTCGTCTAGACGTAATAATAATAGCGCATAACTTCGAGTACATTCGGTAAGTACCTACGGTAATTCCCGGAAACGGGCTTCTAGAAATTTCGATGTCGTCACTTAGTTGACAAAATTGATGAAACCTGTACCATTCGATAGGCCACCTTAAATCTAGAAATGCGTTTTTATATTGCACCTAAACGATGTCTAGATCTAGAGTATTAGAGCTTAAAAGTTACGCACTGCATGTCACGCGATATTGAACCTTATGCCCTCGACATAAGGTGCATTCGTAACAATATAATAATATTTATATAAATATACGATTTCTACACCGATTATATTGCTTTACTAATAGTCCTCACCAATATACGGACCCTCGGTGAATACCATATTTGACACAGGCTAATACTAAAACTGTGAAAGAAGGGAGTATTTATTTTGTGGTAATTAAAATAATCTCTCCCGTTGATATTGAAATACGCGGTACGTAATTCGCGCTACATTGGGAAGCTAATCCTAAAAAGTGGCTTCAGCTATCCTCGTATCATGTTCCCAGCCACTAGTGAGATACTATTAATAATTATTATGTGTGGTAGCCCTATTAATAGTAATTGTTAGTTGAACTTCAATAATCATCTCATTGTCATTCACTTTTGACCGTGACATACACCGTGGCTTGAATTTGAAAGGAAGCGTCTGATTCTAAATGTAGGTCGATTTAAAACATTCAATTGTAGGAAGGGCTACCTCGATGGAGAGACATATCAAGTAGGATCAATATTTAAACACTGAAACCTGAAAATCTTTGGTTTATATTCATTGCTCATATTCCTTGTAGATTTAAAGGAAATACATAATATTAATTCATACTGAAAATTATGAGATCCCGTGCCTTTTACTCTAGGTACACATCTGCGTTACTTTTCCGTATTCTAGCAAAGCTGTTTTCCGTATTTTAATCAGGAACCGTCCATCAAATTCGTATTACTAGCAGGTGCAGGCATGGTTATACTAATCATTGACAATATTTTGGGCACTAAAACATAAACTTTATTACATTAATATCAGAACATACGTAGATTTAAAAAATTTTTGGGGTTTGGTCGAGATCAATGAATCTAAGTAGCGTTGATCGCCACGCGATCACCTGTATAATAGATTAATATTTAAGAAATAAATGTCTTTAAATATTAAAAGAAACAATTTATTTAACGAACAATATGATAAATCTCTCTCCACGTTTCGATTTGGCCGGCATCCAACTACATCGTGGAAAATGATAAATGTATATAATTTATTGTAGGTCTAATTGTCAGAACCGGCGTCGTTAAGATTCACTTACAATATTTGATAATTGATTGCATTATAATTTGTTACCTATTTAGTCTAGAACGCTTTTAATTAGATGTAGTTATGCAAAATGGATCCAACCCACATAAACCGTTTATTTGAGTTACTGTCATAAATGACATCTAAACATCAACTGTAGTTAAAAGCCATTATTTAAAAGGAAATTTAAAACTAACTACTGTCATGTTATTTTAATACATTAATTTCACTTCAATTTCTACTTTCTCAAAAGCAAGTTTTTCGGGTTGGATCCATTTTGTATAACTACGTCCAATTTGTTTACATCATGAAGTAATCCAAGAGAAAGGAATTATGACACCCAAACACCATTTCAGTTTCTCGAAAAGTGAAGAAAAGATTATCGATATAGAGCTTCGTGTTAGCGTGGACTTAATTCTTGTTTTCTCTTGATAATTCATATACAATAATTTTCAACGATATTGGTACCGGGGAAGTCGCTCCGTGTGAAATAATGGTATGTAGCTACAGCCAGTTGAGTGGAAGTCGTAACTAACATATATTTTTTAAAGAACGTTGCCCCACACTAGGAATTTGTCCTGTATCGTGGGTTCACAAACATATAAACAACTAATTATAACTACTAATTGTGAAAAGGCTAGTCATATTATGATGTTAGTAACGAGGCTGACTTCCCAGAAATATTCCCGATATCATGAACCTACAGGTACAGTATACTAGGAAAGCTTGGTTTAGGACCTTCGAAATTTATTATTTATAGGATATCATCCCGATATCATGAACCTACAGGTACAGTATACTAGGAAAGCTTGGTTTAGGACCTTCGAAATTTATTATTTATAGGATGTTAACCATACAAGTGCAACAGGAGACTTTCGTGCTAACAAGACACGGTCCCTGCTACCTGTCGCTCCGACATTCGATTATGTCCAAGAATGGCGTGCACACGTTAATTTACCACATCAATATTCATGTTGATCTAAGAATGAAAACGTGTTTGAATCGCTATTTGTTTTATTGGGTAAATGATTTTATTTATAGCCACGGTTTTTATGTATTCGCTTCTTATTTATTAAGAGAAAGTTGGCCTTAATAACGTTCGCATTTTATCTTAGTCTCGAATCTGTTAAAAACCCTCTAATATTTAAATTACCCACGGGTTTAACTTGTTTTTGATATTGTGGTCGCTGAGATGAGATGGAATTACATATTAAACGTCTATGGTTACGGGAATTGGAAAACGGTCTTCTGAATTCTACGAACGGACGGCCGATAATCAAATCGCCTGTAATCTGTATATTCCATGTAGTGTGTACTTAAGTTTTGTGAAGAACCTTGGGTATGGGTTAACCTTAACCCATTCAATGCAGCAACAAATTGCTCTCTCTACCCAGAAAAAAACAAACACCGACAGCGCCAGAATAAGAAAACGTTTCTAGAACTGGAATATCCAAAAACTACTTGTAGCAGGCATCTCACTTATAAAATACAAGCACACTATATTTTGTAATTAAATCTTCAAATTTGGGTAAAATATAAAATACCGATCGGCGTGGTCCGAATCTGAGTACGAAAAAATAATACGCCGATCAACGTACGCCGCATTGAATGGCACCATGACATCAACTATCCTCAAATCAATTAGAATGGAACGTAGACCTCTAGAAAAATAACCCTATATGATTGTCTCAGAAAATCCGTGTTCCGAGCGCTGAATAGATTTGTACAATCCAACATTGCCTTTTGCACCACCAGATGGATGGACATCACGAACGTAATCAACCACAAGCGCACCTTCAGCATCGAGTGCCAGAAGCAGACGGGCTCAGCGTCCTTCACGCTGGCGAGCCCCGAGGACGGCAAGTACGTGTGGTGGTCCTGCGTGCAGCAGCACACGTTCTACATGAAGCATCAGAGCGCCCTGAGCGAGGCTCCTAGGGACGAGCGTAGGCCTAAGTTCCAGGTAAGAATCTTTTAAAACTGCTTCCTCGTGTTTTTTTTTATTATTAATTTATAAACCCGCACTTGACCGCAATCCCGCATGATGGTAAGCAGTGACGCAATCGTTGATGGTAAAGCGCAATAGTTTATTAAGAGCCAATTCACTCTATTATTATTATTATTTATTTATTTATTTATTCAGACTACATGTGGTCCATTGTGTTAGTAACAATTTCACTTAAAACCTATGTTAGTACTTAATAACTAAAACCGATTTAGTACGGTCCGCTAATGCCCACACAATTGGACTATCTGCCCGGGCCGCTATCGAGTGCAGAATGATGTTGGGACTGCTACGCAACCTGCAAAGTAACGAGGCAGATTTCTTGCGCCATACTGCGTCAAAGCTGTCAACGCGCGCGTCAGCTAACATCGCCGACGCACTACAGAAGCGCGGCAGTCGCAACAGCATTCAGTAGGCCTAGTATGAGTTTTCATTACGAAACTCGTTCGATCGTATCGAGCGCGTTTGACTCCGTGATTGGCCCGCTTCAAGGTCGTAAGAACTCTCAACCAATGAGATCGCCAAACGCGCTCGATACGATCGAACGAGTTTCGTATTGAAAACTCATACTAGGCCTACTGAACGCATTGACAATGCGTTCAGTAGGCCTAGTATGACAACAATGCGGCATTGTTGTATTGGATTCGCAAAGCGTTGCAAGCCCTTTGGGTATATCTGAACCACAGGGCCCCCGAGTACAGTGATGTACAATACGCCTTAAAAAGGGCTATTTTAACTGATACTGCACATCGAGAGAACCTGCGGGCCAGCATGTTCGCCCGGACCGACAACGCTCTGCGTTCCCTCTCCAAATCCATATCATCTTTCAGGGTATCTGTTACCATATGGCCCAAGTATTTAAATTTATACACCCTGTTTATTGGGTGACCTTTAAGGAACAGAGGAGGGACCGTAGATGGGCACCTGGCTCCAGACCCGAAGACAATATACTCTGTCTTTATGGCGTTGTATATCAACCCATGTGACTCCGCGTATGATTCACACACAGCCAGTAACCTTCGGAGAGCACTGATCGAGGGAGCCAACAGCACCATGTCGTCCGCGTAACTCAGATTATAAAACACACTCCATCTACATAGCAGCCGACACGTATGCTGCTGAGTCGCTCGATCAAGTCGTTCACATAGAGGCTAAAGAGTAAGGGCGAGGAAAGTCCCCCCTGTCTCACCCCACACTCCGGCCTGCATGGCTCCGAAAGCTCCCCCATCCATCTCACCCGAGTCTCCTGGTGTAGGTACCAGTATTTAAAGAGAGATGCGAGCTCCGGCGGCAGTGTTGTATCGCCTAGCTTCTGCCAGAGTAAATCGTAGGAGACTAAGTCAAAAGCCTTGGATAGGTCCAGGAATACCGCGTAGACTGGAGTCTGTCTATCCGTGTAATACTTAACAGCGTGCTTCAAACTAAGTATGGCCGTTTCCGTTGACAGCCCTGCCCGAAAACCGAACTGGGACATGCCTAATCAGATACGAGTTGAGCACGCTGTCAAGTACCTTTGCTATGACGGTGGCCAGTGAAATTGGCCTGTAGTTTGATCCGTCCGATACGTCTCCAGTCTTGTTCTTGACTACTGGCACCACCAGAGTCCGCATCATGTCCGAGGGCAGGTACGAATGAGACAGACACAAGTTAAATAACAATGCAAGTACTCGCGGTAAGTGGATACCAGCATGCTGCAAGTGCTCAATGCTTAACCCATCATGACCTGGCGATTTCCCCCTAGTCATATTCTTAATTTTGGCCCTGACCTCTTTCGCCAAGATCACTGTTGGTACTTCTTTATCTCTGGGAAAAGCATCGAGCTCCTCGCATGGCGGTCCTAAGGGCGACTGCGTGGAAAACTGGGTTTTGAATACCTCGGCAATATCTTTTGGGTTGGTAACTCCATCGATACTCACAGGAATACTAGGCCTAGGATTCATCTTACCAGTACCTTTCCAGAAATTTTTAAAGTCTGACTTGGCATAGTGCTTTGCCAGTGCATCCATCCTCAATTGTTCTTGGTGGTTTTGACACCACTTGACCTTTCCTTTAAAAATTTTGCGTGATTGCACCATTGATTCATATACGGGACCTGATGAAGGCTTTCCGTAGTGGCACCATTTACTGAAATCCAGCCTAGCATTTCTGTGAGCCTCGCTCACATTACTGTTCCATCCCGCCAGTGACTTCCTCCGTTTACAAGCCTTTCGCTTGTAAGTAACAGCAGCGCTTGTACATAAGATATTTACTACGTCTTTATAAATATCATCTATAACCTCTTTATGAGAGGCAATATCACAATATTTACCACAGCACTGCTGCAAATCAGTTTGCAAATCAATGAGCCTAAGTTTAGAACTACACAAGGTTTCGTAAGCTAGACATTGAGTCGCATTCCTATCCCCCCATTTAATGCCATTACAAGCCGGATTCAATGGGAGCCCTTTTTGCCTAATAACATCTAGATTGCAGTTGACGACTAATGGGAGATGATCTGACCAATAGACATCATATTTAACATATACGTTGGTAATACAATCTAAAGCTGCGCTTGTAACCACACAATGGTCCAGCCAGCGTTTGCAACCATGTGCCTCACTAACAAACGTAAACGTGTCAGATGTTAGCTGCAACCTACTAGTGTCCACACATGTCCAGTCTTGTTCCAAGGAGAAAGTTAACAGTTCACGATAAAAACGTTCACCTGGATGTGCGTTAAAATCCCCTAGCATGATTACGGACTCAGTATCACTATCATTAATTAAGGCACTCACCGCACTTAAACAGTCTGTGAATTCTGGCACATTTTCCGCGCAGTCCGTGGGCATGTAAACACTAAGCACCAGCACAGGTCGATCATTAGTCATTACCCGTATAGCTGCAATACGAGGATTCACACAGGATACCACAGAGACGCACGGGAAGAGCGCCTTACGCCACAACAATGCAACTCCACCGAAAGGCCGACCTCTCAGAATACCGGCCGCCGTGTCAACAGCTGATGTTCCAGTACTCCCAAACTCACTGTGCACGTCAGCCAAGTATGACAACTCATCCGGCAGCAGCCACGTCTCTTGCAAAGCAATTATATCTGCAAAGCTGCACAACTGCTGTATACCCTCGACGGAACGCTTGACATTCTTACAGTTATAAGTTACTAATGTTGTACTCATATTTGTTTCGAATGCTTTCTCTTTTCATTCTCGCCCGGCACAGAGTGCTTGTAAGGTCTGAACCGTCTACATGTTATACCTGATGGCCACAACTCATCGTTCAAGAACATGTCTAACTTGTTATTGCAAACTAACATTTTATACGCATTGTATTCTTTTTCAGTTTTCATTTTAATCTTTTGTAAAACGACGTTTTCATTAATCTTCGAAAACACATACTCCAAAATATCGTTATCCGATGTATCTTTGTGTACATTGGAGAGGAACAAAGGTATCTTCAAGCTGGCGGGCTTAAATTTATCCTCGGGCTTGTAAGCAGCTTTACCTCTAACAACAGACTCTGAATACATGTTTCTGTGTCTCTTCCTTTGCACTGTGATCCATGGTTCTTTAGGACATTGTGAATTAAAAACACCATTTCGCGCAACCTCTGCTAATGACTTATTTTGATTTACATGAGTCGTAACGATACGGTTATCCAATGAGTTGGCGCTAGCGGTGACGATCTCAGGCGCTTGCGAACTCTCAGCAAACCGGTGTAACGGTGACAATGTTTTATTATTTTGTGTACCCACAGTTTTTGAGCTACCCGATCGCTGCTGCATGACGTTGTCGTCGTCCCCGGCGGCGGCGACGACATTATTATGAGCTGGGTTCGGGCTGCGTGCGAAAGAGAGAGTGCTATCACAGCTTGCATTCTTATTATTTTGGCTAAATGCCGGTAATCGCCAATGCATCTTCTCATTTATCTTATTCTTAGGAGTACTTTCCTCGTTGCTGTTATTTTTTAAAATATTCATAATACCAATAGGACCACTATCGCAATCATTTGCCAACAAATATCCACCACGTCTGTTGTTTACATATTCTGGTCGTTCCATATCCACCAGCGACGCAAACTTCAGATGGTCTATTTCCGCTTTTAAATTATTTAATTGATCTATCGTCACACTAGTCTGTTTCAAATTCTGAATTTCCGATTTTAAAACCAAAATATTTTTCAACAGAGCTGAGACATCGATGTGGTCAAAGGATATCGGTGGTAGTTTCTCCAACTGTCGAGCCACAAAGATTGGGGTTTTATCCGGGTCTGTTGTCTTTAAGGCGCATATAATATCTTCGATATTCTTTTGCTCTTTGTTTTTTCTCCTTGATATATTGCGGGTACTTGTAGAAATAGACTCGAACAATAAACTTTTTGCCGTTGCGATTTCTTTCTCAGTATAGGTGCTAATACACAAACGGATCAAACTCTCCTCGTCCATGATTTCTATTTTGTTTTGCACAAAACATAAACACTCGTTTATTACTATATTGCACGATACACACTTTACTTTCTCAGAAGACATTTTTTCTACACCCGAACGCTTCCGAGTTCGCGCGAAGACTGACTGACTCTAGCCTTAAAGACACTCAAATTGTAGTCCGACGGAAACACCGCCGCAGGCAAATTGTTCCAGACCCTCGATGTACGCGGTAAAAAGGAGGAGGCGAAACGCTTCGTCCGGATCGTAGAGGTGTTAACAACATAAGGATAGAAACTCGCCGTACGACGAGTCGTCCGATGGTGGAACGGAGATGGGGGAATTAAATCGTGCAATTCCCTCGCACACTCCCTAAAATGTATCCTAAAGAACACCGAAAGGCTGGCTACTCTACGCCTGTGCTCTAGGCTTAGGAGACCAACATCATCCTGATTGCTTCACCTTTTGGTGGGGAAGGCTGTATTTTCTGGTACACCGTCACCACTCGTAAACTACCGATTACAAGGTCAAATCAAATTAGCTAGCGAAACATTCCCAACATGTGTAACAAAATGAAATTATGCTCCTTAATTGCCAGATTAAATCAGTGTACTAAATTACAGGATTAATTCAAGGAGATAGCACCATGCTCTTTTCCTTAATTTTCGCATAAACTTTTCTTTAACATTGCCCCACACGAGGAATTACTGCTGTGTCGTGAGTGCGTTCACAAACATTTAAACTCACATACACATATAGCCAGACCCGGAACAACTACTTGTGGGTCATACAAATATTTGTCCCGTGCAGGGATCGAACCCGCGAAATGCAGTGCAGCAGTCGATCGCTGAGCCACTACACCCACTATGCCGTCAATTTATCAAAAAAAAAGTTTGGACACCAGTTCCCTAGTTTGGTTTCGATAATGTATCGATTTTTTTAAATAATTTTATTTAGCTTTTATGTGTTATCGATATGGTTTACAAATATATTAAAAATTTGATACATCATCATTTTTATTCGCGACAGTTTCGACCACTTCCGTTCCCCGCAAACACTTCCGTAGCGGGTCACAGAAGCTATCGAATCGAAATTCATTTGGAATAGTATTAGATGCGATCTGTATTAGACCTATGTATATAACCGATATGTTGGCAGATATTGGTCGCCTGTTATTAGGCATCTGCGGGACTTCGTTCCACATATCTACATAACTTAGTAGATCGTTAGATAGTGCTACCTATCTATTATAATAATTAATAATTATTAAGGTATGCGCGGTATGAAAGTGTTCGCGTCATCTCCGCGTGTTATGTGGCGGAGTAAAACACGGTTTTGTTGTAGATTATGCCTAATCTCAGCTGTGTAAACCAGGCCTTAGAGCCTACTGGCACGTTTTATTGTTTTCATTGTGTTCTATTCTATTTTTATTTTATTTGAAAGCCTTGTTTACCTTAGCGCTTACTTCAATATAAACTTTTCACCGAATAACATCTTTCCTTTAAAATATTTATTTACCACGGTGCCACGAACCCCGTCGACCTTTATATCTACAAAACGTTATCAGCACGATATTGTGGAGTATAAAATCCGTGTGTGAAATATATACAAAAGTGTATTTTTTTTTGGAAAATATTTTTTTTTGTATTTTTTTGGTGTGCGTAAACATGTCACATGATACTGGTGATAGTAATGTTGTGGCGAAGTCAAGCTCTTCGTCATTACCAACCTTTGGCTTAAGAAACAAGGAGGGTTATCCGACGTGGAAGTTTAAAATGAGAAACTACCTACTCCACGAGGATCTCTGGTTTGCCGTTACTGGATACCCAGAAGGTGACACAACTCCTCAGGCTATAAGGGTAAAGTACGATACAAAAGCTCTTGCTAAGATTTGCCTAACTGTAGATGGTGCAGCTATAACTCACGTTAGAAGTGCAAAGACTGCATCGGAAGCGTGGAAATCATTACAGAAAGCTTTTGAGGATAACGGTATAGGACGAAGAATAGCTCTTGAACGTAAGTTGTACCGCTTAAGTCTCGCAGATTATGCAGACATTGAACAGTACATAAATGCAGTTACTTCAACTGCACAGGATCTTGCAGATATTGGGAAGGTGATAGAAGATACGTCGATTGCCGCTATACTTTTAGGTGGACTCACTCCAAAATATGAGCCCCTCATTATGGCGCTTGAAAATTGCAATGTTGATGTAACTACTGACCTGGTAAAAACGAGACTCCTTAATGAAATGTCTAAAAGCGACACATTAACGACGGATTCGGTATTTCAAGCAAAAGTGAAACCTAAATCCAAAAAGAAGAAGGAAGTAGTATGTTATGACTGCAATGTACCCGGACATAAAAGACCAGACTGTCCATTGAAAAAGAAGAAGGAAAAGGGTAATGTTACGAGTACAAATGACTCCTCATTTACTGCTTTGAATACTTCTGGATCTGAAAACAAGGATGTTTGGTATGTAGACTCAGGTGCAACTAAACATATGTCTTCAAGGCGTGATTGGTTTCAACATATAAAGTTGACTGATAGAGGAACCGTAACTGTCGCAAATGGTGAAAAGATCAAATGTTTAGGATTAGGAGATATTTCGATCTCGACACCTAAAAATAAAATAAATACAATTTCTGATGTTGCTTATGTACCAGACTTAAATGCTAATTTGCTATCTGTACAAAAAGCTGTAGATAAGGGTTTTATATGTGTTTTTAATAAAAATGGATGTAACTTTTATAAAAATGATACCTTTTGTGTTACAGGTGATTCGCTTCTTCATGCTTCGCCCTGTGGTGGATTGTATGTACTTAATGGCTCTACAAATGTTTCCAACACTGTGGCTGATAATTATTTAACAAAAGATGAGCACTCTGACTGTCAGGATAGGTATCAAATCTGGCATAAGAGACTTGGACACCTTTGTCGAATAGGCATGAATCGGTTGAAGAATCACCAGGTAGGGGTAGAATTTTCCGTAGTAGATAAATCAAGTTGCATCGCTTGTGTAGAAGGCAAACAAGCAAGAAAACCTTTTAAAAGGATAGCTTTTAATAGAGCAACTTCACCTTTAGAGTTGATCCACTGTGATCTGTGTGGACCTATGTCTACAACCTCTTTTCAAGGTAATAAATATATGTTAACTTTAGTTGATGATTATACCCGAAAAGTTTTTGCGTATTTCTTAAGTTCAAAGACCGAAGTAAAAGATAAATTTTGTCATTTTCAAACTTTAGTTGAAAATCAATTAAGTTTTAAAATAAAAAGGATTAGGACTGATGGCGGCACAGAGTTTGTTAATAAAGTGTTTGCTGATTATCTTTCATCAAAAGGTATCGCGCATCAAACAACGACGCCTTACAGCCCTCAACAAAACGGAGTTGCAGAGCGAACCCACCGATCTATAACCGAGAAGGCGAGATCGCTGCTGGCCGAAAGCTCACTACCTAAGGCTTACTGGGAAGACGCATTTCGCGTAGCTGTATACCTAAAAAATAGGTCCCCTCATCGAGCCTTAAGTGGGGATATACCCTATGATAAATGGTGTGGCAGAAGATGTGATCTTAGTCATCTAAGAATTTTTGGATGCAGAGCCCTTGTCCATATACCTTCATGTAATAGAAAAAAGTTGGACATGAAAGCTGAAGAAGCTATTTTTGTGGGTTATTCTGAAGATCCAAATAGTTATATTTTTTAGAGATCCTTCTAACCCACGGCGAATCCTAAAATCTAGGGATGTAACCTTTTTTGAAAACTGCTTTACATTTTTGAAACGAAAGCAGAATGAACCTGAGGTACAGTCGGACTCAGTTTTATTTTTTGAAGAAAATGCTGAAAGAGATGAAAATGAAATTGAATTTCACGATTGTGTTGAGAGTATCGACCCTATAGCTCAAACGTCTTCACCAATAAACACACAGCGTTTTGATGAAGAACCAGCTAGTTTGGAAGAGCAGCCATTTATCCAGGAGCGTCGGTACCCCTCACGAAACTGGAAACCACCAGATTTTCTTACTTATAATGTATTGTCTGATGATTTGGATGAGCCGACGACATACTATGAAGCAGTTCATGCTGACGATGCCGAAAAATGGCAAAATGCTATGCAAGATGAGCACAATTCTCTTATGAAGCTCAAGACCTGGGATCTTGTTGACAGACCAAACAAGAAAGTAATACCATGCAAGTGGGTTTATAAACTGAAAAAGGACGCTAGTGGAAATATACTGAAATACAAGGCTAGACTGGTCGCAAAAGGTTTTAAGCAAGTTAAAGGAGTGGATTACGACGAAACGTTTGCGCCAGTAATTCATCATTCTTCCCTACGTGCCTTATTTGCGTTGGCTGCAGAAATTGGTTTAAAAATAAAACATTTGGACGTAGATACCGCGTTCCTAAATGGAAACTTGGAAGAGGAAGTTTATATGGAACAACCTTTTGGTTTCATAGAAAAGGGTGGCGAAAGTAAGGTTTGCCTATTAAAGAAATCCCTTTACGGCCTAAAACAGGTACCGCGTGCCTGGAATAAAAAGTTAAATGAAACATTTTTAAAAATAGGTTTTGTTCCAACTCCTTCTGAATCTTGCGTATACACTAAACTTTTTGATAAGGAACTCGTTATTCTTAGTGTCTTTGTCGATGACTTTTTAGTATTTTTTGACTCTGAAATGACATTTGACATTGTCAAAAAGGATTTGTCGAGTAATTTTTCACTAAAAGATTTGGGTTTTTTGAAAAAGTATTTAGGCCTGAATTTTAATATACAGGAAAATGTTATAGAAATTAATCAATCGTCATACATAAGTTCACTACTACAAAAATTTAATATGATAGAGTGTAAGACGGTAAATACTCCACTTGTAAAGAAATCGATGGAAAAGCGTTGTGATGATCAGGTTAGTGAGAATTTTCCATACCAAACTCTTATTGGTTCTCTTATGTATTTGTCTGTAAACACACGACCAGATATCGCGTATACGACGAGCTATCTCAGTCAATTTAATACGTGTTATACTAAAGAGCATTGGAATGCTGCAAAAAGAGTTTTACAATACTTGAAAGGCACTCTCAACTACTCATTGGTTTATAGAAAAAATGGAGAACTCTTAAAAGGATTCTGTGATGCTGATTGGGCAAACTGTACGATCGACAGAAGGTCATACACCGGTTATGTTTTTGTACAAGGTGGAGCACCTGTGTCATGGGAGTCGAAAAAACAACCCACGGTAGCGCTCTCCTCTGCAGAGGCCGAATATATGGCGCTTGCGTCCGCTACTAAAGAAGCTTGTTATTTACGCCGTTTTATCCATGAAATAACAGGTAAACTTACGCCAGTTAAGCTGTATTCAGATAGTCAGAGTGCCATAAAGCTCGTTCACAATCCTGTACACCACAACAGGACGAAGCACATAGATACGAAACATCATTTTATTCGAGAAAAGGTCTCTTCTAATGTTGTTAAGTTAGAATATCTTCAGAGTTGTGATATGCCTGCAGATGTTCTCACTAAAACACTGGGGCCTATAGCACACAAGAGATGTGTAGCTGGTTTAGGTTTAATTTAATTTTTCTGTGCAGATTTTTTTTTGTTTCACAGCTTCGATTATGTGGGGCTGTTGTAGATTATGCCTAATCTCAGCTGTGTAAACCAGGCCTTAGAGCCTACTGGCACGTTTTATTGTTTTCATTGTGTTCTATTCTATTTTTATTTTATTTGAAAGCCTTGTTTACCTTAGCGCTTACTTCAATATAAACTTTTCACCGAATAACATCTTTCCTTTAAAATATTTATTTACCACGGTGCCACGAACCCCGTCGACCTTTATATCTACAAAAGGTTTGGTGGTTCCCGCACTTCACTTGTGGGTACCATTCACTAGCTGTTGCGATTGTGCAACTGTTCTTTTTTTGTCTTTGGTCGGATTTTGTTTATCGCAATTAAAGTTTTATCAGTGAATCAGCCCCTCACCTATACTAAAATCCAGTGACTTGACAAACGTATCACTAACAAAAAAGAAGACATTTAAATTTCGCCATTTTAGCGTTGAGAACAGCATGAGCGTTTGTGGAATATTTTCGTCTGGGTAATATTTTTAACAGCGAATTTTACAAGATGTGCACACTCTCATGACTGACGAATTGCCATACGAACATCTAATGGCAGACGGTACGGGTTGTATGAGCCCTCAAAGGTCCAAAAATTGGTCTAACTGCAATGCTTCGATATCGCCTTCGGGTTGTGGAGGTCAGACTGCAGTCGCTTCACGAAAAAAAAAAGTCGAAGTGTAGCCAAATCAGCAGTTAGACTGGTAAAAGCCGACCCCAAACTCCAAAACTGAAACAAACTTCGCAGGCGACTGGGATTAACGCTGAGATGATAAGTGCACACTCTCAAGACAAAAATGTTGTAAATATCTCGTATTAAATACAAAATACACGTTACAAAGACTGACATTTATAATGAACTGGTTAAATGGAGGTCGGCTATCTTCTTCTTCAGCCTATAGATACCTAGGCAGGATATCCTAGTTCAGGCACGTAAGACTTGGATTTAAGCTTATATTTAAGACTGTATGTAATTTATCCTGAAAAGTTTTATGAATTAAAAATATTATATTATAGATGTCCACTGCTGGACAAAGGCCTCCCCCAAGGCTTCCCACGATGACCGGTCTTGTGCTGCCCGCAAGCATCGGCATCCCGCGACCTTCACCAGGTCATCGGTCCACCTTGTTGGGGACCTCCCTACGCTGCGTCTTCCAGTACGTAGCCGCCACTCCAGAACCTTACTGCCCCATCGGCCATCGGTTCTACGAGCGAGACGACTCGTTATGACCCTAGAAAACAGCTTATAGACATGGCTCAGGAGGGATATCGGTCTGTAGTTTTTCAGGAAGGTATTGTCACCTTTATTGAAAAACAACACCACCACGCTCCTGTGCCACGCCTTAGGCGTTTCGTTTTTGAGAATGACGGAATTAAGTAGCTTCTGAAGCGCTTTAAGAACCGGTTTGCCACCTGCTTTCAGAAGCTCAGCCGTAATTCCATCATCTCCAGCCGCCTTATCGTTATTGAGCTGTTTCAGGGCCATACTAATCTCGTACAAACTGACGTCCAGGATATCGTCGGTGTAGTGTCGGGTTAGTCTGGGTCTAGGATCATTAGCCAGGCTTACAACAGGTGCGTGTGTTGATATGTATAACTCTCCGTAGCATTTCTCAATCTCACCCAAAAGCTCGAGCTTGGAAGTGACGATCCTACCATCCCCAGTATTCAGCTTCGCAAGTAGGCTCTGTCCAACAGACAAATCTCGTGCGAACACTTTGGAGCTTTTGTTTCGCTCGATAGCCTCTTTAATACAATTTGTATTAAATTGGCGTATATCGCAAGTTAGAGACTTTGAGATTTGTCTGTTAAGGCACCTGACACGCGAAGCGTCATCAGGGGATTTTAAGACCACCTCCCGTCTTTCTTCCATTAGACGACGGGTGGGACTGGAGATCTTCTGTCCTTTTGAACGGAGGGTTTTGTAAAACTTGGACCCTTCCGTTTGGAGTTTCCACAAACCTGTTGTTATAGTCGTCCACATCTACGCATTCACCGAGGCATTCGAAGCGATTTTGCAGTTCGATCTGAAAGCTTTCGGGGTTTAGGAGTTGGGTTGACCCTGGACGGAGCGCAGACTTTATAAATCGAAAGCGTTTGAGCCTAATGTTGTTGTTCAAGATGCCACTAACAATACGGTGATCACTCCCGGTTTTAACCGCATGGATCACGGAGACATCGTTGAACACTTGCCTTCTCGTTGACATTATGAAGTCTATCTCGTTTTTGTCTGACCATCGGGGCTAATCCAGGTCTACTTGCGGTGCAATGGTTTCTTGAAAAAAGATTACATCACAAAGAGTCCTTCCTTTTCCATGAAATCCATTAGCATCTCACCTCGGGCATTCCGATTTCCAACTCCAAATTGCCCCACTTTCGTCTCGTCCGCCTCTCTCATGCCCAGTTTTGCGTTAAAGTCCCCCAAGACAACAGTAGTGGGTTTTGGAGGAATGTATGGCTCTACTAAGTCGTGGTGGCCTAGTGGTTAAAACACCGGCCTCTCAAGTATGAGTGCGCGGGTTCGATTCCAGGTCAGGCAAATACCAATGTAACTTTTCTAAAGTTATATGTGCTTTCTAAGAATATCTTGGACACCAATGACTGAAGGTGAAGGAAAACATCTTGAGGAAACCTGGACTTTAAGTCTGAAATCGCCAACCCGTATTGAGCAAGCGTGGTGATTACGCTCAATCCTTTTCTGTATGAGTGTTTGCCCAGCAGTGGGACGATAAAAAGGTTGATAATGATGATGATGGCTCTACTGACGTCCTCATACACAGCCTCCACCTCATTGTCGGAGTGTTTAGACGTCGGAGCGTAGATCTGTATAACCTTTAACGAATATCGTTTTGTTATTCTGAGTACAAGGTACACCGCCCGAGTCGCAAAGCTCCCGACTTTAACAACGTTGTTCACGAGGGACTTGTGGACAATAAACCCGACGTCACCCTGGGACAGCTGCTCGCCTTCCCGGAAATAGAGTAGGTTGCCGGACTTCAGGATTACCGAGTCCTTTCCCTCTCTTCGGACTTCAGATAACCAACCCCACAATGTCCCAGCGCAACAGGCTCAGTTCTTCCTCCAGTTCGACAATCTTCTCATCAGTCCATAGTGTGCGCGTGTTATATGTTGCCAGGGCCAAAGGTCGTCGTTAGTGATGGTAGCCGAATCTGTTCCGGAGATTCTTAGCAGCCCTTTGACAACTAACACGGCATACAGCGCAATACTCGCTACAGATTACATATTTTATACTACTTTCTATAAAATCCAACATACGAATACATTATGAAGGTTTACTAATTTTAAGAGAAACTAAAGCATGTGTACAATTCACACGTGGTAAAAGTTGTGGTTAAAATTTCGGGAAGAGGATATTAATGTAAGTTTTAGTAAAGACGAATTTGTGATACAAAGTTAGACAATAATTTTATTCGTATATATGTTATGTTACATATATTTATTCAGACTCGGAGCTTACATTTTTATTAAAACGATACAAGAGGCTTATTATAACTAAAGTATGAAAGTATGTAAAGAAATTTTAACTTCAAAATGATTCACCCATTTATTATTTAGACGTATATGTGTGTGTATTTACACATGGAATGTATTATGCCATTGAACTCTATTATTCTACGCTACAGCTAGTAATTTAATTATAATATCAATTATACCAACAAGGTTCCACTTATGTTTACAGCTACTTAATTTAAACTGTATACAAATAAAGTTACAATGAAAACCGGGACGAACTGTGCTTGAAACAACAAAATTAATGTAGTATCGCGCGACCGGAAAACAAACATCGATTACTATCAGTAGCAGCGGGAACAGCGTGCGTTATAGATCGTGAGATAACAACGCACGCGCACGCTCCACGACGATCAGAGAACACTTCCGAATCACCACATAAATACGTACAGAAGACAAGTTCCATATAATGAGCGAATTTAAGACAACAAACACGTTAAACTTCGCTTGCGATTTAATTCCTAATCCTCTAAACACTTCAGTTTATGCTACACCTCAAAGTTTTTATTTATTTTATAATAGCTACCATTATAAAATAAATAAAAACTTTGAGGTTGTAGCATAAAAACTTTAACTAGTAACTGTAATGTTAACTTATGTTACTCTTACACAAGTCTAAAGTTGATATTCTTCTTTAGGGTTCCGTAGTACCTTTGCCAAGTCGGTCTCTCTGTCTGTACGTCCGTCCGCGGATAATCACAGTAACCGTTGGCACTGGAAGGCTGAAATGTTAATATTTTCGGAAATAATCGTTCCAAAATTAAAAACTAATGTATACGCAATCCAAAATGACCACCGAACACCCGACATACATAACCCGTCTCGTTTGTATAAATTAGTAAGTAACCCAATTCCCCGTTCCGGCGCTGTACTTTGGGTTACTTCGCACTGTTAAGATTTTCCTGAGTTGATGGGTTCGGGACGGATAAGCTATTAAATCATCGTATTGATCGGTTGATGTCTCTTTGTCATTGAAATTTGTTCGTTGTCCATAACGTACAACACTTCACGTACGTACTCATCCTACATTAGCTGTACATTAAGCATGTATATCAACGTCTTAAATTGTGTAAGTCAACCTTCTTTATCTACACTACAGGTTTGTGTGTGTCCGCGATCTATAGGTTATTTAACTCAAGTCTACGCTTGTGATCGTGAAAGTCGACATCACTGCATACCGAGCTAAATTTATTGATCGATAATAATAAATTATACTGATTGGTCTAATAAGGTGTTTTATTGATGTTTTGTTGTAAATCAATTTAAATTAACGATATTGACTTTGATGGCTTCCTAAAAATATATAAGTCATAACATGGCATTATAATCATTATTGTCTGTTTTTATGCTTTTAATGTGTAGGGTCTTTGCTATAACGCGTTTATCGTTCACGTTTCTCGGCGGTAGGCCATGCCATAACATCGGCTGCCGGCAGAAGTTACCACCCACCAGACCAAGTCTTGCCGCTAAACGATGGGTCGTGTTCCGGCATGATGTCTAGTGAAGCCGTCCGGAGGACGGGTCTCAGCAGTTGTGTCGGGTACGAAGCACACAAACAACAAAATAAAGACTGTGTGGAAAGTTATTAATAGTGAAACTGGTAGGAATAAATTACGCAGTACAGATTATTTATTGATTTACACATGGTGCCAAAAGCTCTTACGTAGAGGCAGCCCAAGAGTTTGTGAATTATTTCACCAATATACCTCTTAGAACAACGGAAGCTCTTAAATTCCTCCCCAGAAGCCTAAATTCCTAAGCTCTAAATTTCCAAATTTGCCAGGCTGTCCGGTTGAATTTCAATTCAAACATATAAACCATATGACAGTCATAAAGGCTTTCCGGCAAATAAAAGTCAAAATAACGGAAGACCTATGGGAAATGTCTGTTAAAGTATGCACATCCATAATTGAGACCATAGCACCATACTTAGCTTTAATATTTAGGACGGGTCTGAGCAGTTGTGTTGCGATGTGTGCCGGGTACGATGCGCCTAATGTTGTTGTGTTGGGAGTTTGGTCGTGGAGGGTTTTGAGATCAATCTCCCTTCGGCGCAGCATCGTTGGTCGTGTTGACACATGGTGCTAAAAGCTCTTACGTAGAGGCAACCCAAGAGTTTGTGAATTATTTCACCAATATACCTCTTAGGACAACGGAAGCTCTTAAATTCCTCCCCAGAAGCCTAAATTCCTAAGCTCTAAATTCCTCTCCAAACTTGCCAGGCTGTCCGGTTGAATTTCAATTCAAACATATAAACCATATGACAGTCATAAAGGCTTTCCGGCAAATAAAAGTGAAAATAACCGAAGACCTATGGGAAATGTCTGTTAAAGTATGCACATCCATAATTGAGACCATAGCACCATACTTAGATTTAATATTTAATTTGTGTGTGGATCAAGGCGTCTTTCTATATATAATGAAATACAGTAAGGTAATACCACTTTTTAAATCCGGTGACCATAAGGACACAAATAAATTACAGACCCGTATCGGTATTGCCGAAGGTATTTGAAAAAGTTATGCTTAATCAAATGCTTTATCATTTTAACAGCAATACAATCTTTCACGATCAACAGTATGGTTTCACCAGAGGACGTTGTACGACTGACGCTGGTGATACTTTATTAAAACATATATTTGCAGTGTGGGAAGAAGCCCAAGATGCGATAGGGATTTTTTTGTGACCTCTCAAAGGCTTTTGTTTGTGTCAATCATGAAACCTTACTTTTAAAGCTTGAACAGTATGGGCTAGGTAAACTTGCACTGAGCTGCGCCGAGAGGAGCTCCGTCAGGTCCTGGTGGCGGACTGGCGGCAGAGGCTTATGCGCCCTACCGCCGGCCTCGCTACCGTCGAGGCGATCCGGCCAGTACTCGACAACTGGCTCGGGAGGAGGCACGGCTCCCTGTCGTTCAGGGTGACGCAGGTACTGTCGGGGCATGGCTGCTTCGGCAAGTACCTGCGTCGCTTAGGCAGGGAGCCGGACGCTCGGTGCCACCACTGCGTCCAATGCGGGGAGGACACGGCGCAGCACACGCTCTCCGAGTGTGTAGCTTGGGAGGAGCAGCGCCGTGTCCTCACAAATGAAGTAGGAGGCGACCTGACGCTGCCGGCAGTAGTGCGGAGGATGGTCGGCAGCTCAGAGTCGTGGGACGCGGTGGTGTCCTTCTGCGAGGACGTGATGTCGCAGAAGGAAGCTGCGGAACGGGAAAGGGAGATATCAACTCCCTTCCCGGGCCGCAGAAGACGCACCGGGCGCCGAGGAAGGGCGGATAACGCCCTCTTCCGCCCCCCATGATTGGGTCCAGGGGCGAGGGACATGGGGAAGTCCCCGCCCCCCATTGATGGACCCCGAGGCGGAGGCGCGCGCGAGTGTCGGCGCGCGCCTTTGAGGCGATGCACGGGGTAGTTTAACACCCCACTACCCCGTGCAGGAGACGAGGCCCGGACAGACCGGGCCAGCACGAGGATGTGGGGCCGTGGAAGAATTTAGACTCCCGCGGCCCCACGCGCGCTCGTGATAGAAGACACACCGGGGTGGTTTTAGTCAGTAAAAGTCTGACATACCCCGACGCCCACCCCAGGGCGGCGGGCATCCTATGAGGATTTCCACCCCGGCAAAAAAAAAAAAAAAAAAAAGGTAAACTTGCACTCAGCTTGGTAAAATCTTATTTAATTGATAGACAACAGCAAGTTCAGATAAATGGTGTCAATTCTCCGGGTTTGAAAATCAAAATGGGTGTACCACAAGGCTCAACTTTGGGTCCTTTCCTCTTTTTAGTATATATAAATGATCTACCGCATTACAGCAAGTCCAACTGCTTTTAATTGTTGTCACTGCTAATAATTTAGTACTAAATGACTAAGAAAGAAAAAGTACAAAAAAGACTAAGTGTATAAGATTTGCGTTACCAAATGTTACAAGTACTTACTCCGATATAGTATTGAACAAGGAGAAACTCGAATTCGTCGAGAACACGGTTTTCCTGGGGATCACGACTGGGGACTCTAGGCTACAATGGGGCCTCATTTAACATCTCTGGCAGGACGGCTTAGTTCAGCAGCATATGCTGTCAGAAAAATCTGTCAATTAACTGATGTACTGCGAGACTAGTCTATTTTAGCTACTTTCATAGTATCATATCATACGGTATTTTGCTTTGGGGACGGGCTGCAGACATAAGAGTCTATTTTTATTCTGCAGACAAGAGCTATCAGAGTCATATATAATTTCCGGAGACGCGATTCTCTTAGGGAACTATTTAAAGAAATAAACATCCTTACGGTCCCTTGTCAATACATTTATGAAAACATTATGTGTGTTCGGAAAAATATTGATCTTTTCAATAAGATAACTGACAGGCACAATTTTAATACAAGGTATAGAAACAACTTAGATCAACCTCGGTTCAGACTGGCTAAAGTAAATAGTTCTTTTATGTGGTACTGTGTAAATTTTTATAATAAAGTACCGCTAGCGATTCAACAACTCAATGAGTCTAAATTTAAAACATGCATTAAATGCATGCTGTGTAAATAAGCATATTATAAACTGGAAGATTATATCCTTGATAAAAATGCTTGGCTAAATGCCAGTCCTGCTCCACAGACACTTTTGTAGGTTTGGAAGAGATACCATTCCCCCTTTTTGTTGTTTTCCAAATATTCCTTTTTTATTTTTGTTTATTTCAATTGTGATATTTAGATTTTGCTACCATGATGTTGCAAGTAATATAGTATTGTATAATGTAAAAGCACTTTTCAAGTTTGTGAATGTGAGGCACCATGGTTTTTTTTTTTTTTTTTTAATATAACTTGTTTGACATTACGGGCATGGCAGTTGAGTTGGTGGCGCGTGTTGTTGGGTCATTTGGTTCCCTTCAAAATGGTTGAGCTATGTGGGGCTGATGCGCGCGTCATGCTCGTGAACAGGGGCCGTCAGTGTAGACTGAACATCTCTTAGCTGCCAGTCAGTGGGCTTATAATTCATTTTCTATCTTTTAATAATTTTTTATATTTTTACATTGTGCTCACATGATAGAAGCAACAGAAATATGTAACGAAGAAATGTAACCCATACTATGATGATTTTAAAAGAGTATCCATGGAGTTTCTTGCACGTTCTTCTCCATAGAGATCTACGCTTTGGAACGTGCAATTTAGCTTCACTTTTCTTGGACTGACCGACATTGACTATTCAGATGCACCAACGGATGGTTAATTTGAAATAAACAATTTTGATTTTTTGATTTTGACTAAATGCTGCCGCTAGACAAGACAAGCAGTCCCGTCACGTCGAAGTTGAGATTCTACTTTAACCTAGCGACTTTGCAAACATTTTAATTGTGTCTGTGTAAAATCAACATTATTAAGCTATGCTCTTCTTCCTAGGAACACGGCCTATCAGACAGCCGAGAGGAGCTGGACGCGCGGGAGCTTGGCAGTGTGCCACGCCTGGAACCTCTCACGGCGGCGCACAGAGCCTACTCCACGTCCTGCTTGGAGCTGGACCAGCATCACATGCAGCACCAGCCACCGCCACAGAACAGGTGAGCTGGTGACAAAGCAGTCTTATCAAACACTATACTTAGACAGGCGAATAACAAATAAAATATCCAACGAATAGATGGCGTAAAAACAGCCTTCAAATTTTTTTTAAACAACAGATTGTGTCGGAAACTATCATCACAAATAAATTGCGTGTAAAACTTACTGTCGCACTGATGGTGATAGATTTCACTGCGATCAGAGCTTTTGGTGGCTCACAGTTGTTCGTATGTTAAACTGGTATTTCTTTGTATTCCAGAGCACTCCTTCCACAGTACCGACCCGCCCCTGACTACGAGACAGCAATACAACAAAAATACCAACAACAGAGAGCAGAGGCCCAATTGCGATACCAAAACCACCACGCGGCACCGCTAGGGCCGGCCGCGAAGCCCTTCGGCTCGCACCCCGACATCCACCGCGTGTACCCTGACGTCACGCGCCACACCGGCGCCGCGGGTCTCGCGCCCCTCGCCGCTCCGGCCACCGACGACTACCCCTACCCTCTCAAATTCATGGGGACGAACTACCCCATCGCGGTCAATCCCAACGTCCAAACTGATCTCAACCAGCTACATTTCGTAAACGTCTACAAGCCACCTCCCCCTTACCCTTCTAATGGTCTCGCTTCTAACTCTACCCCAGATTTAGCAGTCGCAAGCCAAGCATTAAATTACCACAGAGGTTATATCAACTCTCATGTGTCAGGATCCAGTCCAGACCTAGTCTCAACGAGATCTGCCCTCAATAGGCAGTATTTAGGTTATATCAATACTAGTCATATTAACTACGGGAGACCTAACATAATGCCGGGAACTCACGGAACATACAACAACCTGGCGTCAGTCTTAGACCCGAAACCACACATCATCATAGACCCCCATCACATATCAGATAATATACAAAAAGTTTACGACGAAAGAGGGAACATTATGTATTCCATGCCGATGCATAGGATTCCTTATCAGAGGCATGTAGTATTACCACAAACACAACAAATTAAAATAGGAGATACTCAAGAACCTATTTATGAAAACGTTCCATTACCGTGGCAAAACGAGGGAAAGATTACCATGAGAGATCGTGCGCAAAGTCTCACGACTACTGACGAAATCGCGCGACTAAATGAGCGGAACAGCAGCCAACCAACGATAAACAAATATCTATCACCGAACATGAACATACCTTACGTTCCTGTCAAAATTGAGAACCCAGACGGGCACTACGTGAACGCACAAATTATCAAAGGCGTTCGCGAGTCCAGCGTGCCCAAAGAGCTGACTGTTTCAAGTAGGTCTGTACACCGAGATGCCGAATTCGAAAACGTAACGCTCTCAATCGACAGACTATCTCTACAGCACGACGACCGTGAGTACGATGAAACGCCCTATCAGAGTTTATCAACACACCGGGTATCAAATAACAACACTATAAACAAGGCTGATAACGTGACGTCCATCGTAGTGACGGACTCGAGGCCGAACGCAGCAGACATCAGCTCCAGTACCATTGAAACTGTGACTAGTGCAACTACAAATAATAGTAGCATGGATACCGAAACCAGTAAAACAAGTAGCAAGGAAAAGAAACGGAGAAGATGGGGGGTGTTTATGGGGAGGGCGAACAAGGGGGAGGTTAGGAGTGCGACGCTTGGACGGAACAGGGCCGCTCCTGCACCCCACACACACAGGTGGTCCACGGGGCTGCCCAAATTTCAGCCACTGCCGCCTAGTATCACCAAAGAGACCATGGTAAGTGGCATATAATATCTTTTGATTTTATTTATTTAGCCAAAATTAGTGTTTTGTCCTCACAAAACTCTTAATTATCGCTCCCCGCGGTTTTACCCGCATAAATATCGATAAAGGAATATCGGAATAAAAAAATTATGTTTATCCTTGTTATAAAATTATCTGTGTTGCCTTTTAACCAAATCCATTTAGTAGTATTTACGTCACACTCGTAAACTTTCGCGTTTATAATGTTTTTAGGAATTAGCAAAAAATAATATATACACACATCAAAAGTGTCTAGGGATCAAGCATTTTTATGCGGATTTCTTGAGATTGAGATGTGTAGTATATAAGTAGTGTGACGGTATTTGTATATAACGGTATGTGAGGGTGTCTGAAAATAAATCAGTGTTTAACCAACCTACGTGTGTTTCACTACATGGTGACAGCGGTGTGCCTTTTAACTAAAATTTAAACGGTTAAAACGGACTTGAACCTATTTTATCATAGTGCCGTGGTACGTAGTGTAGTAAAACTTAAGTTTCAATGGAACACGCACGTCCTCCAGCGGAATTAATGCTCGACGGCGGTCCGACCGCGCGATCGGACGCTTGGCACAAATGGCGGAAGTCGTTCGAAGTATTTTTGAAAGCATCTGGAGTGAGCAAAGAGCCTAAAGAAATACAGGCTAGCTTGTTGGTTAACCTCATTGGATCAGCTGGCTATGAGGCATTTACAACGTTCACGTTCGATGAAGGCGAAAGTGAAGACGACATAAATTGTGTATTGAAAAAATTTGACGAGTATTTCGGCACAAAACCAAATATCACAGTAAGACGGTTTAAATTTTTTACACGCAGTCAAGAAGACGGTGAAAATATCGACCAATACGTAACAGCATTGAGGGTATTGAGTCAGCAGTGCGAGTTCGGAGGATTGCACGAGAGCTTGTTGTGTGATAAGATCGTGTGCGGTATAGTCAACAACACTGTGAGAGATCGACTTCTTCGCACAGAAGATTTAACATTATTAAAGGCGATACAAATCTGCCAGGCGGCAGAGATGTCCAAGGAGGAAAGTGAGTGCATCGACGGCGCATCAGCAGGTGTGCAGGTGAATGCAGTTCAAACTGGTTACAGCACACGAGGCGGACGGCGCGCAAGAGGACGGCGCGTCGGCGGCGGCAGCGACAGCGGCGGCTCCGGGTCGCGGCCAGCACGCACGCAGCGCAGAGCTTGCGAGCTGTGCGGTAGCGGTTGGTGTCGCGGTGGGGAACGGTGTCCGGCGCGTGACGCACACTGTTATGTTTGTGAAAAGAAAGGTCATTTCTCGCGAGTGTGTGAGCAAAAGAAAGAAATACGAAAAGTGTTAAATCTCAGTGTAGAAACCATAAATAGTAACGATAGTTGTAACGAAATGTTTTTTGTGAATACATTACAAGAGCATAAAGAACACTGTAAGCCGGTAAAGGAATGGATAGAAGTTGTGAAATGCAAAGGTAAAAACTTTACTTTAAAAATAGACACAGGATCAATGATTAATGTTATCTCTAAAGTTACCTATTTGAACTTGGGATTTTTAATTCCAGACCTTACGCCGTTCACAAAACGTGTACTTTCCTTTACAGGCAATCAATTGCCAATTATAGGCATCGGTAATGTGCATTTTGTGTTTAGGAAAACACGTTACGTATTGTCATTTGTTGTTGCAGATTTGAACTGTCAGAATGTACTAGGTTTAGAGGGTTGCATTGAATTAGGATTAATAAGTCAAATTAATGTAATAAATGTTGATCAATACTATGATTTGTTTCAAGGACTGGGAAAATTACCCGGTAAATATAGTATCGTAGTGGATAGAAATGTACAGCCAGTTGTGTGCCCAACTAGGAAAATTCCTTTAGGACTTAAGGACAAATTGTTGGATGAGATACATAGAATGGAAAAGTTGGGTGTAGTTAGAAAGGTTACACATCCAACCTCTTGGGTTAATGCAATTGTACTGGTCGCGAAGAAAGATGGCAGCATTCGTGTTTGTTTAGATCCACGACCACTTAACCGCGCGGTGCAACGTGCGCAGTACTCGTTGCCGACGGTGCCCGAGCTGGCAGCGCGCCTGCGCGGTGCTACTGTATTCAGCGTGTTGGACGCTCGCTGCGGGTTCTGGATGGTTGAGATAGATGACGCGAGTGCCGACCTTTGCACGTTCAGTACACCGTTCGGTCGGTACCAATTTCTACGTTTACCTTACGGTATAAACTGTGCGCCAGAGGTGTTTCATGCGAAGCTTAGGCAACATTTAGAAGACTTAGAAGGTGTAGATTCTTTTATTGATGACATTATAATATGGGGGCGCACTATGGATGAACACGACCAGAGATTGAAGTGCCTTTTGCAACGGTCTAAGGATATTGGTATAAAATTTAATCGAGAAAAATGCAAATTCGGTGTTTCAGAAATAACATACTTAGGTCACAAGTTTGATGCTAATGGAATGCGGCCAGACGGTTCAAAAGTCAAAGCAATAAGGGAGATGCCGTATCCGGCCGATAGGAAAGCTCTGGAGAGATTTTTAGGCATGGTTAATTATTTGGCTAAATTTATACCAAACTACTCGAAGAGTGTGAATGTACTTAGGTCGTTGTTAAAAAAAGAATCGGAGTGGTCATGGGAATCACAACATTCTGAAGCTGTAGATAGCCTAAAAGAAAAGCTAAGCAGCGCACCGGTGCTGGCGCTATACAGCGACAGTGAGCCGATAGTGCTGTCGGTGGACGCGTCCAGTGTGGCGCTGGGCGCCGTGCTGCTGCAGGCGGGCCGCCCGGTGGAGTTCGCCTCGATCACGCTCACGGACACCCAGACCAGGTATGCACAGACAGAAAAAGAAATGCTGGCTATTGTGTTTGGGGTCGAGCGGTTCAGACAGTATATTTATGGCAGGTCTGATGTCACCGTGCATACTGACCACAAGCCGCTGGAAGCCTTATTTAACAAGTCATTAGTTTCGGTACCCGCTCGGTTACAACGAATGATGATGAGAGTGCAAGGATACGACTTTAAGGTGGTGTATACGCCGGGCAAGTATATGTATATAGCGGACACGCTGTCACGGGCTCCACTAGAGGAAACTATGCATGATCGAGTGTCTGCTGAAGTTGAAATTCAAACTTGCTTTATGATAACGCATGTGCCTTTCAGTCAATCAAACATGGAAGCTATTAAAAAAGAAACGGAATCAGATAGTGACTGCAGATGGCTAATTCGGTATATTATGAACGGATGGCCTAAACATAGGCGTGATGTGAACGAGAGAGTAAATGTTTTCTGGCCTTATCGTGAGCAGCTACACTACATTGAAGGAATAATTTTCAAAGAAGACTACGTGTTTATACCGCGTGTATTAAGAGAAAACATGCTTTCAAGAGTCCACGAGGGACATTTAGGCATAGAAAGATGTAAACGGCGCGCACGCGAAGTAATGTTCTGGCCAGGAATGTGTGAGGACGTCGAACGTGTGGTGCGATCGTGTGCAGCATGCGCGCTGCACGCGCCTCGCCCCCGCCGCCAGCCGCTGCTGCAGCACAGTGTACCGGCACTTCCGTGGCACAAACTAGCCTCAGATACATTTGAATATAAAAAAAAGAACTATATCGTTTTAGTCGATTACTTTTCTAATTATGTTGAGGTCGGGCAGTTGTCGACTGTCAGCTCAAGGCAGGTTATTAATTTTATGAAAGAACAGTTCGCGCGGCACGGTATACCGGCGGAACTGGTGAGTGATAATGGACCGGCATACAGCTCACAGGAGTTTAAAAAGTTTATGCGCGAATGGGAAATACGACATGAGACAGCATCACCGCATTACCCGCAGTCAAATGGTAAAAGCGAAAGAACCGTACAGACAATAAAAAATTTGTTAAAAAAATGTGTGGATTCGGGACAGGATTTTAACTTAGCATTGTTAAATTTTAGGGCAACTCCACGCAACAACATAGACTCACCTGCACAAATATTAATGGGTAGACGTATAAAAACTAGATTACCAGTTAGTGATAAGTTGCTAAAGGAGAAGGTAGATAACGACCAGAACTATAGAAGAATAATGACTAGTAGACAACAAATAAAAACAAATTACGACAAAACGGCGAAAAAATTAAAAAGCTTATCGGCAGGTGATAGGGCAACTTTGATCGGTAACGGTGACAGGAAGCGAGTAACAATAGTGTCACGTACATCACAACCACGTTCGTATATTGTAGAAGACGAACGCGGTGGTCGCTATCGGCGAACACGAAGTCAGTTAGTTATGCGCACGGCAGGCTCAACAGAAAGAGTAGAGGAGTCAGCGAGGCAACTAGCAGACAGTGTAGGTGGAAGCAAGTCGCCAAGAATGGAGACGGCTACAGGTATCCGCAGACGTAAACAAAGGACGCAAGCGGAAGCCCTAACCCAAGCACAGACAAGTCCAGCTAACAACAGTCAGTCGGTGCTGCTCGACGAGAGTGTTGAATATGAGAGTCTGGGAGAAAATAGCGATCATTCGTCTACATCTTCACCACTTGCGGTTCCCATTGAAAGGTCTAAGGAAAGAACTGCACGAATGCTGACCCATTTCTTAGATAGTGAATAATCTCGATATGGTTACAATTGGCTGCATTATAAACTAACTTTTAAAATATGTAGATATTTGGTTGTTATACATTTATATACACTATATTTATAAGTTAAGTAGAAATAGAAAATAAGTGTACTTAGCTAAATGTAAGTGGTAAAATATTTGGCATTATTTACTTGGAAGGGAAGAGATGTAGTATATAAGTAGTGTGACGGTATTTGTATATAACGGTATGTGAGGGTGTCTGAAAATAAATCAGTGTTTAACCAACCTACGTGTGTTTCACTACAAGATGTGGCTTTGTAATAAATTTATGATTTTATAAATTTATATGGATCCTTTTTGGTGCATTTCATAATTTGAATCAGGAACTGTGAATCAAATTCGAGTAAAAGATGAAAATCAGCTGTCAATATTTTCCCTATAAAAACATACAACGCATTGAAGACATTATTAGTGCTACTGTTTCCCTACTACTGATTAAAACCAACGTTATTATGGAGCGGCGACGTCATTTAAGCAGGGAAGAAATGCTCAGAGCCGTGGGAATGATAGAAGCTGGTTCCCGGCAACGTACTGTGGCTTTAGCTCTGAATACGAGTCAGAGTGTTATCAGTCGACTTTGGACACGTTACCGAAGCACTGGTACCGTGGCTGAGCGCCATGGAGGACGGTATCGCTGCACCACACGGAGACAAGACCGATACATTCAAATCTTAACTCGAAGAGCTCCAACAATAACCGCCATGATGTTAGCCGTGAGGCTTCATCACTTTTCAGGGAACTTAATTAGCGACCAAACAGTCAGAAACCGCTTGCATGAAGTGAACCTTCATTCCCGAAGACCGCTACGGGTACCACCTATAGCAATGCACAATCGTAGGATTCGATATCAATGGGCTCTTGAACACAGAAATTGGGCAGAAGAACAATGGCGTTTCGTGTGCTTTTCTGATGAGTCTCGTTTTGGTATGAGACCGGATACAAGACGTATACGACACTGGAGAACCCCTGGACGCCAACAGCGATTAAAATCCTGCCAGGAAGTCCATCCTTATAGTGGTGGAACCATCATGGTATGGGCGGGTATTTGGATCGGCGGAAGAACTGAGTTGATTTGGATCAGAGGCAACCTCAACGCTCAAATTTATGCTGAGACGATTGTATCAGACGTCATCGTTCCTCTACAAGTGCAAATCGGTCCCTTATTTCGGTTAATGCATGATAATGCACGACCGCACACCGCAAGAGTTGTAAGACAGACTCTCGCCGCAGCTAACATCAATGTCCTGCCCTGGCCTGCTCAGTCGCCAGACTTGAACCCGATTGAGCATGCATGGGATATGCTACAGAGAAGAGCTCTGCCGAATATGGAGGGTATCCAGTCGCAAGAAGACCTTTTTTTGTTGTTGCAACGAACATGGGCGGCCATTCCACAGCGTGATTTGGATGAACTCATTTTGAGTATGCCAAACCGATGTTCTTGTGTTGTTAGTGTTCGCGGTAGAAACACGGATTATTAATTGTTTAAGTTATCCAATAAAATTTTAGAGAAAACTGTTATTTCAGTCTTTTTTTCGAACTTTTGTGTTAGTGGTTCAAATGTCAAATATCCCTTTATTAGGAAAATGGCAAATTTCTTTATTAATGCAAAGGTGACTTGGTGTATCGTTACTGTGACAAACGAAAACACTTTATTTGATGAATCCTTAAAGAAAACTTTAATTAATATCAATCAGGAGAAAAGTTATTGCAAAAATATATGTTGATCCCTAGACACTTTTGATGTGTGTAGTAGTACTTGTTTACATTAGTACATATATATAATTTGCTAAAATATGTTTTAATTTGTGTCGTTTCAAAATAATTCATTACGTGGAACAGATGAGAACACATCTGTTCCACGCATAACACATCTCTTCCCTATCTTCAATTTCATCCAACTGTGGAACTTACACTACACTCAACTTTCGCCGAAAGTATTGCAGTTATACAAATAATTTTTATTGCAAATGTCTAGTTTATCCGTTAGCTTACCTGAAAGTTTAGCTTATTACATTGGGGCTGATTCCCTTATACACAAACTTAACTAAATTTAAGTCCAGTGCATAATTTTCTTTCTATTTCATTATGAAACGACAGAAAAAATAAATATTATTTCAGTTCACCTAGCTCCAAAGACATAATTTTTATGATAAACAACCAATTTTCCTTTAAAGATATTCTTTGTCTATGAAAAAGATAAAGATCGATACTGTCTAAATATCAGTAATGCAGTTGTATCGTTTCAAAATAGTGCATTCTAAAACACCTACTCATCTATTAACAAATAACAATGGTGATCCATGATGCACAGCAACTGATCTGCAACATGTGAACAATGCATTACACACTGATCCACGCGTCGTTTGTCAACAATCTGCTCAAACATACAACAACATTTATCATCAAAGTTGGTTGTTCAGTATTATGTTTCAGTTTGGTTGTTTAGCTTGATCGCATCAGGGCTGTTCAAATCTGGGGCATGCATTTGCATCATCCGTTTGTGCGTTTATAATTAGAGAATCATTTGAATGTGTCACAATCATACGTCGTGATGGCCCACAGCTCTAAGGATACGTGTCTTGAGCACAATATCGCTGGTTTGAACCTGGCAAGTACTTTTAAAATTACCAAACGGTTAATTGGTAAAAACGAAACGCTTCTGCCGGAGAATTTACGAGTAAAACAAGTTTGTGTAGAAACCGTGCGCAGTACCGCACACCCCGCTCTATTTCTAGTTAAACAAATATTGTTTTGGTTTCATATTCCCTCGATATATAGACTGTAAAATAGGCGCACGTTAGGTATATTTAAATTGAAATCGTAGCGAAAACGCGAGCAAACACTCCCAAATAATGAAGAGGTTGGACTTAAAAGGGTCCACCAGTCACCTGCTGTGCTGGAGTGGATGGAGGCCCGCACCAGATGTTCACTTAGCGCTATAGACTTACACGCTTGCACTCGGTTCGTTCTCCGTTGAGGTTGAAGGGAAAAAATGTGGTAATATTTGAATATGCTTGCTTATTGATGTGTTTATTAATATGTTTATTAACAAATATCAACTTTATTTCAATGACGATTAAGTTCATTACAGAGTAACTAGAACTTTTGAAATAGTTATATATTTGAAGTTGTAGCGTAAACTGAATTTAATTGTGTAGAAATAACCACTGATCCGGACAGGTGTGTTGTAACAGTTTTTTCACCGTTGGGAACTTCCGATCACTGTTTGATGAAGTCTGTATCGTCCTTCTCCTCACCAGATCTCGACTCTCGTGGTGAACGGCGAATGTGGCGATACAGGTCAGTGGATTGAGATGAGATGCGCCACTTCTTAGCGTCTTATTATTGGCAGCAGATATGCTTCTCTTCTGACAATCCGTCGAGCTGTGTGGACGCTATAACCGATGTGGTGCATCAATCTATGGAGTATTTTATCCCCTTCAATGACGTGCCCGTCAGTGGCTCGGCTCGCCCATGGTTCAATGCCGATTCTGTCCAAGCTGAAAAGCATAAGCACACGGCATTTCTCACCTGGGTTGACGCTCGTGACCGCGGAGCTTCGGATCTAAGCTCAAAGAAGAGAGCCTTTAACCGTGCTGCCAAGTCCTACAAAAAGGCGCGACCGCGCCACCGCGATTTTGACCGCGTTATCTGCGCAGTCATCCGGTAGCAGATCTTTTTGGTCCCTTGACAAATCGGTCGAGGCGAACTTCTGTCGGCCCACACTGCCTCCGCTGGTTAGGCCTGATGGAACACTGACTCATACGGCGAGGGAGAAAGCAGGTCTCTTTGCATCTCTCTTTGCCAATAATTCGCGTCTTGATACTGGCAGTGCTACTCCACCTAATTTACCTCATTGCGAAGCTTCAATGCCTGAAGTTCGCATTAGAACAAGGAGGTTCTGAGAGTACTGTGTCGTCTGGACGTGAATAAGACTAGTGGTCCAGATGGTATACCAGCGATTGTTCTTAAAGTATGTGCGCCCGAGTTGTCTCCTGTATTGACGCGCCTGTATCGTCTCTCATTTAGGACTGGTATAGTGCCCAATTCCTGGGAGCTTGCCCACCTGCAGCCCGTGCCCAAAAATGGAAGTCGTGCCGATCCTACCAACTATCGGTCGATTTCGATCACCTCCATACTTTGCAAAATTATGGAGCGTGTGTTGAACTCGCTCCTCTTGGCATACCTGGAAGGTAACGATCTCCTCAGTGACCGACAGTACTGGTTTCGCCGCAATCGGCCATCTGGGGACCTACTAGTGTATGCCACTCACTTGTGGGGCCCGGCCCTCAAGAAAATGGGGAAGCGATTGCTGTCTCTGTTGATGTCTCGAAGACCTTCGACCGGGTATGGCACGCTGGCCTTTGGAGTAAGCTTCCAGCGTACGGCATTTTCCCTAGCCTGACTGGCTGGGTAAGACTTCCTGACTAAACGGTTCCTCCGAGTTGTTGTCGACGGATGCTCATCTCAGCCCATATCGACTAATGCCGGTTTTCCTCAGGGGTCTGTTCTCTCTGTATTGTTGCAATAGCGGCGGTAATTCCCCTCTTTAAAGAGTGGCTAGAGAGGCGCCACGGCGCCCTCACCTTCCGCCTGACACGTCCTCACCGGACACGGTTGTTTCTGGAGGTTCCTGTTCCGGATAAGGTGGGCGGAAACGCCAAGGTGTCACCATTGTGTAGATCGCTTTGAGGATACGGTGGAGGTCTGCCCGGCTTGGGTAGAGCACCGCCGTGTCCTCGTGGCAGCGATCTCTCGCGTCCGACCCTGGCCCAGGCCATGGTCGGGAGCGAGAGTGCATGGCAGGCCGTCACCTCCTTCTGCGAAGCAATGATGCTGCCATAGGAGGAGGCGGAGCGCGTAAGGGAGCGGGAATCCCAGCGCCCCCACGCCACTAGCTGCTGCAGGACACGCCCTTTTCGGGAGACGAATTCCCAGCCACCGTAGGCGCGGGCCTGCGGGCGGTGACCAACGAGCAGCTCGCCGCGCGGTAAGGACCAAGGCCAAGTCGACAGCGTGTTATGTTTCACACGCGCCTCAAAAAGATGTCAGCACAACGTGACGGGGTCCACGAAGACCGATGCCTCCTGGGTCAGGGTTGCGGGTTGGTTAAAAAAGAAATCGTGGCCCTGGCCGTCGCTCAGGCAAGGGAAGAAACACGGGTGGGTTTAGTCAGTAAAAGTCTGACACGCCCTTATGCTCCGCCCAGAGTGGGAGAAGTCATTTCCCATGCCAACAAAAAAAAAAAATTTTTTATAAAAAAGCAACTAATTTCGGAAGTCGGTGTCTTTGGTTTTTGTATATTAGTTTTTTGACACCGACTTCCGAAATTAGTTATTTTTCACTTTGTAGTGTTTTTTGGAACTCAGTTGGTAATTTAGTAGGTAAAAAAAAAAAAAATACTTTAGACTTTTTAGTTGTGAAAAGTACTGTTCAGCTGCATCCGGTTAGACTAGATGCTGATGCTAAAATACTTAATGAAAAAACTTACAAACGCACTGGTTGCCCCTACGATTTTTGAAAGTTCCCCTTGATTTCTGCCTGCCTGTGACGTGGAGGCCCCGGGTTCGATCCCCGGCCAGGTCATGACGGGAAACGATCTTTTCCTGATTGGCCTGGGTCTTGGATGTTTATCTATATATGTAGCTATTATAAAATATAGTGTCGTTGAGTTAGTATCCCATAACACAAGTCTCGAACTTACTTTGGGGCTAGCTCAATCTGTGTGATTAGTCCGAAAAAAAAAATGGGTCCACTTTGGGAATGTCTTCTTTTCAACTGAAAAAAAATTACCAAAATCGGTTCATAAACGACGAAGTTAGCGAACAAACATAAAAAAAGCATGTATACGGTCGAATTGAGTAACCTTTTTGAAGTAGTTTTAAAAACAATGCTTTGGTACGATTATTAAACCTTAAACTAACAAGATTTGTGTCGTGGGGGGTCGGAAACTTAAACATTACCTATACTTCAAAATCATTTTTCTTTCAATCTGTCATTTGGCCATTATCCCCATGTGACAGAGCCCATAACATCTATAAAGGTACGTTGGAAATACGAAACGCCAGCGCGACAAATTCACACACACACACACAGTTCTTATATTTTAATAAGTAACTTGCATTTGTGGTCACAAATAAATACATATAAAACATCCAATTTAAGATCTTTGGTCTAACTGCAATGCCTTGGGGTTGTGGAGGTCAGACGGCAATCGCTTCACGGAAAATATCGAAGTTTAACCAAAATCAGCAGTTAGACTGGTAAAACGGACCCCAGACTCCAAAATCTGAAAAAGCTTCGGATGCGACTGGGACTAACGCTAAGATGATGAAAATATTCAATTTAATTAAAATGTAAAAAATAATTAGCGCTAAAGCTTTGCGAAGCCGAACCCTTTTTCTTCTTATTTATTAAATTTACCATATTCTTATATATCAAGTTTTTAAAGCAGCTCTTACATTAATAATGATTTTTTTTTCAAATGAAATTTCGTTGAGGGTAACATGCTGGCGTTTATTTTTACTAATTATAAGATTTGTATTCATCTCTTATTTGCACAGGTCCAAATCCTAGAACGCAAGATGTCGGACGAGCAGCTCTCGTTCGCGTTCGAGCAGATCCCGAAGGGTCGCGACACCGGCGGCGAGTTCCGCACGGCGCTGTTGCCGCAGCACGCCGCGCTCAACGGGTTCTCGTCCGACCACCTGCCCTACGAAGACAACCGGGTTCGGTTACATCCCACACCCAACAATCCGCACGGATATATTAACGCCTCGCATATTACTGTGAGTATTAATACTGTCTTAAATCTGAAATGAAAAATTACATTTCAAAAAAATAGAGACTACTTTTTTGTCGCGTCGTTTTGTTTGACTTTATAACAGGAACGAAGAAGGGACATAAGTAACGAGGTCGGTCTCCGTGACGCAGCGGTCAACACGCCTGCCTGCGACGTGGAGGCCCCGGGTTCGATCCCCGGCCAGGTCATGATGGAAAACGATCTTTTCCTGATTGGCCTGGGTCTTGGATGTTTATCTATATATGTATCTATTATAAAATATAGTATCGTTGAGTTAGTATCCCATAACACAAGTCTCGAACTTACTTTGGGGCTAGCTCAATCTGTGTGATTTGTCCGTAAAAAAATAAAAATAGTTAAATAAGCTATTGCTTTTTTTGCTAATACATTATTTAAAAGTAAATAATCGTTCCTGATGCCCCCAGCTGTGCCTGTAGCCACACCAACTTAATGATAAAGACTGTTTCACTAGCGCCACGCGTGTGGTGAACGAGGTCCGTGTTCAACAAACTACATCAACCCTAGTTTGGTGTAACAAGAGTGAATTCGCAAAAACTATGTAATATGTTAGAAGTTTAGTACATACAGGTACATAGTACAGGAGTTTAGTATTACATGCTGTATGCATGAAATTTTATTATACAATAGAACCTCGATAAGTTAAAGTCCAAGGGAAACACAAAATATATAAACTTATAGAGGTTTATAAGTTATCGAGGTTCTACTGTATTATGTAATTATATAGAACTAGCGGCCGATACGTGCTTCGCTACGTATAAAGTGAATTAATAAAAAGAAATTTATTGGATCATCAAAATTATTTACTCAAACATAAAATAGTTTTTTTAATTGCTAGCAATTTTAAAACTACATCCAAAACAAAGAATGTTTATCTAAAATAAACAATATTCTTTGTTTTTCCATTTCTAGCATGTATAAACAAACGACTGGGGATACCGACTCTCGAACAGGCAATATTAAGTTGGGCTTTGTTGATGGACATAGCAAATGATAAACGCACAGGATATTACAATCGTTTGACCTCAAATGGCATATCAGTTAAGATCATAGGGATACGCGGTATCAAACAAACTTATCCTTTTAATTTATCAGTTAAAATCGTAGCTTCAATTAAATTTTGGCAATAAGTTTTTCACGGCCAATCTGGTGCCATTGCACAGTTTTGGTAGATTTTAAAATTACAAAGAAAGTGGCATTGATTTTTATATATATAGATGAGATGATGATCCACCGTTCTCTTGTCCGATGAAGGCCAGCCCGCGCCGCAGCTGAGCCAGTAAATATAAACTCCCGACTATGACCTCTGAGTTTGTTTCGGCCGTTTCTTCTCAGAGCTAGTACTAGGAAACGCCGTGGTCATCAAACCGAAATAAAAATTAAATAATTCGATCCAGCCGTCCCTTGCTGTTCTCTCCAGCGACACCCTAAGCCGAGGTTCGTACCCCACAGGGGGTGCCCTTAGCTTGTAGTCGCTTAGCTTTTAGTAGCCCTGGCTGGAGGCTTTAAATTCACTTAAGGCAGCCACAGGATAGTCCGGTTAAGTAGTCACGACCTCTCAAGGTCAACTACGAGATGACATATCAAAAAAAAAAAAAAAAAAAAAATCCTCCATTCATTGAATTCATTTGTTAATAAAACGTGATACTTAATTGAAGAACCGCTCGACCGAGTTTGTTCAAATGTCACATAAACCATCTACTAATTAGTCTCAACAAAGCCTAAACATTTGGTTTGGTTAGGTGAGTCCGTTCTTGAGTTATAAAATTACAAAGAAAGTGGCATTGATTTTTATATATATGGATAAGATGATGATCCACCGTTCATTGAATTCATTTGTTACAAAAAATGTGATAAATGAGGAACGGCTTCACCGATTTTGTTCAAACTTCACACACACCATCTACTAAATAGTCACAACAAGCCTAAACATTTGGTTTGGATAGGTGAGTCCGTTCTTTAGTTATAAAATTACAAATAAAGTGGCATTGATTTTTATATACATATGTATATAGATGAGATGATGATCCACCGTTCATTGAATTTATTTGTGTGATAAATGAAGAACCGCTCGACCGATTTCGTTCAAACATCACATAAACCATCTACTAAATAGTCACAGCAAAGCCTAATCATTTGATATGGATAGGTGAGTCCGTTCTGGAGTTATAAAATTACAAAAAAGTGACATTCATTTGTATATATATAGATGAGATGAAGATCTACCATTCATTGAATTCATTTGTTACAAAATATTTAATAAATGAAGAACCGCTCGACCGATTTTGTTCAAACTTCACATAAACTATCTACTAATTAGTCACAACAAAGCCAAAGCATTTGGTTTGGATAGGTGAGTCCG
Organism: Sesamia inferens; assembly: GCA_037179545.1. Classification (NCBI taxonomy): domain Eukaryota; kingdom Metazoa; phylum Arthropoda; class Insecta; order Lepidoptera; family Noctuidae; genus Sesamia; species Sesamia inferens. The sequence continues at coordinate 30,332,671 of CM073937.1, read as the reverse complement.
TTTTTGAGTTATAAAATTACAAAGAAAGTGACATTGATTTTTATATATTAAAAGATATAGATTCAGGATGTAGCATGTAAGGTATCGCATTGGATGTCAGATATGTTGTGGTGTTTGTAGATAAGATTTATTTAAAGCACAAATTAAATCCAAGCTTTGTTCAAAGGCATATTATTCCCTAAATAACTATTTAAATGATAGTTAGAATAACTGGTAGCTCTGATTTACTTTGACAATGTTAGTGTTCTTTCTTTGGAATCAGCTTACTGACACGTTATATGAAATGAAATCGTTATTAAGCAAGTAGGATCACTGATCACTTTCACACGTCATATGTTTTTTTTTTAACTAGATGAAGCCGGCATTTCCTAACTGACTACCTCTGAGAAGAAATAGCCGATACAAACTCAGGGATCGTCGTCGTTTTTCAGGTCCAGACATTAAAAATGAAAATGTTTACAATAATTTACGTTATAATTACGCAAATTGCTTAATAACAATGCTTAACAGAGCGAGCAGCTCAATCCCAAGCTTTTTTGTCTTCTAAATAATCTGTGATAATACCCCTTTTTGCAAAGTTTGGCCTTTATATAGTTTTTAAATCGTTTAATGGGTAAGTTTAAAATGTCCATGGGAAGCTTGTTGTAAAAGTGTATACATTGATCCATGAACGAGTTGCCTACTCTGTGGAGACGAGTGTGATGTACAGCAAGATTGTGTTTGTTCCTGGTATTTATATTATGAATATCGCTTAATTTCTTAAAATTCGATATATTTTTATGTACATAAATAAGATTTTCAAAAACATATTGTGAAGCTACAGTCAGAATGTTCACCTCTCTGAATTTTTCTCTAAGAGAATGTCTAGGACCAAGGTTGTAAATAGCTCGAACAGTCCTTTTTTGTAAAACAAAGATGCTATTGATGTCCGCACAGGTTCCTCAGAGAAAAATCCCATAAGTCATAAGATTATAAAAATAAAAAATAAAAAAAATAAATATATACGGACAAATCACACAGATTGAGCTAGCCCCAAAGTAAGTTCGAGACTTGTGTTATGGAATACTAACTCAACGATACTATATTTTATAATAGATACATATATAGATAAACATCCAAGACCCAGGACCCACATCAGTTATCTGTCTAATTTTCTTAACAGCAAAAGCGGCAGAACTGAGTCTACCCGACAGCTTCTCAATGTGAGGACCCCATTGTAACTTGGCGTCAATAGTTAATACAAGAAAAACTGTCGACTCGACAGGGATCAACTCTACTCCATTCAGTTGAACATTGGTACTTAGCTGCCTGACATTTGGCGTAGAAAATTTAATGACTTTGTTTTTTCATTTAAAAGAAGGTTATTTACATGAAACCAATGGACAACTTTAGAAAGTGCATTGTTCACTTCGTCAAAATTTGCTAGCTGACGCTTAACTTTAAAAATAAGAGTGTCATCCGCGAACAAAATACTATGTTGTGATTATCCCTCACGTGATGAGGGAGTCATTAATATAAATTAAAAACAAGAAAGGACCTAGATTTGAACCCTGCGGAACGCCCATGGTGACCACAGATCCTTCAGATCTCTTGCCATTAAAATCAACCCTCTGTATTTATTTTATTTTATTTATTTATTTAGGACAACCAACAAATCTTACACTAGTTATATTTATATATTACAATGATATAAAATCTTATGTTGAGTGCAGACTTAATTATAGGTTGCCACAGCATGTATCATTTTGTGGTCGGGTTTTTATTAATTTCTATAATATTAAGAGAAAAGACAGCAAGAATGCAATCTATACAGTACATAGAATTAAAAGGACAAAGGACAAGGCTCAATGAATGAATGATGATAAAATGTTACGACGGAAGACGGAGTACTTATTTGAGAAAATATCAATGCTTGTGTTTTTCTTGACTAAGGCTTTGTATTGTTTACCTAGTCGGTTGATAGTGGAGAAATGTCCTAGGTTAGTTTTTGACGGAGTTTGACAGAAGGGTACATAAGTGTGAGATCTGGGTAGTCTACTTGGAGCATTAATTTTAACTTTCTGCAAAAGATCTGGAGAATCAATATATCCATTGACTAATTTATATAAGAACGTGTGATCCAATAGCAGTCTGCGATCCTGAAGGCTGTTCAAGTTAAAATGTTTCAGACGCGAGGCATATGAATTTAAACGTTTAGCTTCATTGCATTGGTAAGCAAGGTGCCACATAAACCTTTTTTGTACAGATTCTAAACGCTTTATATGTATTTCATAATGAGGAGACCATATCTGACTACAATACTCAAGACCAGATCGAACCAATGTCTTGAATAATGTTTGTTTGGTAGAAGGCTTTTTGAACTCTTTGCTGTTACGGATTACAAAACCCAGCATTTTATAGCCTTTTGCAATTATTTTTTCAATGTGCTTGTGAAATCACAATTTACTGTCCAAGTTTACGCCAAGGTCCCGAATCACCTCAACCTCCTCCAATACTTCACCATTTATTTTGTAACATAAGGGTGATTTTGAAGGGCTCCTCGTGAATCTTATACATTTACATTTATCGGTATTTAAAGACATGTCGTTGTCGACACACCATCTATGTAGATTATTTATATCTTCTTGGATCATTTGTATGTCTTGCATGGAGGTAATGGGTCTGGAAATTTTTAAGTCGTCCGCAAACAAGAAACAGTCTGTGTACTTGAGGTATCGTGTGATGTCATCGATGAATATGGTGAATGAAATTGGAGCTAGATGAGAGCCCTGAGGTACCCCGGATGTTGTGGGAAACCGATCAGATGTGTAACCACTTACTACGACTCTTGACCATCTTTGTTTTAGGTAGGACTCTATCCATTTCAACATGTTACCTGATAATCCATATGCTAATAATTTGTTAACTAAAATTGAGTGATTTACCTTGTCGAACGCTTTACTGAAATCAGTATAAATAGCGTCTACTGATGTCCTGTTATCTAGATGATAAGCAACGCACGAGACGAATGACATTAGATTCGTCGATGTTGATCTAGCTTTAAAAAAACCATGTTGACAGGGAGAAATTAATTGTTTTAGATGTGATGTTATAAAAGGGCGTATCAAAGACTCAAAGAGCTTCGCAAAAACCGATAGAATTGAAATTGGTCTATAGTTCGCAATATGTGATTCGTCGCTACACTTGTGAATAGGGACGACTAAGGATTCCTTCCATATTTGTGGAAATGTACCTTTTAGTATGGACTCATTGAAAATAATTGTAAGGGGAGTAGCAAGAACTGCTGAACATTTAGAAGCTAACATTGGAGGTATACCATCAGGACCTGCTCCTTTGGTGCAATCTAGATTTTTTAGCGCTTTCGAAACCATTTCGTTTGTAAGTGTTATATTGTTGAGTATTTGAAAGGAATTGTTACATGTGGAGATGCTCCTGACACTTGGGCTTTGGGTATAGACTGATGCAAAGTATTTAGCAAAGAGAAGCTCTGTCCCTTAAAACATAATGGTACAATTTCCTAATAAGAGTATCATCATGTACGCAATCAAAGGCCTTGGACAAATCACAAAAAAAAACAAGAGGATCTTGCAATTCCTCCCAGGCCCCAAATATGTTCTGTAGCAACGCCACGTCCGCATCTGTAGTTGGTTAAACAATTTGGTTTTACAAAGAGTCGTTCCTTTGTAAAACCAAATTGTTTCACGTGCAATAAATTATGTAAGTTAAAGTGCCTCAACAACTGTTTCAAAATATTCTTTTTTTTATTTTCTCTAAGTTCGTAATATCGAAATTGGCCGAAAATTCGTGGGATCAGTTGTACTACAAACATCCCTATTACGTAAAACACTATTGTTATCAGTTGGAATCAATTCGAAGCATATTGCCTATCCACTGCTACATGTGTTCGAAAATGTGTCTGCTCAACAACGTAAATAACGCAATGAATTTTGTTGAATTATCAAAAGGAAACCCATTGCTACTGATAGTGTGTTACGCCATTACCCTGCAGATTTGAACAGTGAACAGTACTTTGTTAAGTTTCATCAAATCAGCAAATATACCAGATGTGACACAAAAATTAAAAATAATTGCTAAGAAAGGTGCGATAACATCTATTATTGAAGCTACAGTATATACTGACAAATCAAACAAGATCCTTAAAAGATTCTATAATGCCTTTAGCAGTCACAAACTTAAATTCAAAGTGTTTGTCACATTCTGGAACACATTTTTTAGTACGGAGTAAGCAGAAGTGGAGGAAGAAGACAAATTTTTTGTTGTTATTAATGGAATATTAGTAAAAAAATTCCCAAACTCAGTTGCTACCTCCACGTCCGCCTTTATATCTTCATCATTAATTTTAAGATGGAAATCGCTATTTTGTACTTTGGTTCGTCCAGTTTCAGAATTTATAATTTGCCATAGTTGAGTTCATATAATTGTCTATTTTTACAATGCATAAATATGTGAGCTGTCGCGCCCTTTATACTTGGGTCTTTTATTTAGTTATGTAATAAGTTTTCACTTATTTACATTTCTATTTTAATGATATTTTATTTTTTCGTTTTGCTTTTCTGTTATTTTGGCGTGGCTAGCTGGCATTTGGTAAATAATTTCATTGTGTTCTTTATTGTACCAACAGTATTGTATAAAGTCACGTTTTTTTTTTTTATTTTAAATGAACAGACAGCTGTGCTGCTGGGGAGTTTGTTCCGCCACTTCTTCTTCCCAGCGAAAGCACTAGGAAGTGTCGATGGGTTGTTGTTTTGGGGGACTGTCTTATGTAATATTGACGTTCAAAAAGTGCTGATTCTCAGACTAATTTGAATAAATGACTTGATTTTGAGACTTGCATTACATGGTGCTCAACCCAATAACATGACTCTAAAGGGTCTCCTAATACGGTTGTGGGGCTTAGTTAATTCGTTACGAGAATCAAGCTCAATAATCCCTATAGACCCATGGTCCTACTCGCAGATGACAGTCGGTAGCACACAACGCTTCTATGTGGTGGCCAAGGTCGGCAACGCCCCCGCCACCAACACCGTGGTGACGGGCTGCACGTGCGGCGGGGGCTGCGCCCTCGTGTGGCAAGCCGTCTGGCAGGTGGGCGCGCCGCTGTTGGCGAGGGTGTCCGGCCCCGGACACCCGCACTATCTACCGCATGATAATACTACCAAGGATTTTGGGAAGGTAACTAATTTCCTTAAACTAACTAACTGAAGACCTCTTTTGCTCTTAACAATCTATTTTGCTTCTTGAGATTATCATCGCTGACCTTTTGTCGTGATATGATTTCTGTGCACCGATACATCTACATTGTTGCTATTAATCATTGTCAGGTGCAAGTTATTCCGGAATTATGCTTAAAATTTCTTGCAAATTTTGAAAGACGCAACTTAATGTCTAGTTCTTTTTTTGGCTTAAAAAATTTAGGGAAATTATCCAACGATGCCTAGTTCGTCGTTCACCTTATATTCAAAGAGAAAGAGTGGTTTTCAATGTGTTCTTATAGATCATATTCTTAGACGATGATTGCCAAATCATAACGAACTTAGAACTTTTTTTAGATTAGTGAGATAGAAAATGGCGCCGATTTTATAGTTCACAAACTAAATTAAAGTTCTTTCTAATGCATAAATAGTGTTTTTAATCTCGTTCAAGCTGTCTATGGAGTACCTTAATTTGATAGGAAAAAACCAATGTTTATTTAATGTCCTTTTTAGGGTTCCGTAGCTTAATGGCAAAAAACGGAACCCTTATAGATTCGTCATGTCTGTCTGTCCGTCCGTATGTCACAGCCATTTTTTCCGAAACTATAAGAACTATACTGTTGAAACTTGTTAGGTAGATGTATTCTGTGAACTGCATTAAGATTTTGATGCAAAAATAAAAAAAATAATAATAAATATTGTGGGCTCCCGATACTTAGAACTGAAACTCATTTTATTTATTTTATTATTTATGTACACACAATAAAATACATATAGATACAACAAAATGAAGATCTGAGTACAAAGGTGCTGCTTATTTCTTAAGAAATTTCTTCCAGCAGACCTGCGAAAGGAGAAGTAAAACAGAAATGTAGACAATAGTTTTTTATTTATGGATAGATCTTCAAAAATGATATCGAGGTTTCTAAAATATTTTTTTTCTAAACCGAATAGTTTGCGTGATAGACGCTTCCAAAGTGGAAAAAAGTTCCCCCCCCCCCCCCCCCCCCTCTAACTTCTAAAATAAGAAAATGAAAAATCTAAAAAAAAACATATGACGTACATTACTATAAAAACTACCAACGAAAATTATTTTTAATAACTCGTAAATAGTAAAACGGCTATTACCTCGTAATCTTTCATACAAATAACTTAAATGCTTTAATTTAATAAATCAATGGTACAGAACCCTTTGTGCGTGAATTCGAAAAGCACTTGGCCGGTTTTTTCTTAATAAATAGAAAGAAAAAGATGCCCTAAACTTAAATTTAATTTAGTTTGTGGCTAATTTAGGTTTTTGAAGTATGTATGATGTGAATGTGATCCCATCTTTCTCTCGTTCGTGCCGCCGCCAGGTCCAAGTGACGTCGGGCAGTGCGTCGCGCACGGCGTGGGGCGCATCCGTGCGCGTGCGCGTGCGGTGTGGGGCGCGCGTGCGCGACGTGTGGCACGTGCACTACGCGCTGTGGCAGCACGCCGCCAGCGCGCCAGACCACAACCACTTCCTAGGTAACACTACTCACTCACCTGATACTGATACGTGTGGCACGTGCACTACGCGCTGTGGCAGCACGCCGCCAGCGCGCCAGACCACAACCACTTCCTAGGTAACACTACTCACTCACCTGATACTGATACGTGTGGCACGTGCACTACGCGCTGTGGCAGCACGCCGCCAGCGCGCCAGACCACAACCACTTCCTAGGTAACACTACTCACTCACCTGATACTGATACGTGTGGCACGTGCACTACGCGCTGTGGCAGCACGCCGCCAGCGCGCCAGACCACAACCACTTCCTAGGTAACACTACTCACTCACCTGATACTGATACGTGTGGCACGTGCACTACGCGCTGTGGCAGCACGCCGCCAGCGCGCCAGACCACAACCACTTCCTAGGTAACACTACTCACTCACCTGATACTGATACGTGTGGCACGTGCACTACGCGCTGTGGCAGCACGCCGCCAGCGCGCCAGACCACAACCACTTCCTAGGTAACACTACTCACTCACCTGATACTGATACGTGTGGCACGTGCACTACGCGCTGTGGCAGCACGCCGCCAGCGCGCCAGACCACAACCACTTCCTAGGTAACACTACTCACTCACCTGATACTGATACGTGTGGCACGTGCACTACGCGCTGTGGCAGCACGCCGCCAGCGCGCCAGACCACAACCACTTCCTAGGTAACACTACTCACTCACCTGATACTGATACGTGTGGCACGTGCACTACGCGCTGTGGCAGCACGCCGCCAGCGCGCCAGACCACAACCACTTCCTAGGTAACACTACTCACTCACCTGATACTGATACGTGTGGCACGTGCACTACGCGCTGTGGCAGCACGCCGCCAGCGCGCCAGACCACAACCACTTCCTAGGTAACACTACTCACTCACCTGATACTGATACGTGTGGCACGTGCACTACGCGCTGTGGCAGCACGCCGCCAGCGCGCCAGACCACAACCACTTCCTAGGTAACACTACTCACTCACCTGATACTGATACGTGTGGCACGTGCACTACGCGCTGTGGCAGCACGCCGCCAGCGCGCCAGACCACAACCACTTCCTAGGTAACACTACTCACTCACCTGATACTGATACGTGTGGCACGTGCACTACGCGCTGTGGCAGCACGCCGCCAGCGCGCCAGACCACAACCACTTCCTAGGTAACACTACTCACTCACCTGATACTGATACGTGTGGCACGTGCACTACGCGCTGTGGCAGCACGCCGCCAGCGCGCCAGACCACAACCACTTCCTAGGTAACACTACTCACTCACCTGATACTGATACGTGTGGCACGTGCACTACGCGGCATGGTTCTTGTTAACCTACACGTTATTGTGTAGATCCAATAGATATACACCATGGAATTTTAACGGTTGTTTTCCCGTGGCAGAACGATTTGCCCTAAGAGGTACTTTTGTGTTATAAAATAATAAAAAATAATTAAGAAAAAACATCAACTCGAAAAAGTGAGAAAAGTTAGTTACGCTAGATACAACTTGTAGGTACTACTCGGATGGCACATGCACCGCCTCAAAGGAAAGCAATGCATTTAATGTTTAAACCATAATAAGCTCCCGCACATAGTGATATGGCATAAAATAGCTTGTAGGCAACGATCCAAAAATTCACCGCCATGCCGACAAAAGAAAAACGTGTTTAAACAAAAAAAAAAAACTGTCATTTATTTATTTATCCTTTCTCTGTTAACATTACAGGTTATTAAGACCCAATGCGATAACAAGGTATTTTGATACATTACAGATCTACTTTATCTTTGGTCGGTTGCGTTAAATAAATAAAAAGAATAAAATTTGTTTATTTCAGGTTTTCCCATATTTTGTTAGTAATATTATGACTTAAACAGCTATGTTAGTATCTAATCATAATAAAGCGAGTAGGTAATACAAAATAAACCTAATTCATGAACCTGCCACCTTCTGGGGCGCACATTCGTCGATCGTACCCAATGCTGCTTAATGGGGCAGTCTGGCTTTTCAGCAATGACCGATAGGATGGTGCTGGTGCTCCCCCTGACCCTGCGCATGAGCGAGGCCACGCGGCGCCTCACTGTCGCCCCGAACCCTTCCGTACGGGCGTGTGCAAATATGGCCGATGCGCTGCAGTACCGTGGGAGCCCCAGCATCACCCTAAAAGCATTGTTGTATTGTACTCGGAGCGCGTTGAAGGCCCGCAGCGTGTAGTTGACCCACAGACTGCACGTGTATAAGTTTCGACAGTATGCTTTGAAAAGCGTTATTTTTACTTAAATGTAACAATACATAAAACTACCGCTAAGCCGTCAAACGCGATGCCGCTTTATAAATGTTCAAAGTAAAATAAGCTCTCGACTGTAGTGATACGACATAGTCTGCGCGCAAAAATTACAAACGTTCGAAAACCTAATGTTTATGTTATTGCACTATCTATTGTAATAAATTGTATCCATTCGGCGAGGGCGGTAACTGCCTACTTAGTACTAGTACTTTAGTTTTCCCGCGAATGTCGTATGCACAGCATGTGTTATCAGTAAGAAGTGCAACATGGATAGACATTACAACTACAGCAATTTGGAGTACGTCGCTATGGTGCAACTTTATGCTAGGGCTGATTATGACTCTCATGCTGCCCGGCGACTTTACGCGGAGCAGCAATACCTGCAGTCCCTCCGTCTTCGCGAGATTCAAAACCCCCAAGTCCCATCGCCACGGACCATCGTAGCGGCGATACGGCGGCTACTAGACCATGGTCAATTCCAAACACCAGCACATGCACAGGGCAGAGGTCGATCGGCCGTTATTTCGGCAGCGCTCGGCGAGGAGACCATCGAGTACTGCGAACAAGATCCTCGTCGATGTACGCGTCAAGCCGAGGCAATGTTTAACGTAAGCCATTATTACTTCTGGAAATTACTGAACGGGGAAGGACAACACCCTTACAATTATCGCGGCGTTCATGCTCTGGGTGAAAATGGCCCTCAAAACCGAATTTCCAACTGTCAGTGGTTGATCGACAATCAGGATAAAAACATTTTATGGACGGATGAAGCAACTTTTACGCGAGTTGGAATATTTAACCAGCGTAATGAACATTTTTGCTTGGCTTTACATGTTTTCCGTGAATGTGCGCATCAAGTACGTTTTAGTGTTAAAGTGTGGGCCGGAATAATTAATGGGACCTCATGGGACCGTTTTTTGTGACAGGACACTTAACAGGTGAAATCTATCTGGAAATGTTACGTGGTCTTATTCCGGACCTATTAGATGACCTTCCATTATCAGTGCCAATGTAAAATCTTTTTTATCAGAACGATGGGTGCCCGGCTCATTATCACCGTGTTGTACGAGAGCACCTGAACTCGGTATTTTCCCAGCGCTGGATTGGGCGCGCCGGGCCAGTGCCTTGGCCACCAAGAAGCCCAGACCTAACTCCATTAGACTTTTTCTTGTGGTCTGAGGTTAAGTGCCTAGTGTATCGTGAAGAGTATGAAACTCGTGACTCGTATTGACTGCTATAGTGGACGCTTTTAATATCGTGCGTAGAGACAGAGACACCTTATTTAAATTAAATGACAATCAATTAAAACGTGCGCGATTGTGTGTACAACGCAGAGACTTACACTTTGCACAATTACTCCGTTACCGGGAAGTGTAAGTAAGTACCTACTCGTACTTTTGTAAATAATGGACATTTAGAAGTAGTTTAGCTGATCAGAATTATTGTAAATAAGTTGATACAAATTTTTTTAAATACGCCTCAAATACATTTTTAGGTATCTGAAAAATTATCGTAATTTTTTTTTTTGTGTTTACTAAATTGCAGCTAAAAAGTATGTATGATGGTCCTAAGCCCGTCGAAGTATGAAGGGAAGATTTGAATAACTTGTTGGATAATAGCTGAAGCACGCGGGTCGATGGCCCCGCGCGATTCAGCTGTAGATATCGGCAGGTTACTATTAGTTCGTGCTCACTTTCGAGTTTTGTTTATCACTATCTTAAATCTACCTTTTCATGATTCTAATATTTTATTTACTGATGAAACGATTGTATTACTAAGACAAAACCATTTCGCTGCTGGAAAACAACCATTAAAATTCCACGGTGTATAACACAAATCGACCCCAAATTTCAGCAATCTAATTTACTATCTCTAACAAAAGATAATGATATGCACAAGACGTGGTTATAAATAATAAGCTATATTAGATACTATACTTGTGCCAAGCTCGATAAAGAATACAGGTAAACAAACCAATTTAGCGTTATCACGACACACATTTTACTAATCTCCTATAACATAGGTACATGCTAACTGTTTATTATCATTATTTCTTATTACGGTTATTACGGTATATTTCAATAGAATCACTAAAATAACATGCATATTAACTTGCTATTTCGAAAAATCATTAAAAAAGTCGAAATTAATTTTATGTGAAAACCCTACAAAAAAAAAAGAAACTTGGACGAAATCCGGGTATTACACACAGTTTGTGGAATTCAGACTATGAATAAAGTTGAGTTGCACGTTGCAAGCGTCGATGTCAGAGACACCCTTTATATACATTTTTTAATATTAATTGTTCCAGCATTCCTGTCCGAAGTGAACAGTCTCCGGCTGGCGTGCGAGGCGGAGGCACAAGGCGAGCGAGGTGCAGTCCGAGGTGCCAGCGCTCCCATCGTGTTCTGTTGTGAACACGGCGCAGGGAGAGCAGGAACTGCCCTCGCAGCCGACCTGCTACACGATATACTGGATAACAATCAAGTAAGATCTGCAGCCTCCACTTTCTTAGTAGAAGATCTGTTCTCCATATCACGTGACATTGCCATGGAACAAATGTATCTATTGTTTGAATTCAGCGAAAACTAATGAAATAAGGTTATTTTTTCAATAAGAACTAATGACTTCCATTCCATCACAATGTGCATATTTCGTTAATTTAAATTAACGTCGTCTCAACCTGAGCTCTTTTTCCTTAAAAGCCACTTCCACGTCTACGTTTAAACTATATTAGTTCAATAAATACGAGTTGTGTCTAGGCGGTACGGTTTGGAGTCCGGATTGGGTCAGGGACGATCTGAAAAAAATGCCAGAATACATGATCTGGCATATAACGTGTCTTTGAGGCCAGGGATATCATACACTAAAACAGTACCTTAACGGTGTAGACCTCTTGTGATGGTAGACTAGTTAAAATATCTGACTCACTTATTGACCACTGACCTCAAAGACAATGAAGATATTTATAGGGAGCGGGGGTTGGTGTGTGAGAGAGCTAACATCACGCCAAGCGCACTATATTTAGTGCGTAGTGCGCGTCTCTTTACACATGCAGTCTGTGGGCTCATTATACTTAAAATTCATAGAGCGCCCTTCGCATCCAATACAATAACGCATTTAGGGGGATTGCCCCGATTCTGCAGTGTATCAGGGATGTTTGCCAAAGTTCGTGTGATTTGTTTCTATACGGCCATGAGGAAGCGGTGCGCATGTTTGGTCCGTGGAGTGCAGGACAGCGTCAACAGCATCCTTCCTAGCTATGATAGCTGGCATGACTGTCAGTTTGTAAACCACTCATCATCTTCATGTCAGCCACAGAAAGTCCACTGCTGGACATAGCTCATAGCTGGGGAGGTTTTGAGCCATGTCCAGTAGTGGGCAAGGATTTCCAAAAAGACCGGTTGAACGCAGCCTGCATCCAGCCCTTCCCTGCGATTTTAATCAGGTCATCCGACCACCTAGTCGGAAAAACACTCTATAGACCACTGTCACAATGTAATACGTTTTGTTTTGTTTGTATATGTATCACTAACATAGTTTCTAGTCACGTTGTTACAAACAATATTAGTCTTGTTGCTCGAAATAAATGATGTTACTTTACTCAGGAGCTGGACATCCCGCGCACCATCAGCATGCTGCACCAACAACGTGCCAACTTGATACAGAACGTGCAACAGTACAAGTTCTTACATCAGTTGCTGCTACAATACCTGAAACAGTCGCGACTCATATAGACCTGGATTCCTGAAGACAGGAAGGAATCTACAAAGTATAACCTTGAAAACCAGGATTTCGCCTGGCCTAACCTAGATATATGCCAGGTGTACCCAAGTAAGATGTAGCAGTCAGAATGCAGTCACACAGACTGAAAGGCATTTTCAGTGTTTTTATTTAAAATGGCTTTTAAAATTTAAAATGTAAATAATGTGAGACGAGTTATCATTTTATTTATTAATAAGAGGAATACTCACGACTGCTAATTGAATCTTTACTAAATAGTTATTAAACAATATAGTATAAAATAACAACCGAAAAATACGAAAACAACAATACGAATCGAAATTAACACAAGATAACACGGTCGTGCTAATACAATGCAAATAGATTTTTCCTGCAACTTCATATTTAGTGCAGGACTAGGTCATAAGTGAATTAGTTATTTTCTAATAAATGATTGCATATAATTGATTAAATAGTGCCTTATCAACGAGTCAAGAGTCGAGATTACTAAGTATCGAAATCCCAACTCTAGGTTTTATCTATATATGAGTGAACCGAAACGAGTCGGTTATATCGATATTTATGAAGTTTAATCGATACTCTGCTAGTTGCTCAACACGACGGTAAATATAACAGCATGCCTTACACAAATTATATCATAATTTGACCCTAAGGTTGACACAATATTGTAATATAATCACCTAGTTCTAATATGAACATTATACATTTAGATATAAGATATAATATCGATCGACTGGATCATAGATCTAATACTTATGAGATTTTTACGATTTATGACTGAGATGTTAAAAGTTCCACCTTCGTCTAGTGATCTTGTATATTATGTATTTATTTAACGTTTTTGAAGTGATGTTTGTATAGAAAGTGATTTTTTTATAAACTTACAGAGTTTTTTGTGATTGTTGAATGGATTTTTATATGATATGCTCGTTGTGGGGATGATTTATATGTAAATTGATGAAAAGTATTATTTAGTAGCACAAGAGGCAGGGTATCTGGTGCTCATCGAGTAAATTGTATCTAAGTGCGGTAATAATCATAGTTTTTTGTGATCAACAGTGCATTGATGATATAATTAAAAGTTCGTGTAACTACTTTATTTCTCGCCACAAGTTTTTTTCTCTTACAAAAAGATGCCAAAACGCAAATAAATAACAGTCGCTTAAGTAAACCTAAACGACAAGACAATACTCTCTAATTCTTTTATTTCAACCACTATTTACAACTACACCAATACTCCTCGTTTATATCTATCGTGTTTCTGACAGATACCCCGCCTCGCAATAGTTAGTGTGAATCGTAACGACGTGCCTTAGTCACAGATCACGAGGATCTGATGAACCTATCGCGTGCCTTCTAGACTTACGTTTTATATAAACTACGAGGAAATTTAATAATCTCATTCATTCATAAAATTCGCCTTCTTTCTATAAGAAGCGTTATTTCGCGTGTGGAACGCACGCTTACTGACACGAGAATTTGTGTGTTCACCCTAATGCTCTTCGTCCAAATATTTGTGTTTTTTTATTAATATAAAATATAGGGTATATTTATGTTAAGGTTCATTTTTAACATTTGCTCAAATAAAGTCAAGTACATGTAATGGAAACGATTTATTCGTAATTAAAAGATTACAGTAAATAATTTATATATTTTGAAGTGAAACTTCTTTAGGCACGCTTGACTTGGGGAGTAAGCTAGCGAAAGCGTTACGAAAAATGATCGGGCAAGGCGAACGGAAGTTAAGTGGGGGATATAAGCACAGAGGCGCCCGTGGCGCGAGCTTGGTACTACGAGGTCTACGAGTTTTTTTTTTTTCAATAAAAATAGAAGATTATGCAAAAATATTATTTATTTTTTTTTTAATTTTGAGACACGGGTACACTCATTTATTTATTTATTTACACTTAACACTATACATTAAATTTTATGTTGACTGACAACCATTAAGGGGGTCAGTTAACATAAAATTTGGTACCGCCTACTTCACAGTCCCTCCTGTATCCCCCTCCCCTCCCTTACTCCCCCCCCCTCACCCCTTAATATTCCCACAAAACTACCCCCGACCCCCCTCATTGATTACCTCACCCCCCCGTGGATTATCTCGGGAACCAGAGGTCGTGGACTACCCGAGTTTGGGGTCCCCTGAATCAGGAGGAGGAGCCCGACCTTTTGGCCCCGAGGGAATCCACTCCCCCCTCTCCCCCTCCCCCGCAACCCCACGAAACCTATCCCCCCCCCCGACCCCCTTTAGTTACCTCACCCCCCCGTGGACTATCTCGGGAACCAGAGGTCGTGGACTACCCGAGTTTGGGGTCCCCTGATTCAGGAGGAAGAGCCCGACCTTTTGGCCCCGAGGGAATCCACTTTTTTTTTTCAATAAAAATAGAAGATCTATGCAAAAATATTAATTTACCAATGAAACCATGAAATAAATTTAAATATTTATAGAAAATTAATATATGTATATGTGTATACATGTATATATTGTACACACATATATATACAACGTGGTTCAGAAAGGTGAAACAATACTTTCAGATATTGAAGTATAGCTTATAAACTTCAACTTGACCTAGTCATAAATTTGAAATACTAAGATTTTTTTTTTCCTACAAAATAAATAAAAATATTTATTAAACATTTTGTCGACAACCCTAAACTTACGCTACAGCTGACGCTACGCGCCGACTAGCCGTGCCGTCTGCTAAATACCTACCGGCATACATTATACCTACTGGTTCGCGTCAATAAAGACACTTACGTAAATATGTACCTACTCACTTATTTGTCCTTAAAAATCAGTCTTGTTTTTCCTACCAGTCAGGCACGTCGGAGATTCGCATTCAGGTAAAACTCAACAACGTGATCAGCCGATTAAATGAAATACAAACCAATAAGGGAAGAAAAAAAGATTAACAAAAAAAAAAAAAAAACAATTAACAGCCAAACTTTTAATATTACATTAAGTACTATGACACACAATAACATAGGTACATACCTACGCTAATAATAAACCACATCACAAATAATCCGATAAATAAATACAGCAATACAATTTTCAATGCAAGTAAATCAATTTTACTTTTACGCAGCATCGTACAGACGACAGCAGGTCAAGCTACCCGAAACTGTCAAATATTTCCAATCAACCTTGAGCCTTAATACTTAAGAGATAAAGTTGAAACTCCAATAAAGAAATCTGACAGATTGCAGTAGCTTGACGTGCTGTCGTCTTTACACAAAATAAAATAAAGTGTAACATTAGGTCTTCGGCAAACAGTGAATGTACCTACTCTGTAAACCTCTGCCAACACCTTCGGCTAGAGTAAGCCTGACGATGATTATGTTATGTGTTAAAATGAAAACAAAGATTGGTAGGTACTCCTAGCGCAACAAGTAACCCTACCCAGTACATTATTACAGGATAATTTGTTAGGTAGTTAACATTTTGAACACTCACTCATTCATTTCTTTGCAAAGAAGTGTTTTATGATTTGATGATATTTATGTAAGCCCTAAGGTACCTTACCGTGTTTTTACATTTTTGAACCAAATTACCGCGCTTGATCATGCATTACACACACTGAAATTGTACATCCGTGTAAGCTAGTAGGTCTATGAAGTCACTGCACTTAAGATAATGTAGGTATTAGGAATTTAATATCACAAAAAGATCTTGGTATGATTTTATCAATCACAGACTTTGGGTCGTCGTCGTTTATAAAAAGGGTTCGAAATGACCACCTCCATTTTTCACACACAAAGATGTTCTACGTAATAAGGACGATCGAGTGTTCCTTAACATGTCCGGGGTTACCGAAGCAAACGCCGTTTCAATTTTAGATTTCATCTCGTCTGATGAACTACACACTTGCGAATAAACACAATTTTTTACGTAAACCCACAAAAAATGTCCATTGGTGTAAGGTCCGGGGAACGAGGAGTCAGGATATGGGTCCTCCTCTGCCAATCCACTCGGTAAATTGTTCATTTAAGTAGTCTCGAACAGGCCGCGCGTAATGAGCTGGTGCACCATCATGTTGAAACACAATTTGACAGTACCTAAGTAGCCACAGGTAAGTTTTCGAGGGTCTCTTCCACAACTCTTGAAAGTACATTCAAGTATTCCTCAGCGTTGACACGTTGTGGCAACCAAATTGGTTCGATAAATTGGTCACCGAGGATACCAGCCCAGACGTTGATACGCCACTGAGCCCACATGTGCTCGTTGTGCGTATTTATTATACCATTTCTAGTAAAGGAAGCCTCGTCCGCCCACAGCACCTTTGTTGGAAACCTTGGGTCGGTTTGCACCCGGTTGTTGTACCAAGTACAAAAGTTGATTCTTGGCGCGTGGTCTGCAGTTGTGAGTTCTTGGGTTCGATGAAAATGCTAGGGATGTAGACCGTCGCCCGTCGCCACACCAGTGTATGGTTCACATTAAATACAGCGGCAGCTCGAAGAGTACTAGTTCTAGGTTCGTTGCTAAAGTGCTCGATAATCTGTGTCTCCAAAACGGTGCCAGAGCGAGAACCAGGGCGTCCCTCACTCGCAGAACGATGGAAGGAACCAGTACTTTGCAGCCGTAGACACATGTTCCTGAAGCACGTATACGACGGCAGGCGTCGCTGATCAGCGGCGGGTTTCCCGTCAACAAACCGTTGCTGGTATAAATTTCATGCTCCATAGATACTATCTCCAGCAGCACCAACACAGAGAATCATAGTATTCACTGTTTGAATATTCTTCACCACGACGAGGTATTTTGAAAACCGTTGACAACACGTAACGCGGAACCGAGCAATTGCAAAGCAGCGACTTCACCTCGGGACGATTAGTATGCAACTAGTCAAGGTCAATTCGGGACTCGTTCGGGACTTGCAAAAAATTAATAAAAAATCAAGAATAGGTAGTTACCTAAACCTACGTACATTTTAGGGTTCCGTTTACCGAAAAACCAATAGTGACTGATATTCTTATCTACAGACACACCTATGCAACTAATTAAGATTTTTAACACTTAAATAAAAACAATAAGTATTCTTAATCAGTTTTGAATCTAAATACGGTAAGTCAAAACTTATTACGTTTGTAATTTTCTAACGAGAAACGAGAGGTTATTATACCCATTCCTTGCATAAGTTAAGGTATCAAGTACAAGCGAAGGCTTATTAAATGGGCTTACTAAAACAGGGCCCCCACATTGAAATAATTAAATAATATGAAATTAAAACAATATGAAAGAAGTTAGTTATTAAAACTATATTTTATACGGAACCATTTCATAATGATGCTTTTATTAGTGGGCGTGTCAAAGGCACCGCTGGTTACTCGCCGCTTGGCCGGTATTGGTCAATAATTCATTGATAAATACCGACAATCCACGTTGACTAAAGAGATTAAAAATACGTTGTAAAACAGACACGACATTGAAGTGTTTTCTTGCTTCTGAGAAGCTATCCAAGACTGATCTGAGCATGAAAATTAAAAGATCGTAATTAATTATTGAAAACAACAAAGTTAATAGTACCATTAATAGGGGTAGATGCAAGAAGTTTTCATTGAATTTACTTCACATTATAAAAACTATGTTTTTATTACACTGATTAGTTGAATAAGACGATAGGCATTAAATGTGCCGATACAAATAAGTCGACTCTGTTTTATAATCTTTAAAATTGAATTTTAAAGTTATTTCTAGGGTCATCACTGCGAAGTTTTCGCACTAAACTTCAAAGCAAAATAATTAAAAAACCCATGCACTTAGGTACCTCACACCGGTGCCATAGGTATACAACATACATATATTTTATATACTGAAAGTATTATTTCATATTTCTGAAACAGATTGTATATACATACAGATGGTGCGAAAGAAGTTTCACTTCAGTCGTGTGGTCATAAGCACACTCGTTTTTTTTTTAAATATATACATATTTTTATGTATTCAGAGGGCGATATACTCAACGTTTGTATGAAATTGTTAAAATTCTTCGTAGTGACTGTTTTATACCGTTTGTATTCGATGTATGGTCGACTTTGTCAGTGACTGTCTTATGTTCAAGTATTATACCTAGTTGTTGAAAATTATTTTTGTAATCTTTGAGTTATGTGACGACAGACAGACTATATGGTTCAGGTTGTTTATGGAGCGCATTTAAATATAATAAAACTCTAACAAGTGAGTCATCGTACACACAATACGATGCACCTTTTACAAGTTATATGTCTAGTATTGCCCACGCGTTTAGCACACCACTTTCAAAGCTACAGATATTTATCCTGACAAGAATCCAAGAAATCACTGCAGTGCAATACTTTGCGAACTACGATGCCTTAAAAGCAATTATTTTAATTAGAACATGTAAAAAGGCGCTTATAATTGACTTCTTGGGTTGTTGAGGAGAACGTACTCCGTGATTACTCGTCAAGTTATAACGCAATCATTGTTTTTTTTTTACGATTTTTATGAATTGCAATACGCGTATAGTAAAAACCGGTTAAACGCGTTCAATTTACCGAATGCAACTTGCTTGTGATCCTACTAACACAGCGATCAACCTAAATTCCGTCCTATCTGTCGATCCATATCCATTGTAAAGTCAGGGGAATTAATTTTTATGCAAATCGACACTCTACTTCAATGTGCCGTATTGTGTTTGAATATACGGACAATAAGTTGGTGATCAATTTGCTTTACAATTGATTTCCCTAGGTGTACATGTGGTGCACAAATGTGTTCATAATTACTGTATGTAGTGTAGTTTGTCTGAACTAAAACTGCGCGCCCCTTCGCTAAATGTTATATTTATTCATCATCATCATCTCAGTCTCGTCAATCCCTCAAAAAAAAATCAAAGCTTTTTCAGCTTTGTAGTCTAGGGTCCGCTTTACCAGTCTAACAGCTGATTTTTTGATAAACTTTGATATTACTGAATGTTATATTTAGTGTATGTAATTACTCTATTTCTTCATTCATACCTAGCGGTAATTGATGATAGCAACCCACAGTGTTCACAGCGTGTATATGTACGACTAACTGTGCCCCGCGGCTGCACCTGCATTGGTCTTGATTCCGAAGGAACATGAGGATAAAAAGTATTCTATGTGTTATTCCTGGTTATAAACCATCTGTGTGCCAAATTTCATCTAAATCCGTTCAGTAGTTTTTGCGTGAAATAGCAACAAACATCCATCGATACTCACAATCTTTCGCATTTATAATAACAGCTCACTCTTGGATTTTCATGTTGTGCTCCTTCGATTACACATTTGCATCTTACATTGAATAATATGATAGGAATTCACAGCATACTTATGTTTTCTTTATATTTAGTTCATTTATCGTTCAAAATACACTTATGGGGGGGGGGGGGGGGGCTCAATTTTAGCTGAGACAAACCATATACTTGTCTAGTCCGAAGGCAACTCCATATTATTGTTAGTTCGTGTGTACGTAGCTTGGACTGTATTTTTATGAACGCTATTTTAAAGGTTTACGGTCTTTAGTCACTTGTGAATTATGATTTACAGTGTTCACCGTGTTGTTTGTGATGTATTTATGATTATGACTAATTTTTTATATTTTACTACAGTAACTTCTGTATAATTCCGGTATTGACATCTTTATTGTGAACGTCCTGCCGGCAAGAGTGCCGTCTTCAGACGGGAGAACATTCTAAACTTCGTGAGATACTGACAATAAAATATACTAAAACGTTTACAGTCTTATTATTTTAAATACATACTATTGTCTTCCAGTCAGCCAGCCTGGCATTGTCCTGTTTCCTAGAACTTAAACGCAGCGCCACCTACCGGGTCCAATTGTGAATCTAAGTCAACAGGTCAACTAATATACTAAAGATTTCACCGCCATCAGTGCAGCCGTTTAGGAGTTCAATGACACAGACGTACAGAAGAATTATAAATATATAACTTCGGAATACCTTCTCTGAGTTTTTTTTTTTTTATATAAACTATAAACTAGCGCTTGACCGCAATCCCGCCTGATGGTAAGCAGTCGCCCGACGAGGCCTGGTCTTTCAAAGAGTTTGCTCACCTCGTCGAGCAGCACGATGGGCCGGTAAGCGGACGGAGAGTCCGCAGGGCATCCTGATTTCTTTATAAGGACCAATTTCCCTGTCTTCCAGCGAAGTGGGAACTGGCCCCTATATAATAGTAAAAATACTATTAATAGATTTTTTTTTTCATTAAATTTTAAACTAGCGCTTGACCGCAATCCCGCCTGATGGTAAGCAGTGATGCAATCGTTGATGGTAAAGCGCACTAGTTTATTAAGAGCCTATTCACTCTAGCCTTGAAGACACTCAAATTGTAGTCCGACGGAAACACCGCCACTGGCAAATATTTCCAGTTTTTTTTTTTGATATGGCATCTCGTAGTTGACCTTGAGAGGCCGTGACTACTTAACCGGACTTTAAATTTTTCCAGTCCCTCGAGGTACGCGGTATAAAGGAGGAGGCGAAACGCTTCGTCCGGATCATAGAGGTGTTAACAACGTAAGGGTGGAAACTCGCCGTACGACGGGTTGTCTGATGGGGGAATTAAATCATGCAATTTCCTCGCACACTCCCCAAAATGGCATCCTATAGAACACCAAAAGGCTGGCTACTCTACGCCTGTGCTCTAGGCTTTGAAGACCATCTCGAGTTAAAACAGGGTTACCAATCAGCCTCTTCGCACGCCTCTCCACTGAATCCAAAGTGGCCAGGTGGCACTTAGCAGCACCAGCCCAAATGTGACTGCAGTACTCCACACACGATCGGACCTGAGCTTTGTACAACATTAGAAGCTGCCCTAGTGTGATGTAATGCCGGACCTTTGCGATAACGCCAAGTTTCCTGGCAGCCACCTTGGCCTTGGATTCAATGAACCGCCCAAAGTTTAGGTTCGAGGATATCTCAACTCCCAAAAGTTGAAGGCGGTCGGTACACTCCAAGGATACATTTCGAAAAGTAGGAGCCAAGGCGAAAGGGCTCCTTTTGGCGATGAAAAGACATGGCTGTTTTGGCAGCATTGAATGCTACAAGATTGGCATTGCCCCATTCGGAGACTGCCTGTAATGCAACACTCGTTCGCTCTACCATAGCCTCTCTTTCGGATCGCATTGATTCCCTACTAGCCCGAGCATCCGGCAGGTATCTCTCCACAACTGTGCTGTCATTTGCATACCCATAGATACCGGGCATCAGCAGATCGTTAATATGCAGTAGGAACAGAGTTGCAGAGAGAACAGACCCCTGAGGAACACCGGCAGTCAGTCGACATGGGCTCAGATGAGCATCCAACAACTCGGAGGGACCGTTCAGTCAGGAAGTCTTTTACCTAGCTAGTCAGGCTAGGGGAAATGCCGTACACCGAAAGCTTACTCAAAAGGCCAACGTGCAATACCGAACCGTGCCGTGCCGATCGAAGGCCTTCGAGACAGCAATCGCTTCCCCATTTCTCTCAAGGGCCTCGCCCCACAAGCGAGTGGCATACACTAGTAGGTCCCCAGTTGACAGATTGCGGCGAAATCCGTACTGTCGGTCACTGAGGAGATCGTTATCTTCCAGGTATGCCAAGAGGCGCAAGTTCAACACACGCTCCATAATTTTGCAAAGTACGGCGGTAATCGAAATCGGCCGATAGTTGGTAGGATCGGCACGACTACCCTTTTTGGTCACGGGCTAAACGTTGGCAAGCTTCCAGGTCTTGGGCACTATACCAATCCTAAATGAGAGGTGATACAAGCGCGTCAATACAGGAGACAACTCGGGCGCACATGCTTTGAGAATAATCGCTGGTATACCATCTGAGCCACTAGCCTTATTCACGTCCAGACGACACAGTACTCTCAGAACCTCCTTGTTCCTAATGCGAACCTCTGGCATTGAAGTTCCGCAATGAGGTAAATTAGGTGGAGTAGCACTACCAGTATCAAGACGCGAACTATGAGCAAAGAGACCTGCTTTCTATGTCGCCGTATGAGCAAGTGCTCCATCAGGCCTAACCAGCGGAGGCAGTGTGGGCCGAAAGAAATTCGCCTCGACCGATTTGGCAAGGGACCAAAAAAGTCTGCTACGGGATGGCTGTGCAGATACCTTGTTGCCAATATGGGTAATGCGGCCGATGCGAGCCTTCTTAAGCGCCGTTTTGTAGGACATAACAGCAATATTTTTTGAGCTTAGATCCGGAGCTCCGCGGTCACTAGCGTCAACCCAGGTGAGAAATGCCGTGTGCTTACGCTGTTCAGCTTGGACAAAATCGGCATTGAACCATGGGCGAGCCGAGCCACGGACGGGCACGTCATTGAAGGGGTTAAAATACTTCATAGCTTGACGCACCACATTGGTTATAGCGTCCGCACAGCTCGACGGATTGTCAGAAGAGAAGCAGACCTGCTGCCAAAGATAAGAAGCAAAGAAGTGGCGCATCTCATCCCAATCTGCTAACCTGTATCGCCACATTCGCCACTCACCACGAGAGTCGTGATCTAGTGGGAAGAAGGACGATACAGCCTTCACCAGGTAGTGGTCTGAAGTGCCCAACGGTGAGGAAACTGTTACAACACATCTGTCCGGATCAGTGGTCAGCAGAAGGTTCAGTCAATTGGCAGTATGACCAACTACATCAGGCACCCTAGTCGCTTGCTCTACCAGCTGGGAAAGGCCCATTGAAAGCGCGAAGTTTCGCGCCTCTCTCCCAGCGTGGTCGGTCGTCTGGTACGGGAAAAGCCAGTCCTGGTTGCAGGCGTTGAAGTCCCCCAGAGCGACGAACTGTGCGTCAGGGTGCGTGCAGTACATTGTCAGCAGCCTCACTGAGGTGGTCAAATAATCGAGTTGTCTCCTAATCATCGCTGTGCGATCGGTAGACACAGGTGTAAACAATTTTGTCCACACCAGTGTCAACCAACAGCCATAGGGACGAGAAGTGTGGGTCTTCGAGGTGACGAAGGCGCCGGCAACAGATGTCAAGCAGTTGAATTATTCAATGGGTTACCAACTGATTTGAAATTGTTAATATATAATAGTCATTTATTTAAAAATAAATTAAAAACCTTCTTGTTGGAAAGATGTAGCATAAAATCTGTATCAGAATTCATGTCAAATGATACAAAATAAATAAAGTACCAGTGAACACGCTTTCGAATGAATTTCTTAACTTTGATTGTAGGTAACTACGTATTTACCCTATCATTATTAAAATTCGTAACCTTCTGATGTCATGTTATCAGATGGGTTACACAGTGGTGTTTTCCTGGGTGCCAGCTCATTCTGGTATTTCAGGCAACGAGCGCGCAGATTATCTTGCTAAAGAGGCTGTTTCTTGTGGTGACTGGTCGGACTATTTCAATTGTGTTCATGATTTGTGTGCTTTGCCTAAATCTACTCTTGATGAAACATGGAGAATTGCTTGGTCTGCTTCAAGCCAATCGAAGGGAAGGGCTTACGCTAAAATTCAAAATTCAATTCCGTCAAAGCCCTGGTTCTCTAAATTGAAGTTGAGCAGGAGAGTAACTTGTATTTTGACTCGTATGCGGTTGGGTCATGTTTGCACTCCTGCTCAACTCGCTAGATTTGGTATACTGGACAGTGATTTGTGCGAATGCGGTGAGGTGGGTGACCTAAACCATATCTTTTTGTGCTGCCCTAGATATAATCGAGTCTCATTTTATGAAAGCCTCCTTGAAATTCCCATCCCACTTCCTACTTCAGTAAACATCCTTTTATCCTATGGTGAACCGTCTGTGTATAAAGTATTTTCTTCATTTATATTAATTAATAACATTAAATTGTAAATATTATTCAATATATGTATTTTTTTTTTTATTTCATACTTATATATATCCTATTATTCTGTCCTTTCCTGATCCAATCCTAAATTCCGTTTCAAAATTTTATTTTCCCTTTTGTAAATACAAGTTTCCCCGTTTTATAAATAATAATCTTTAAAAAAAATACAATATGACTTGTCTTTGGCTCAATCGCTAATCGCGCAGAGCCATTAAAACCAAAAAGAAGAAGAAGAACTACGTATTTGACATTTTTTTTTTTTTATTTTCTTGTAATCATATCTGACATTATATATCTATTGACATACTTATGTATAATTGATTAACTTGTTATATTTCCCACAAAGTCAAATCAAGAATTGAATTGAATTGACTTGTTATATTTGTCTGTGATTATGTTTTATTTATATTCCAATTCGACACTTTTGATTTTTATAGCCGCATGTGGTATTTCTATTTTAATTTTATATGCAGGAAATGATGCTCCTATGACAAACAGCGAAGTCTCAGTAATAGGGTCCCACTTTTATCCTTTGGGCCATCATCATCATCATCAACCTTTTTATCGTCCCACTGCTGGGCACAGGTCTCTCTCATATAAAGAAGGATTGAAGGTAATCACTACGCTTGCTCAATGCAGGTTGGCGATTTCAGATTTTAATCTAGGTTTACTCAAAATGTTTTCATTCACCTTATAAATCAGTCATTGGTGTCCAAGATATACGACCAATGGAGTCTTAGTAATTGGGTCACGTTTTTACACCCTTGGTAGGTACGGAAGCTTTAAGCAAGGGCGGCACTGGCAAGTTTAATCCATCGAGCTAAATGCTTGCAACTAAAAGGCGTCCATTAGGAAAAATACAAGTTGTGTTGTGTTGGCAATGAACACAATGTGGTTTGAGTTGTGTTGGCAATGAACACGATATAGTTTGAGTTGTGTTGGCAATGAACACAATGTGGTTTGTGTTGTGTTGGCAATGAACACAATGTGGTTTGTGTTGTGTTGGCAATGAACACAATGTGGTTTGTGTTGTGTTGGCAATGCAAACAATGTGGTTTGTGTTGTGTTGGCAATGAACACAATGTGGTTTGTGTTGTGTTGGCAATGAACACAATGTGGTTTGTGTTGTGTTGGCAATGAACACAATGTGGTTTGTGTTGAGTTGGCAATGAACACAATGTGGTTTGTGTTGTGTTGGCAATGAACACAATGTGGTTTGTGTTGAGTTGGCAATGAACACAATGTGGTTTGTGTTGTGTTGGCAATGAACACAATGTGGTTTGTGTTGTGTTGGCAATGCAAACAATGTGGTTTGTGTTGTGTTGGCAATGAACACAATGTGGTTTGTGTTGTGTTGGCAATGAACACAATGTGGTTTGTGTTGTGTTGGCAATGAACAGAATGTGGTTTGTGTTGTATTGGCAATGAACACAATGTGGTTTGTGTTGTGTTGGCAATGAACACAATGTGGTTTGTGTTGAGTTGGCAATGAACACAATGTGGTTTGTGTTGTGTTGGCAATGAACACAATGTGGTTTGTGTTGAGTTGGCAATGAACACAATGTGGTTTGTGTTGTGTTGGCAATGAACACAATGTGGTTTGTGTTGTGTTGGCAATGAACACAATGTGGTTTGTGTTGTGTTGGCAATGAACACAATGCACAATATTGTTATTATTATTCATTCTCCATTTTACCTTCTCTAACTTAAATGGTTTAGTTCTATAGCTTACGCAATGTTCGTGTTATCTAACAGCTCAATTGTGTTGCCATTACGTGCTGGTGAAGCTCAAAAAAAAAACATAAAACATAGTCTAAAATTATTATATTTCAGTAAAAAATTATACAATAACCTATTGCTTACACTAGGATCACGGCGGCGGGTAGTAAGGCCGCGGCGGCGGGCCGGGAGGGGGAGGTCCTCGCCCCGGCAGCGGGGGGAAATAGTTGGGAGGAGGAACGTTTACTGGGGGGAAGCGCGGGGGCGCGGGCGGAGGCTCCGAGTACACCATCCCGCCGGGCGGGGGACCCGCCAGCGGCAACCTTGGGGGCGGCGGCAGGGAGGGCGGCGGCGCAGTATACACCGGCGGATACGGCGCCGCTATCCCGGGATACGCTGGATACGTATAACGTATCGGCTCCATCTTCGGAGGCTCTAATTTAACGTCGGCGCCATTCTTCATGGGCGTCAGCGCCGGTTTAGAAACTACAACGGCGACAGGAGATGCGGAAGTTGGCGGTGTAATGGAGAGGGGCTTCTTGTCGTTTTTTGGCTGCTTGGCGGCTGAAGGCG
Organism: Sesamia inferens; assembly: GCA_037179545.1. Lineage (NCBI taxonomy): Eukaryota > Metazoa > Arthropoda > Insecta > Lepidoptera > Noctuidae > Sesamia > Sesamia inferens. The sequence continues at coordinate 30,305,820 of CM073937.1, read as the reverse complement.
GGGGAGGGGAGTCGCCTCCCGACGAGTGCGGCTGAGGCGAGTACAGATCTAACACCTGGAACAAACACATCATTATTAAACTGCTAGATTCCAAGCTCCAGCATATAACTGCAGCTTGCATATAGGAAATCCCTAAAGTCAGCCATCATAACAATAGCTTTATTTTGATATGAGAAATACTCAATACTCATACTAGATGCTAAACCCAAACTGTGAGAGCTACTCAAGTCGTACCAAGACATTATGCATGGCTTTAGAGCCATGCATAATGTCTTGGTACGACTCATGAACTCATGAAGTCATGAGATACTCTTAGGAGTATCTCATGACTTCATGAGTCATGCATAAAATATCATAATATCCTATCAATCTGGAAAAATACATTGACTAGGGATACTCAGGTCCCAATGTGGCCTAGTTATTTTCAAGTTATCACCTGGTAACCTGAGTCTTTAGCATTTGTAGTCAATACAAACATCAGCTACCACCATAACTAATGGTAATTAGCAATGTAAACATTCACATAATCCAAAGATTAATAGAGAAACATTTGGATTCATTAACATATTTATTATTGGAAGAGAAGGTAGGAAAACAAAAAAATAAAAACATGAACAAGACAATTTGACTTTTAACTAGGTAATCATAAGTACTGAATGTTATTAACTCTATGTAATCTTAACCCTTAACCAGGCTATGGATTGAGAATTTCCCACATAGTATTTTCTTAAGTTATTACCAGGTTTTGGTAAAGAATCTTCCACAATCTGTCAAAAAGGCTGACATAAGAAATATTAATTATTGTAACACAAAAAAAAAGTGTGACTGAACACAAATGTCACTTTTGCAGCCATTTGCTCTGTGGCCGGCCGTTAAACGTAAATTTTTGTGACTAGTGCACCGTAATTTTAAACATTATGGCGAATCGGAGAAAGGTAAGTCGTACAATTTTTTGATATGTTCGAGAATTTAAGTTTTTCTAGTGATTTGTGTATAAATTCTCAGTAAAAACTTCAAAAATATCGTGTTATAACGAAATAATACATGTGGGGAACCGTATACCCAAAGGCTGTGAATGTCTAATTATTGTGGGTGTTATTATGTCCATTGCCCGGTGAATCAAAATCATTATTTTATACTATGTTTTTGCCACGGGTTTTACTTAGGATTTATTCACGGTCATTTATCGAAGTATAAAATGTGGGTGGTAAACTTTTCTCGTCATAATTTGTCAGTCTACTTTAGTGTATTTTTGTTATTCAGGTACTAAACGATCAACAACTCGAAAGTATGCTAAATTAAATGTTTTCATCTGAGGATGAAGAAAATGATGAAGAAGAAGACCCATATTTAGATTATGTCCCAAAACTGTTGATGAAGCAATGCCACTTTGTATTCGATTGCCTGCACCATCCTCTAGCTTGTTCACTATCTGCCAAAAAAATCAAAATCCAGAAATTCTCAATAATCTTTGAGAATTTCCGGATATTGGTTTTTGTGGCTTTCTTTGTTTTTTTTTTTTCTAGTATGAACAATTAATAATAAAAATTCTATCAAAATGACTATCGTTTTTTATTTTATATATAGATAATAATTATGTCGTCGTCTAGACAGGCAATGGGATTATGTTTTCCCACATGGTTTTTTTCAGGTTTTCAGCAGGTAATTTATTAAATATTATTGATAAAATTTCATACCAAATGTTTTTACTCATCTAAATCTACGAAAAAATATTATTACTGCAGGATTCGTCCGAGGCCTGGTAAAGAGTTATGATAGCAGATTTCTTAATTGCTTATACAGTTTCACTCATTACATATATTTTTTTAAATGTTGCTCCAACCTAGGAATTTCTCCTGTATAGTGGGTTTGTTTACAAACATATAAACTCACATACACAAACAGCTGTTTTTTAATTGTATATTTGTATTTGTTTTAATAATATTTATATCATTTCAAAAGACATTAAATATTAAGAAATATTCCATCAGTGAGGTTCAGGTCAGTGTTAGGTTGTATCTTGATCATAGCATTGATTATAAAAGGTACATAATTACACAATTATAATCATAAATACGTGTCTTTCTAAGATTTGTACCATCCCCAATTTTTTCTTATGATAAAAACCTAAACCCATGTTTTATCATTGACTGTGATACTTTATAAAAGGAAAAATACTAATATAAACATAACAATCTACACTATTAGTTATAGTCATAAGTATTTGTGAAATAAAATTGACATCTGACAGTTTTTGTATAAAAGTATCAAAAATTAAATTTTAAATCAGCTCTGAAACTGTGTAAGTAAAACTATGTAAGTATTAAATTCGGTAATAATAACTTCTTTGATAACGAAACTCACTTGATGGCATATATCCTCAAGCAACTCCATTGTGATGTCTTCAACAAACATGTCCCACCATGCATTATGCTTGGGGTTTCGTCCATTCCAGTCCAGAACTTCAAACTTGCTAAGCTTGCCTGCTAAGAACATCAGTGCTACAGCTATCACTTCCGGTTCCCATTGCAAGCACAATGTTGTGCACAAACTGGAAAAATAGAGGTTTATGATAATTTGTGAAGTATTAGTTCAGCCAACAATGAGTGTAGAGACAATATTAACTTTAGATGTTTCTTTCTTTCAGTAGACAATACAAATGACCAGCCGAGAATAACCGACCAGTCACTAAAGCTTTCAATTTCAAACAAGTGAAAGTATTGCATGTGTAAACTGCTGATTGATTCTGTAAAAAAAAACGAGTGTGCTTATGACCACACGACTGAAGTGAAACTTCTTTCGCACCATCTGTATGTATATATATATATGTGTGTACAATATATACATGTATACACATATACATATATTAATTTTCTATAAATATTTAAATTTATTTCATGGTTTCATTGGTAAATTAATATTTTTGCATAGATCTTCTATTTTTATTGAAAAAAAAAAGTGGATTCCCTCGGGGCCAAAAGGTCGGGCTCTTCCTCCTGAATCAGGGGACCCCAAACTCGGGTAGTCCACGACCTCTGGTTCCCGAGATAGTCCACGGGGGGGTGAGGTAACTAAAGGGGGTCGGGGGGGGGGATAGGTTTCGTGGGGTTGCGGGGGAGGGGGAGAGGGGGGAGTGGATTCCCTCGGGGCCAAAAGGTCGGGCTCCTCCTCCTGATTCAGGGGACCCCAAACTCGGGTAGTCCACGACCTCTGGTTCCCGAGATAATCCACGGGGGGGTGAGGTAATCAATGAGGGGGGTCGGGGGTAGTTTTGTGGGAATATTAAGGGGTGAGGGGGGGGGAGTAAGGGAGGGGAGGGGGATACAGGAGGGACTGTGAAGTAGGCGGTACCAAATTTTATGTTAACTGACCCCCTTAATGGTTGTCAGTCAACATAAAATTTAATGTATAGTGTTAAGTGTAAATAAATAAATAAATGAGTGTACCCGTGTCTCAAAATTAAAAAAAAAATAAATAATATTTTTGCATAATCTTCTATTTTTATTGAAAAAAAAAAAACTCGTAGACCTCGTAGTACCAAGCTCGCGCCACGGGCGCCTCTGTGCTTATATCCCCCACTTAACTTCCGTTCGCCTTGCCCGATCATTTTTCGTAACGCTTTCGCTAGCTTACTCCCCAAGTCAAGCGTGCCTAAAGAAGTTTCACTTCAAAAATCACATTATCAACACAAAGTTGGGTGAAGTAAGCTGTCAATAGCATTAATCTGTAGGGGTTGCGTGGAGCGAAGCTTGGTGTTATGCTAACTTAGGCTAGCATTCCACCTCACTTCATCTATAATTTCACAGTGAGTTGGATACAGAAGCGAACTACAGTTCCCACATTCAATACTTTCACTAGTTTTCATTATTTAATGATTGTAACTAAATTAGACACAATATAATTTATGTATGTAAAGTATAAAATTGGTATTAATTGTTAATGCAACTTTAAGTTCCTTATTACTGACCTATCATTAACAAATGTCCACGCCATTTGTACCATCTTCTGTAACTTGGCCTTGTCGCCCTTCAAGCACTTGGCATACTTCAATAAGTAGCCATACGGGTGCTCCACCTGCAGGTCGAACTTGATCGTCTGCAGCAGGATCCTCTCTAGCGTCATCACCTCTTCTTTGGGATCGTCTCCGAAACTTGCAAACTTCTGCTCAGTTAGCAAAGACTTTGCAACTTTTATGATATCTTTACATTTCTTTGGCGTCTCCTCCACTTTACCTGCAAGGAAGAGGCAGCAACACGCGGTGATGTACCTCGGGAATGTTCTGAACGAGTGAAACATGTAGAAGCGATGGAAATAAACAACGCCTGTGGCCACTGTGTTATAACCTAGGTCCATCTTCGAGCCAGTGTCGATGATAAACCGCGCGCCTTCTTTCCTGTACCGGTTTTCAGTGTCCGTGGATAAGGCATCGCGGAACGACGGCGTGTTCTGCAGATCCTTCTTATCATAGTACCAATAGGGCATTGTCGTAGCTTCACTATAACACAAATATTATTGATAGGCGGTCACTAACTCCTACGGTCATTTATGTATTACTGACAACCACAGAGTACATTTTTATACTGACAACAGTGACAACTAATACTACTACACTATTGAATTATAAAATTCCGCAAACTCGGAATAATATTGAAAAATCCTCGCTATTACAACTTAGTAGGGTTATAGCACGGATAAAGTAACAGGTTTGACGTTTCAGTTGCGGATTATTGCCAAATAAAAAAATCAAAAGTATGAAATTCAATGTTGCTATTGTTAAAATAACAAAAATTATTTTAACAATTCCATTTTTTTTTTAAAGCGATACTCTTTTCTGGTGCTGTACTATGACGTGTAAATCATCACCATGACTGGTGTGGCCAGGGGGGAGACAGTTCTCTTGAACGAACGTGTAGCGAAGAAAGTAGCGCCATCTAGAGTTCTTGACCTAAAACTATATCATAGATGTCTCTGTAAACAATTTGAAAAATAAATATTTTGAATTTTTATGAAAAAGTGTTTTTAAAATTCTATGTTTTTATTACATTAAAAACGTATTTTTGTGTGCTTTTAGCACATGCCAACAATTTTTTTGTTATCTTTAAAGGTTACAAAGCTTGCTTGACAATTAACATTTAAAGGAGAATGGTCACGACCCATACAAAAAAAAAACCCAAGCCTGACGCAAAAATTTAATATATCAGATTTTAAATTAAAATTAGTAGGTATAGTTGTTCTGAGTTATGATCGTTGCTGAATTCAGTGGCTAACATGTTTTTTGGCCATTTAAAGTTATTAATTAGCATAGGCGCTCAAGGAAAACAATGTATTATTTGTAAATTGTCATTATTTCATATGATTACTATACAAAAGGACTCTAGAAAGTTAACAATGCTTGTAATACTACTTATATATAAACATATTAAAAATATCAAAAGTATTGTAGTATCGTATTTAATAGAACATTATTTACAAAAGTTTTACAATGGTAATACAAGATACATAAGATAATTAGAATATTATATTACACAACAACTCTCGCTTGCATCGTCTAGCGTCACTATCTTGCTAGCTCACTCACATCCACGTATCTAATCACTTGCTTATTTTATCGTTATGGCCAGACTTACCTAATACAATAATCACAATAAATAATGTGAATTAGGTATTGATAAGTTTACTAAAAAAACATTGTTTGCTTCAAGCGCCAGCTAAGCAACTACTATAGGCAAATAAAATATGTTAGCCACTGAATTTAGCTATGATCACTAAATCAGACGCTAATCAGAAGCTTTGTTTACTAAATCAGATCTAAAATCTGAAATATAAAACTTTTGTGCCGAGCCGGATTTCTTTTGGCCATTCTCCTTTAACCAACTCGTTTTGGATTAAATTTATTGATACTCTATTTCTCTCTTCTCGCCACTTTAGATTTATTAAAAAAAACTCTTTCAGTGAAAGCTAAAATCGCAGGAACAGAGAGTAGGTAAGAAATATTTTGTTCATTCCAAATTATTTCCATTATCCGTTTTAAACATTTCGTTCAGCAATTACCAATCGTTAAGTACCCATAATGAGTATTTTGTTTTACGCATCACAGTAAAGGTTAAAAATACATACTTGCATACTTTATTTGTAAAAAAGTAGAATTACCAAAAATAAAGTAGAATGTATGGTTAATTGGTTGGCAACCTTATTCACAAGATGGCCACTTTTTCATTTTAATTGCCTTAGCGTAAAAAAATTTGATTCTACAAGACCCGATGCCCATTAACAAGTTATTTTGTCTAATTTTCTTATTGTAATGTTTTGCAAATGTTTGTCAAAGCATAACATCAAGACAATTAAACATAATAACTTGTTATTGGGAATGGAACTATGCTTATGAATACTTATATAGCTAAGTATACGTATGTATAGCATACCTATAACTCTGTTAAGAACTCTAGATGGCGCTTCAAAATTGCTTGCATATAAACGTCTGGAGAGGGCTCTCTTTTTCCCTAGTATTATTATACTCTTTGGGTGTGGCTCTCATATTGGGCCCCCCCGATGTGGGAGCCACACCAGCCTAAGATCAACTGCTAGTATAAAGACTTCCTGCATTAAATGTTGTTATGAGATTAAAATGTAGTTTTAGAAAAAATAAAAAAATAAGCTTGCCCGATAGAGTGTGAAATAAAAAGTCAACTCAACTTCCTAGTTTTGCCATCACCACACTGTAGGGTAATTGCATAGCACAATATCAGTAAAGGTGGACCTATGACCTGGTGAAGGTCGCGGGAAGCCAATGGATACAGGCGGCACAAGACCGGTCATCGTGGAAAGCCTTCGGGGAGGCCTTTGTCCAGCAGTGGACATCTATAGGCTGAAGAAGATATCAGTAATGGGTTTAAATTTGGAAGTTCAACAACGTTCATTTAATTGTTTTATAATATCTATCTGCAATCATCATCATCATCATCTCAGCATTAATCCCAGAAGGATCGGATACCCGAAACTTTTCAGCTTTGGAGTCTATGGTCCGCTTTACCAGTCTACTTGCTGATTTTGGCTAAACTTAGATATTTTCCGTGAAGCGACTGCCGTCTGACCTCCACCACCCAAAGGAGATATCGATCGAAGCACTGCAGTTAGACCAATTGTTGGACTTTTGACGGCTCCAACAACCCGTAACGACTGCCCTTAGAGTTCGTATGGCAACCGGAACCAACGGCTTAAAGTGCTTTCCGAGACACGATCAAACCAGTGCAAATATTCATATTCATGCACACAAATACATGCACTGCACAAATATACACGCCTCGGAGGCTGTCAATATCCACAGAGTACATTATTCAATATCTATCTGCAATGAAGGAAGGAAAACAAATTGAATACATTTATCAATTATTGGTGATGTATTGTATGCCTATTGTTGTATTAGTATATTTGCATAATCCCTAGGGAGCCAGTTATATAATTTTTACAGTTTACCTTTGCAACAAAGTCTAAAGTAGTGATATCTTTCTTATATTATATCTGCCGTTCCTATTATAGTTTCATTATAATGAATGAATTATACCGTGCGTATTTATCTACCGTAAAGACCGATATCTTATCAATAGGTAATAATTAGTGATTTTGCCTGAGATTGTATCATGTTATCAATGTAGCTATCATCACCCCCAGTAAACAACCTGGCGCAAGTTGTTAAGTCACAATTTGGTTAACTTGATTAATAAAAAGAATGCCCAATTTGATTTCAGCGCATTACTACTTGAAACAGCGAACCGGTACCAGTAGCAGTATCTACATTTGCTTGGGATTTTGCCATCTCGTAATAAACAGAATTTAATCAATTTAATCTCAAAAATAAACATGCCAAAGAAGACGAAAGAATTTCAGCACCGAAGGTATATCTTATCGCATAGCCACAGACAGAATTCAAATGGTAACAAATGGGGTGTTTTAGTGTATTTCTTTGTTTTATTTTTGCTTATGTAAGTAGTTTCCTTCGCGCGGATGTCTGACAGTGGTCTGACGAGTGACGCGGCAAGTAACAAGTCACAAGGAGGCAAGTTTGGGGTGTTTGCGACCCGAAATTCGTCTGTTACGACAGCAGCTGGTCAAGCTCCCCGAATCTGTCAAATATTCCCAATTAACCTTGAGCCTTAATGGTTTAGAGATAAAGTTGAAAATCTAATACAGAAATCTGGCAGATTGTAGCAGCTTGATGTGCTGTCATCTGTTCCTATATGAGTAAAAAAATTACGGCATACTATTTTTCATTCGTATCAAAAGCGCTTTACATGAATGGAAGAAGCATATGCTTGTATGACATATTTTTTATAATAAATAGTACTTCGCATAGATCTACTCTGAAGAAAGATTAATATTTGACCTCGTGACCTTATACCCGTCATCTGTTGACATAGGTATCGACGGCCCAAGCGGTTTCAGAATATCGTATACGTAATAGCGCCACGCATGTGTGGTCGCCTTATCACAATTGCTAATGCCTTAACGATATAATTATAATGAGTCGACGTCAGTAACAAAATGGCGTTGAAGACGGGAGCTAGTGTTTTGCGACTCAACACGCTTCGCAATGCCGCTGTGAGGGTTAGTTTAGATAAAAGTATACAATAATTAAAATTCGGTTCTGGTACAAATAAATATGAATAAAAATGTGCTAAGGTTTTTGTACACAAGTATGTTGTTTTTTAAATATTTTTAAGTGAACGAAATCAGTGCGTAGTGATTATACTGATAATCGTGTTTTGGACGTTTATCTACACTGTCAGTCAATATTGAACTTTGTGGCAAAATAATAAGTTTTTTATTTTATTACATCATGTTCTAAAGCTAAATACGATAAAGTAGGTAGTTCCATACAGAAGTAATTTATTCATGTAACTAATTTGAATGTATTTAAATAACAACTCAGCCGGTCGATTCTATAAATATAAATCTCTCCATTAAAACTTAGGTGAAAAGAGCGTTCAATTAATGCTGGGCATTAAAACTATTAACAGCTTACTCTAAGCTCAGTCACCCCACTTTTCATGGTGAATTTTTTACAGAATCGGCTGCATTTGCTATGCGCTATCAGTAGGTAAGTAGGAAAATCTTTATAGAAATGCACACAACGCATTTCACTAAATGGTCTTGTATTGTCATGCATATAACAGTTTCGTTGTAAATGCAAGTCACATGGACAGAGAGTAGCTTAGCAGAACCCATCCTGTGATCATAATAGTATGTTGAACGTATTTTACAGCTGTTTTCTACCCACACAAGAACGGAACTTGCCCATAACAATGCAAAAAATGCTGAGTTTCTGGGTGCCAAAGCTCCCTACGTAACGGAAATGAAGTTCCTGAACGAAACGAGTTACGACCCCATCCCTATTTATCGAGTGTTGGACAACAACGGCGCGGTAATAGAAAAAAGGGAGGAGCCGAGTATCGACAATGACCAACTTGTGAATATGTACAAAACTATGTTACAGCTTACTCAGATGGATAAGATTTTGTACGAGTCTCAAAGGTAAAGCATTGGATTGTCATTCGTGCTCGTATACGTAGCTTTATCGTGTGTATCGAAACAATACCCAATAAAGAAATATTTGTTGTTTTTAATTAGTTCTGGTTTATTGTCGTTTATGGCACGCTTATCATTTTCAGACAAGGCCGCATATCGTTCTACATGACAAACTACGGCGAGGAAGGCATCCATATTGGTAGTGCAGCAGCCCTGAGCCCTCAGGACCTCGTGTTCTGCCAGTACCGTGAAGTGGGCGTGTTCCTCTATCGGGGGGTGACTGTCACTGAACTGATCAACCAATGTTACGGCAACCACGAGGATCCTGGGAAGGGTAGACAGATGCCTGTACACTATGGGAACAAGCATCTCAATCTTGTTACTATCTCCAGTCCTTTAGGTAAAATAATCTTATTTGTTGTTGTAATCATCACGTATATAATTGTGTCGCGACTCCGACATTTGTCATCAATTTATTGCTTTGTTTTCAACAGTATAGAAAGACGAAACAAAACGATACCTATGAGCTTCTGAGACTCTTATTTGTGATCCTATTTTTGCATCACTTTTCCAATAAAATGCAAATTCATGTTTTTATTTATAATGTTTCAGGAACCCAGTTGCCTCAAGCCGTTGGAGCAGCTTACGCACTGAAGCGTCAGCCAGACAACGACCGTTGTGTCATTTGTTATTTCGGAGATGGCGCCGCATCTGAGGGTGATGCCTTTGCGGCATTCAACTTCGCTGCTACGCTAGACTGCCCTGTAGTTTTGATATGGTAAGTTCTACTTTTGAAATTAATGGAGTTTAATTAATTAGCATATTCTGGCGATTTTGATCTGGATTTTCAATTTGTAGCATAGTATCATCATCATCTCAGCGTTAATCACAGTCGCGTCCAAAGCTTTTCAACTTTAGAGTCTAGGGGTCCGCTTTACCAGTCTAATAATTATCATACAGTGAAGGTTTTAAGTCAAGTTCCTTATATTTACTTAAAAATATTACAGTAGAAACAACGGCTACGCAATCTCGACTCCAACCAGCGAGCAGTATAAAGGCGACGGAATAGCAGCCCGGGGCCCCGCGCTAGGCATACAAACCGTCCGCATCGACGGTACTGACACCCTCGCAGTCTATAACGCTGTGAAACAGGCGAGAGAGTTCGCTATAGCTAATAATAAGCCTGTGCTGATTGAGGCTATGTCCTACAGGTAATGTCGTTAGCAAGTTTTTAAAGTTAGGAATTAACTTTTCTGTCTGTGGAGACTAACTGTATCATCTGCAGTCTGCTACATGGCTTATCCAACTTTAACCCTGTTTCTCTACTTGTGATATACAATAATCTATATTTTAGAGTGGGACATCACTCGACGTCAGATGACAGCACGGCTTACAGATCGATAGAAGAAATAGAAAAATGGAACAAAGATGAGAGCCCACTTCAAAAGTTTAAATTGTATTTGGAAAGCAAAGGTAAGTTCTTAGTTTTCTACATTATGCTCGATGTTTGGGTCACACTCCGTATCCAATTGTTTTCTTTTTTTGAAGTGCAGCTTTATGGTGTGAATAAATAATAGTAATAATTCATGAGATGATAAAGTGAAAAACTATTATATTTTAACCAAATTTATGTTACCCACAGGCATTTGGCATGAGGATGCAGAAAAAAATTGCCTTAAAGAATCAAGAGATACGGTTGTTAGGACTATGCAGGAAGCAGAAAAGAAGAAATTGCCTCATTGGAAAGAAATGCTTGAGGATGTTTATTATGACATGCCCCCTAGGATTCAGTGAGTTATTGCATATATTTATTACATTATATATTTCATACAAGTGTTAAGGTTGGTTAAATCTTTAACACCAACTCCTAATAGGTTCATACTTCCTTACAGAGAAGAAGTCTGGATGTATTATATGTATATGGGAGATTTGTATACATATATTCTACAGCTTTAACGTAACTTCGAGACAAGTTATGATTAAAATATTATTTAATATTAATATTTATTTCAGAAAACAGATGCAGCAAATGGAAGAACATCTGAAGAAGTACCCAGACAAATACCCTCTTGATCGATACCAGACAGATTAATCGCATTAACTGGTGTTAGTAGCAACCTATTGTAACAAATAAATTATATTTTATCATATATCGATGACTTGGTTTAGTTTTGGTCAGCCCTATTTATTTCATTTTGTTTATAACGTAAAAATGACAAAATTTTAAATAACAGCTGCACAGGGAGCTTATTACGTAACATAATTTTTGAAGATATGGGACCACTCCTGCCTGCCATGTTTTTTTTAACAACCTTTTATCGTCCCACTGCAGAGCACTGGTCTCCTCTCATACAGAGAAGGATTGAGCGTAATCACCACGCTTGCTCAATGCGGGTTGGCGATTTCAGACTTATAAAGCCCACGTTTCCTCAAGAAGTTTTCCTTCACCTTTTAATCTGTCATTGGTGTCCAAGATATACTTAGAAGGTACATATAACTTTGAAAAGTTACATTGGTAGGCACTTGCCTGAGCTGGAATCGAACTCGCACATTCATACTTGAGAGGCTGGTGTGTTAGAGACCTTTTTTTTTTTCACACCGCCATGTAACGCAAAATAACGTTTTTCTGTAGGTACCCATTTTCGTAAACGTTACGTAAGAAAACTGTAAGTAATTTAATTATTATTGAATACGTTTGCAGTAGTAATAAACAAAGCATACGATTTTTACTCATAAGTTATACAATATTTATTTAGTCATAAATCAAATAAGTGTAGTTGCGTAAAAATACATCTCAATTGCAATTACTATTCTTCTGTCCACGAATTTGGAAAATGCTAATTCCTAGTTTTAATTTAAAATTAAAAAATGTTACGTAACACGCTGCTTCAAAACCTCCTCCCGCCCTTGTAACTCACCGTAACTATTTACAAGACCCCCTCAAAAAGCGTTACGTAATATTTGAAGGCTCCCACAGGTCGATTGAACAACCGAGACCCCTCCGTGATTTGAAAGGCATGTTATTGCAAGCCATGGCCCATGGATTTGTGTATATTTGACAATCGACAATCGTCAGAAACCCGAAAGTCAGACAACCAATCTCACTAAGGTGTATCGTTTTATCCAGTAACTGGGTTATGGATATCAGATAGGCAGCCTCATTATTAGTTGGGAAAAGACTAGGCGGATAGATGTACCATGAATTGAAAATGTGTATTTGTAGAGTACCTACCTATTTGTATTAGTTTTTACTGGTTTTTACCTAGAATGCAACATATAAGGTTTACTGTCGGAGTTTTAGCGGGAAAGTCAAGCTGAGTGTCACGCTCATTCATTGGACTTTTAAAATTATTTATAGTGTTGTTTACTAAATAAAAGTGCGTGATTTATGTAGTACAAAGTGCATTCAGTAAATAATTCATAAACAACAGTGAAATATTGAAATATTGCATAGTGGTCACATCATGACTTTTTCTCAAACCTCCCTCGTAAGACTTTTCACGCGACCGTCTTTTTCGACATGAATAATTAATTACGTGACATTAGCCCCGATTCTCTTGTTTACAAACTAAATTAAATTTAAGTTCAGTGCATCTTTTTCTTTCTATTTCATTAAGAAAAAGATAGAAGATAAAATGTCAGTTTAGACCTGTCAAATTATTGCGCTCCTGACGTAAAAGGGCGTATTTTTAGTCGCCATGTTTTTAATCGCGTTTAAACTGTCTATGGAGGTTAATTTGACAGGATTAAACTATAATGTTATCTTCTATCCTTGTCTTAGCGAAATGGAAAGGAAAAGATGCACTTAAAATTAGTTTAATTTGTGAACAACAGAAACGGCGCCATTGGCTAAATGCACAAACCGGGCGAAGTCAAAAAAAATAAAATAAAGAAGAGGTTTATTGTCAAAAAGTGACAGTTCGAACTCCGACGTTCCAGGTCCAGCGCAGTATGGAAATAAAAGTATGAGCAATATTTATCCATCATTCTCTTTTTCACACTTGATAAGTGGCATAGGCTATGCTACTCTATGTCAAAACACACAGTAAAATAATTATTAAATTAACGTTGTGTAAAAACAGACATCGCACATTTTTAGTGATAAACCCGATTTATTTACAATTTTATATAATAATTTCATACTAAAATGTCGTTACTAACACGCACTGATGTTACTGCTGTGAAGTTTTATAAAAACCTCTTGTTTGCCGGTGAGTTTTCAGGTTACAATATTTACTGAAGAAATACTTAGTACATTTCCAATAAGCCTCAAATTAACCCACTTATTACTCTATCCAGGCATTGGAAGCACGATAAACATTTTGGACAGGTCATCTACTAAATTATATCAACGATTATGCGGTTTACATGGCCAAAAAATATATGGATTTGTGCCTTCTCAATGTGGGGATCTAATACTGGTTTTTGGTGGTAAACAGTTCACTGTAATTTCGGCTGAGTCTTCTGAACCACTTAAAGAAGATAAGGGGGTGTTTCATAGAATTTTTAAGCCAATAGTATGTGATGACTGGCTGCACTCAGCAGTGTGGGTTGATAATGAAGCTGTAGCTCTGTTAACAGCTCATAATGTGGTTCAGGTAAGAATTTAATGTCATATTAGAATAGAAGAGAATTTTTATTTGCCAGAAACATGGTTTTTACATATGTGTTCATAACATTGTTTAGTGCTAAACCTCTGACCATTTCAATGCAATATTTGGAACAAATATTTGTATGACTTACAAGTGGTAGTTCCGGGTCTGGATGTTTGTGTATGTGAGTTTATATGTTTGTAAATGCACCCAAAATATTGCAAAACTTCCTAGTATGGGGCAATGTTTTTTTTTTAACTTTTACATAGTGTTTTATTTTTACTAAAAGAAAAAATATAATATCAGTGTTGTTTCAGTAAGGATTGAATTGTTGCATAAAAGGAGCTATGAATCAGATAGTAAGACATTGCCTAATGCCTTACATGTATAAAATGGAATGATCTCTGAAATATCTATTTTTGCTACTCTATAGTGTAAGAGTTGTCGAAATATGTAAAAAGTCTTCTTGAATGCTTATTAATTCAAGAAGACTTTTTTTTTCTTAAACCTTAACTTAGTTAAGTATAGGGAATTTTTCAAATAGGGATTTTTATAAGGTTCTATTTTGGGTCAATTTAAATAAAATTTTATACATGTTTATAGAAAAAATATGTAATTATTGTAAAACACAGTATAAGGAGCACATAATTACATACATATAAAAAACAATTAGTTTTATGAGAGAACACAAAGATAGCAAAAGGATTCACCATCCTGTATCGGCTCTCGGTAGGTCCAATGTTATACAGGGGGTGTCTCCTTTCCTTGCTTCCTTGCTAAGGGCAAGGTCGCGTTCATATGTAAACACAATAATTAATTTTACAGAAATGGAATACAATCACACAGACACTGATAACTCAACATGTTAGCCAAGACAACTCAATTTTATACAGTGGACTGCTGCTCCCACTGCAGGATGATGTCCTTGTGATGGCTGGCACTGTGTTCTCTGATGTCATCATACATAAATGTAGTGGGGATCAACCATTACATAACCTAAAAGGACATAAGGTATATCATAGAACAATTTGAACAGAGCAAAATTATTTAAGATTTGTAGAGTTAAATAGGTAGCATATGTTATTCAAAAGTGATTAAAGAATTTAAAAACATACTTTAAGATCAATCCTGACCAATGAAAACCAAAATTATGGTATCTTCAATCTCCTGTCATTACCCTAATCTATTTAAATATGGCACAACATGCATTTTATAACTCGCGCAAGTTAACTGTGCACCTCGCTCTGTGACGTCATTCGGCCGGTAGGTTTGTAAAAAATGAGAATTATGTTAAAAAACATATAAATTACAATTTTGTTGTTTTGATGATAAAGGATCATAATACTAGATCATTTTACTCATGACGTTTTGACATTAAATTGATATACAGGGTGTCAGGGAAACGCTTCCGAAAACGAAGACAGGTGATAAGGCTAGTGATTCTCGATACGATACCATCAAAAAATGAGGATTTTTTTTAACAATTTTACTTAAGCATTTTTCGTACACTATGCTGTGGCAACAGTTAAATGAGTTAAATGAAACCATTATTTGCGATTAAACATTTTTTTTTTCTTTACAACTCTAACAAGCTATGTATTCGTAAATAATTTTCAGCTGACCCGCGCGGGTTCAAAGACCGCGTGCGGTCACCGACATCGCGACAGTTGGACGATCGCTACGGTTTACCTTGACCTTGACGCGCTTAACCTTGAGGTCCATATCGAAGGTACTTAGTTTTTAAATTGATGCACTGTCGTGAATTTAATAACAGTTTTGTGTTATGTCGATAATCGATAGTAAATGAAATAAAGTAAAAGATCGCTGACATCAGCTGTAATTAACTAAAAAATTTTCATCGCATGTACAGGTGCGCCCGTGAATCAATTGAATTTGAACTTTATAACAATGTAATTAAAGTCACACGATGCGTGCTCGTTTATTGCAAGAACTGGATCCTTCATTTAGTAAGTAAACCTAATCAATTTAAAGTGAATAATTAAATTAATTGAATCTAAGAAACCAGTTAAATCTTATTTAAAAGTTAGAAAATGAAAACAGTTTGTAATAAAGCATAAGTACAATTTCCTAACAATTAAAATGAATTGATTTCTGATCTCGTAATTATTCTTTTAGCATTTTCGCCTCTGTAAACACACCGCTTTAACCTACGCGACCGCCGGGAACTCCCCCAAAGCGTTTGACCTTCATAGTACATCTTTAGTTAATAATAGTGTTCCTTGCGACTCGGTTCGTGAGCTTGTGCGTTACGTTTGTAACCGATTATTTAATTATTGTTTTGTTAGTTTTAAATTTGTGTTTAGTTATTAGGTATTGTTACGTTTTTAGTGCTGTTTTATTCTTTTTAGTTATAACTTTTTGTTGTTTTAAACAATGCCTGAGGCATACGTGTACAGTGCTCGTGAATACGGCAACATGTTGATGTGTTTAGGAGAAGAATTCTAGGACCAGTGTTTCTACCGCAGCGCCTCAATGGATCAGCATATCTTAATTTTATAAATGGACATTTAAATGATATGCTAGACAATGTGTCTGTGGCTGAATTTCGTTGAGCATGGTTCCAGCACGATGGAACCATGCTCGTTACGCGTCCCGTCCGCGAGCGTCTCACTGAGCTTTTTAATGACTGCTGGATCGGAAGGCTGATGAAATGCGGGGCAGAATAGTGAGTGTTTTTAATAAACTACGTGAAGAATGTGTTGAGAAATACTGATGCCTCGTGTTCACGGATCGACACAGCGACGGGCCCGGCTTTGTATTGAAATGAATGAAACTCAGTTCGAGCCAAACCTCAAAAGGTCGCAAAAGATTTAGACAGGTACGTAAAATGCCTCTGTCAGCTTTTTACAATGGACTACAATTGCGATTTTAAAAGTGATGTTTGTAAATTGCGTATAAGTCGGCACTTTTCGGCGGCTGATAAGGGCGGGCGCGGTCGTGCGACGTCGCCTTGCGTGTCAGTGACCTCACGTTTCGTACGCTATCCAATGCTTGTTTACGAAATATAAAGTCTTGAAAATAATCAATTTAAAGCGAAAGGTTATTGGTATCCGTTTGCATTTAGGTTGTATATAATCTACGTTCTGGCTTCGGAAGCGTTCTCCTTACACCCTGTATGTATATGGTCTGAAATATAATGTTGGTACACAGGCTTCACTAACGCGTCGAAAAAGTAAAAAAACAAAAACAAACTTAATATTAAAAAAAAGTTAACAAAGCAAACACTCCACAGAAACAACAGGGGATTTAAACTGTATTTAGATAATTGTAACAAAGATGCTTACTACTACGCTACTCTGCGCTTACGGCGAATGCGCGGGGTAGCGCGAGAGGGGTCGCATTCCAGCGAGGTGCACAGTTATCTCGCGCGAGTAGTACTTGCAAACTTCTCTATTAAGCCACGCTTAAGGAGCTGTATAGTTATGCGCACAGCATGCGGCGTGGCGTTACGGGTTTCTCGTCTCTCTTGCTCTTGCTCTCGCTCTCACTCTCATCAACACCATAATCATGTTTACCAACCATAATTATGTTTCAATTGAATACGGACTGGGTCGGGCCGCTTCACGGTAAGCAGTAACACAGTCGTTGATGGTACAGCGCACTAGTTTATTAAGAGCCTATTCACTCTAGCCTTGAAGACACTCAATGGCAAAAATTATTAACAATATTATCATTCACAGACTCTATCCTTTTCTTTGGGTCTTACAAAATTATATTATATACAGAAAAACAAATGCTGGTTAATCTAATTTCGGGTAATATGGGATCTATTTTGAGGGGCCATACAATAGTATGTTAGTAACAATAGTCTCTTTGCAGGGAGTAATATTCTCAATATCTTCTGAACCACGTAAGAACATAATAGTGACCACCTCTGATGATCGATCAGTCAGAATATGGGGTCCTAACAGTATGCCAGCTCATCCATGTGACACAACAGAATATTGGGAGAACATTGACATAATTTGTAAACATGAAGTCTATGGTCATTTAGCTAGAGTTATGAGGAGTTGTATTACAAATCATATCATAGTTTCTGTAGGTGAAGACTCAGCTATCTGCTATTGGGATTATGACGGCAAGTTGCTAAAAAAGTCCTTAACTCATCAGAATGGTTGCATATGGTCTGTGGACACTGATGGCCATAGTTTAGTCACTGGTGGAGGTGATTGTGGAGTAATTTTGCATCCCTTGACCATATCCACTGATTACTGTCGTGATGATGTTATTGATATTGGTGTTGCAACACCCAAAAAGGTTGCATTCACTGCTAGAAGGAACTTATTGGTAATGGATGAGAATAACTTGATATACTATGATGTTATGAACAAAAATAAAACAGAATATAAATTAAATCATGCATCTACTTACAAATTGCTATCATTATCGCCTTGTAAACAGCTGATTGCTGTTGCTGATATGCACGGCAAACTAGATATATTTGTGGAAAAATGTAAAGATGACGCTTTTATTTTGAATGTTATTGATACAAAATTGCTAGGAGGGAAGATTTTGTCTATGCAATGGGCTGGGAACAGACATTTAGTTTTCTGTTTCGGAGATGGCAGTATAACAGTCTTAGCATCAAATAATGCGAAAGTGGTGGATTATGCCAATTTTGTTTTACCAAACTGTAAAGAAAGATGGCTGACAGCTACTGCTATAGATTGCATGAATAATACCTTTGTTTTTGGAGACAGATGTGGTAATATACACGTTTTTGTAAAAGGTCAGAAAGATCCTGTTAAGAGTTTTCCTAAAGTGCATGGAAGATATGGTCCCACATTTATAAATATAAGAAATAATAATATTATAACATTAGGGAGAGATGGCACTATAAAATATTTTTGTAAACAGGATAATATTGTAAAGTATATGAGCAGCAGAGATCTAAATTTTCAATGGGTCGAAAAATTCTTAGATAAAGACGAGAATATAGTCTGTGGATTCCAAGAAAGAGATTTTGTAGTACATAATGTTAAGGATAATAGCAGAATACTAGAAGTGCCTTGTGGAGGTGGACACAGATCCTGGGATGCAGTCAAATACTTTGATAAAATAGATGGAAACTATGAAGAATTCATAAACCTGATCTATCTGAAAAATGCAGAAATCAATGTCACAACATTCCAACTAAGTAAAATTGTTTCACGCAATATAATAAATGGATCACATGCTAAAGAAGTAAATTGCTTGAAAGCACATAAAGTTGATAATGCAAGAGTATACATTTCTGGCGGAGAAGATACCACACTAAGAATTTCTAGTGTTGATGCAGAAATGAACTTTAAAGACGAAGTTTGTTTCAAACATTTATCTAGTGTTAGAAGTTTAAAAACGTTCCCATTAGAAAACAACCATTTATTAGTTTTGTCGGCAGGTGGAAGAGCACAGCTTTGCATAAAAGATGTTAAATTAACCAAAGAAAATAATAAAATCATCGTAAAATCAGAAGAATTAATAGACTACCTAATTAAAGGCACTGATAAAGAAAGAAAAGGTAATCAGAATTGGAGGAATTGTTCCATTGACTTTGATCCTGAAATGAGAATCATGGATTTCGATTTGATAAAAGATAAAGATGCCTACATCATTTTCGCCGGCTGTTCAGATTCTTGCCTAAGAGTGTTCTCGTTTAAGAAAGACAGCAAGAAGGTAGAATTTACTAAAGAATCGAGGTATCACAAAACATGTATATTGAAAACCAAAGTTATTAAAATTGTAGACAAAGATATCCTAATAACATGTACAACAAGAGGGGATGTTACATTTTGGGATGTAACCACCATTACAGAAACCGATTTAAAGCCATTTTACAATACAAAATCAAACAAATCAGGCATAAACAGTATAGCGACCGCTATAGTATCAGAAACCAAAACACTTGTAGCCACAGGTGGTGACGATAATGCTATCCATGTGATGGTACTGGAAATCCTTGACCAGAATGACTTGAGCTCTACAAAAGTTTCATTTTCTTGGAATAGTTCGAGGTACCATAGTTCACAGATAACTGGGTTGTCTCTAGTGGATAATTATCTGTTATCCACGTCGATTGATCAGAGGATCACTTTGCTTTGTTGGTGCATTCGAGAAGAGAGGGTTGAATGCGAGTACTTGTCTCAAACTCATACGGATATCGCTGACGTTCAAGGAATGGATCTTTTAAACCACGATAGGTAACTATAAATATATATGTTTTTGTTCTAATATTTTCTATGGTTTTTCTATTGTCATCATGCTTCTCTTTAACAAAGGTTTTCATAATCTAGCTAGGAGAGCAGTGCTCACCCACGCGTTTGTTTAATAAGTACTTATTTTGTAAAACTGTATTTTTAACGTGTCCTACAATCCCTTGTTTTGAGTAAATAAATAACTATTTAATTCGCTTGCGCTTTGTGCCGCTTCCGTCAAGATGCGCTTCGATGTCTACACCCAGCTGCTGAATTCATGTATGGCTAGAGGTATTAAAATGCCGGTTGCGATTATTACCACGAAGGGCGGGTGTTATGGGGGACTGTCTTATGTAATATTGACGTTCAGAAAGTGCTGATTCACAGCGTAATTTGAATAAATGACTTTTGATTTGATTTGGTACAGTCGATAGTAGGCGATTACAAGTAGAACATAGCTGATGTTGTACCGAAGTCTTCTCTTATGTCCACGAAGTCCGTGTCGTATACACAACACTACAGATGGTACTTCACGTACTCCTCAAAGTCCTCGTTAAGTCGTCACTGTAGATCTTCTAAATTATCGCTTCTTTCGCTTCGATAGTCAAATGCAGATTGACTCAACCGCTTTTTTTTCATATGGCATCTCGTAGTTGACCTTGAGAGGTCGTGACTACTTAACCGGACTGTCCTGTGGCTGATTTAAATGAATTTAAAGCTTCCAGCCAGGGGCATCTAAAAACTAAGCGACTACACGCTAAGGGCACCCCCTGTGGGGTACGAACCTCAGCTTAGGGTGTCGCTGGAGAGAACAACAAGGGACGGCTGGATCGAAATTTTGCGTCACACCGCTTTTTATATGCAAGCTCATCGAACATTCCAGATTTGTCTAGACGTAATAATAATAACGCTTCATTTCGAAGTACCTACATAGGTCGTACAGATACTTCACAGAAGACCAGTTTCTAGTAATTTCTATGTCGACACTTTGTTGACAATATTGATGAAACCTGTACCATTCGATAGGCCATCCTAGGTTCGGCTAGCAATGCGTTTTTATATCGTACCTCTACAATGCCTAGGTCTCTGGATATAGGGCTTACAAGTTACGTAAGACATGTCACGCAATATTGAACCTTATGCCATTGACTTAAGATGCATTCGTAACATGCGGTTATATTTTGCTTGTCGATTTATTTGTTTAAATGATAAATAGTTTATTTTCTTTAGGTAGGTTTGTCAATTGATCTTGTGTTTATGTGGCTTATTGTATAAAATATAAATCTATTGTTATTTAAGGTTACAAAACTTAGATACAACAATTTCCTCGTGTTTCAAATAGCATAATAATTCTTTTCGCTATTATTAATGCTATTTTCCTTCTTCCAGCGATTGTATAACAGTGTGCGTGTTCGGCAAGGGAATGGAGGTCATAACTGTGCCGAAAATTTCCGAATAATCGCACTGAATTAATACAAGGGCTGAGCTGCATATAAAGAAATGTCGACTCTGTTAGGTAAGAATTTTACCATCAACCGCTTATATTATATTGACGTATTTGTTAAATACTCGCATTAGTTTTGTATTACAAAATATACCGTATTGTTAATAGGGTAGAATTCATTTTATATTACATAATAACCCGAAATGTTGTGATAATATTCCAATTATTATGCCAGCGTTACTCACATAGGGTGAAAGAAATGGCTGCTATCTCTCGCGTCCGACCCTGGTCCAGGCCACCTCCTTCTGCGAAGCAGTGATGCTAGCAAAGGAGAAGGCGGAGCGCGTGAGGGAGCCGCAGTGATCATTTTACAGCACATCAAGCTACTACAATCTGTCAGATTTCTTTATTAGATTACCAACTTTATCTCTAAAGTATTAAGGCTCAAGTTTGATTGGGATTATTTGACAGTTTAGGGTAGCTTGACCTGCTCTCGTCCGGACGCACGTCTTCTGTATGGAGGCATGGACCCTGCTGAGGTACAATGATAACCTGAAAATATATTGTATGGATGAGTCATATTTTGAACAGAGAAATGAATGGATAAGAGCCGTTTAAAATAACGGGAGTTTGGCTAACGATCCTTCGTTCGGCGTCGCCTCAGGGAGAATATCAGCCTTCGCCAATCTTCTACGTTTCGCCCATTATAATAAGACTAATCACTGCATTCTTTGCAAAAACGATTTAAGATGTTGGCCAAATAATTATGTTAATCACGCCATCGTCATCTGCCGGTGCCAGATTCAATTTCATGCTTGAAAGAAATACCAATGAAAATAATATTGATTCAAGAAGTCCTTTCATCAACGTGAATCTGTTGTAGTTGTACATAAATGTTGACTTCTGTGTCAGTGCTTGTTTTTGTTACTAAGTTAACACAATATGTAGTTCATGGAGAAACAGAAACTTCACAAGTGAGTCTATCTACATTATCAACTTATAGGTAATGTTCTCACTGTTGGGACACAGGCCTCCTCTCTGTAAGAGGTAGTGGGCCGTAATCTACCACGCCGGCCCAGTGTGAGTTGGTAGATGTCACATGTCTTCGAAATTTTTGTCTCTAGGACATGTTAGTTGTGTTCCGCACGATGTTTTTCTTCACCGTTCTGAGATCAGCGGTGATGAAATAATTAACACAATGTAAAGCGCCGGACGGGTTCGAACCTACAACTTGTAAATCGCTGCTGTTACCACTAGGCCACCGCTGCTGTTCGGCCGCTACCGCTACTCTTCGCTCTGGGAAAATGCCCGCCAGACACAAAACCCGTCTGGTCGGAGGGTCCTTCCATTTCTATGGAGGATGAGTAAACTTTAGACTGAGTGTATCTATTAACCTTAGTATCGATTCACACTTCGGGTAAGACTCGAATACCCATCAGAGACAATTATATGACTTCGACAGATCCTTTATGCTGTAGTAATAAGGCCGAGTTTCCTTTAGTGTTACGGGTGATGCCCAGTTGACTGTCCATAAATTTTTATTTATAACCTATGACAACTTTTTTTTAGGATAGTCTAGATAGATAGTCATAGAAAGCTAAAGATTATTTTTTTAAGTCTTTTAATTAGTGTAATTAGAATAAATACTTTAAGTGTGAGTTAGAAATTACAATGTTTAATTATTTCATTACTGGTTCGCAATGTGAGTATACAAACAGATATTTTCATGGAGCAGACAGAGCTACTACCCTCATAACAATACACTTTCTTGACCCAGTAGCTTTTGATCGTGTTTTGGCACAATCTCCTAACTTATGCCGTCTCCTGCAGCTGTCAGAAGCCCCATAGTATCAATTAAGCTTGGTATGTTGCTGTCTGGTAATTTGGCGTAAGTGCTTCTGCACTACTATCACTAAATGCAGTTAATCTAGAATTCTAGACAACTTGCATACTTAACATTCCTAATCTTTTCCTGAGTATTTGTTCTTCAGAATAAAAATAAAAAAGTCTTTAAGTAAAAGCTACTATACATTTCTCTCATGGTAAATTTTTTGTGGGTTCTTCCTAGTGATGTAAAATGAGAAGAAAACAAATGGCTTTTTTTCACTTTATTGAAAAAAAAAAACTTAGCGTCGTTGTTTTTTTTTTCTAATTTTGGTTCAATTATAAATTGAATTTTTAATTTGTATAATAAATCAACATATTATTCATAATTCACTACTTCCAACAATAAATAACAACTCAATTTTTTTTAAACTTACTTTTTATATTCAATTTCCCCGTACACAACACAATTATATTATTTGGAGACTTCCCTTTCGTTGATGTTAATATTAATGAATGTTGCCAATATTTTTTTTAATGAAATTTTGGTACTATTTTATTAGAAAGGTAGTACTGTAGGTTCAAGAATAAACCTAAGATTTTATTATGTACTCTTAAGTATTAATTAATTATTTAACGGTAAATGCCATAACAGTTTCAGATTTCAAGCTCTTGAAAAAAGCATGGCCCAGAAAAAAGACAGTCTTTTTTCAAGGTTTTTTTTCACATCAGAAAAAAAAGCGGTTTTTTTGCAACACTAATTCCTCCAAAGCTCTCATTAAACACGTTAGGTCACAAGTGAAATTTATTAGATCTCTGTTATTCCATTAAACTTTAATGGAATAACAGAGATCGAATAAATTATAAATAAGTTTTAATACTATTTTTATCTTTTCTTTTTTTGTCTCTTATTAAGAGTATTTAAAATATTTGTGCACCATTAAGAAATGAAAGAATATTAATCAAATGTAGTGTAGTAGTTATGTAGTGTGTATGGGCGTGTATAGTAATAGCAGATGGAACACATAACTAATTAATTAAATAGACTTCAAATGCATCATTAATTTTATGCTATTGAGATTGACTTCAGAGTATATAACGTTGTAGCCTTTATTGCCTTAAAATATTTATTGAAATTTTTGGAGAGAGCATGGGATATATCCGATTTCACAAAAGTCAGTGTAAAATATTAAAAACTGTACTCTCAACTTTTGTAAAGCGATTTTTTTGTCCATTGTTTTCTTGGTCCATTCTATACAACAAATTAAACGAAGAGTGTGAGTGTATGTAGCTTAAGGGACCGGATTGCTTCTCCATAACATAGGTTTTCATAACCTAGCTAGGAGAGCAGTGCTCACCCACACGTTTGCTTAAATTGTGCTTATTTTCTATAACTGTATTTTTCACATATCCTACAATCCTTTGTTTTGAGTAAATAAATAAATAATTATTATATTAAAAACACGATACAGCTCCATCACAGTTTTCTGGCGATACAAAAACCCTTCTGTACAAGAATATTGAATTTGCAAAATGTAGATAAAACGTTCTATTATTCATCTTCACTGAGCAAAATTCTTTACAATCAAAGTCGTATCGGCACTTGTTATAATTAGATGTTCTGCAGATTAGATTAGATTGTAACGCTATATAATGGTGATACGCCTGACTCCCCTTCATCTGTCAGTGAATGTCACTCTATCTGTGATATAACAGTGAGTATCCGAGTACTTATTTTGTTTTATAACCAAAGGCTATTTGTGTTGCGTAACGGTACAGGATAAGGAAACAACATTTGTATAGAAGTTAATGTAGAACTTTTGGTATGATGTTTTTTTTTATATTTATAAACTAGTGCTTGACTGCAATCCTGCCTGATGGTAAGCTGTGATGCAATCGTTGATGTTAAAGCGTGCTAGTTTATTAAGAGCTTATTTATTAGGATTAGGATTACAAACAAAAATTCTCTTTAACTGAATAATATTATTTATTCAGTAAATCACACACACATATTTGACTTTTTTGTAATTAAATCGTATATGCAAGTATATTTTTTTAAACATTTTTTATTCTTCTGAATGTATCTTCTATCAAAGAAAAAAAAAAATTATTAAAATCGCTTCCGAAAAATTCAACATAGAACACAACCCGTCTAGTTTGTATAAATTAGTAACCCGAATTCCCGAGAGACGGCGCTGTAGTTTAGGCTATAATGACGCCGATTCTGTTGTTCATAAACTAAACTAACTTTAAGTTACGTGCGTCGTTTTCTTTCCATTTCGTTAAGAAAAGTATAGAAGATAACATTTTAATTTAATCATGTCAAATTATGATACTTACTCCATACACAATTTAGACGCGATTATAAACATGGCGACTAAAAGTACACCAGTTTACGTCAGCAGCGCACTAATTTGACAGATCTAAACTGACATTTTATCTTCTGTCCTTTTCTTAATGGAATAGAAAGAAAAAGTTGCACTTAAATTTAATTTAGTTTGTGAACAAGGAAATGTTTGCTGAGTTGATGCGGTCGGGCCGGGTATCACCTATAGAATAGTTGAAATCTATAACTTTTTCTTTAGTTATCACCAAAAGTCGGTTTTTTTTTTATCTTGTATGTTTTCAAGCTGTCTGTTGATGCGTTAATGCGCGTGAGTCCCCTGAGGTTTCGCAACTACAGATGATTAAATTGAGTCTCCTGACATATTTCCTAATACAAATATAAGTTGAGGAAGTCCGTATTAATATCAAAAAGTAATAGATGCCTTCAAACTTTTTTAGAAACTGCGTTTCGACTCATAATCTTACTTTTACAGGTTAGGTACCTACCCACATCCATAAAAAAAAAACTTATACATATATCTTCTAAACTCCCGAATCTAAACTTTTCAATCTTTTTCAGCATAACCTACCTTACCTTATTTTACTAACATAATAATAAGTCAATAACTAACAATCTATACTAATATATAAACCTGACGAGTTTGTTTGAACACGCTAATCTCAGAAGCTACTGGTCCGATTTGAAAAATCCTTTTTGCGTTGGATAGCCTATTAATCCAGGAAGGTTTTAGGCTATATAACATTACGCTGCGACCAATAGGAGCGGAGCATATAAAAAATATCGAAAACTACGCGGCGCGCAGCTAGCACTGTACGTATGTAATGAACTTGCCTAACTTAAAAAATATGGCCGTTCCGATTCATCAAGGAATGCTTACGTTCGTAACCAGTGTTTCTCATTGTAGGTGAATGATTGTATTCTGTTTTTGAGAAAAAAATGTCTTAAATCATAATATCAAGGTCACAGCCATAGTCAACAAATGGGTACAAATAAATACGTATATTATTGTAGTGGAAACTAGTCGAATAGAAATGTTGCGGCCATTCGTCCAGTGTGTCAATACAATATACTTAATTCACTTTTCCGTTTATTCGTTATTTTGAAATATCATAGAATATTCCTCAAAATTCGGAAAATCGGGTGGAGATATGTACAATTCTAATTGCTATGTAATTTAATTGTCATATCATAATTTCTCATCATAACTGGGGAAGTCCTGTTGATCAGGGATCGTGTTACGTATAATTTTGTAAATCAACCAGTATTAGGTACCTACATATATACTTATTTTAAATTGTATTTCGTGTTGGCTACAGTTAGTGTTGCCCAAATGCAAGAACAAGACGAGACTTAGCCAGTCTTGGTCTTGGTCTTGCGCCAATACACCTGGTCTTGGTCTTGGTCTTGCGCTCCCAGTCTTGGTCTTGGTCTTGGTCTTGGTCTTGCAGCAAGAGTCTTGCAAGTCTTGCAATTACCTATTAGTCTATTACTATTTATTAAAGTTTACTTTAAATCTTAGAAAAACGTATTAGAATTGGAACATTGTGAGCTTGAATTAACATAGCCATAGTAAAGATCAAGCAGATTAATAAATAACTGAAGATTTGATAAGAAATTCGAAAAATCAACTGACCTATATGTCGTTTTCCATGGAAGTAACTGTTTCTTAATAAACATTTATGATTTATAAGCTTACATTTGCTAAAACATGTAAAAAAACAAATTAATTACAATAACTTTTCTTGCTATTTTTTCTTGTAAAAACTTAAGAAATATAATGATTAAATGTACAATAATAGTACCTAAGTAATTAGTTTAAAACCATATAAGTAATCAATATTATAATATATACTTACTAGAATGAATTAATATGACATCTACTACCTATCCTTACCATTTTATCCTAATCATAATACTACTTGCGTGATCAGTATAATGTATTCATTTTAATTCTAAACACTCTGAAACTTATTTATTCTTTGGAACACCTGTAGGTACTCTTAAAATTCGAAATTATTTTGCATGAGTATACCTACGCCCTATGGCGGCAATCAAATAGTGTCAAATGTTATGATTTCGGCGTGGCGGCAACGATTGTTTTAGATTTCAAAAGAAGCCGCCGGCGCGTGTATCGTAACCATGTACTTCCGAAAAGCGGCAAATTTCTTTGAGAAGTAAGTACAAAACCTTTGATGCCGCATTATCAAAGTGCCGATGGTTAAAACATAACTATGCATGCACTCAGTTTGATTTTAATAGATATTTTTTTATTCGCTATGTTTATGGTATTAGTCGTAATGCGCATAGGTCCAGTTTTTCATATTCTTTGATACAGTTTTTTGCGTCTCATAGAATTCCTAAGCGTACCTACCTATACACCGAACTGTTACACCTAACTATTCAGTGAAATAGCGCTAAGTCCTAGCCGCAAGACGCAAGAGTCTTGCAGGCTATGTCTTGTTCTTGCTCAAGTCTTGCACGGTCAGTCTTGGTCTTGGTCTTGCTAAAAATACGCGGTCTTGTTCTTGGTCTTGGTCTTGCAAAAACGCAAGAACAAGACCAAGACTGCAAGACCAAGACTGAATTTGGGCAACACTAGCTACAGTAATATACTGAAAGATGTTTTCGAATCTTATTTGTTTTCTAAGAATTTAATAGTACCTAAATGAAAAACATAGTTTTGTTTGAATAGCCTTGGTTTCCAAGTAAATATATCCTGTCATCATTAATACTGTAGTTTTTTCCACGTAACAGATTCCTAATGTAATGACTTTGTAAGGTTTCCTAAGTAACTGGAAATTGCGGTTTCTAGTAGTTAAAAACTCGTTTACTGGAAATGTATTAAAACCCACATATATGCATCATTAATCAAACGGACATTTTTGAGTGAGTTTTGTGCGCCATATCGGCTCTATCAAACAAGTATTTTTTTATTGTAATTTAGTTGGTCTGACCTTGCGCTCTAGACGAACATGTGAATTAATGTCAGTTCTAGGTGTAACTACACACTTGGAATCATTTATCTAACATAAAATTTGTAATAATAAATTATTAGAGATTAGAGAAGGAATCTTTCATTGGTAAGTCCTAAAATTGAGTGACTAGTAAAATAACTGCGCATGGGAGAACCCTGAGATTTACCTGCAAAGGTACTCCTAAACTACTACACTAAAAATAAAGATTTATGTGAACGTCAGACATGCGTCAGACGCAGACGAAGCTGGCCTATGTTGGCCATTTTACACTAATATACTTATCGTAAACATCGATCACGGTCTGTACCTATCCTGCGTTCGCGATTTATTTGCCAAAAATGTAAAAATTTTAATTAAAGAAAGAATACTTTAATTCCTACAAAATAAAGTTCAGTTTACGTTAACATTTCAAACATTTTTGTGACTTTTCTGTTGTCGTATTGAACTTAACTTAGTTTTCACTGACTTTCACTGTTGATATTTGCTTAACTAGAAATAGGGAATTAATTCCAGATATAAGTCGGGGTTATCTGGACTGAAGGCAATTTTCTATAATTAATTGACGTATCACGAGTGGTTCCCGGTGTTCTCTATAACGTATTACGTGCGCGTCACTATCCTGTAATTTCCTCATCATTCGCGTCTAGTAGCAACGCGTACCAATGACGTCACGACCGTTTCTGCTGATCTTAAGGTTACCGTTATTCAGAGAATCTGCCGAAGGATAATCACAAGGTATATTAACTATATCTTAGCTATTTCTTATATTAGGTATATAATATATGTCTCTTCTTATAGAACCCGAGTCTGGTTTAAGTTCCAAGACCGATATAAAAATGTTTTTCTACAATCATAACTTACCTCTCTTAACAAATGCTGTGATATTGTCCCTGATAGTGTCCAAACCGGTAATTTTTTATTTTGTTTTGTTAATAGCTTTGCGTTTAAAAATAAATCTTCAACAAAAGCCATGTTCTTCGAGAGATAAAGTTGCTTCCACCAAACAAGTCTTCAGTAATCTAGTCTCTGAGCACTTCTCATCACGTCTCATCTTCGTTTCCAGATGGCACCAGTACTTGCGCCGGTGACAGAGCCGGTATGGCTCGGCGAGGGTCCTCATTGGGACCATGCGGAGCAGGCACTGTACTTCGTCAGCATCTTCAACTACACCGTCCATAAATACGTGCCAACCACCAAAATCCATACGAAAGCTAAGTTGGGTGAGTTTATTACTTCTATGAGGATTTTCTTCTACACATAAAAAGAGGCTGAGACATTTGCAAACTGTACCCGTGAATTCAGCACATGGATCTAAATCCTCTAACGGATTTTCTCATTTCATGTGAAATTTTATTTTAAACTAGTTGCGCCAATCGGTTTCACCCGCGTTTTTTTTATATGCCCCGCTCCTATTGGTCGCAGCGTGATGTTGTTGTGGCCTAAAGCCTTCCTGGATTAATGAGCTATTCAACGCAAAAAGAATTTTTCAAATCTGACCAGTAGTTCCTGAGATTAGCGCGTTCAAACAAACAAACTCTTTAACTTTATATATTAGTATAGATTAAGTAAGTTCAATACACAGGTATTGGGCTTACGCAGATAAAACTTTTGTGCTTATAGGAAACCCGCATCCCCAGGCAAAGGTAAAACGTGAACGCTGAAGTGGATTTAGCCGACTAGTAAGAGTCGCCATACTCCTCTGTCACTCCCATACTAGAGGAACTCTATGAGGACTGCCCTCGAGAGACCAAAACACAAAGGGCAGGCACCCCACTTGTATTTAAGTGAATTTCTCTTTCCAGATCACCTGTATGGACTTGCGATCTGGAAAAGGCAGAGAATTTGATTAAATAGGTGTCCTACCCCTGTTGTACTATGTAAAAGCGTTTTATATGAATATCAACATTAGAAACGCCTAATCATATTCGCCACAGGAATGTGTTTCTTTAATTCATGAAGTAAGCTTTATAATCGTGTGTAACGCTTATTGTACTGTACTTGATACATCACCACACCTGAATGTCTCGAACTAAGGTGTACCAATAAAATATCCATATCTTTATCAAACAAAACATTCCAGATGGCATGCCAACCTTCATAATACCTCTGGAGGGTAAGAAGCACCATTTTGTAGTGGGTCTGAATCGGAAGTTGGTGGAGATTGAGTGGAACGGCACGGAGAACGGAGCCAAGGTGGTGAGGACTATCGCGGAAGTAGACCATGACAACCCTAAGAACAGGTTCAACGATGCTAAGGCGGATCCTCGAGGAAGACTTTTTGCTGGTGAGTCATTTAGTGACTATACATACTATACCTTCAGTATCGAAAGTCAATCTTCCTGTATTTTTATTTAGAATCGGAAATAATTATCATATTCAGTAACAATCTAATGGAAAATATTGTCATTTGATGAGGTCCTGGGTTCCATTCTCAGGTTTGACAAAGGGGTCGTCCCATATTACATGGGACTTAAACACAACTGGTTATATGAGGATGTACCACTAAGGTCACCTCAGTTTAACCCTTCTAAGAAGACAGGGTTGCTGTTATGTGATATTGTAAGTGGATACGTGATTCGTTCCAACGTTCAATAGAATAGAATAGAATACTCATTATTATGTACACCATATAGATTACAAAAACATAAATATAAAGATTTTACAAAGGGCGACACAATGGACGGTCTTATCGCTAAGAGCGATCTTTTACATACAACTTTTGGATGGAATACTAAGGGAAAGGAGAGAGAAATAATGTAGGTTGTCTACAGTGTACTATTTATATAGATTATATAATAAATATGCACGTTAAGTGTATCATACTAACAGAATTTTAGGTTGTATAAATTGTATACAGGATGACAGGGCCGTCTGTATGGTACGTGGCACCTGGTGACATGTATTTAGTACTAGTTGCATCCCACGGATTCACTCGGATAAGTTTCAATCACGTGGGAATATCTAGATAAAAATTACCCTCTACTAACATACACATAGAGGGTAATTTTACATACACCATTTCACTCACACATATGTATTCAAGCTATATATTTTCTTGAAGGAACGATGGGTCATGAGTACGAGCCGGGCAAGTTTCACCTGAAGAAGGGCTCCCTGTACCGCTTCGACGCGGACGGCAGTGTCCACAAGGTGGCCGATAACATCGATATCGCCAACGGTCTCTGTTGGGACCTCGAGAACAAAGCCTTCTACTTCATTGACTCCTTCGAGTACACCATCAGGAGATACGACTATGATGTGGAAACGGGAGAGATCTGTGAGTAGACCTGCCCCCTAATCGGCGAACACATATCTGTCAAATGATTGCGACTAGTTGATATCAGTTGGGATTGTTTGGACCGCCCATTGGTCCATTCGGTCCAAACGATCCCAACCAGTCGCAATCATTTGACAAAAATGTGTTCGCCGATTAGGGGGCTTACCATAATTACTTATGTTACTGTTGTTACAGCGCTACAAGGTTCTATAAGCAAGGGGCCTTAATTGGTACTAACGCCTATCTTGTTTTGTGAATACGATTATTGTGTCATTTTTAAATGTTTACTAACAGCATCTCTTTACAATCAAAATCCTGAAAATCAGTTCTTTTTGAATGTCAAATTTACTTAAAAACCTTTTTTACGGGGGGCAGAAGTCCCTATTACGATTCTAATCTGTTATCATATTCCTTTTCTTCTTTGATCATATTCTTTCGCCTCGTTTACGTACCATGCCGTACATCTGCAAGCAGGCGCGTGCGCTCCATACAAGCAGAAAAGCTCTGCATACCCTAATAGTCTTCTAAAAAAATATATAATAATTTATAATATACTGTAAAATAATTTATATACTACAAAGTTAAAACTAAAAGACTTTGTTAATCAGTTATTGATAACACTGCCATCTATTGGGCCTAGTGCTAACGAGACACATCAGTTGCCTTAGGCGCGACACCCGCGCCACTTCTCGTAACGGCGTAAGCATAAACAAAATGTGCCTCTTCCGTATCTGTCTGTGTATAAAATTATTTGCTTGTGTGCCTAAACTGTTGTGTACGTGTGCGTGAAATTTCTTTGGGTTTAAAGCCCATGATAAGCACAGCTTCTAATAATGCGACGAATTTAAGAAGTTCAGAAATATAGCATGATTGTTGTTCGTTCAAATACCTTTTTATTTTAGCAGCTTATGTTGTTTCATTATTGGTGTATTTGGGTTAAATATGTACCTATATTGATTGTTTTAAGCGGAATTGAATATTCATTTATTTTAGAGTTTTTGGTTTAACACAAAAGAAAGGTTGTCTTTATAAAAAGTATTATGATAATTATATGTGGTTAGCAGGTTGTGTAGTGTGTACACACAAATAAATTGTTTTGTTTCTCGTATAGGTATATTATTTTAAAACACGGCTTTGGCAGTTCGACGTTATAAAAACTTAAAAGACCTTAAGTTTTTCAACCTACTTGCTTTTGAATTAATTCAATACTATACTTTATGTTGTAATAATTTTCCTGAAGTTTACAAATTAGCAAAATTTAATAGAACGTTATGATTCCAATGAGTAGTGCTCATACTCATAGATTTGTCTATCTTTCCATTTTAAAAGAACTTTTAGCGATTTCAAAACGATCTTATATATATTTGATTTTTACAGAGTTATTTAAAAATAGATAGGCGCGTTGATTTAATTTATAGATAGTAAAATATTTTTTTTTAGTTTTTTGAGAAATAAATTATTACTTATTTACAGTTGAGTTAGTAATACCATTTCATTGTATTTTGACAGCCTACATGGCGTAGCGGTAGCGGACGCGGCCGCTGCGTAAGGAGGCGCGGGTTCGATCCTCGCGCAGTGTAAGTATTTGTAAGCATGAATATGAATATTTGCACTGGTCTGGTCGTACCTCGGAAAGCACGTTAAGCCGTTGGTTTCGGTTGCCATGCGAACATCTAGTGGCAGTCGTTACGGGTTGTTGGAGCCCACAAAGTCCAACAATTGGTCTAACTTCAATGCTTCGATATTGCCTTCGCGTTGTGAAGGTCAGACGGCAGTCGCTTCACGGAAATTGTCGAAATTTCGCCAAAATCAGCAATTAGACTGGAAAAGCGGACCCCAGATTCCAAAGCTTTGGATGCGACTGGTATTAACCCTGAGATGATGATGATTTCATTGTATTCATTTAGGCAAAAAAAAAAAAACCTAATACCCCACGTATATCATTTATTTGACTTGTTCTTATCATCAATCACATACTTAAATGTTCATTGTAGCCACGCACAAACATCAATTCAATGTTGACATGCGAAAAAGTACGCGACTATGTTAAATTGAAACTACGTCTAAGTTACGTTTTTTAAGTTTTACCATATATAAGCACAGAGATTTGGATAGTAGGTATATTTATGCATACCCTCAATAAAATCTTTGTGCACGCCCCTGTCTGCAAGGTAATTATGAAACAAAATGATGATCCTATCATCATCACTGGATGTCCCCTACGTTTGTTTAGTTTGACAATTATTAACTTTTTCATGTTTTATGTTTCAGCTAATCCCCGCAACGTGTTTTCAATGAAGAGAGGAGAAAATGGCCTCGACAAAGACCTGCCCGGCATCCTGGACGGTATGACCATCGACACCGACGGTAACCTCTGGGTTGCCAACTTTGACGGACATCAGGCAAGAAATTTATTTAATGATAAGCTGGCCGGCAAACGTAGTCCTGTCCCAATTTCAGTAATTAGAGACCAAAGAAAAACCTGATTAAAAAAAAAATTGGGCTACCTCATAAATTGCATACCCTAAAAACCTTATTCGGACTAAGTGAGACAATATATAAGTGTTATCGTATTGTAAAGAAGCGGGATCCTTCAATAATTGACAGATTAGAGAATTCATATAATTGTAAATTGTATGTAAGTGGATGTCTGGTGAAGCCGTACGAAGGACGGGTCTGAGCAGTTGTGTTGCGATGTGTGCCGGGTAAGATGCGCCAAATATTGTTGTGTCGGGAATTTTGTCGTGGAGGGTCTTCAAATCAATCTCCCTCTAGCGCAGCATCGTTGGTCGTGTTGTTGGGTTTAACATCGCATCACCTCGCTCAACTGCCTTCTTGCTTCCTATTCACCTATTATAGAGCGTGAATACAACTAGATGTTCACATTTTCCAGGTGCTTAAAATTGACCCAAAGTCGTCGAGAGTATTATCGAGTGTCGCGATCCCCGCGCTGCAGACGACGTCGGTGACGTTCGGCGGCTCCGAGCTCGACGTGCTGTACGTCACCTCGGCGGCCATGAACCGCGGCACAGAACAACTGCCGCCTGCCGGCTCCACCTTCCAGCTCATCGCCACCGGATCGAAAGGACACCAGAACGCTAACGCCAGATTTAATTAATAAGTTGTTAATAAATGGACTATGTTTTTATTTTATTATTTCATTTTACCAAACAGATTCAAATTCAATTATGTACCTTCATCATCACTTTCAAATAACATTAGTATTTAAATATAATACAAACAAAAAACACTGATTTGATCATATTTAATTATGTTAACCTATGTTCCCCCTATATTCAGACTTTCGAGATAATAGGTACCTGTCATGTGTGCCGCCTTAACGAGCCACACGTCTAACACACTCCAGACGCAGCAACATCACGTGCTGCGTCACATCGTCTCATCGCAGAGTTCGAGCAACAATCACCAGACCTCTACAGAACCAGAACTCTACATTTGCCACGCGGCGCCAACCGCGAACAAAGCGAGCTAACTTAATATAGGCATATCCACAAGGTGATCGATGCGCCCTACGGCGCGATTGGCTGGTTCTAGTTACGCTGTAGGGGATAGCACCCATTGTACAGAGCGCCAAGAGGTAGTCAGTTAAGAAATGCCGGCTCCAGCTAGTTTAAAAATATAAGACGTGTAACAGTGACCAGTGATCCTACTTGCTTAATAAACGATATCATTTCATTTCTACGGATGTCACCCGTTGGGTTTCGTCCAGTCCCTCACTCGGGACAGGAGTAAACTAATTACAGGGCCCCACTTTTGAAGATCAGGAGAACAAGGCATCGGTTAAGGGGCCGAAAGGAGCCCCAAACCCGACTTCTAGCTATTGCACCGAGTGCAGCATGTGCCGGTGACACCACTCGACTCTCAATGTGAAAGCTGAAGACCAATTTCACATTGAGAGTCGAGAGGATGGAGTCACGCCACAAAATTATCTTCAGATCTTTTATAGTGCGGTTCTCGTCCGTGTATCGTTTCGCGTAAGGCTACGCGACACTGCGACACAGCACATTTCTTCGCCGACCCAACGATTATTTTTTTGTGCCAAATAGAAATCTATTTGTATAGTATAAGATTATTTTGTATATTTTACCTAAGGACCTCATACGCCTGATATAAAGTGATTATTTTTATAAAGGACGTTTGAAGATGATCATTATGTTCACCATTTTGTTTTTAAAAGCTTAGGTACAAACAGTATTTTACGATACCCTTTAGAAATAAACAGGGCAACAACTTGCTAAGTAAAAAAAGACAGGGAATCAATGAATACATATATTTTAAAATAGTTTCTCAATACATTGTGCTCATAACATACGAGTATAAAACAACAATACATTCAACAGGTCTTTATAGACGTTAACATACCTATCGTATAATCACAATATTCAGTCTGATATTGATCACCTCATTGCCACTTTTGCAAAGTTATTCATGATTAGGTACACTTAATATACTTAGTACATTACCTATTTATTAAAATAGAGTTATGTGATTTTTTTTATAAAATCGCATGATATTAATATGCATATAAAACATGATTGAAAAAATTAAAGCTTAAAATTAACATTGGGCAATCCTTTGACCCCCAAGCCAGTAACCATGAATGTAGCCCCACATGGGGGATCCTGAGGTCCATAAATATTTAAACTGGCGGTGGTAACGAACAAAATATCGTAGTTTGGGCCCCCAAAAGTAGCCGATGTCACTTGCAAGGCCGGAATTGGAACCTTTTGCAGCAATTCACCGGTCCTGGGGTCAATTTTAATGACGCTTGAGCCGTCGAAACAGGCCACCCATAGATTGCCGTCCGTGTCTATGGTCGTGCCATCGGGAACGCCTTCTACATTATTTTTCTCAAAATCGAAGATATGCCTCACATTGGCTGAAAGGCAATTAGTAAATTAGTAAAAAAACTGAACTTAGGGCAATATTTCCAGTTTCTTTTTCCAATTATACATTTCAACATTATGTTCTAAATAAATTAAGCGGACGATAACTAAGCCACGGCCATAGTGTTACCAGACCTCCTGGTGAGAGGGGGTGGGCACTAATCCTTCACTGGGGCCCAGCGCGTATAGGCGGATATCACATGACTTCGATTTTTTTTAGGCTATATTTGTAGCCTTTAGTTAACTATCTAAGCCGATGCAGTGTAATACGAATGAGACTTGTGAACATGTCAGGAAGGTACTGTTCTCCGAAAATATTAGTCTACTCACAAATCTCTCCCGTTTCCACATCATAGTCGTATCTCCTGATGTTCTTTTCCATAGAGTCAGTGTAGTACATGGCCTTCTGCTTCAGATCCCAGGCCAGGCCGTTGGAGACGGAGACACCTTCGCACACCTTCGTGATCTTGGTCCCGTCCAAGCGGAACAGGCTTCCCTTGTGCTTGTCGAAGTTGCCTGGTGGGTCCTCTTTACCCATGGTTCCTGGGGGCCAATGAATAATGTACCAGCCTATTATTGTCACATTGCGAAGATTGAAGTATACGAAATCCGCTGACAGCGACGGTCGCCTAAACAAGCGCTGGTAGTGAAAACATCTACCGCGGGCACGATTACAATATGATTTTATTTACGGAGATGCGGAGCTATCTCAGGAATTTGCCAGATTAAAATTTGTTTTTTAAAAATGGCAGTTTTTCGTTAATACAAATATATTTTACAATTCTGTTAATACCTATATTTTGACCAATTTAGAAACGTACCTGAATATACAAAAAAACAGAAAATTTTAATTTCACAGGTTACCCTGGAGCCTTTTTGTTAAGACATCGAAAATGCAAGAGCAAGAGAATTTAAGGACACTGATGTATAATAGATACATAACTGACCTTCGAAGGGGGTGACGGAAAGGACTCGTGAGCGAGTGAAGAAGTGCACGTTATCCCCTTCGGTTGGTTGGTTTGAGTTTCACACTGAAAAAGTTGACGGAATTATTTTTAACTGACCTGCAAACACTCTGCCCCTAGGGTCAGCCTTGCCGTCATTGATCCTGGTGGTAAGCACGTCACGGTCCACCTCCCCAATCTCCCTCACTACAGAGACCGGCGCTCCCTCGTTCCCGCACCACCGCACCACCTGGAACTTTCGCTCCACCCCTACCAGGAACTGGTCCGATGTGCCTTCCACCGGCACAATAAAACCCACGCGACCATCTGGGGGATAAGGGCTAAGATTTTCAAATATCCTGGTGTTTGTATTCGAATTAAAAATCATTATCCAAATTAGGCAGCATTTTTTGAACAATAGTTATTTGGTACCTCAAGTGAAAGTGCGCAGTGGTACACACCTCCCACACTCATTCAAGTTAAACAAATATGAACTTTATGTCCATGATAATTAAATTAGTTTCAGAGTGACTAGCAGGATTACAAAATATATTAATATATTAGTTTTCCGCCCGCGTGGAA
This sequence comes from Sesamia inferens, assembly GCA_037179545.1. Lineage (NCBI taxonomy): Eukaryota > Metazoa > Arthropoda > Insecta > Lepidoptera > Noctuidae > Sesamia > Sesamia inferens. The sequence continues at coordinate 30,267,212 of CM073937.1, read as the reverse complement.
TTCCGTTATAACACGCTTTTTAGATTCCTCATTTTAGGGGATTAATTATCGTATCATTTAACTTCTAAGTTCACATGTGCATATTCGTTATTTATATTCGCTCGCAATATATTACCTTGTTTTAAACGACACTCAGCGCCGAACTGGTATGAAGCTAACAATATATTTAATTTCCCTCAAGAATATCAAATTTTTCCGAAATAATAAGTAGCCTATTATTTAATCCGGACTTCTAACTTTACGTCTGCAAAGTTTCAAAGCAATCGGTTCAGAAGTTACGGCGTGAAAGCGGAACAAACAAACAAACTCACTTTCCGATTTAAAATATGTATGTATTAGAAAGGATGTTTGGAGTTGTAGTGTGAACTGAAGTTTATTGTGTAGAGGTTAAAATTATTTTTCTATTAATTTATAATATACGTTTACATTTTTGCCCAATAAATTATGAACGTTTTGAATATACAAACACCCGTTGTCAGTGTTCCTATCTTTTTCTAGTAATAGTGGGAGCACAGGAAAGTATAAGAGGCGTAAAAGACTGCCTGGCATCTGAGCTCAGCTCGATTACAATATTATTAGCTTAAAAACTCACGGTCTGATGTGTCAGTAGGGAAGAGCACTCACCAAGTTTAGTCCTGGTGTGTGCTCCAGTAGCCGGCACATACTTATGGATGGTATGATCTTGGATGCTGACGAAGTACAGAGCTTGCTGCTTCTCGTCCCAGTGAGGACCCTCGCCCAACAGGACTGGGTCAGAGATCTTCTGTACCTTTACCGACATCTGAACATAACATACACAATTAATGAATCTCTTCTTCTTCTTCAGCCTATAGATGTCCACTGCTGGACAAAACCCTCGCCTAAGGCTTTCCACGATGACCGGTCTTGAGCTGCCCGCATCCATCGGCTTCCCGCGACCTTCACCAGGTCATCAGTTCTCCTTGTTGGAGGCCTCCCTACGCTGCGTCTTCCGGTACGTGGCCGCCACTCCAGAAGCTTACTGCCCCATCAGCCATCGGTTCTACGAGCAATGTGCCTCGCCCACTGCCACTTAATTTTAGCGACTTAAAGAGCTATGTCGGTGACTTTCGTTCTTCTGCGGATCTCATTTCTGATTCGTTCGCGAAGAGAAACTCCGAGTATAAGTAGCTCTTTCCATCGCCCTTTGTGTGACTCGGAGGCAATAGCTAGTTTACAAGAATTTATAATCTTAAAAACTACTTAAAAGTTACTGGATTCATAATCCATACTAATCTTAAAGATGCGAAATTAACTTTGTTTGTGGGTTGGCCTGCCTATTATTAGCACCTTAGGATGCTGAACGAATTTCATTTAAAACTGCCAACCTGGATTTATGTTTTATGTCAGTAGTATGTTCTTACAGAATAAATTTTGACCTCTACGTTGGCAAGTACTGTACCTAATCTTTAAAAAATAGGTATATATAATGAAAATAGTGATTTGTTTAAAGATAGATATCATTACGGTTTGCACAACTGATAATTGGTGAGAGATTAAGTAACAAATAATAAAAAGATAAGACTCTTCATTGATAACAATTATAAGCACACATACCAACAACTAAAGAGATTTACAATATTTTTTACATATTAGTTGCTAGGTACAGAATTAATCCTCATACTCAGCTGCATTAACAACTGACAAGGTAGAAAGGCTAGGAATAAACATTCAAAATGAGCGTGACACTCAGCTTGACTTTCCCGCCAAAAACCGCTGTAAATAAGTTGTTAAGCAATAATAGCTGATATTGTTTTTTTTATAATAATTTTTTTTATGCTTACCTTACCTACTATGATTTATTTTAAGATGGTAGGTAACTTAGTAACTACCCCTGACGGGTATAAGGTTTCCAAAAATGTAATATGGCATTAATTTATTATAACTCTTGGTCAGTGGTGGCCCGCTGACTATTCGGGGTACACATCACTTGGATTTATACTTTCGAGAGATATTTTTCTTTCTTTTCTGGTTAAACTTTACTTTATGGACCGCCGAATTTGAGGGTTTATTGAAAGGGATGAGCGGGACGAGGGGGAACCCTCCCCTTAAGAGGGGATGATGAAAGCTTACGGTTATAGAGAAATTGAAAATGATCAATTTTGAGGTTAGTTCCAATGATTAAGGGATATGGCGAAACAATTTGCGTGATTTTTAATTTACTATGGTAGATTTATTTATTCAAAGTAGATTTTAATAAGAAATAAAAACAAACTTTTTGTTTTTCTGGTGCTTCGCCGGCCACTGCTGCGGCACGCTCGCTTCGCTCGCTCGGCTCGCGCGTAGCTTTGGTCACAGTTCTAACTTCTAACCTAACCTATGGGTGGACAAACGATGACTGACGTGTCATTTTATGTTTCGTTGTGCATAAATGTCTACGATGTCCGTCAAATGGAATAATAATTGTTAATAATTTAATGTTCCACATGTTTTGACGTGACAACGTCTTATAAATTGGTTTGCCGGGTGACACTTCAAGAAACTGCGTTACGCTACGCTCACGTTATGCGCTCACAATGTGAGCGAGTGAGAGGCACGCGTCCCTTCCACTCGGGCATGGTTAGCCCGCCTAAGAGCGAGAGAGACAGAGATAAAAAGTGAAAGGCACGCGTCCCTTCCACTCGAGCACAGTTAGCCCGCCTAAGAGCGAGAGAGACAGAGCGAGAGAGAGAGAGTGAGAGAGATAGGCATACACACCGGTTCATGTCTTGCGCTTCTATTTCGCTTAGGCGCCTGCATACAAGTTTACACGTTGCCAGTTAATTGTAAAACGATTGTGTAGTGATAATGTGAAGGTAGTTTCGTCCATCGCAACAATTCAAACAGCAAAGGTAAATAATTTCAGACTGATAATATAACATGATGAAATAAATGACTAAGACATAAGTGAATAGGTTATGTTGTAGTAATCACAATGTTGTGGTAGTTTTCAATCAAAAAAGTAGTATAAATCGTTTCTCAACCAATAATAACTTGTTTAACTTGAAAAAATGAGCGCGACTTGCTATGTAAAAAATTGAAATAACAATGTTTAACCTCCAACCTCTCAAATTCATTAAAGATACGTTTAATCTTGATTGCGTATCAGATATGTCTTTAAAAGGAACAACCATTGACTTGACATTTTCTAGGCACATTACAGCAGAAACACTTCCTTTCATTTCATATTTCTCCTATCATCGCCCTATCCTCAACAAAATCACTCAGATAGGAACAAGTTAAGTTGTAGTAAACGCTGTTTCATTGTACGCAAATGTATTGAAAGTTATTGTATGTATATTTGTATATAAATACGTATGTATGTGTAAAGGTAAAAATAAAATTTTGTTAATATGAAATTCAGTGCGAGATTCTTTGTATAAATTAATGTTTTAAATATAATTCTTTGTATAAATAAATGTTTTAAATTGTTACTATTATTTCATCCTTCTTCCTACTATACAAATGAATATTCACATTAAAATTATTTTACCACTCAAAGTCGTTGTCACGTAAAACTTTTGCCCGTATACCGACTTTACAGGCAACCAATTTTTTTTTTTTTTTTTTGAAATAATATGATTTTTGACTAATTATTCATCATCTTCAACAACCTTTTATCGTCCCACTGCTGGGCATGGGTCTCCTCTCATACAGAGAAGGAGTCGTGGTGGCTTAGTGGTTAATTATTACTATTAAGATAAAAATAATACATAATAATTTCAAATAAATAATTTGACAGGTCTTCAACAACGAATATAACGGAACGCAATGACAACAAAAAGATCCGATTGCTGTTTATAACCTAAAATTGTGAATTGAACATGAATTAATTTCTCGGCAACTATAAGTTTTCACCATTGGAAATTTTACATAGAGGTGTCTTAGGCCAAGGTCTTTCAGCCCTAGAAGTCTTGCCGCCCACTTCAGCGGTCTATAAAGTTTATTCGAAACACCAGAGATAAAAATTAAGTATATAAATGATTTATCTTTCTATAAATACAAAACTTACTGATTTAACCTTACAGTGGCCTCGATTCCACTGTCCACTGTTCACAAACTAAATTAAAAAGTTCAGTGCATCTTTTTCTTTCTATTTAATTAAGAAAAGAACAGAAGATATAATGTCAGTTTAGATTTTAGAGACCTGTCAAATAAACCGGCTCCTGGCATAAATTGACGTATTTTTGGTAGCCATGTTTATAATCTCGTCTAAACTGTCTATAAAATATTTTAATTTGACAGGATTAAACTAAAATGTTATTTTCTATCCTTTTCTTAATGAAATAGAAAGAAAAAGATAAAACTTAACTTAAAATTAGTTTAGTTTGTGAACAAGAGAATCAGCGCCATATTGGCGCTGGTTCTATTCGTTCTATAAATATAAAAATAAGTATAGTACCTACTTCTATAAGTACATCTATAACTATAAAAATAATAAAAGTTCACAACTAAACAAACTTAAAGCGACCACCTACCTTATTTCCCGAGAGTCGCGTAGCAAATGATACGGAATGCAACTGAAAAGATTATTTATCTAATTCTTTACAAACCTACACGTTATAGTAGCTAGCTAACGCTGCGTTTCCGTCGCAGTAGAGTCACCACCAAACTAAACAAGAGTGTGATTGATCTCGAGCTCTAAACGATAACAAACCACTTGTTTGCTCAAGGTCAGGCGATTGGCGATTGTCCCCTTTAAACCACGTAAGTACCTATAAGATACACTCATTATGAGATATACGGTAATTAAAGAGCTCTTTTACTAGTTGTAGACTGCGTACCGACGTATAATAAACCTTCTGTGCTTCTCTACTCGTGTTACGATAAGAATTTACGCTACAAACAAAATAAATACCTCATATAGAAATAAGGATTGGATTTAGCCGATACAACAAAAAATTATAAACCAGGGACCATATCAAGAGCATATTATCCAAATTGTGTTAGAGGAAATAAATTTAATATCAACGAAATTACATTTAACAATGAATGACGTTATAACATATCAGTGTTGTTAGATCACCGTCTGGTGTTCTCCCCGTCCGCTCCCATCCCCTAAAATTCAGGGTTTGAAAGAAAAATACAAGTTATAAAAATAAATTTTCTTGAGTAGGTATTTTGTACTAGAGAATGCTATATTTGAAAAACATTTCTAAGTTGAGTATGGAAAAGTTGAAAGCTGGAATATTTAAAGGTCCTCAAACTTGAACATTGATAAAAGATGCACAAACTGACGACTGATGACTGATAAATAAATAAAGAAATATATAGGTATATACAGGCAAATCACACATATTGAGCTAGCCTCAAAGTAAGTTCGGGACTTGTATTATGGGATACTAACTCACCGATACTATGTTTTATAATAGATACATATATAGATAAACATCCAAGATCCAGGCCAATCAGGAAAAGATCGTTTTCCATCATGACCTGGCCGGGGATCGAAACCGGGGCCTCCACGTCGCAGGCAGGCGTGTTGACCGCTGCGCCACGGAGGACGACAAAAGACGACCACTGATGCAGAACGTGAAATGTGGAGAGGATTTGTGTTGGTAGTGAAGACAGAAATCCTGCAACAGATGTTGGGAAGCTTCAAGATAAAGTCTCGATCAAATATGTGCATAAAGATATACTTTCTCCACAGTCTCAGAGCACAATGAGGAACAGGAACGTTTTCACCTAGAAGTGATGGAAGAAAGATATCAGGGTAGATGGGATCGACACATGATTGTAGATTATTGTTGGTCCTTAAAGAGATTGTCTTCAAATGAACTATAGAAAAAAAAAACTAATAAAAGAAGAAGACCATAGAGTTTTAAAGATTTCTCTTTTTTTAACCGCTTTCAAAAAAGAGGAGGTTACTCAATTCGACCGCATAAACGTTATTTTTTGTTTATGCGAAACCTGAATATAGTTTGTTCCGAATAAGCAACTAAATCGATTCTATTCATTTTTACACCGTGTTATACTTTTTCCCAAATAAATTTAGAAATTGTTGTAATGTGGTTGTGTAACCACACAACCACACTAGCTGCATGCGTAAGCTGCATGACGGGCTCGGTAACCACCGAGCCCGCCATGCAGCTTACGATAGCGCCCGCCCGCGCAACAGCTGACGCCAGAGGTGCACCGCTCGCCCGCCCGAGCGGAGCGTGGAGCATATTTTTGTTGGGACAGCCAAGTAGGATAACAAGCTTAACTGTGTTTTGGGTTTCGCATAAACAATAAATGTACCTGTGTTTTTTATGATCCTTTTTTTGTTCGAAGGAAGATATCTTTAAGGTGGTCTTATGATAAGGAAATCATGGTCTGATAATTGAAGACCATGGAAATCAATGAGATGTATCAAAAATCATAGGGGCGACTAGTGCATTTCTAAGTGTTGTCATTAAGTATTTTAAAGCACTACAATTTAATAAAAGTCTGCAGTAGATCTTGTGATAGAGCCCGGAGACAGAAGAGGGAGCTCCTCAACGATTCACAGCAGCTACCTTGTGTTTGTGCTTGATTCATTTGTATTGATAAGAAATTTACACCTAAATGAGTTGTGACTGTTTTAGGGCTCTGATCATGAAGACAAAGGCCAGTTCAGGGAACTTCTCAGCGACTTACGCGTAGTTAAGTACCTTGTGTTTGGACTTACATAATAGTTTGTATTGATAAAAACTTTGCACCCATGTGGGTTATAATGAAGGTCTGCAGTAGATCTGATGAAGGAGCCGAGAGACAGTCGAGGGACCTCCTTAATAATTCACCGCAAACACAAGGTAACTTGTGTTTGTGCTTAATTTATTTGTATTGTTAAGAGCTTTACACCTAGATGGATTGTGATTGTCATTAGGAATCTTTGGATGAACACGAAGGACAGATAAGGGAACTCCTCAAAGATTTACAGTAGTTATTTTGTGTTTGGACTTATTTCACTTATATTGATGAGAACTTTGCACCCACATGGATTAAAATGAAGGTCTGCAGTAGATCTGATGATGAAGACCATAGACAGTCGAGGGAATGCCTCAACAATTTTCAGCATTGAAGTTTAACATAGGACAACCACTACCTACTCATCAATCATGCTTATGTAACAATCAATTAAAATCAAGACTGAATTTAAGTTGTGTAATCGCGTCATCTCTAGCAATGCTCATACTTTCATTTGATCCCGTAACAATTTTGTAGAAATCGGTTCAGTAGTTTGTTTTTTAAATCAAAATTACGAGTAAAAATTTAAGTAAACAAAATTACGTAGTTTGCTTGCAGGCCTTTTCCCGACTATGTTGGTATCAGCGTCAAGTCTGACCGGATGCAGACTGGACGCTGACGACAAACTAAAAAATAACTAATTTCGGAAGTCGGTGTCAAAATGGAATATACGAAAACCAGACTTCCGAAATTATGTAGTTTTCAGTTTGTAGTGTTTTTTGGCAGTCTTCTTCTCTAGTCTTTTTTTTTTTTTTTTGTAAAAATTTTAATTATTCTATACATTAATTAGTAATGAAAACATAATTATTAGCAAGTCTTTGTAATAATAAATAAATGATTTGATAGTGTTATTTTATCTACACTTGTGAACACACACACTTGTGTTTGTCGTGTTCCGGCATGATGTCTGGCGAAGCCGTACGGAGGACGGGTCTGAGCAGTTGTGTTGCAATGTGTGCCGGGTACGATGCGCCTAGTGTTGTTCATAGTTTTAAGATTTGTTAACAATTGATTACCTAAGAGCACAAATAATTTATAAATTTCGTTCTGTTCTGGCCTTTATATTGTTTTATATATTTTTGCTGAACATTTCTGATATAATTGAAAGTATAGAAGCTTGAAGATATCGTCACAATACGATAATTGGACACAAAGAACAAATTGGTTTCGAGCCTCATAAGCTCAATTATTAAGCTAAGTACCTTGATTGATTAAGAACTATGAATTTCTTCGAGAACATGACGCTGCGAACACCCCCCGACCCCCCTCATTGATTACCTCACCCCCCCCGTGGATTATCTCGGGAACCAGAGGTCGTGGACTACCCGAGTTTGGGGTCCCCTGATTCAGGAGGAAGAGCCCGACCTTTTGGCCCCGACGGAATCCACTTTTTTTTTTTTTTTTAATAAAAATAGAAGATCTATGCAAAAATATTAATTTACCAATGAAACCATGAAATAAATATAAATATTTATAGAAAATCAATATATGTATATGTGTATACATGTATATATTGTACACATATATATATACAGTATGTTAAGAAAACCCTGTCCGACCCGTGAAGGTGTTGTTAGGTATCGATAACTGATTCTACTAATGGATACAAAACCGGGCTAAGCTTAAAAAAAAGAATACCCCTATAAAAATAAATGTCGGAGACAGCGACGGCAGAGCGGTAGGGTCGACATCATCTTGGTGTGGTGGTACAGGTTCCGTTTCGTAGGTGAGTTTTGAATTGAAACACGACGTGTAGATATACCCTCCAATCTTCATAATAACAATTTGAATAGGCAAACCGACAGTTTCGGTTCGGAGATGTGCCTTGGTCCGCGTCTCGATGCAAAGTCCGTTCGACGAACCCCACTTTCCAAAGCGACTCTGTCCATGTGACGTCATCACAAAATAACGTCACAAGCGTTCGCCCCTCTACTACGTAAATCAAATCAGCAACTTCTATTAAAATTAATCGACGATCTCCGACACGGCCAGCCTGACGAGTTGCACGTCCTCGTGCATCTTCATCATCATCATCCCGGCGCCAATCCCAGTCGCATCCGAAGCTCCCTCAGCCTCGGAGTCCGGGATCCAGTCCACCAGGCCAACCGCCGATTCCAGCCAAACCTCGACACTTCCGGTTGCACGTCTTAGTGCACGTCTGTAACAAATTAAAAAAAAACACACAGAACACATACTTTGAAGCATTTTTGAGAACTCGGCCAACCTGACCGTCACACGTCACGTTTAATTACAATGACTATTAGAAAACCAAACTTAATTATTTTAACAACTTAAACACAAAAGCTTCCTTCAAGCCTCATAATTATCAAATTTCAAACAGAAAACACAAAAGGTTCCTCCAAGCCTCATAATTATCAAATCACAATCATAATTGTCAAAAAGAAAACATACCATGGTGCTCTACCACAGTAGCTAGTGACAACTCATAGTTGACACCCATATCGTCATCACCTCCTGTGATACGACCAACTCAGAGTCCACGACTCCCAGGTCAACACATGACCGTACAACTAATAGTCTCCTCTGAGACCCAGGTCCCCGCCACATCACTAGCTGCCCATCGCCCCCTGAACAACTCCTCACTGAGTTGCAGTTACGACTACAGACTAGTGCATGCAGTGCGACCATATCTACCAGAGTCCCCGCCACATCACTAGCTGCCCATCGCGCCCTGAACAACTCCTCACCGAGTTGCAGTTACGACTACAGACTAGTGCATGCAGTGCGACCATATCTACCAGAGTCCCCGCCACATCACTAGCTGCCCATCGCGCCCTGAACAACTCCTCACCGAGTTGCAGTTACGACTACAGACTAGTGCATGCAGTGCGACCATACCTACTAGTGTCCCCGCCACACCACTAGCTGCCCATCGCGCCCTGAACAACCCCTCACTGGGTTGCAGTTACGACTACAGACTAGTGCGAGCAGCGCGACCACATAGCCATGATACGTGTTCTATTTGCTGGCGGAGGCACCCTCCTCGCCATCTTCTACATTATGAAAATCTAACTCAGCGGACATTACTTGGAAAAATCTTTCGTACCTATGCGATCGTGGGGTACTTACAAGTTCTGTTTCCAATCAACGATTTCAATAGGTAACGATCGCCATTATCGCCATCAAACAACTCACCAATATTAAATTTCATTACTTTAGCTCACTTCTATCAAATTTAGATTTTTCGTAAATAGCACTCATTTCTATGTTCGTTACCGCTTGTTCTCTTGAGAAGATTTAACAGTCTAGCCACACATACTATCATAAACTCAAGTGAGCTCGTAACTATAGGCCACAGTGAACTTTAGTTTTGAATTAAAGACAAACCAGACATCATAATTTTTAAAACCCTGATTTAAAATTTCTCAGCCCATTATAACAAACAATAATCGGGTAGTACAAGAAATAAAATTTGCAAATAACTCTTATTATCATGTCGCAAAGAAATGGTTCAGTACACAACACACTGGTACAACCTTGTACACTGTATATATACTGGCGCGTGTGTACATACACCAATGAAATTACAGATTGCTTGACAAGAGAACATTCGGCCACGGAATCAAAATAAAAATAGTACGACTCACCGGATTATGGCAATTTTCCACAAACACCTGCCAGTTGGCAGTTGTCAACCGTTGCACACCAGACATCTCGGAGCTCTCATAAAACCCCATTACGTTACCACAAGCGTTTTGGGTATTTTGAAACCTTCTCATCGCCTGCAGAGTAGATGCTGTCCTGAAATCTTCTCATCGCCTGCAGAGTAGAGGCTCAAATCTTGAAACCTTGAGCGTTCACCAAAACGCACGCAGCTCTGGCTGCGCCGCACGCGCAGGTCCAGCAGCGCCACACGCCATTGATGCGATTCACCAAGCAGCTAGAAGTGCGATCCTCAAGCGCACTTTGCACGCTCCGCAAGCGCACCCTGCGCGCTCCGCAAGCGCACCCTGCGCGCTCCGCAAGCGCACCCTGCGCGCTCCGCAAGCGCACTTGCATCAGCCAGCACTGTCGCGCGCCAAGCAACAGCCAGCACTGTCGCGCGCCAAGCAACAGCCAGCACTGTCGCGCGCCAAGCAACAGCCAGCACTGTCGCGCGCCAAGCAACAGCCAGCACTGTCACGCGCCAAGCAACAGCCAGCACTGTCACGCGCCAAGCAACAGCCAGCACTGTCGCGCGCCAAGCAACAGCCAGCACTGTCGCGCGCCAAGCAACAGCCAGCACTGTCGCGCGCCAAGCAACAGCCAGCACTGTCGCGCGCCAAGCAACAGCCAGCACAGTCGCGCGCCAAGCAACAGCCAGCAATTTCGCGCGCCAAGGATCAGCCAGCACTGTCGCGCACCAAGGATCAGCCAGCACTGTCGCGACAGCGCCGCGTCCAGCCGCACGTGCACGCCTGCAGCGGACTCCTGCAGCGCACTCCTGCAGCGCACTCCTGCAGCGCACTATCACGCGGAGCGATCACGTTCACTTCCAGCCTCACGTTATTCTGTTCCTTGATTTATAACGAGATTGTGAGCAGTGTAGTTCTTTATCCAACTTCTGATGTCGGAGACAGCGACGGCAGAGCGGTAGGGTCGACATCATCTTGGTGTGGTGGTACAGGTTCCGTTTCGTAGGTGAGTTTTGAATTGAAACACGACGTGTAGATATACCCTCCAATCTTCATAATAACAATTTGAATAGGCAAACCGACAGTTTCGGTTCGGAGATGTGCCTTGGTCCGCGTCTCGATGCAAAATCCGTTCGACGAACCCCACTTTCCAAAGCGACTCTGTCCATGTGACGTCATCACAAAATAACGTCACAAGCGTTCGCCCCTCTACTACGTAAATCAAATCAGCAACTTCTATTAAAATTAATCGACGATCTCCGACATAAATATTATTTCGCAAAAAGAGGTAACTTAATAAACGTGCGTTATGCACCCTTCCGCGGGCGGCGGGCGGCAGGGCACGCGGCACGTGGTCGCATCGCTATTCGCTGATAATACCGGTGTTGTCACTTTTTTTAAAATTACCAAATTTCGGGGAAGTTGGAATTAATTCACAGGAAAAAAAGATTATTTCAAAATTCATTTGTATTGGTACTATGATGATTACGTAAAATTTTATATTATATTTGGTCATGTGTTTACCGAACCTTTATTATCCTTATGGGTCGGACAGGGTTTTCTTAACATACTGTATATACATACAGATGGTGCGAAAGAAGTTTCACTTCAGCCGTGTGGTCATAAGCACACTCGTTTTTTTTATTAGATTTTCAACTTTATCTTTAAAGTACTTATTTAGGCTCAAGGTTGATAGGGAATACTTGACAGTTTTGACCTGCTGTCGTCATACATCTTTTTTTTTTTTTTTTTTTTTTTTTTTTATTAAAGTATAAACCAGCGCTTGACCGCAATCCTGCCTGATGGTAAGCAGTGACGCAATCGTTGATGGTAAAGCGCACTAGTTTATTAAGAGCCTATTCACTCTAGCCTTGAAGACACTCAAATTGTAGTCCGACGGAAACACCGCCGCCGGCAGATTGTTCCAGTCCCTCGATGTACGCGGTATAAAGGAGGAGGCGAAACGCTTCGTCCGGATCGTAGAGGTGTTAACAACATAAGGGTGGAAACTCGCCGTACGACGGGTCGTCTGATGGTGGAACGGAGATGGGGGAATTAAATCGTGCAATTCCCTCGCACACTCCCCAGAATGTATCCTATAGAACACCGAAAGGCTGGCTACTCTACGCCTGTGCTCTAGGCTTTGGAGACCAACTCGAGTTAAATCAGGGTCACCAATCAGCCTCTTCGCACGCCTCTCCACTGAATCCAAAGTGGCCAGGTGACACTTAGCAGCACCAGCCCAAATGTGGCTGCAGTACTCCACACACGAACGGACCTGTGCTTTGTACAACATTAGAAGCTGCCCTGGTGTGAAGTACTGCCGGACCTTTGCGATTACACCAAGTTTTCTGGCAGCCACCTTGGCCTTGGACTCAATAAACCGCCCAAAGTTTAGGTTCGAGGAAATCTCAATATCCAAAAGCTGAAGGCGGTCGGTACACTCCAAGGATACATTCCGAAAAGTAGGAGCCAAGGTGAACGGGCTCCTTTTGGCGGTGAAAAGACACGCCTGCGTTTTGGCGGCATTGAATGCTACAAGATTGGCATTGCCCCATTCGGAGACTGCCTGAAGTGCAACACTCGTTCGCTCTACCATGGCCTCTCTTTCGGACCGGATTGATTCCCTACTAGCCCGAGCATCCGGCAGGTATCTCTCCACAACTGTGCTGTCATCTGCATACCCATAGATACCGGGCATCAGCAGATCGTTAATATGCAGCAGAAACAGAGTTGCAGAGAGAACAGACCCCTGAGGAACACCGGCATTAGTCGACATGGGCTCAGATGAGCATCCGTCGACAACAACTCGGAGGGACCGTTCAGTCAGGAAGTCTTTTACCCAGCCAGTCAGGCTAGGGGAAATGCCGTACGCTGGAAGCTTACTCAAAAGGCCAGCGTGCCATACCCGGTCGAAGGCCTTCGAGACATCAAGGGAGACAGCAATTGCTTCCCCATTCCTCTCGAGTGCCTCGCCCCACAAGTGAGTGGCATACACTAGTAGGTCCCCAGTTGACCGATTGCGGCGAAACCCGTACTGTCGGTCACTGAGGAGATCGTTACCTTCCAGGTATGCCAAAAGGCGCGAGTTCAATACACGCTCCATAATTTTGCAAAGTATGGAGGTGATCGAAATCGGCCGATAGTTGTTAGGATCGGTACGACTACCCTTTTTGGGCACGGGCTGCACGTTGGCAAGCTTCCAGGACTTGGGCACTATACCAGTCCCAAATGAGAGGCGATACAAGCGTGTCAGTACAGGAGACAACTCGGGCGCACATGCTTTTAGAACAATCGCTGGTATACCATCCGGACCACTAGCCTTATTCACGTCCAGACGACACAGTGCTCTCAGAACCTCCTTGTTCCGAATGCGAACCTCAGGCATTGAAGTACCGCAGTGGGGTAAAATAGGTGGAGTAGCACTGCCAGTATCAAGACGCGAATTATGGGCAAAGAGAGATGCAAAGAGACCTGCTTTCTCTCTCGCCGTATGAGCCAGTGTTCCATCAGGCCTAACCAGCGGAGGCAGTGAAGGCCGACAGAAGTTCGCCTCGACCGATTTGGCAAGGGACCAAAAAGATCTGCTACCGGAAGGCTGCGCAGATAACTTGTTGCCAATATGGGTAATACGGTTGTAGCATACAAATGCCACACGTGTTCGCTATTGTGGCGATGTACAAAGGCTACACATGTCCTCTTACAAATTACACCAAAAAGGTCGACTATTAATCACACGAGGATCGCGGAAGTCATGGCGCGCGTCCCAGCGACCCTGACCCCCGCAGCGAGGGTTCCGACCCTCACTCCCGCAGCGAGGGTTCTCATTCTTCACCCCGGAACACATCTGCAGGTCCAACGGTCAACGTCCGTGGGAACCAATGGTTCCCACGGACATTGTACTCTTTTACATTCGTGCAATACACAAAGTTCGATTTATCTGAGTTTTAATTACGCGACACGACCTACGCGCTACAAATGTATTCGACGTGTAAAATGACGCGATACAAGAGTGTGATCAAGGAATGGATATAATAATGATGTTGTATAATGATGTTGTACAATGATGTAGAATATGATAATAATGTGTCTTACAAGCTATGCACTCACTTAAATACTAACTATCTCTATACTAACTATCTCTAAATGATAGTGGGGTAACCAATAACGAATCAGCTTCCGTCCTGCGATGTCCACGCGGTGTTGTGTGCGTTCTTGATGCTGATTCGTTGATCGAGGCAGGCCACGGCGTATGATTGGTTAACGTATAACGCGCGCCAACTCAGTCACGTGCTAGATGACTCGTTATGGTTCCCACGGACGTTGACCGTTGGACCTGCAGATGTGTTCCGGGGTGAAGAATGAGAACCCTCGCTGCGGGAGTGAGGGTCGGAACCCTCGCTGCGGGGGTCAGGGTCGCTGGGACGCGCGCCATGACTTCCGCGATCCTCGTGTGATTAATAGTTGACCTTTTTGGTGTAATTTGTAAGAGGACATGTGTAGCCTTTGTACATCGCCACAATAGCGAACACGTGTGGCATTTGTATGCTACAGTACTCCCCCCTTTTTAGCAAAGCGTACGTAGCGTGCAGGCGTCTTGACGATGCTGCCTGATCTGGTACGTTGTTCCCTCGTATGCGGGTCTGGATGTAGGCTGGTTTGCTCATCTGTGGTAGCTGCAGGTGCTTGATTGGTCTCGCTGTTCATATGCCTGGGATCATCTTCTGTGTTGATTGTATACGCAGGTTTGAGGCGATCTATCGATATATTGCTAATTCGTCCTGGTAGCTGGATTGTAAAATACTTTTCCTTACGTTCGATGATCTTGTATGGACCTTGGTATGGATGCTGCAGAGGTTTGCGGACGGTGTCATCGCGTACAAACACGTGGCTACATGTTTGTAGGTCGTTGTGCACGAACATACATCGCTTATTTGCATGCGATTTGTATGTAGGTGTGAGCTTGGTGATAACTTCTTGCAGGTGATTGACGTAGTCGTGGTCCATTTTCGGTGTAGCTGGTGTTGGTGATATGAAATCGCCTGGTAGTCGTATTGCTTGACCGTAGGTGAGTTGCGCTGCGCTTGTGTTAGAGTCGGAGCGGATAGCGGCTCTGAGACCCATTAGAACAGCAGGCAATTCGTCGATCCATTTGTTGCTGTTTTCTAGTCTAGCCATGAGTGCGGCTTTTAATGTCCTGTGCCAGCGTTCGACGATTCCGTTACTCTGCGGGTGGTATGCAGTAGTACGGGTTTTTTCTACACCGAGTAATTGAGCGAGGTCTCGGAATAGTCAACTTTCAAACTGTCTTCCTTGGTCGGTAGTGATTCTTATTGGACAACCGAAACGAGATATCCACACTTCGTAGAGTTTTCTTGCGACGATTTCAGCGGTTGTCTCCTGAAGTGGTACAGCTTCAGGCCATCGTGTGCACCGGTCGGTCATCGTGAGCAAGTATTTGTGTCCACATGCTGACGTCGGTAGCGGTCCAACGATATCAACGTGAATATGTTGAAATCGTTCGCTCGGTGGGAATGTTGCGATGTCACTATGATTGTGTCGCTGTACTTTGGAGAGCTGACACGAATTGCATGTCTTAGTCCACTGGCCGATGTCGGTATTCATTGACGGCCAAAAGAATCGCTCTTGCATCAGCTTCCGTGTGGATCGTACTCCTGGGTGGCTTGGGCTGTGCACGGCGTTGAAAGCTATGCGACGAAAATCAGCTGTTAAGTAGGGACGAACATGTGGCGTTGATGTTTCGCAGAATATTGGCTTGTTAGTACCCGGTAAGATGATTTTCTTGAGTTGTATGTTAGTCTGTTGAGACAATGTTGGGATACAACTGTCGTTTTCTTGAGCTAGAGATAACTCGTCGTAGTTGATAGGTGATGGCACGTCGATAGTTTCGACTCGTGATAACGCATCTGCTACAACGTTTTGAGCTCCGCTCACATGTCGAATATCAGTAGTGAACTCGCTGATAAACAGTAGCTGCCTGATTCGCCGTGGTGTGTCGTTATCGGAAGGCGGCTTACGAATTGCGTAGGTCAGCGGTTTATGGTCAGTGTAAATCACGAGTTCTTTGCCTTCAAACATCTTTCTGAAATGTTTTATTGCCATATGTATTGACTGGAGCTCCCGATCGAAAGTCGAGTACTTTTTTTGTCTTTCCGAAAATTTCTTTGAAAAATATCCGAGTGGCAGCCATTGTCCGTTGCTTCGCCTTTGTTGTAGAGATGCCCCGGCGCAGGTAGCTGAGGCGTCCGAAAAAATAGCGATTTGGTCCTCTGGCGAACTGGATGGGTAAGACAATAAAGCAGCGTTTATTATGCTTTGTTTGCACAACTCAAAAGCTTTTGTCGATTGATTGTCCCACTTTACTTCCGTCTTGTCTCGTTTTTTTGAATTATGAAGGAATGCATTCAGCGGTGCCTGGATGCTTGCGGCATTTGGGACATTGTCTCGGTAAAAATTTATCATCCCCATAAATCTTCGTAAGTCTTGAATGGTTTTGGGTTTTGGGTATTCTGTGATTGCTTTGACTTTGTCTTGAAGTGGTTTGATCCCCTTGCTTGGTACTTCATAACCTAGGAACTTGACGGTTTCGCTGCCGAAAACACACTTAGAGGGATTTATAGTGACACCATACGTGTCTAATCGGCGTAAAACTTCCTGCAGATCTCCGATGTGGCTTGCTTCACTTTCAGATGCAACGATAACATCGTCGATGAATGGGAATGCGTAATCTATTCCGTTGAGTACTTTGTTTATGAATCGTTGGAATGTCTGTCCGGCGTTCTTGAGACCTGGGCACATTCGTGGAAATTCGAATAAACCGAATGGTGTAGTGATCGCTGTCTTTTCGATATCAGGTTCGAAGATAGGTAATTGAGAATAAGCTCGGTTTAAATCGAGAGTACTGAAGATTTTCTTGCCGTGAAGTAGGTAGGTAAAATCTTTGAGGCGTGGGACTGGATAGCGGTCGGGTTTGGTGACGTCATTGAGCCTTCTGTAGTCACCACAGATGCGTAAGTCGCCGTTTTTCTTAGGAACGACATGCAGCGGACTGGACCAAGGGCTTTTGCTTGGTCGGCAAATTCCTTGCTGCATCATGAGCTCGAATTCTTTCTTCACGGGCAGGTAGCGATGTGGAGGAAGAGGTCTGCACTTGTTGAACACTGGTGGGCCAGTAGTTTCGATGTGGTGTTCTACCCTGTGTTTGGGAGTATCCTTCATGCTTGATGGTCGCAGGATATCAGGAAACTTACTGAGGAGCTGGTGATACGGCTGTTCCATGTCGATACTTCGAACTGTAGGTTCGGCGGAACGAATGACTGATGCTCTGACGGTCATGTTGGTAACTTTGTCGACGAGGCGTCGGCCGGCTATGTCGACAAGAAGTTGATGACGCTTCAGAAAGTCTGCACCGATGATGGGTTTGCTGACTGCAGCGACGATGAATTTCCAGGTGTACGGCCGTCGTAGGTTGAGATCCAGTTGTAGGGTTTTCTCTCCGTACGTTGGAATGATCGTGTTGTTTGCTGCGTACAAACAGAAATCGGTTTGCTTTGCTTTCCCGCCTTTTGTCCTCGGTATCACGGAAACGTTTGCGCCCGTATCAATTAGAAATGACAGACGCGAATTCCTATCAGTTATGAATAGGCGGTGGGAAGTGTTGTTCGCGTCAGTTGCCGCCTCAACCGACGCAGGCGTTAGTTTTCCGACTGGGCACTGTTGTTGTTGAAGTTGTTGTTGAAGTTGCACGGGCGTGTACACTTACGCGCCTCCGTGCCGTACTTGCGATGGTAATAACAGATAAGTGATTTTTCTGAATACTTGCGGTTGCTATTATCGTTGCTTGTTGAACGCAATCTTGAACGCCGTCTGTCGGATGATCTGTGTGATCGTGGTCTGGATTCTTGCCTGTTCTTGAGTTCTGCCAGCTCCAGAGATAACTGCCTTATTTGATCGTGTAGGGCAGCCACATCGCTCGTGCGTGAAATTTGCGCGACCTGGTTAGGTTGCGCGATACTGTCCATTACACTGTCTGCTACTTGCGATAACTTTTCCAAGTCTGTAGTGTTGCTCACGGTGAGGACAGCGCGTAATGAGGGTGAAAGTAGCCGGGTCCACATGATGCGCAGTGTACCGTCTGGTATTTTCTGTCCGGCTAGTTCCCGCATTTTTCGCAACAGCTGTGAGGGTTTCTGATCTCCGAGTTCCATCTCATCCATCAGCTTCTGCAGCTTCCGGCTCTCGGATTCCTCGTAGACACTGATGAGTCGGGACTTCAGGGCTTCGTATTTGTTTGCAATGGGCGGGTTGGTTATAATATCACTTACTTGTTGAAGTGCGTCCAGGCCTAGTCGGGCGATAGCTGCTTGATAGCGCGCGTCATCACCTTGTCTCTGTGGCGCCATTACTGCTTCGAAGTGTGTAAACCATAGTCTGGGATACGCCGGCCAAAAGTCAGACAGCCGTGCTTGTAGTGTGAGCGTGTCGACTTGCCCTCCTACCTGTGTTGCGTTGCTTACCTGTGTTGCGTTGTTGGTCGCCATCCTGATTACTCTTCTGGTGTATCACGCAGCAATACCGTGAATATAGCCTCTTGAAATCCTAGTGGTGAGACCCGCTTGTGGGAAGCCACTAGAATGTGCTAATCACGAGTACCGTCACGTTTGTCTTGATTCACGTCGCTTAGGTCACCACTTTAGCGCGTAGGTTGTGTCGCGTAATTAAAACTCAGATAAATCGAACTTTATGTATTGCACGAATGTAAAAGAGTACAATGTATTCGACGTGTAAAATGACGCGATACAAGAGTGTGATCAAGGAATGGATATAATAATGATGTTGTATAATGATGTTGTACAATGATGTAGAATATGATAATAATGTGTCTTACAAGCTATGCACTCACTTAAATACTAACTATCTCTAAATGATAGTGGGGTAACCAATAACGAATCAGCTTCCGTCCTGCGATGTCCACGCGGTGTTGTGTGCGTTCTTGATGCTGATTCGTTGATCGAGGCAGGCCACGGCGTATGATTGGTTAACGTATAACGCGCGCCAACTCAGTCACGTGCTAGATGACTCGTTATGGTTCCCACGGACGTTGACCGTTGGACCTGCAGATGTGTTCCGGGGTGAAGAATGAGAACCCTCGCTGCGGGAGTGAGGGTCGGAACCCTCGCTGCGGGGGTCAGGGTCGCTGGGACGCGCGCCATGACTTCCGCGATCCTCGTGTGATTAATAGTCGACCTTTTGGGTGTAATTTGTAAGAGGACATGTGTAGCCTTTGTACATCGCCACAATAGCGAACACGTGTGGCATTTGTATGCTACACATTGTACTCTTTTACATTCGTGCAATACATAAAGTTCGATTTATCTGAGTTTTAATTACGCGACACAACCTACGCGCTAAACGGTCAAAGCGAGCCTTCTTTAGCGCCTTTTTGTAGGACTTGGCAGCACGGTTAAAGGCTCTCTTCTTTGAGCTTAGATCCGGAGCTCCGCGGTCACGAGCGTCAACCCAGGTGAGAAATGCCGTGTGCTTACGCTGTTCAGCTTGGGCACAATCGGCATTGAACCATGGGCGAGCCGAGCCACCGACGGGCACGTCATTATAGGGAATAAAATATTCCATAGCTTGACGCACCACATCGGTTATAGCATCCGCACAGCTCGACGGATTGCTAGAAGAGAAGCAGATCTGCTGCCAAGGATAAGACGCAAAGAAATGGCGCATCTCATCCCAGTCTGCTGACCTGTATCGCCACATTCGCCGTTCACCACGAGAGTCGTGATCTGGTGGGGAGAAGGTCGACACAGACTTCACCAGACAGTGGTCTGAAGTTCCCAACGGTGAGGAAACTGTTACAACACACCTGTCCGGATCAGTGGTCAGCAGAAGGTCCAGACAATTGGCAGTATGACCAACTACATCAGGCACCCTAGTCGCTTGCTTTACCAGCTGGGAAAGGCCCATTGAAAGCGCGAAGTTTCGCGCTTCTCTCCCAGCGTGGTCGGTCTTCTGGTACGGGAAAAGCCAGTCCTGATGGCAGGCATTGAAATCCCCCAGAGCGACGAAGTGTGCGTCAGGGTGCCGCTGCAGTGCATTGTCAGCAGCCTCACTGAGGTGGTCAAATAAACGAGTTGTCTCCTGATCACCGCTGTGCGATCGGTAGACACAAGTGTAAACAATTTTGTCCACACCAGTGTCAACCAACAGCCATAGGGACGAGAAATGAGGGTCTTCGAGGTGACGGAGGCGCCGGCAACAAATGTCATTGCGGACATACACACAGACCCCAGCACGCTGCTGGAAATGGTGCTCCAATGCGTATCCCGGGTAGCTGAGGTATGCCGCATCAGACGGACATCTGATCTGGGTCTCCGTCAAGAAAAGTAGATGGGGCTTCTCAGTCTCAAGGTGGTGATGTACTGCAATGAGATTGGAGTGCAGACCTCGAATATTAGAGAGGTGCACTTTGAAAGAGAGGACGTGCGCCCGCTGTACACACCTACTTTTCTTTTTAGACCTTTTCATTTTAATAAATTGAGTGAATAGGAAGGAAGACGGCAGTTGAGTGAGGTGATGCAATGTTAATCCCAACAATGCGACCAACGATGCCGGGCCAGAGGGAGATTGATCTGGAGACTGCGGGGACGCCCGAACCCCCCCAGGGATCGCCATCGGGTCCTCTCGTCCGGTCGCCAACCGGCACGATGGGGCCACCCTGGGATTTTTCGCAGTTGGCGGGGCAGCCTTTCGTATGTGGCTGGCACACTACTTGGCCCCCCAACTACCTGCGGTCGGCCAGCGGAGCACCGTGCTTCGGATCCCGCTACCCTCCACGACCTAACTCCCGACACGACAACAATTGGCGCATCGTACCCGGCATACATCGCAACACAACTGCTCAGACCCGCCCTCCAAACGGCTTCACCAGACATCATGCCGGAACACGACGAATCGCTTGGCGGCATGACTTTGTCTGGTGGGTGGTAACTAAACACTGACATTAATTACTTATCTATCAAACTTGGCTAGTCCAAATAATAGTGATGGACACGTTATGATAATATGTGTCTTTTTCAATATGTAGTCGATAATAGTCTGGATTCCTTGGTCCTGGTTTATTGTGGATACCCGTTAGTAGTATCCGAAGATTAATTTTATTTATTAAGTTAATAGAAATAACAATCGTGGCGATTTCTTTTCTTTAGAATCAATTTCTCAAATCTGTTTCTAGAGAAAAGAGATGTCTAACCTTCGAACACTTTCTTTCTTGCCAGTTTAAGTTTGGCTTCTAGGAAATAAAATAGTTACCAACCAATATAATGGACTAATTCTTTCAACTTCTTAGTTTCCTCATCATCCGCCTGTAAAAGCCCACTGCTGGACTCGGCAGGCCTTTCTAAATGCACGTCATTTAGTAGTGATTCTCGGCAACTCTCGTCCAGCTGCTACTAACCCGCGAAGATCGTAGTTTCACCTAGGTTCGAGGCCGTCCAACTTTTTACTATTCGTGGTCTTCACCCAAAAATACGTCTACCCCAACCGTTATCGGTTCTGCAATTAATATGGCCGGCCCAGTGCCCAAGTCATCAACTTTGTTACTTTTGTGTTTATAAAGTCCCGTCTACACGCTTCGTCTTGCCTGCGCAGTCTAGGCCTGTGCAGTCATGACTGTACAAAGAAACGGAACATTCGGGACTGCGCGTGCTACCGTCTTGCCGTCCACACATTCGCGCTTACCTGCGCAAACTGGTTTGCACAGGCATGTGAGCAGGTAACAGGGATCGTGTAGACGGGGCATTACTCTCGGAGAGTAAGTGGATTATTGACTCCCTAGAATTGCTAACTGAGCGACCTGGAATTAATAGACCGCTGATCACTGCCAAAACTAAAACAATTCCTAACAAAATTACAAATAACCGCGTTCACTGTTGGATCGTGGATATTTAATTGGGTATTTGAAAAAAATATTTAGGGGTAAGGAATAATGTATGGTATTCCATAAAAAAGTACGATAGTGAAGGAAATAAAAAACAAAATTGAATAATCAGTTGACATTTATTTGATGGAATTTGGAAAAAAAAATACAAACACGCAACTTTGAGCACTGTACAACCATAAAGTTAAGACATACATCTACCATATAGTATAATTATTCACAACACAATTATTGTATTCTGTAAGTTTTTCTTTAGGCTGTTGTGACAACGAGAATTTTGTTCTTTGGCAGTCACGTGGATCGTAAGTACGGATGTAACTGCCAATTTATATAAAATACATAAACTTATAGTTGGCACACTCTTATTATAACTATGGTGAAAACAAAAACTACATATATATTTAGCGCGCTAACTGACGAGATTACAAAGTAACTGACAGTATACTTAAAGTAATACTAGACTATCGTTACATAAACAATAATTAACGACTAACATAAAATTCTAACTCCTAGTGATTTAAAACAAATACTGAAACACCGAAAATTACTTTACATTAAACATGAACATGACAAATACTTATGGAAAACACTTAGGTTTTTAGTGTATTTTTTGAATAATTTCAACAACGGTCTGTACAAAAATATAGAATTAGTTACGTACGTTTTACGTTAAATACTTGTATATTTAATGCTATTTTTATATTAGCGTAATTATTTCTTGCATATGCAAGAATTGTAAAATGTGGATCAAAAATCTTGGGCGGAATTATCGAGATAGGTACATCCGTAGCGATCAAGGGAAGATGATAAAGGAATTATCGGGTTCTGTACACAGGCCTAACATCTATAATGGTTACAACGAGAAGAAAATATATAAAGGGACATATAATAACGTGTTATGTTTAACACGTTATTAGATGTCCTACCTGTGACAACAGCACCTTTCTGCTCTGAGATTACTTCAGAATCACAGCCAATTATTTATATAAACATTCCAAAAATACGTCAGCTCCATTTTGTCATCGTTGGGCGACGCTGAAATTACGGTTTAGAACCGAACGCTCTCTTCAAGTGCAGCGTTATCTAGATAATATCAATGAAAGGGTACGTTACATTCAATATGGCATACTAGAATACTACTCGACGGTTTCCAAAAATATCTATAGGTATTTTAACTTGCCTCCGTTGATCGTTCAGCCTCTGAGACGCGATAAATGCACATAACTTAGGATAGTAAATGCAAAGACTAGGTGCGATTCAGAGAAATATATAAATAAACTAGATAGTTCTTCTGTCAAAAATGGGTTATTGTATTAACATTAAGTCTATGTTTATAATTATTGTGAAACGAAGAATTTGTTTTCCCGTGTTATTATAAAATGTTAGTGAAATTTAATTACCTAAAAAAGTAAACAACTACCCAAGCACCAAGGTTTTTCTTACAAATGATATTTTTTATGAGATCAAGGTAGGATTAGTAATATAATAAGTGCTCAACTTTTTTTTCATTGGAGATTCTAAAGGTCTGCGATTTCATCGTGAGCCTGAGATCTGAGAATATTTAAAAGAAACCCTACTCTAAGTGCGAGTCCTAAATCCTGGCATGTGAATCTGTATTGACTTATCACTAACTAAACTAACACTAAGCCAAAAAATAAACTAAGCACTACACACGTCTCATCAACTTGCTACTGCACCTAGCTTATCAAAGACAAACACCTTCGAGCTCATTTGTTGTGAATAGAGACTAAAAAAAGAAACTAAAGAAAGAGAACCTTAAATTTTCGAATTAAAAACTACATTATATTGGCTTAAAATGTACAGTTTCACCTTACATTATAAGGAATGATATACAGCGCCTAATTACTATGCAACATTGTATTTGCATGTATAACTAATGTTTAACATACAAAAATATTACGCTAACCCTGTTCTAGTCAAATTTGCAGCACCAATGAACACTTCAGAGACTACATTGGGTACAAAAATGGGTTTCAGTCCGAATTGATCACAGAAGGTGCGCGATAATAATCAGGAATACAATAGAGTTTCAAAAAGATTGTTTACTCATGTCCCTAATCTCACGTGTTTTTACAAAATCTCTCTCCTTATGTTAAGTACACATACAATGTAAATTTGAAAATTTTGTGACAAAAATTGTCACACATATTTAATTCCAAATCGTAATATATGTATAACACGCCATGCTGTGTTTAGATCCGATTGCATCAAATGCCAGACTATTTGAATATTTCGTTATCCTTACAGGATCTGAATTAATATTTGTACAAGACTCAAAATTGACTATTCATCGCGTTAAATTGACGGGTCCAAGAGTTACTGTTCATATTATTGACACTTGCTGTTTTTTTTTTTTTTTTTTTTCTTGTTCTGGCTCTCCACGTTTTGTGTTAGCCAATGACGAGTAAAAGGTAGGGAAAAGGAATAAAGGTAAAAACGGAACGAAAATTTGGATATTTATCTGGAAGATATAAGATCAGTACACTTGCTGTTATACACAGATTTATTTTATCCTATACACAGCATGGGGTCATGAAATAACAATGACTTATTTTCAAAACGTTTTCATATGAATCAGTGATCACTGATCACAGAAATTCATAATGTATTGATCTTTTTGACCATATTTGTTGTTTCGGAACCTTTAGTCAACTTTGCTGCCATTAAAAGAATCTCATTCGAGTAGTTGGTGACCAAGTTATTATTACAAATTATGGATGGAGAACAAAATAAAAAAAAAAAAACTAGATAATTTAAATAAATATTCAAAGAATTTCGGCCGATCTTTAAATTATATAATCGAACATACACTGATACTCATTAGATATTTACAACATAGACACAATATTATTTAGTATGTGGAGTTTTTTTTTTTGTATTTTTTCTAATGGTTTCAGTGCACATTCAGTTGATAGTACCCATTACACAGATATAGTCACACATAAACAATTAGCTTGGCAAATGGATAATGTGTGACAAATCAGCCAATTCAATGGGAACCTGGGACATTTCTAAATGCTTAGCATTTGAACTCGCCAATTCAAATGAAGATTATACTTTTTGTGTTTACAATTTAACCAGTAAGTATATAAATATACCGAAAAAGCTTTACCAGTTTCGAGATTTTAAATGCTAAGGACGCAATAATTTGTAACTTGGTCGTTCTCAATATAGAATGTCTCCAAATATATATTAAGTGCCAAAATGTATTTTTACCATTATTTTCACGAAAATTTAAAATAAGATTTCACTTGTACGTGCTGAGTTAAAGCAATATGGCCGGACGTTATTCAAACTACAAAACTAGGTGTTGAGACGACATTCTTAGCCCTTACATGTTTCCTATCATTTCAGAATTTTGATATCTTTAGTCTTAATGTTTTTTTTTTTTTAATTTTTGAAGCTTTGGCTACTAGGCCATTAGCTTAAAATGAACTTTAGTCTTAACTATCGTTATTAGAGGTTTACAGACTCTAAAAGGCTGTTAAGTCGAATAATCGATCAAAACTATTATTACCAAATTATTTTATCAGAGAACACTACTGTGCAGTTTTCACTAGTTACTAGATATAAACAGTACCTAGTTAGTAGGTATATAATTTGTATATATATGCTAAGATCGATATTATATTTAGTCTATTATTCGAATAATTCACAACTGCGAGATAAGTAGGTAGAAAGCTTTTAAAGAGGAGTTCAATGAAATAGATACTGGATGATTTGCGATGTCCGAAACGTTAGTTATTAACAATTTAATATTTTGTTTCATTTAAATGCAGTTAATAAAAATATTGAAGAGTACAAAAAAAAAAAGTATGCAGTAAATAACCTTTACATCTCTTATATTCGGTAAGTAGGTCCTTATTACCCCCAAATGGGATTAGTAAGTGACCAATTAGCGCCCTAGGGTAATAATGTAGCTAGAAAAGCCCTAGGGCGGTAAGTAGTTTAAAAATTAAACTTCACTCTTTCAAAAAGTTCGCGTACATCTAATGTAATTCATCTTATTGGCAAAAGACATCATGCATGCAGCCCAATGACAAAAGAGGTTGCTTCGCAATTCCGCCTTTTCTTTGTATGAGTATAACAGTCATCAATTTTAAATTTCGAACGGCGAAGCTCAATTTAGTTCTTGAAAAAATAATAAGAAAAAAAGAAAAAGAAAAAAGGCGGGAATAGAAAACTTTTAACTTAGAAGCTGGTGCAGCAATTAACAATATTTTGCCTGAAAGTTCTAAAATCATCTAGGGCTGCTATTGATGCCTTATAGGCCTTGGCTACTTATCTATTATAATGGAAACTTTGAAAGTTATTTACTGTATACTTCCTTATCCATTAATCTCACCTTCAGTTTAAAAGTCTCACATCACTCATTTGTGATAACTCGCACACACAGGGTGCCCAGCTAGTCCTGACTACATACCTCTTATCACACAAACAAGAACCCAGAATATTTATTTACTACTGAAGGCCAATAGCTGTAATGAGGTGCAAGTAGTGTGTTGCACACAGGACAACGTTATGGGATATTACCTCGACGTGCGTCTACTAAGGACTGAACCAATTTATTGTAGAAATCTCACCAGCAAGATCCTTAAGAACACATTGGTATAAATGAGTGTGTACGAGTTATGTGGTAGAAAGGTGGTAAACAAATGAGTGAGGGTCGCGGCGCCTACTTGTGGTCGTGGTGGTGGTCGCGGTGGGGGTCGCGGTGGGGGTCGCGGTGGGGGTCGTGGTGGAGGGCGTGCGGCGGCGGGTAGTGCGGCGCGGGGTAGTAGGCGGGCTGCATGCTCGCCTCGTACACGTTCTCCTCGTAGCCCACGTACGACATGCCGCCCATCATGCCCATCATCGCTGGAAGAACAATCATTTCTTACATATTCCACTGCTTGAGACAAAGCATGACCATTGAAACCAGCTTATTGACAAAGACTCTGTGCAAAGGGAATTTCCATTGCTGAAAGAACCGAGCTGGTTGTATAGATTTAAAAAAAGTTGGCAGATTAAGATATAGCGTCGGTGGGTCACTTTAAACTATTATAGTAAGACCGCTTTAATTAGTCTTCGCCCACGGGGTACAGGGACGCGGAGGTATGATGAAAACGGGGGCCGAGGGAGGTGCGGCCGGTAGGCTCACTTAGTGTAAGTGTTAAGTGTGAGTGTAAGATATGTGACGTCATATTAGTTAACGATGAAAGTGTGTTTTTTTTATTATGTAGTTAATTGACGACTACAGATTTGTGTTTATTATTTACTAGCTGTTTCCCACGACCTCCTCTCTAAGATATTTTTTTTCAGATCCAAATTAGAGTCGATGCTTTGTAGTGCTAATTGTCCTTTAATATCACCCCATTCGAACTCAATCGGGTTCAGATCTGGGTGATATGGAGGCAAACGTAATACTTCATGTCAATTTCTTTTTAGTAACTTATCGATTTTGTAAATTTCTTCTGTGAAATGTCTTTTTATTAATTTGTATAAGTCATCCTTTCTAAGTTTGTCATCAAAAGGCACATCATGACGTCGTAACCAGTCTTGCATAGCTAATTTAGTAGAAACCATAGTCGGCTTTTTCTCTTCTCGAATGGAATGATAAGCTGCGTTATCCAGGACTATGACTGAATTTGGTGGTATATTAGGCATGAGTTTTTCATTTATCCATTTACTGAAATTCACGAAGTTCATAGAATCGCGATAATCACCTGTTTTGCATTTGGATTTGAATATCACAAGTGCTCCATCGACAAATCCAGTTTGGCCTCCGCAATGTACAATGATCAAACATACATATGTTTCGTCAAGATATAAAATATGTCTTCCTACTCTACGATATTTTTTAATAGTTCTTAAATAATTCCACCGCCATGATGTTATATTTGGCTGTTCGATGAGGAGTTTCCTTTTAGATCCGCATTTCTTAAATTTAAAACCCAGGTCATGTAATAATAATCGTAAATATTCCCTGCCGCAGTGTAATATATCCTCTGCTCTAAGTACAGTATTTAAAGTTTTCAATGTGGGTATTTTTTTTTTTAATTGTGTAAAACTGAGTAACTTTTCTCCTTACCACTCCTTTTTTGAAATCATCTATTTCAACTCTTTTTTTTTGCGAATTTGTTTTGGCTTACGCGGTGATTTAAACTTTTCGTTGTCCTTTAATAATTGTGCAAATCTAGATACAGACTTTTCTGATATTCCAGTAACCTCTGCTACAGTTTAGTTTAAATTTATATCTTGTTGTTATTCAGCACAATTTGGATCCAGTTTCCTTTTTCTAAAATATTCGTATACATTAAAGACCACTTGCTTACACTGACTATTAATTTTATGTCCGAAGATAATTCGACTCATCTTGAGAATGTAATCTCGTGTATAACTTGCACAGACTGTCCGCAACTGTCAACACATGCGCTCGCTAACCGCGTAGTCAACGAAATGAACGAACATGCCGCCCGCACCTCCCTCGGCACACGTTTTCGTTATACCACCGCGTCCCTGTACTCCGCAGGCGAAAACTCATTTAAACGGTCTTACTATAGTTTAATTAAACTATTAATTTAATTGTCCGGAAACACAGGCTTAACACAAACAAAACCCATAATTTGGTAATATTTTCCTATTTTGAAGCGCGAGTGGTCAGCGCGCGCGCACGTTATGACCGCCATATTAAAACAATCCCTTCTCTCTGCCTCTAACGGTCCTAACGGATGGCATAGACAGCGCGCTATCGGATTGCCACGCTAAAATGAAGTATTATATGCAGAATGCTTCTTATGTGAGTATTTAAAGGAGGTCCCCGAGATTGGAACAAAAGGTTAAAGTAAGTTATGAGGGTGTCACCTGGGTCTGTCTCGACAGGGTAGTACTGTATGGGGTACATGGGCGGCGGGTAGGGGATGTAGGGCAGTGTGAGCAGCGGCTGTTCCATGACACACTCGGCCTCGCCCGCGCCGCCGTAGCCAACGTGCGGCCCGCGGGGCTCGCCATGAGAGTTACGTCTGGAAAGGAACAACGTATATTTTATGATCTAAAAGAAATATAAACAAATAATTTATTCGGATGGAACTAAGCCGCATGGCTACGTTTTTCATAGTAAAACAACTATATTTGTGCCTTTCAGATTCGATCGAATGTGTCATTTCAGAGTATACTGTTATGGGATATACTGGCAGTCACGACAATGGGGAATCTTAATGCGTGGACTAGTGTATCTAATGTGTTCTCTAGTGTAATCTAGTGTGTTTGATTTACTCTTGTTTAAATCACACTAACCGGTTGTTAGGTCCCTTGTTGCCCATGTTGTTGTTATGCTTGTGATTATTGTTCTGGTTGCCATCTTGATTGCCTCCACCACGCTTGAATCTGTTATCAAAATTAAAAAAATAATTAAAATGTTGCAAATGAAATAGTAGGAAATACAAATAAATTTAAGTCATTAAACAAATGAAAAGCCGAAGACAGACAAACTTTTATACTTACCATCTCCTCGACCATTCCTATCATGCTTGCTTTTAGAGAAACCTTTTATCAAGCAGATGATCACGAATGGTATGGCTTCAGATACCCCTGTTGTCGTGTCATGTTGGAGCGACTTTTCATAGATGTTTAATGTAAAATATAAAAACACTCACCTAGGACCCAGCAGAGGTCGTTGTCCATTCCCCTTGCCTTGATTAATCTGTGACTTATCATTCGGTTGTCCAGGCTTGTGCTTATGGTTCTGTTCTGGCGCGGCATGCGTCATGAGCGGTCGGTCATGTAGCGTGATCTGCTGCATGTCCTGCGTCAGGTCGCGCGGGGAGTAGTGCCGCGGAGGGGGAGGGGGGGGCGCGCCGTATGTGGCGTACACGCAGTCTATGCCCTGGTTGTAGAAGAAGCGAAGCGTCTGCATGTCTGGCGAATCAAATGGAATTGTTGCTTTAGTTTATGTTTATTTATTAGATAATAGCAGCGCTATTATCTAATAAATATAAAATAAGCCCTGCAGTTTCACTCGCGTAACTTTCGATTTTGTGTCGAATATCCGGATAGAAACTATCCTATAGATTGCACACGTTCTTTTTACTATTACTAGACCAGTAAATGCTTTAGTTTATTCCCACGGCTTCGCCCGCATAACCACCATTACAAACTTTTAGTATAACCCAACATATTGTTTTTATAATCAATTTAAACTTTGTTAATAGTTACCATTCAACGGCAAATCAGATCCATTAGGCTGCACGCTCTTGAAGACGTGCGGGTTGACGCCGGGCGGCGGCGGCGGCGGCATGTGGCCGGCGTGCGGGGAGTGCGGGGGGAGCGGGGGGGGCCCGGCGCCGGCGCCGCCACACCACACCACGCTCTTGACGCCGCACACGTAGGGAGCGCAGGCGGGCCCGCCGCCGCCCACGGGGTAGCCGCCGTTCATGGGGGGCGCGCCCACGCCGTGGTTCATGGCATCTAAAGGTGTTTATTTTGTTATTGCTCAAATTCCAGCTAAGTGAACAAAAATGTTACACAGACACATGAGATAGAGTAATCTTTACTGTGTACATCATAGAAATAAGAAAATTGTATATCTGACACTATTTTTACATTGTAGACATCCAAGCTGTTCCTGTTTAATAATAGGGATGTTTCCTGGGTTAAAAAAAATGATTCTATTCAACCAAAAAGCATCAAAGATCAGGAGTGGTGGCTGGTGACCTCACTGCACGCTAAGAAGTGTAGCGTGTAGTAACGTCATACAAGTTTTCAACGCACCGTGTCGTCTTCATTTTTTGTTTATATGAAACGGCAACGTCAGTACGTCTATACCATCTTTACACATAATTTCTACTCACTTGAATAAAGTAACCAAAATTTTGATTTAAATGAAGTCCATCGAATTCCTTGCCAGTTATTCTCCATACAGACCTATTTTGCCTACACTTTGGAATGGGCGACTAACTTCATCTCTCTGGCTGGTTTAATTAAAACAAACAGTTCGAGTTTCTCGACATAAGAGCTGGTATCCATCAAAGAAAAGTCTTGTTACCAACCACAAGGAGCAAGTCAAAATTCGTACTACTTGCACAAATTAATTGTGCACCAATGCACCTCGCTGTGACGTCATTCATAATAAAATTTCATTTTTTTTAATGTTAATAAAAGGTCGTTTTGATGATAAAGCGTCATAATACTAGGTAATTTTACTCATGACGTTTTGCAATTAAATTGATACATATGAACCCAAATATAATGTTGGTGCAACCAAAAGTTTACCGCGTCGTAAATGTAAAAAACAAAAACAAACTTAATAAAATAAAAAAACTTAACAAAGCAAAAACTCCACAGAAACAGTAATAACAACAGGGGATTTAAACTGTATTTAGACAATTGTAACAAAGATGCTATCGCTACTAAGCGCTTACGGCGAATGCGGGGCATCGCGTGGGGAAGCGCGAGAGGGGTTGCATTCCAGCGAGGCGCACAGTTAACTCGCGAGAGTAATACTGTAACAATATTGATTGGCCAAGACTTACGACTTACTAAGATTTAAGATTACACAATATGTAAAGACGCCGAAAATGCTCACCGAGCGGCGGCGATTGGTCCGCGGCTAGACTGACTGACGCTGCCAAAGAATGAAAGGAAAGCCGACAGATATACAGTCTAAAATGGTATTGTCCCTTTTTAGAAATTTACCAAATATTGGGGAAGGTAGAATAAATTCGCGAAAAAAAAAGATTGTTTCAAAATTGATTAGTATTGTTACTATGATGATTATACAAAATTTCAAATTTTATTTGGTTATGTGATTACCTAACCTTTATTATCCTTATGGGTCGGACAGGGTTTTCTTTACATATTGTACAGGGTGGCGCAATAGAACGTGCATATTGCGTCATCTTTTTTTGCGGGGTAGAAGGGGCGTGGGCGAGGGGAGACCGATATCGTTGGGTAGCGCGGTTCATGAAGTTTTAGTCACTATGAGTCACTTCGACGGGAAGCGTCGCGCATTTTGCGTGCGCGCATTTTACGAAAACTCTCGTTCGTACGTAGTTGTCAGGCGACTATTTTGTTCTGAGTATGGTGTACGGCAAATTAGGGAGGCTCCGAGTGCTAATTTAATTAAAATCTGGATAAAGCGGTTTGAAGAGACTGGATCGACGTTTAAACCACACGCAAAAGGTCGTCCACGCACATCTAGGACCAAAGACGATATTGAGAGTGTTAAGCAGTCGGTACGAGAATATCCACAAATGTCTACTCGCAAGAGATCGTCTGTCCTAAACATATCGCGACGAAGTTTGCAACGAATTTTAAACTTGGATCTTAAATTGCATCCATACAAGCTGCAATTAACTCAAGAATTGAAAGACTCTGACTTCATAGCACGGCTCACATTTGCTAATGAAATGCTCAATCGGTTTTCAAATTTTGAAAACATCCTTTTCTCTGATGAGGCACATTTTCATATGAATGGGTTCGTAAACCGCCAAAATTGTCGTTATTGGAATAGTGAGAATCCCAGACTCAAACATCAAAAACCGTTACATAGCCCTAAAGTCGGTCTCCGTGGCGCAGCGGTCAACACGCCTGCCTGCGACGTGGAGGCCCCGGGTTCGATCCCCGGCCAGGTCGTGATGGAAAACGATCTTTTCCTGATAGGCCTGGGTCTTGGATGTTTATCTATATATGTATCTATTATAAAATATAGTATCGTTGAGTTAGTATCCCATAACACAAGTCTCGAGCTTACCTTGGGGCTAGCTCAATCTGTGTGATTTGTCCGTAAAAAAAAAAAAAAAAAAAAGTGAGTTTGGGCCCCAATCTCTGCCAACTTGAAAATTCAAGAATAAAGAACTCTAGGACTTGGTTCCAACAAGACGGAGCTACCAGTCACACATCAAATGACTCCATGGCGGTTGTGAAGCAGATGTTCCCTGGCAAACTGATTTCGAAAAGAGGTGATATCCCATGGCCTCCGCGCAGTCCAGACTTGACGCCTCCTGACTTTTTTTTTGTGGGGATACCTCAAACACAAAGTCTACACCAATAATCCGAGAAACATCAGTCAGCTCAAGGAGAATATTCGTGGTGAAATGGCAGCAATCACACCAGCACTACTTAAGAAAGTTTTCGGTAATTTCCGTTTGCGGTTAGAGGAGTGCCAACGTAGAGAGGGTCATCATTTAGATGATGTTATTTTTAAAAAATAAACTTCAGTTATCACTTAATAATTGCTTAGTTTTATTTTAACTATACCTTTTGTATTTATTTTTTAATAATTATTTTAAAAATGCACGTTCTATTGCGCCACCCTGTATATCCCTATTCAGTGGATTGCAAACCCAGCATTTGCAAGACAAAGACACGCTAAGACGGTCACAAAGATGCAAATGCAAGTTTGTAACATATTTTTAAATATTTATGTCAGTAAGTAGGTTGAATTTCTCTTTGAATTAAGAAGTTTGCAGTTAGCATCTCATCATAGCAAGTAACATGCAAAAAAGATAGAAAACACGTTAATTTGCCTCTAGGGTGTACCAGTGACCTGGACAAACGGGTAACTTTCGGAAGTACTAATAGACTCTGGCAAGGATTTCACATCCTAGAATTATGCTGATACACAATGAATTGTTTTGTTATCCAACTTACCAAACCGTGGATCCATATTTTTCGCTAATCTTATTAAAAAAGCATTTCGAACCCCAATAACATTCCTTCAGAACATCCAAGTGCACTCAAATTTCACGCATAGCATACATAGGTCAGTTTTAATAAATAAATAGGGCCGAGCTACGACTTAATAAAGTTCCCCCAAAATAAATAGTATACAGAGGTAAGGCTGCCAACAATCATTCACTCTCAAATTACGAATTGGATCTCCCCATATAGGCACACGGTAGCCCTCGCGCCGAAATTTTAATCCGCGTGCCTTTCAACTGATCTGTCTGTGTTTTCAATAACTAGTCTCCCTTTCAAAATTTCGCCGAGTCTGGTCTCCCAGGGACCCCAGGTAATGAATCAAATAGGGAGATGGACATGTAGTAACAAAACAATATCATTAAAGTTTGCTGCACTGCACTAATTCGCTGTTTCGCAAACGAGCGTATAAATTAAAAAGGGTCCAATTTGAGAATATAATTCTTCTAGTGTTAGCGAATCGAAGCTGTAATTTGATTTACCTACACAGGTAAGTTCCATTCTCCAAAGAACTAAGTGGTCAACAACAATTAGAATTACCTATAGTCAACAATACACCTCTTTAATTACATTAACGTGAAACAAAATGATAAGTAAGGTAAGTACGTGTATTTACATTAGCTACATACATACATGTTCTGAACTTTGTATGTTCATGAAAAACAATTTGTATGTTCGCGTTGATGATGTAAACATAGCTTGTTTCGAAACATCGACCTTAAATTTTCTTAAGAACAGCTGTTCAAATATTGAAATAACGTTTGGGAAGTTTACCCCTTTCCTAAAATCGTTTACTTCAGGGTTTTGTTGTGTTAACATTTAGACTTTCCTTATCCCAACCTCCACTTATAGGGCTTTTGATTGCAGTTAACATAGCCAATAATTTAAATAGAATCGGAGGGGTTATTACGTAACTCACTATAAGTAACGATGACTTTTACTTTGACAGTTTAACAACATTCATTGCGTTCTTTATGTTGTAGAGCAGACAAATTGTTCGTACATATAAAACAATGGATTTGCTATTTCCTTCAAAATTATTCAGACGAAATTGATAATGAGTTACGAATTAGATTTGCAGGTATATTTGTTGTCGGTACAGTCAACCAACCGCACGCCAATTTTATGTAAAGAAATCACAAATTTCACATACTATGAAGGTCAGTCGGAAACCTCGTCACATTAATAATTCATGGTTTGAGTATAACCGTATCGTATATTAAAGTCACGCACCTAAATCTTCATGAACGCCCCTTTGTGCCGACCGATAAGAATAACGCCTCTTTTGTTATTCGCGTGACCCTTATTTGTAACTTACAAATCATTATATCAAGTGGAAAGGAGATCATTCTGTATAATTCATTCGAACTCAATCTGTACAAATATTATAAAATCTGATTGTTTCTTCATGTAATTTTTCGGATGACACCGGTATAGCACAGCCTGAATCGTGCTGAGTGGTAGCTTCATGTCTTCAAACGAGCAGCTGCTTACTATTATAGTTCTGTACTCGTAGATCTATTTTATTTTTATTTTTTTGTAAGGTGCTCCAGTTAACTTCTCATTGTGTATGCACTTGTTTATGGGACCAATAAACGTAGTTTGTTTCTTTCTAAGAATCCCTAATTCTGAGATATTTTTGTTGCGTATAACAAGTTAGTGAGGGGTACTGCTTGATTTTTACGGCCTATTTTATAAGTATCGAATAATACTACTGCTTAGTTGTTTAGTATTAAATTATCAACAGAAGTCAGTGGCCGCACCCAAGGAGAAACCAAAGTTAAAACATGTAAGTTGCAAAAAAAAAAGACAAACAAAGAAAGTTACTTCATACCGCCGCTCCAAGAACTTATGGTAGATTCTTGATCATCTTCCCCCCAAAGAAAATCTCCAGCTGCATGAAAGTGAGGGGAACATAACGTCAGTCGCGTAAAGGTTCATGTTACTGCGATGGCACATCGGGGCTCAATTCCAAACTATGGATAGCAGGGCCACTTGGTCGAAAGAATGATGACCTAATTTGATGAAAGTATACAACAAGCATGGTGTTGATACAAATGCATTGATAGTTAAATTTTTGATTACTGAATATTAACATTGGCCCGATGAATTAAATGTACGGACAACAGCGGGTTAAGGTACCCGAAACTGCCAAATGTTCCCAATCAACCTTAAGCCTTAATGCTTTAGAGATAAAATTGAAAATCTAATGAAGAAATCTGACACATTGTACATTTATGTACTGTCGTCTATACCTACCGATGAAAAAGAATTATAAATTCGATAAGAGAAAACAAAGAGGTTATACGTAAATCATGATAAAGCCGACGAAAAATTTCACCACTGGGGTGGGGTTTCAGAATCATGTACTGGATACATAGTACTCGTTTGTGCGTCCCATAATGAGCTAGCTTGTTACCTACAGTTCTACGCAAAATGTCGCTACATGGCTTGTTGCATTAAATAGTACGTTTATCGTATATTTAATATTAGAAACACGCTACGACATTGATGAAATGCTTAGTCTTACTACAGCAGCCATTTGAATAACAACGCGTATTGTTTCAAAATGTTGAGAACTGAAAATCGAAGTGTCATAATGTTTCTGTTTAAAGGTTTATCCCCTGCCCAAACAAAACAACGATTGAATGGTATAATGGAGTGTATAAGGTGTTTGCCCCCACCTATGGCACAGTGAAAAATTGGGTGAGAGTTTCGCCTCGCGAGAAAAACCGTCGGAGACATTGGGGCTACGACAGTCGACCTGTGGTAGTGATCACTCCTGAAACGATTGCTCTTATCGAGAGGTTATGAGTGACCTCCGTTCGAAGATTAGAGAAATTGTAGCTAGGCTTGGACTCTCTAAAAGTACCGTTCATATTGCGATCCATGAACATCTTCACATGAAAAAAATGCGTGTAAGATGGGTACTGATTCTTCTTTCAGCAGTGCAGAGAGGAAAGAGTACGGTACGAGTTTTGGTCCTTTTTAGCGAAAATCCAATGACTGTGATCGAGCGGCTAGTGGCTGGTGATGAAACTATTATACACAATGCAAGTGCGAGTCAATGGAATGGCGTTATAAGACTGAAAAGCCCCCTAGAAAAGCAAAGGTGCAACAATCGACAGAAAAACTGATATGGACAATGTTTTGGGATTATTCGATGAATAGTTTCAAGCGGCCGTTTTTGATCATTTTGAGGATAAAAATTGAGATTGTTTTTATAAAGATTTAGATAAGTTGGTTTAAATGTTGATTTCCAGATATCAGAAGTGTGTTAGTACCTTCGAGCAACACAAGGATAGTACATATATTGAAAAATAGTGGTGGAGTGGCGCTCCCGATCAGCAGATAGCCGGACTTCGTGTTCCTTGGTGCTCTCTTGAGAACGCAAAGTCGCGGACAGAGTCTTTGCGCACTTAAGCGTTTCCCCTTTCGGTGAAAGTTTCTGATTTACGTGAAAAAGCGACGTGCTTGCGCCTAGCAGATAACCGTGCTTCACGATTTTCATCTGATTCCTGAGACCTACTAAGTCTCATCCTTTTAGCATTTCGGCTACGTAACGAAAGGTTTGTTTTTTTTTTTTTTTTTGAGGCATTTTCAAGGAAAAAATCAAAGCAATAAATAATACCAACAACTCTTGTGACCGAATAGCTTGCAAACTTAAAAGTTGTCGCGTCGAACATTCTCATATGACAACGAATAGTCTGTAGGCCTAGTATGAGTTTTCATTACGAAACGCGATCGTCGATATCCAGCGCGTTTGGCGCTCTCATTGGTTGAGTCCTTACAACCTTGAAGCAGGCCAATCAATGAGTCAAACGCAGTCGATATCGACGATCGAGTTTCGTAATGAAAACTCATACTAAGCCTACTGTTCGAGGTCGCGACTCAACGAATTGGCAACTATTCAAACTCAGAAGTAAATACTACTTGTTTCAAATATCAAGGAGCATCTTTACTTCGTACTTCAAACCTATAACACCATGACCATACTAAAAAAAAGTCAATACTTCTTTTTCGACCAATTTAGAACATCGATAATTTTCCAAGCAACCTTTTACGACACACTCAAGAACTTTTAAGACATCTAACGAAACCCAATTGTCATGTAAACACGGCCGAGGGTGATTCACGCGCGGAAAATCTTAACACCGCCATTCAGAAAATAACGCTTACACAACGTCATCTATCGGATTTGGATTTCAACTATCAACATTAGTTCTATTTTTAGTCTCAAGATGTCGTAGCAAGTACCTACTATACTGAATTGTGTGTTGTAATATTTTACTTCATGAACTCACTAAATTAATCATATCTTTTGATAGAGTGAAACGATTTCGATGAAATAAAAACTAAGTTATACCTCAAGTTGTGTATAACTTTTGTATTTTACGTGATGGGCGCACAAACAAACATAAACAGACAAACATTTTTAATGATGGAAATGGGCCCTGTAGTTATCGTTTAACACGCGGGCAATTTTTTTTCCATTTCTTAAATGTTCAAAAATGACTTCTACAGATTTAAAATATGTATGTATATATGAACAAAGAAATCAGCACTGATATCATCATATTGTTTTTACCTGTTAAAAAACTATAAGCTATGAAAGCCGAATCTCGGCGCTAGCCTCAAGTATACACTAATTAATGTGGCTGAGATGCCTTTTTGTTGAATGTTGGTGTTTTGGTAAATAATCATATTTGATAATGAAATGAATGAAGGCGGCAGTTGATTCCAAAGATTAGTTGATTTAAATATTTCTTGCGTATCGGCGAGGTAAATGTTTTGTTGGGTAACTTCCGGAGAACCTAGTGTTAGTTAAAAATGGGTATTATTATTTCTAGAATGTTTATAAATACTTACTGGTATAGGTGGTCAGCGTGTTGGTGGAGGCCGGAGTGGACGAACGCACCGACGAAGGGGAAGTGATGCCATGCGAAGCCATGTCGCCACTTCCTCCAGACTACAGAGATACATTGACATTAAACCCAAAGAATGTATTTCAATTAAAGGTACGTTTGAATTGTCAAGAAATTAGTCAGTCAGAAAAATGGAAATACCTATTAGTATTTATTTGTTAGAGGGCGTAGTAGTTGCTATAGAAAAATATGAATTGGCAGTGTGACCGACTTTGAACAGTTTTACCGAATACCAGTTTTAAGGGTAAAGATGCCTGGTGCAAGTCAAAAAAACTGCGAGCTTTTGTTGTAATATTCTTTAACAGCATATTTTTTTTTCAGTTATTTATTGGGATATAAGACATATTAGACATTTTACCATTAAATTAAAATAAACTCCCTATGTATTTTGGTACCGTATCTCAAAGTTTCGCCGCAAGCGCGCCAATGAATGTGCTAAGTTGAAAATAAGTTTCACAATGAAAACATTAGATAAATGTTCTACTCACCTGGGAATGATGGTTCTCAGTAGGCGCTCCGCCGTTCGGCTGAGTGTGAGCGAGTTCGTGGGGCGGAGCACCCGCGCCCGGCCGGCAGTCCACCATTAGGGGAAGTGCTTCAACTTCAACCTGACGAAACATTCCACCAATAAAACATACGATACGATTTGAGGCCACTAACACGACTGATAAATTACTGACAGTTTAAAGCTACGATGTTGGAATAGGTGCTCACTAGATATTTTTACTATTATAGGAGGAAAAAAGTGAGTATATATTTTGGTAATAGTATGTATGTCTATATAGCTTATTTAAGTATTTATTTAAATAGTGTTAAGAGTATTTTTTCATTATAATGTTTCCAACTAAAGCACCTGCAACTAATCTCTTCACCACCTATGGTTGACTGGTAGAGAATGCCTAAGGCATTAAGTCCGCCTCTGTACAATTTATGTGCGAAAGAATAAATAAATAAAGTGAAACTTATTACCATTACCAGAATAGTTCGTTTAGAGTCCGTCGTACCGATTTGCGAATTACACGTGCGATATGAACGAGGTGGTTTTATGAAGTGATTGATTATCTGATTTGCAACTAAACTCAGTTTTTAAATGAAAGTTTCTACTCATTGCCCTCTGCGGACCAATTGCGAGCTGTAGAGCCGGTGAGGGGAGCCTGCGCATGCGCGGTCTACTATCGTTAACTGCAATATATGCACTACCTAACACTGATTGTTTTTTTTTGCTCTTCCGATGGTATATTTAAAATTAATAATAATAAATGAGAAGAGGACACGCGCAATTAAAGAGGTTTTGCTTTATTAATAAAGCATTTATCTAATGAGCCCTATTGTTTCCTGTCAGTAATTTACTTGACCATATTAAATAATTACTAAGACAACACCAACAGAGACTAATTACTACTTACTACAACGAACCCAATTTCATTACCTCTAGAATAGCTACGATATGGTACTTATGGGATAGATTTATAAGCACGTCACTTATTATAATTTTGTTAGCAGACAAGACGTATCAGTTTACTTACGTATCATTAAAAAACTCATTTGTAAAACTTATCAGATATTGTATGGGAAAGTGTAAACAAATAAATGAAACGTATGACATATTACCGTATGCTGTAGAGAAAAATACTGTGCACACATGGTAGCCCTTTGATGTGTTTGATGGGGCTTAGGAATGCTTAATAGACTTAATAATATTAAAATTGTATTAATAAGGAACATTATACGTAATTAACTAATTAATAGAGAGCATACCGTCGAGACGAAGGCTTCACTTACGAAATAATTCAACCGCCTCGCAAATTTTATTTTAGAACGCTATTTCAGTTTTTCACGAGAAAAACATTGTATAATAAGATTTTCTCGGAAAACTTATGTGGCAATAACAGCTCGTTAAGTGATATGCTTACAAGTCACCCAAAACCTAGTTCTATTTGTGTCTAGCTACAACTAACAGGCATTGGTTCAACGTTAAGAAAGTCCATGTGTTGGTATGTGAAATCGACGTTGTTTTGGAAGGATAGCTCTGTCTCTTCGTTTGACGACCACGACACTTTGCTCGGCTTGGTTGCCTTCTCAGGAGCCTTCTCATCCGTAGTTACCTTCGCTTTGTTTCGGGCCTTGCTCAGACCTTGTTTCAAAGTGATGTTGCCTGGTCGTGGGACATTCATTGAGTACGAGAAGGGATCAAATAAAATAGTGCGAGATTAAGTAAAATGGTATTTTAAGAATAAAATTGTGCTGGATACTAAAAATCTGTACAAAACAAGTAGTAAAAAGGGCAAGCTTGTATAAAATATTGTTTTTAAAGCATTTGCAAAATGTATAAGGTCAAAAATTAATATTCTGAACAATGTCGAACCTATTTGCTGCAACATTTGGCTTAGGGTCAGGAACTGAGAATGAGCCCGGGAGTATCTGTAAGGAGGGGCCCAGGGTCTTATTTCCTCAAGAGGAAGTGGTTCCAATTGCTCAAAATTCACTATTCGCTTCTCGCCCAACTCTTCGATAAACACGAGGCAGGGGCCACCATCAGGCCGCATTTCTTGTATATGACAGTGGTAAGGGACTGTCTGCTCGGGCTGCAGTTTGCAAAGACATTTGACGCCCACTTGGAGGGTAGTTCCATCCGAATATCTGGCGCCATAACGCATTTCTGTAATACCATTTCATAAATACCGAAATAGGTAAATTGTATGTTAAAATAATTCACTCCAAATGGTAATAGGGAATGGAAACGCCCACACAACACATTTTGAGATTGTTTTCATGTCCTCGTTACATAGAAAATGTTCAGATATTTCCGTTCTGACGCCAAGCCAATAACCAAAACAACAAGAAATTCGCAAGAGAAAGCGACGTCCAATCGATCGAAAACGAATGCGAGGTAGCTTACGATTACTTATTTCAATCTAGCGAAACACAATGTGTGTAGGGTTTCTGTTCCTATTCCATTCGTGGTCAAAACTTAATACCTCGTCTCAATTCGCTCCAGACATCAAACTCTATGTTCCTATAGATATCAGGATCCAAAGCTTTTGCCACTTTGTATGGAAACGGTGTTATTCCGTTGTCGAGCAAGTCTTTCGCGCTGTTAACGTTCAAGCAGTTCATGCAGACATTCTCAAGTTGTATTAAACTGCGATTGAACACGAAGATGCTTAGAGATTCTTTCAACAGACTAGCTCTTTCCAAGTCTTCTGTATGGTGCTTACATTTAAGCGCCAAAGCGTTGGTCGTCCTGTCTTTGTTATCATCAGCAGCTTCAATGAATATCTTAGCCCTTTCTTTCTGCTTTTTACGACGTTCTACGTTCTCGGACATGAAGTACTCGATGTGGTTACTAGGTACCTTGTCGTGAAGCATTTTGTCGACAGCGTAAGACAAGTCTTTTAGATGGTAGACGCCGTCGTAAAGTATTTCATAAACAAGAGCTACAAAAACAATGCTGAATTTTAAGTTTGAAATAAATATAAAAAGACCTTTCCAAACCATGATTAAGGTCTTTCTAATTTATAAAAAATTATGTACGAAAAGTATTAACGAAATCTACTTATTTGCAACAATTTGTTGGACTCCGACTGATCTGAGACATTTAAAGGAGAAAACGATGCTGTCTGCAGGCCCAGGAAATAAGCTGGGACCAGATGCTGCAGACTTTGAGAACTGGCTGACAATTATCCCAGTCTAACTCAAGTAAAATTATGTTGTTACATGTTAAGTTTTTTTTATTATTCCTAGCCAACTTCCACAGGTTGTTTCATTTATTGAGCATAAAAATTATCTAAAAGAACCACAAAGAAAAGAAAAAAATAATGCCTTTTGTACCATTGTGTACAATCAAATGAAAAAAAAACGTGGTTTACAAGCTGCTGCTGTTATGCTGTTTTGTGGTAAAATGGTCAAAGAGTCACCTTGAATGTTATCTAGGCTAAATTTGATGGATGAATTTCAACTTAATTTCAATACGAGATGAAGATGAAACAATTCATTTTTGATAGA
The DNA here is from genome assembly GCA_037179545.1 of Sesamia inferens. NCBI lineage: Eukaryota > Metazoa > Arthropoda > Insecta > Lepidoptera > Noctuidae > Sesamia > Sesamia inferens. Next base: position 30,224,277 of record CM073937.1, on the reverse strand, counting down.
CATTAGCAAATTTTCTTGTAATTGCTTTTTTTTTATTAATATGGCATCTCGTAGTTCACCTTGAGAGGTCGTGACTACTTAACCGGAGTATCCTGTGGCAGCATTAAATGAATTAAAAGCCTCCAGCCTGGGCAACTTAAAACTAAGCAACTACACGCTAAGGGCACCTCCTGTGGGGTACGAACCGGATCGGCTTAAGGTGTCACTGGAGAGCACAGCAAGGAATGGCTGGATCGAAATTTTATTTTGGTTTGATGACCGCAGTGTTTCCTAGTACTAGCTCTGAAAAGAAACTTCCGAAACAAAGTCAGAGGTCATAGTCGGAAATTTATATTTACTGGCTCAGCTGCGGTGCGGGCTGATCTTCATTGGACAAGATTATCCAATACTTATATTTGTTTGAATGAATCAACCTGCCTGTCATACTTAGAACCAATGACACGGATTTTATATTTTTACATAGGGACACTCCTATTATATTAACAACAAGTTCATGAATCAGAAAAGTCAAACCACTCACCGCAAAACACAAAGAGATGTTAAATTAGATGAGAACATTATAACAAATTCAGTTTTTGAAATGATAATTTGCCTAATCAAGGGCATTTATAGATATTTAAAAATAAACAAACTTACATTGGCAAAATGATGATGTGTTAATGAAATCTTTTGTATATACCACGTCAAAATGCTTTGTGTCAGGTGAGTAAAACAGGTATATTGGGTCTCCATAACCATTGCATATTTTTGTTTGTGGACCTTTGTTAGCTTCGAATATTACAAAGTCTCGCCTGCAAGGTTTTAATGGCAAGTTATTTTACTTTGGGGATGGGTGCCTAACACAAGTTGCAATGTTTTGGCATTGAAAAGATTCATATATTTTGTAATGGAGGTATACTGAATTTATTTGTAAAATCTAGTGATGTGAGTTTCACAATTATTTAGTTAATTTAATTCTTGGCAAATTCATCGAAAACCATGTTTGTGTACTATTAAAGTGTAAAGCTTGCATTAGGCACAGTGTTAATGAAAATTAAATGTAAGAAATTATAAATCAAGAAGCGGGTAGTCAAAACTACATTACTGTTCTTACCTATAAAGATGGCTCATGGCCGATATTTCAATTAAACCACCCCACTCAGATGGGTTTGACATCTCTTTGAGATAATTTTCAAATGGACAAGTCAACGACTACAAAACAAAAGTACTTATATTAACAATCTGCCTGAATCTGTAATATATTTGACAAATATGTGGCATATCCTACCCCTTCGAAGAGGTGTCTTTTAGTAGCCATAAACTGAACGCAGTCCAGACGAACTTTATGAAAGTATCGCTGGGTATTATACATGTTCTCAGAGACAGCGCGAAAAAGGCAGCTAGAGTCCCTAGCTGTATGTTTACGGAAAAATCCCATCTCGTCCAACCATCTGTCCGGCTCCGAGGAACGCTTGTGTATCTTCCACGGCCCGCGACAGCGGATCGGGGAAGGTGACATTGTACACTGCTAACAATCTGCAGGTAAACAAAAACAAATGACGCTGCCGCTTCCATCAACATATCCGCCAAAATTTTCTAACAAACCGACCCATATCACAACCAGATTTAAACAGAACAAAGTTAGTTAATAGATAGGGTGTCCAAAAAACCATATCGTAGCTATATCGTCTGGCGAATGCAAATGGTTGTTTTGCTGTCTACATTAAACAACACGTGCAAACTTTAAAATTTTACGTACGATGCTAAAATAAAATAAAAACACTTACCGAAATAATATATCCCAACCCTCAGCATCAGTGTTAAACTTCGTAGTTTATGCGAAGTTGTATTTTAACAAAATGCAATGAAAATTGCACGTGCCAAAAGCAAACCGTCAACAGCCGGCGGGAAGCAAATCAAAATTTACAAGACCACGGCATTTTTGCAACAATGTTACCAAACTAAGAGCGCACTCCAGGTAAACGTTTGTCATCTTGTTTCAGCTTTGCTTGTGAGTGTATCTTGCTATTTCATCTGGATTTTTTTTATGCTAGATATATTGTTATTGTAATATTTCGGATGCGTACTGTGCCAGCCATAGACAAAATCACAATCAGAGACTAAGGAAATAATCCTAGACAATAGGCATAGTTCACATAGTAAATTATTTAATTAACTACATATTTGTCATTCGATTCTTATGTGCAATTATTTACTTTTCCTAGTGTTTCTTTGTGAGTCAACTCAATAGAACAATATAAAATACCTACCTTTACTATATATATATATATATAAAAATAATAAATGTGAAATAAACAGTGCTCTCATCAATTTTTAAAAACTGCTTCCGAGGCAATTATGAACAACAGACATATTATCATGGTGCCGATTCCCTTGTTCACAAACTAAATTAAATTCATGTTCAAAGTGCACCTTATTCCCTCTATTTCATTAATAGAAAGACAAAATATAAATTTTAATTTAATCATGTCAAATTAGTTAGGGCTTTATGTAAATTGGCGTATCTTTAGAGGCCATGTCAAAGAGTACTTTTTTATACATGGGCCATGTTTTGAATCGCTTCCAGTAGGCCTAGTATGAGTTTTCAATACGAAACTCGTTCGATCGTATCGAGCGCGTTTGACTCAGCGATTGGCCCGCTTCAAGGTCGTAAGAACTCTCAACCAATGAGAGCGCCAAACGCGCTCGATACGATCGAACGAGTTTCGTATTGAAAACTCATACTAGGCCTACTGATCACTTCTAAATTGTCTATGGAATATCTTAACCCTTTGTGGAGCAACATGCTATAGGGATGATTAAATAAAAAAATAATTAGATCAAATCTTTTTTTTTAATACTTTTTTAACACCCTTGCTCGTAAAGCTGATGTAATTCCACCGGTTTTAAATATGTAAAGCGGGCCATAACCAACGCGTGTGTTATCAAAGCAAATAGTTAAGTTATAGTCCATACAAATTCCATAACAGCATTATTTGCCATTTCAAATAATTATGGAACTGATCGCCGCCGCACGGCTCCAGGCAGTGAGCAGCGCGCTATTCCATATTTGAAATGGCAAATAATAATACTAATGACGGGAAAGCAACAGTGTGCATTCACAGATTGAGTTTATTTAAAATAACCGATGTCCTATTTGAAATAAACATTTTTTTTTTCTGTTTCCTCGCAAGTGTGTTAAAAAACGACATACGATATAAGAGCGTATTGGTTATAACATGCTCGGCTCAATTACGCCCTCGCCTTCGGCTCGGGCTGAAATTCCGCCTTACGTGTTATAACCATCTTTACGCACTAATATCGTAATGTACTATAAACAAAATTTAACCCAAAAAAAATCAGGAAGGTAAGGATACTGAGTTTTCAGGTTGTATTTTTTAGATACAAAAACACAGTTATAGAAAATAGGTTACTGCGAACTTCTTATCTAAAAATACACAAAGTTACTTTAAGGTTTATTAACTATAAACAACAATTAGCTTTAAACATTAAATAATAATGTTAAGTAGAAACTTCATTGAGATCAATAGAGGGCAGCGGAGGCCTAGTGGTATCGGCAGCTACTTACAAGTTGTATGTAGGTCGTAGGTTCGAACTACTCAAGCGCTTTAGTTTGTGTAAATTATTTCATCAACATTGCTCTTAAAACGGTGAAATTTTAAAAGCATCATGAGGAAACCGGCATTTCCTAGAAGCAAAATTTCGAAGACGTATGACATCTGCACTGGGCCCGCGTGGTGGATTATGGCCCACTCCTTCTCACCAAGAGGAGGTCTGTATCCAAGGAGTGGGAACATTATAGGCTGATTATGTAAGATTAAATGTTAAAAGTAAATAAAATGAAATTATAGAGCCGTGAATATTGTACAACGTTATTTTTACTTCATACAAAACCTGAATATAATTTGTTCACAATAAGCAACTAAATCGATTACAATCATTTTTACACCATGTTATATTTTTTCCCAAGTACATTTAGAAATTGTTGCAGTGTGGTTACCGAGTGACAACACAGCTGGCGGTAGACCATATTACTAGGAGCCCCCCGCACCGCGCCGCTTAGGCGCTTGTTACATAGGTATACATCATGTTACATTCTTTTCCAAATGCATTTAGAAATTGTTGTACTGTGGTTACCGAGCCCGCCACGCAGCTTACGATAGCGTACGCCCGCGCAACAGCTGATGCCAGAGGTCAATGCACCGCTCGCCCGCCTGAGCGGAGCGTGGAGCATATTTTTGTTGGGACAGCCAAGTAGGATAACAAACTCATAACTTTGTGGTTTTTCTTGATATCTGTTTTTAAATTTTGTAGTAGGTAGGTACATAGATTCTTCACTTAAAAATCCTGGACACGTGCTTCGGGTTTCACATAAAAAAAAAATAACGTTGCATATAATTATATGAATTCACGAAAACAGTTACGTTTTTCTGCGAGACACAGTTTTGAATCGCATTTCGCAGCGGGCCGTCGGGTCGTCTCCCGTCGGAATTGTATAGCAGTTATTGTGTAGCAGTTGGCTGCAACAGATCCTCAAAGTTATCTTTGAGTTGTCGCTGTAGATCTTCTTTGGTATCGCTTGTTAAACAAAGGAAGTTCCTTTGTTGCTCGAAGATTTGACCTTGAGAGGTCGTGACCACTTAACCGGAGTATCCTGTGGCAGCCTTAAATGAATTAAAAGCCTCCAGCCTGGGCAACTTAAAACTAAGTAACTACACGCTAAGGGCACCTCCTGTGGGGTACGAACCGGCTCGGCTTAGGGTGTCACTGGAGAGCACAGCAAGGGATGGCTGGATCGAAATTTGTGTTTATTTTGGTTTGATGACCGCGGCGTTTCCTAGTACTCGCTTTGAGAAGAAACGACCGAAACAAACTCAGAGGTCGGGAATTTATATTTACTGGCTCAGCTGCAGCGCGGGCTGGCCTTCATAGGACAAGGGACGGGCGGGGGGGGGATACTACGTTGAACGCGTCGCGATGGACCTCGGCGGCGAGGTCGGAAGGTCGGTCTTTTGTATTTTGTGCTAGTGGCCCTATTGGCCTCTTAGAGGAGGGTTATGGGGTCGTCAGGGTCGGTGAGAACATGCCTGGGTCGGCGAAACTTACTGATTTTGGAGGGGGTGTATTTTGCTGCCGTAACAACCAGAGGGTTGTGATGTAGGTATAGCGGCTGTGTCAAAGAAACGCTTGGAAAGGCGTTTCATGAATTGCTGGATAGTGGGGATTTTGAGATCCAGGTGGAGGATCTCATTTCGGACGAATGACTGCGGGTTGGCGTCATGGGGCTTTATATAGAACAGCTGATCGAACATTCCAGACCCGTCCAGAATCAATAACAATAGTGCATAACTTCGAGTACATTCAGCAAGTATCTACTGTAAGTCACTGGAGACGAGTTTCTAGAAATTTCAATGTCGACACTTCGCTGACAATATTGATGAAACCTGTACCATTCGATAGGACACCCTAGGGCTAGCAATGCGTTTTTATATCGTACCTCTACAATGCTTAGGTCTCGATACATGCCATGCATGTCACGCAATATTGAACCTTATGCCATCGTCATAACAGTACTGATATATTTTTGTACGGACGACAGCAGACCAATCTACCCCAAACTGTCAAATATTCCCAATTAACCTTGAGCCTTAAGATAAAGTTGAAAATCTAATAAAGAAATCTAACAGATTGTAGTCGCTAAATTGATGTACATCAATCCTTATTGTATTGTTATACTCTTTGATATAGACGCAAATCCTCAGATAAAGAATTGATACAATTACAATTGTAACAGAATTGGAATTTTTAACATCAAATTAAATCGGTCAGACATTTATTAGAGATCCAAATTGTTTTACATTAGTTGGTGATTGGAGTCTTCTGTTAAGCAAATAATCCTTATGTTAGGAGTCTCCGCTCTTTCACAGCAGTATATTTTTTTTTTTTCAAAACCTTACGATATAATCAGCAGGCGAGTATGTGACTTTGTGTGTGAGAATGTTGTAACATACTTCAATAAAACACCTTTTTGAAGTAAAAAAAAAAATTAAAAAACAAACCCTGTTTCGGTTTCATTAGAAAAAAATAAAAAACAACACATTTTTTAAAATCTATATTTATAAAAAGCACCGTCTGTAAAACATACAAATTCCGGTAAAAATGATTTATTGGCATCGACAGCGTTATTATAAAAATGGAAAAATGTTTGATTATGGTTGTATATTACATTATAAAAATTATGATTGTTCACATCACTGCTTAGACAAACTATTGCTTCCTTTTTGATTCAGACCAAATACTTATACCATAACATGGTTGAGCAAGTAATATTGTTACAGTACTACATTCGATGATTCTTATCATATTTCTAGTTAATACAATGCAAAAATACTATATCAACGCAGAAATAAAGTTAAAAAAATTATTTAGACCCAAATGAGATTTGGTAACTACACTCCTAATTTATTGACCAGAGCATCACACACGCGCAGATGCAATTCTCATGAGACTAAAAATATATCTCAATTTCAGGGAGAACACAAGCACAGAACGAGACTGAAGTAAACCATAGATTTATTATTATTCGGAGTGCAGTGTTTTCCCGGCTTAAATAAATCAGTACTGGACATTCATACTTAATTATTCCTTTCAATATAAATTAAATTATAAAATGCTCGTAAAATACGCTTATTACATATACATATTATTATACCATTAAAAAGTGACATAGAAAATTTGGTTCCTATAAACTAATGATAAGGACCAGATTACAAAGTCCATTATTCAAGTCTAATCGAACTTTTCTGTAGTTCTGTCGTTTGATAAAATTAAAGACTTGTTAAAACGGACAGCGCAAACGGCCTATGACTTACATCGAGTTTAAAATACGGGCGATACTAGCGAGATATAGTTGCGGGGTGGATATTGAATGAGGATGTTCAGGCTGTTTTCTCCTGTTCAATAACGTCCTTGGTAGGCAGAGGGTTCTTCTCGCAAGTCTCAGTGTGCTTCAACTTAGTAGGGTCGAAGTTCTCGATGCCGTTCAAAAACTTGTTCTTCTCCTTTTCAGCCTCGATGGCTGTGGGTAGAAAAAAGAACCGTTAGAACATGTGACACAATTATGGTCGACAGTAACTAAAAAAAATCGTAATTGCTGAAACTAAAAAATCGTCATCACGAGTAAACCAGCCAAAAACTTATTGGGTCTTATTTGTACTCGGGATGGTCGTTTGTCTATGCTGGACAAGAAAGTGTGTTTGAGGCCAAGACTTAATAATAGGTACACATTAGATTTTTTTAACACGGCGGAGAGTAACGACCACAGGCGTCTGGGTAGCCAAAAATGATACGACAGTACGTCAGCGGGCAGTCGCCGTTTGAGTTTATACATGCATAAAATCGGTACGTCACACGAAGACCGATTTTCCATACGATCATAAATAAAAAATTTGTATGTAACAGAACGCCTTACGACGTTTACCAAAGAGTAAAGTAATTGTAGAGAGATGTTTACGCTTATGCAAAGGAAATTATACTTGTGCTTATGTCCGTTCTGTCATATACATATGTTTTTTTAACCATGTGTTGTGGCAGCCCGTGGTCAAAAACCGGGCAAGTGCGTGTCGGACTCACGCACAAAGGGTTCCGTATCATTGATTTATGAAATTAAAGGATTTAAGTTGTTTTGTATGAAAAAAACTACGTACTAGAACTCGTTGAAAACAATTTTCGTTGGCAGTTTTTACAGTAATGTGCATCATATGTTTCTTTTAGATTGTTCATTTTCTTATTTTAGTAGATTATACTGGGCAACTTTTTTCCATTTTGAAAGCGTCTGTCACGCAAACTATTCGGTTTAGAAAAAAAAATATTTTAGAAAGCTCAATATCATTTTTGAATATGAAGACCTATCCATAGATACTCCACGAAAAAAGAAAGTAGAGTCGCAGTACTTACAACTAGTGAGATAGTATTGGCCACTATCTATGTTAGCTAGCTAGTTAAAGAAAAATCTTTACTGCATGTTTAGAGGTATTCCCTTAACACTAGAATACTTTTTGCGTTGTTGCAATGCACATACCAGACTGAAGAATAAGTAATAGTTGTATGCAGGAATTAAACACACCTACGTTTTAAAATCAACAATACTATTAAACCAATTAATAATCTCAGGACTGCCTGAAATTCTTCTATCTGTATAAAGAGAAAGTAAGCGTGCAAATAATATATAGTCACGCAAAGGCAGCAGATAACTATAGGCAGTTGTGATGGTGAAAATATACACTCGACATAATAACACATATTTTTACAGTACTGCAGCGGGTAGGGATTGGCCACACAAGTACAAAATATACATTAAAATAGGCGGAATATTATAAAGCAGCAAAAATAAACCTTCAATAGGCGGTAAGGGGTTCTTTTCTTCCGTGGTCGTATGCTTCATCTGCGACTTGTCGAAGTGTTCGACGCCCTCCAAAAGATTCTGGTGCTGTTTCTCCGCGGCAACAACTGATGTAAAGCAAATCGTGCAACGCAAAACAAAATAAATATAAGTAAATAATAAAAGCATTAAATGCGTCTTCGTTATTGTAACACAATAATACATAGAAAGGCAACGTTTAAGTACATGCTAATTGACTCAAGACACGATATGGAGTGCTCGGAATAAAAAGCGTGTCAGACCGTTAGTGGTCATAAAAACATGTAAGCTAATGACAAACCCCTTATTCATAAACGCTGCTTAAAGTTAACTAGTGATTAGCGATTGTTTAAACAACAATCTTCGTTTATTAATAAATCCCTTAAACTCTATGGTGTTTCTTCATAAAGGATGATTAACGTTAAGTGACGTTAAAAGGCCAAAAATGTAATGTTAAAGAATCGCTAATCACTAGTTAACTTTAAGCAGCGTTTATGAATAAGGAGGAAAAGTCTACGACTTGTTTAGTCACTAAAATTGCATAAGGTAATTCAGTTTTTGGTATATTGCCTCTTATAAGTCCATTATGTTATAACAATGTTTTATTAGAAATAAACTGTATGTATTTTCTAATATTATAGCGCATATGCATGCGTAATATAATCGGCGTGCTGTTGCTGATTATGAAAAATTATATAAAAACATACCATCTTTATCAGGAAGTTGATTCTTTTCCTGAGTTTCTGTGTGCTTCAACCTGCTAGCATCAAACTTTTCAATGCCATCGAATAGGGACTTTTGTGTTTTTTCGGTGGCAACATCTGAAAACCATAGACAAAACGTGTCAAACAATATTCGAAATTTGAATTATTTGGCGCACTCTCACAACGTATAAAAAACATGCGCGTTATTATTTTAGTAAAACGTAGGTAGTTAGAATTACAATAAATGCAAATGAGTCGTAAAATACACAATAGCTTTGTCCCCTGGTTTAGTTCCCCAGTTAAAATTAGAAGGAATGCGATGAGCATAAGCAGCCACGTCTCACAGGCGTATTGCGGCTCGCTATTATTTATTAGTGGCGCGGCGTTCCACCCAGTGATATACCTAGTGCGTTTGGTAGCACGATTTTTTCCACCGTCTCCGTTTTCCTGAGGGAGGATGTCTGAAATTGTTCTACGTCTTGAAGTAGCGCGTTGTGTTGCTTTTCTTGCGCTACGTCTGTTATGAAATTGAAATTTTCTTTGTTATTCTGTTATCGATTACTCATGGAATGTTTGTTTTCAGTCGAAGCGTCAATATGGCCTGACTTTCAAGATAAGTTCTCGGTGTTTTTTGTTATGGATTTTAGATAAGGCGAATCACTGATCGATGTAGGAGTCTTTCCTGGAAGCATCTCGACCAATAAATAATAATCTTGAAGCCGGGACCGAATTAAAAGAATGTTCTTTTCTATACGTAAATTCTTTCCATTAGTTATTCATTGGGCTAACAATCTCTACGTAGATTATTGAAACGGAAGGAGTTTGATTCTTGAATGATAAATACACTTGCAAAATTGGTAAGTGATCGCAAGGGTAACGCGGGCCCCCGACGCTGCCCCAATCATCTGGATTGCATGATGTACTAACTATCAAATAGGTGTAAGACGAAATAACGACGGCTCAACATAAGTTCAGATGAACCAAGGATACTAATAACTAGGTTCACTTCAGAATCGTGAAGATGTCAAAGAGCAAACTGTTGACTCAACTAGACCCAGCTTAGTTTACTTTTCCGATCACGTTAATGTTTTAACTATGCATTTATAAATGTCAATTAGATCAATCTTAGATTGCCAAGTAGATTGACGATAGACGATGAGTATTAGTAGGTAGGTACCTAAGTATATCTGGGAGATTTGCAACTTCTAGAATAGTTTATTTGACGTTTTAGATATTTCAATACCTTTATGACTGGCACGTCTGGTATCCCTATAGCTAGTTTTGTTTTAGGGATTTTCGGAAAAAGAAGACATTCCGACAGACATACCTACAGAAATTCACCTTTTTTAACTGGCGGCTGTAATTTTGGGCGCACATGGGCACCTACAACATTAAGGATATATGTATGTATATCCTATGTGAAAGTCTTCAACACTCCATAAATACATTTACACACCGAAGCTGTTTTTCCCCAGCTGAATGTTGTTTTTCTCATAATCGACGATACGAAGGAAATGAGCTCTCCAACTCCATCATTTGCTGAACATACCTTCTGCGGAGGGCAGCACAATCTTCTCGTTGGTATCGACGTCACGAAGGCAGCTCTGGTTGAAGCCTTCCAGCTGGCTCTTGAGGTCGACGGCTACCTTGGGCAGGTCCTTGAGAGAGGGGGCATCTACTGAGCAGGACATTTTTAGTGGTATCTGGAATCAAGAGAAATGTTGGGATTTAATGGTAATGTTTGCGAAAAAGAAAGTAAATGCCGCGTTGTGGGCCACACCGAACTTCAGATAATCCGAGAAAGGAAAGTTACTACGCAGAATATGATATGATCAGTATCTACCAACTGTCATTGGGCCATTGCCCATTCGTACGCCGCCCACAATCTTGTTGATTGATTATGATAAACCGCTGGTTTTCAGAAACATGTAACTATTGATAAGTAGGTATTGCTATCTAGAACTATTACAGGCAGATATTTTTCATGTAGTCACATTAAACAAATAATTTATAGAAATTACATTTATATAGCTAACAGTTATGTTCCAATCATCATTCACATTTCCTTTGTTTGAATTTCTCTGGTAAACTTGAATACATTTTGTAACATCGTTAAGAAGTGACTCAAAAAGCCTCATTTAACGAAGTAAAAGAATGTTAAAAGTTACATTAGTGGTGGGTGTACCGCTTTCACGTATCGCTAGCGAACTAAATTGGTTGACGATGAAACATCTCATTAGTCGAGCTGATACAACGTCTTGTAGACTGTTTACTAACAAACAGTCGATAAAGGCTGTGACTGTGCAGGAATTATTGAGACTTTTTGAATACTTTACAATTTGCATATCTTCATATCGTTTTGTAAGATGGATAGGCACCGCACGACCAGACTGGATCACATTGTCTTTTATAGGTCCTATTTCCCGTTTTTTCGACGGCAAGTTAAAAGTCAATACAAACAGATTACAGGAACTCGTTATACAGAATCTAATTAATTCCTTCGCATTGCACTGTAATTAGTTCATGAGTTAACCGCACTTAGTCACAGTTTCCGCGACCTCTTCAATTACAAATCGCTTGTCGAGAGTAACTAACGGCAGTTTACAAGTATATTATGCCTGCCACGACCATTGTTGCTGTGTGTTGTTGTAAACTAACTGTTTATATCTTCGCCCACATGTAAGTTAAGACGCAAACAAACTGTATGGAGAGCTGGTCCATATTTTTATAGATATATTCTAAAAAAGCGCATCAATAAGCTGTTGTTTGTAATTTCGTTGCGGACGCTCAAGATTGTGTGAAGTGATCATTGGTGTTTTATTTATGAGTTTTGTAATACCTTATGCCTAAGTGAACCTCGGGCAGAAAAGCCCGAACACAGGCCAGGCTGCTGAGGTTTTGGCCTCGTATAGGACGTTCTGTAATCTTGATTTTAATTTTCATTTATGATTATCTATACATATAGTTTAGTTCGGATCTTCCTGTACAAGTCGCACAGTCAATACGTTTCCGTTAAATGTTAACATTGCAACTATTTAGTAACATTCTGCGAATACAATTAATATGAAATAATTAATTGAACTTGACTGTAGTATTTAACTTTTTTTTTTTTCACCAGTCTTTATTCTGATTGATTATGAGTGATGCATGCGTAGTCGTAGCTAACGCTCGTTGCATATTAAAACACGGGGTCATTGTTGCCGGCAACCCGGCGTGTATACTAAACTAGAATACATCCTGTGGCCAGGGAAACAATCCTTTGTTTCCAATAGGATGTTTGTTCAGGGTTCTTATCATAGGGGAGTTGGATGACAATGTTATGATGTTTTTGTCGATGGTTAAGTTGCATAGGAGGATGCTCCGTAAGAACAGATGAAGATCAGATCATTTTTTTAAAAAACGTTGCCCCTCACTAAGAATTTCTCCTGTATCGTGAGTGCTTCTACAAACATATAAACTCACATACACAAACAGCCAGATCCGGAACAACTGCTTGTAGGTTATACAAATATTTGATCCGTGCGGGAATCGAACCCACGGCACGCAGCGCAGCAGTCAATATCTTAGCGACTGCGCTAACCGTGCAGTCATTGATCATTTCATTTCATCAGATCATTTGAATGGCATTAAGGGACTATTTGCTTTTTGGAGATTTAGATATCCAAAAAGCAAATTGGAATGGTTATGATGATAATTAAGGTTCTTGTCATTAAATATTCAGCTAATGTGGAATAGGAGAGCGTGTTCCACGGGAAAATAAGCTACGGAAAAATATGTCACCATAAATCATTCTTCCAACCAATTAATGGTAAAACTTTTTGTATTTTTACATAATGAAATTCTCAAACAGAACTAAAAGTAAACGAATAAACAAGGATAAAGTTATGAAACCCTTTGATAGACCGAAACACAGCCCACAGGCGTTATAAAAATTAAGTGGAATGTAGTTTGGCATATAGTTTAACTCAATTAGTGTTTGATATTGTTGATTGACATAATGCCAGCCAGTTTTACATGTACCTAGTAATCGAAGCAAAAGGTCATTAGCCTGGGTTTGTTTTACGTGTTTTTAATAATTGTCTGTTATTGTTGGAATAATTCGTTGAACAGCCTTTACTTTTGTAATATTTGTTTAGTCATATTTTCTTCCTACTTTGGGGGACTACTACGTGCTAAAAGCTTAGTATAAATTATAAACTAGCGATTGACTGCAATCCCGCCTGATGGTAAGCAGTGACGCAATCGTTGATGGTAAAGCGTACTAGTTTATTAAAGCCTATTCACTCTATTATGATGATGATGATTCACTCTAGCCTTGAAGACATTCAAATTGTAGTCCGATGGAAATACCACCGCTGGCAAATTGTTCCAGTCCCTTGATGTACTGTACTGTATGTACTGTGTCTTGTTTACTAAATCCAACCAATGCTACAAGTTTTTTTTTGTTATAAGGATGTACTCAATAAATCAATCTACGACAAACTAATTCATGACGCGACTGTGAATAAGTATAGATTGTCTTGTCTTTTGCAGCTCGCTCAACATACTTAAAACATATTTAAACAAGCACGGAGCCCAAAATCCCTGTACCTTATACCCTGTAAAAATTATTAGTAGTATGGCAAGTAGGCTGATTATAATTAGAATTAATTTATGATGCTATAAAAAGACCTCTTTCGCTCATTAAAATATGACTAAAATGATTACTATTTATTTTGATGTTCGGAACTAAAATTTTGCTTTAGATGAAGGTGTTACAAGAGTTTGTCTGTGAGATAAAGTGAGTAATATTTTGTCACCAGACGGCACATGTGTGTCGGTTTTACCTGTGTGTATTGATAAATACAAAACCTGTGGAACGTGTTGGGGTGGTGCAAGGTAACATGATAACACCTCGCGAATCGCGATTCGCGAATACTGGGAGAGACTTTTACAGGTCTTTAAATATTAGGGCCTAACGAGAGAACAATATCATAGAACTCCGGGCATACTGCTTTCATGCACTTCTACTATTTAAACTTTCATGGAATTTATTTGAAAAAAATCCTATATTATCTTACAATAAGTTACAAATATTTCTCAAGATCGTCGACCCAAAGCACACGTCGGCGTATGTGTTCATTCTGTAACTTTTTCCTTATAAAGTTATCGAAAGGGTTTTGGCTGCCTATCTTACAAGTAAATAACTAGACACGTCAACATAAAGGTCGAAAAAAGGCTTCTGACGTTTCAAAAGAAATCCTTTGAAGATTTTGTGTTGGATGTTTTGCGGAGATGAGGGTAAAGGCAAACAGTATGTTAGCAGTAAAGAAACAATAAACTTTCCATCACTGCCACAACGTTCAAACAATATAATGTTTACTACATAAGGCTTTCTTTATGAAAATTTTGAAGAAACGCGTTCCTCAGTAGGAGGGCTTCGTATTATAATAATGTATGTAAACGAAATCGGATCATTCAAATTTTATGAGCCATAAAAGTTTTATGAGACTGTTTAGTATTTTCAAATAAGTATGAAAAGAGATTGATGTTGTTAATATTTTGGTAATGGTCTGGTATTGATGATGCATAACAGCAGAAAATATGCTGCAAGAGTAAATTTTGACCAAGAGCCGGGATACTATGAGCGCTAGGAAGTAAATTCGTACAAGGATTTGGAAAATAATTTGGTTTAGCACCCGGCACCGTGACGGAAATTGGAACGGCCCAAGTTTGGTACCAAATAAATTCAGAAGACTAAGTACATATTACTCAAAGATTGGAAATAAGATAATTATATCCACATAACCTTATTATGGAACTTTGGCGAATAGATCCTCTTTTGGGTTTGTTTTATAGCTGTTTTCTTTGTATTACGAACCAACACCGGATAACTTCTAAATAAGAGTCCCTTCTGCAATAAACTCACGAACTAACTCTATTCAGAAAGTTTTAGTAGTGCTTCTACAAAGTTTGCAGACTCATTGCGTCCTCCTTATTTCTTACAAAACCTACGTTGCATAATATTCCGTAAAAGTAAAATAGAATTAAATGCCAAGCCCTTAAATAAATGTAAATTAATCGAACAATTTAAATTGCAATACTTATCAATTGGCCTCAATAACTCGGTCCTTGTTAATTTGTTGGCTGTCAGGTTTTCAAGGTTTTCATCTGCTAACATGGTGGAGAATCATCGGATGCACCAATTTAGTGGCATAGTAAAGGAAGCGACTAAAGATTAAAATAGTAAATGGAATATTTATGGATAAGAAAGTAATTTATTGTTTGTGCTGACCACCGTAAGTGAAGATAATGCTAGACACAGACTACCGCATCGAAACCGGAAAGATTGATTCCACACCATTTTCCGGCTTTTGAAAACACTTTTCCAAACTTAAAAAAAAGGCTGATGCTTACCACCTTCACTAGATTCTGACCATAAGCAGTGTTTCAGCTTATGGAATGTTTCCACTGACGTTTCGTTGTCTTTTTATCTTTACCTTACTTCTAGCCCTACCCACCGAATTTAGGCATAAAACTGATAGCACATACTACTTACTATAAATATTTGGTAATCTAATAAACTCAATAGAAACGGGAAACCTTACCGTAAGTAATTTGTGAAGGGCCATCCTTTACATAAAGTTTAAACTTCACTTCCACCATCGGCTTGGAGACCCTCAAGTCATTACATGAGTCCGTTATATGTATAGACTTGAGTAAATGTATTTACGATACGATTTCTATCGCCCACACGTCCTCTGCTGTCCTAAAATACAAGTTTTAAGCTACCTAATTAGACCTAAAAAAGAAATAGATAAGTAGTAATATATTGGGTTTGCGGTTAGCTGTTCGTTAACATGAATACGTCGCGCACATATCTCGTTACAGAGCAGCTGTACCGCACGCCTCTTGCGTTAATCAGAGCATAATATTGTGAGAAAATTGCCGCTGAATATTTTAGAGAATCACCCTATTAGTTCTAGGCTACAGACAAAATCAAAAATTGTCTATGGCCACTTTCTTTTTTAATCAACTCATTACTTACTTACGACAACGATTTGTCGGCAAAAATTATTCATATACCCGAAACCCAAGATGAGGTCACTCTAGTCACGCCATCTTACAGCTTTATGTCGATAATAAAGTACTTATGTGGATGCGTCATAATTGATTCATGAACTTAGCACATGACTACATTCTGTGGTACCTTAATCATTTAGAAATACCTACTAACATTTCTCTTTCGTATCGGGAAAGGATGTGAGTCATGTCACGGCCATGCTTAACGACATCGACCGAGAAAAAAAAAACAATGGGACTTAAAAAGATATCACCATACTTTACAGCAACAATGGTTGTCACATACAACCTAACTATGTCTGACTCTGACCATCTGTCTCATAACGTCTCGTCAAAATAAAATCAACGTCCAATTGTAACTTTAGATTAACTCAACTAACGGTGCGTGGCGTGTCATGGCGCCTTTCCAAAACCTTATAAGGTATAGAACCTGCAAGAACGAGTACGTAAAACAACTCTGAATTCTTGGCGCCATAAAAAAATACGAGGCATGCGCGCCATATGGTCAGAGTTTTCAAAATGTCAGCCGAATGTTTAGTTTTTAATTAAACATTCGTTATCTAAAAAAATAAAATGTGTGTCCCGAACAACGGCATCTTATTAGATGCCCTTGTTCGGGATTCTGTTTCTCATGACGACAAATTATATTATAGTTCATTTTCTGCGTATAAAAATTTCATTTTATGTAATGAAAAACGTTGGCGTCCACCTTTTTGAAATGCGTTTAATTGTTATTCTTGACGATGAATTTTATTCCCATGAACTCGATTGTTATGCAAAACTCAGAGTCGATTGAGTAACTTCTATATTTTCGCCAACATTTGGGGATCAATACCGGCTTAATGGCAACGTCTGCCGTATTTTGGTGGGGGAGCGTACAGTGAACCGAGTGAGTCATGCGATGCACGTCTGCTGTGCGAGCCGACACCGTAGAAAGTTTAAAGTTATTAAAATTTCACCGTAAGCAGATCGCTGGCCTCGACACGTTCCGTTTTAGCTGATTTACAACTGCTACTTACTGTGTTTTGCAATTGTGGTATCATATATGTATATACATCTCAAACAGACCGCGTTTTAATTTGATACGAGAAACTGTCTAATTTGTACTCCTCAATTAACATACGATAGCTCTGAAGAAATAAACAACTTCTGGGGAAACGAGGCCTTAGATAATTCTAATAGCAAACACAATTTATTCAATATAAGGAAACTTGTTCCTTGGTTTCCTCAGGGAAGAAGTTTCTTAGGCGTTCGAAGACTTACCAAGTGAATGTTCTCGGAAGGAAACTAAATAGTCTTGTTTCCCTTTTAATTTGACAGGAAAAGACGGACGCAACTAATCAGGAAGGACTTGAAGGCCAGAATAAAAATGAAGGTACAGAATTAACAACGCTGATTAGGTTTGAATCTGCTTGTTGTTAATGCTATGTTTAGGCAACCATTTCAAGCAGTCTTCGTACTACAACATCTCAGAAAATATAGAAAAGGTAGTAAAGATATTTGGACAATTCAAGGCAAGTTCCTACGAGCTAATAGGTACAACCTAAATAGTTCATGCATCGTTAAAACACACATGATAGAATTTAGTGCTGGATCTCTTATTCTATTTAAGAAACAGGCGTAGGCGATATATTACACCAATGACACATTAGAAGATAGTAACATAAGATAAAACTGAGTCTCTAATTCAGCCTTCAATCAAATAGATGAACATCAAAGAAATCGATAAACAACTGTCAAATAAGGACTATCTAGAATCTAGATATGCCACAAATGTGAAGCCACAGATCGACCTTGCCGCTATTAATACAACGACTTACTTCACGATCCAAGAGTCGTGACATCTGCAGTGTATAGCAGCTAACCTTGGGGCTAGGACGTCCATACATGGTGCAGTCGTCACTTTCCATTTAAGGTCACAAACTATATGGGAATTGGGCCGACTGAATTCTGTGATTAGATACGACAAACGTTCAATTGCTCGAGTGTTTTGTTTTTTATTGTCACGTTCTTGCTTTTACAGTGCTAGAGGTTTATTATTATTATAATCTTGACGATTGGCCTTGTTACATGTTGTTTTTTTCAGAAAGAATCATCGTTGATCGACTCCACATGCTTGTTTACACATTTTTTAGTAATTTCCTATTCAAATAGAGTTTATAAACAATTTGTTTCCTTAGTGCATAGCAAATAACCTATTAAACTTGTCTTCATTTACTCTTGCTTCTACAATTAATATGTTTTGGTCTCGAATATAAGTCTGGCGAATGTCTGTCGCTACACTCGCTACTTCGCTAGCTTCCAGCCAAAACCGCCAGCACTACTATTTCTCTTTTTTAACGCAATGTGGTTTGTATAAATAGTAATACGGACAGGCATAATGTGGCCAATATTTTCATCAAACACGAAATAATTCTTGGAGTCAATTCAATGCTACCTGTTTGAACTGGCTATGCAGTAAGTATTCTAAAGAAATTGTTGGTGTCAGGAAATGTCACTTAGTTGACGCAGTGTTTGTGAGATTTATGAGTTGCAGTGTGAAAGATTTAATGCATCGCATAAATTATGACTAGCAGGTGTTGAGAGGTCGCAGCTTACCATTACTAGATAAATTCATTGCCTATACGAGATACTTATCAAATATTTAGATGCACTAAACATAGATTGGAAGATCTATGATCATTAACGGACAGTGTGGGTAGTGCAAAATTGTCATATCCTCCACCCTTGGCAGGTGTATTGGTGAGGACAAAGTTATAATTTGGTCAGAACTAGATATTCAAATAATATTTAGAATGTCACTGCAGCCGCAAAAAATAAAGGCACGAGTTAGGAATGGGAAGTGAAATCTGGGGGCCATCGAACTTTTCAGAAAGTGCCAGAGTTCGCATTTGCTGGTCGAACCCTGAACAAAAACATGACAAGCAGTTGATTACTTTACAAAATTGTCACAATACTACAAATATATTGCGTTCTCGGCGACAAAACACTTGTACGGAGTACCTATTGCCTTATCGCTACTTCTACGTAGCTGTATCCTTTATCGGGACAATCCTCATTTAATGTCAATATTCGGTTATCAAGTCCAGAATGGACTTTACCAAAGTAATACTTTCGATGTACGTATATCTATTTCTATACCTTATCGAAATGATTAATGCAGTTCTGATAATTACACAAAGGACAAACAACATTGTTGATTACTAATTTACACTAAGTGTATATAACAACATAAATAAATTGTGGACTTCTGTTTTTGCCAGACGATGCAGAAAAGAATGCCGAGGTGGACAGCTGTAGATCATATGAACTAACGATGCGATACTGTGATAATCTTTACCGGTCAACCCGGTCAAGACATTACAAGGATCAAATGGAACTCTGTTAGCTAGATGCTTGTTACATTGTCATGACAAAAAGCTAGTCATACATTGGGTAATGAGTAACGATGACACTGATTGAAAGCTGGAAAAGGTGTAGCAAAGGTGGGTCCTCAAGTAGTGGAATAGGAAGTGTTTAGAATGTGGATGAAGAGCAAAAGAGAGAGGAGTTTTATAATGAGCGCATTTTACCTAGCCAAAAACTAGCAATTTCATAAACAAAATTCGTGTCTTTCCATAAATATCGTTCCAGATGTGCGTCAGTTGGCACTGTTTTCATGCAAATCAGAGGAGGGTTAAATCTAAACATTTTACAGCAAACCAAAGCCATAAAACACCATATTGATGCACCGGTGCCACATTTACGGACATCAGAGATCCTTTTAGAGGGTAGAATGTTCAAAGGGCGGGTAATCAACCGTGTTGGGTGCGATTCCCTGTTTTTATCCGAGTGGTGTGTGGTATGATTTCTGACGGGATCTTTAGAACTTCAAGCAGAACCAATTTTGTGCTCCAATAATGCTAAAGCAACTATTACTAATAGCAAACCTAAAAACAGTATTAATATTTTATTGTGGTTTATCATAAAACAATTTTCCTCTACTGTTGAATGAATTCAATATGACTACTTGTCCTACATAAGCGTTATATTCAAATAAAATAAAACAATATTGAACTCTACAGAAAAAAAAATATAGGAATTAGCCTTTCGTCAATTTTGTTTGTTTAAATCGTAGGTTAAGTACTATTTTAGGAAAATAATTTGATTAGACCTCGGTAGGGTACTAAGATCAACAAAAAGACTTAATCTTGAAATGTATTCGAAATAAACATCGTAGTGTAGGTAGTTCCATAGGTCTTTGACATAAACTTCTGGAATACATTCAAGTCTAGAGCGAGGTTTAAATTTTTTCAGTTCAAAATAATATAGTTGTGTAAAAAAGCAACTAGGCATTGAAAATAACCTTTGGGTGTAAATTTATTTCAATAGAATTCTACAACAGACTTCCATTAAAAATCGACCGTTGTAGCAAAGATGGCATCATTTTTTGACAAGAAGAGTTGTAGAGATATAAAATCATTTCCGCATGGTAATGTTTTTACGATTTCTAACATCTTCGTGAGTACGGTGAATTGTGATTCTTTTATAAAAATATGCGTCTTCGCTTGTAAATATCTACCCAGTACAATCATCGACGATAATATTCCCACCGACTCAGTTCGTTGCTCGAAATATGTGTGCATCAAAACAAACAAGAGAAAGCAACTGTACTCTTTCTAACTCTGGCTGGATCAAGCTATCTTTTACAGCGGTTTCTGAAAGCCAATTCATCACATTCCATAAATTACAAAGAATAGTTACCTATTGACTTAACTTGATAATGAAATTATGTTTATTCACGTCCATCATAAAGTTCGTCTCGTATGCTTGTTCAATTATTCTAAACATTTGGTAGCAATTCATGAACTTCTACTGTGCTATTTTTATTCTTATTAGAATGATTCATAGGATTTCCTTTATCAGACATTTCATTCGTTCACGCATGATTCACGCGTCCCTTAGGCACAGTATAATATTATTCTATGCCTGATGTATAAAGTTTGATTATATAACTCTAAATTGTCTACTGCCGTGTTAATACCAAAGAATGTCCGAATGTTAAGTGCAGTTGCAGATAATGCAGCAATCGGGATTTGTGTCAGTAAACTTTGCAGTTGTGATAGTTGCACAGATCTAAATATAGACCCATGTTAACCCGCTGTTGCAGAACTTCCAGAGAGTAACAAGGATAAAATTAGACCAAAGATATGGATACGAAATGAGAGCAAGAGCTTAGACAGTGCTGTTAGTAAAATGCAAAATCATAAATCAATAAATCTGGCTTGCAATATCTACAATATTAGCCTTTAAGATGAGCCATAGGTAACAAGAGATGCCTTGGAAATGAATAAAAGGAAAATATATAATTACATGATCCTTCTTTTCAAAGAAAGTTTATCCAGCTGACAAATCAGCCGAACGGACCGAACGGACCAATGAGCGGTCCAAACGATCCCAACTGATGCCAACTAGTCGCAATCATTTGACAAAAATGTGTACGCCGATTAGGGGGCACATTCGTACGTTCTGGTTACTTAAATATTGCTTACAGCTTTAGTAAATCTTATAAACGGGATAAAGTAACGGGCTACCGACGAGATATTGCTCCGTCACTTTGGTAAAATCAATCTTAGGTCCCGTTCAGTTCAAGTTTCAATAAATTGTGAACCTAGATACCTATCTAGGTTCACAATTTATTGAAACCTAACCTAACCTAACCTAACTACCTAGTTAGGTACCTACTAATGAATAGTATCAGCCAACCGATTAGTGCAGACCATCGATGTCTGTGTCGGATTTTGAAGATTCATGTTGGATAATGAATGTCAGATAGAAATAACAACCTAGCTCTAAATTTTTTTAAGGATATAGTATTGTGAATTAAGCTCTTAAACTGTTTAGAAGTCTTTTGAAATTACTTTTAGACTTGCGTTCGAAATCGTTTTTGTTGTGGAAGATGCGAACCATAAGAAGCAAACAAAATATCGATACAAAAGCAACTTCTCATTCAAGAACGTTTTAGAATTTATGTCTAGCACCTGTAACTGACTATCAATCTCAATCTGAACAATTTAAAATCCTTAGTTTCGAAAAACGTATCTAGTCAACAACCTAAATAACGTAATGAATGTTGTTGAACTGCCCCAATGATACACATTTCTACTGTGTGTTATGCAATTACTCCTCTGTTCTTAGGTGACTTCGGCAGTTCCTGTGTCCGCATATCAAAATCTTTAATCTACCAGAATCTTTTCTAAACCGCAGTTATTCAATTATGTAATACAATTACGAGCATGGTCGAGTCAAACAATCGATATAGACCATTGTCTCAGGCGGCATTGTTGAGCAGCGACTCGTGAGTCAAAGAAGATCCTTTGAATCAGCTATACTTTCATTGTAAGTGTGTATGCCAAGGTATTCCACGTTGCAAGTGAGCAGATAATAATGTGGAACCAGTCCTGCGGTAGTACTACGACACTACAAGTTACGCAGCGCTTCAGGGCCATGAATTGTCACTGAATTACTACGCTCCAACGTCGGTGTTTCTTTTATGTTACTGAGTACGTTTAGTTTTGGTACCGGATCATTTTCAATGCATGTTTTTATAAAAGGTCACCTTTGATATTTGTATCATCTGAGAAACTCTGGACTGAGAAATGATAATAAAAAAAATCCAGTTACAAGTTTTCATCTCTTTGAACAGTTTAACTTTCTTCTAGTTCGTAAACCAAACACGTTGTAGATTGTATCCTTTAAAAACAGAAATAT
Organism: Sesamia inferens; assembly: GCA_037179545.1. Taxonomy (NCBI): domain Eukaryota; kingdom Metazoa; phylum Arthropoda; class Insecta; order Lepidoptera; family Noctuidae; genus Sesamia; species Sesamia inferens. The sequence continues at coordinate 30,201,342 of CM073937.1, read as the reverse complement.
ATAATGAAAACAAGATGGTATCTCAAGACCATTCCATAAATAATAAGACATACTTTCCATCTGTTTAAACAAAATATTTGTGGTACGCTACATGATGTAAGTTATCGAAAATGGTTGATTAACGATAGGCCGCCATCTTGATATTGAAATCTCATCAGTCAGTCAATCTCGATCTCTCGACATCAATTCTGCCCGTTTCACTAAACTCGTCGTGAACGTAAAGTATCCACTAGAGCTTCAGCTTTCCATTTTCTTTGGTACATTAATATAAGCTGTAACTGCTGTAGCTGCACTTCACGTTAATTACTTGCCTGATGCGGTATGCAACTTTCAGTCGAATCGTTAGAAATGCTTATAAGACTCAATTAGTATTCTTATAAAACTTTAAAATGTTGAAGCATTCACTTCAACATTGTAATTTTTTTTTAAGAAGGCTGGAAATATAAATAAAGAAAAAAGATTTTAATCATGTAGGTAGTAGACTATCTAATCTACTTTATCCAAATATCAGTTGTGAAAATAACAACATGGAACAAAAAACTAATTTCATATTTCCATACGCCATTAAAATGTCCACAGAACTTTTAGAGAATTACTAATATTTTTTCTTTTAATATCTACTGTCTTTTCTATAGCATTTCCATATATTTATGGTTCAGTCTCCCTCGCCTCTGTTAGGGTAAGGGCGCACGACCCTCGACTCAATATGCCAAGGCACCATGTATTTTTGTACAATACCAAATATAAATGCAGTTAGAATTCAATGGCAAATCAACTAACGATGCTAGTTAGGACTGGTAAAATAAAATTGATATAAATAAGCTGTATCTTATTGTCAGACCCAATCAATAAATGACAGTAATGAAATTGATTAAGCCATTAATATTTGTATATAATCTGGCTTCAGTGAAATAATTTCTTAAAGTTATGTAGACAAGTGGATGATTTATTAATAAGATACTCCTATCAAATAAATTCATGTTAGCCATTCTCGTTAGGTTGGCTAATTAGTGTAAATAAAAATGAGAACATAAATAATAAAAAGTGTTCTGAAATTCAAATTTGGTGTGAATTACCGTGCAGTGTCATTGACCTCACCTAAGCTAGAGCATATATCAGAGATACGTCTCAAATTTTATGGAGCGTCAAGCCAGCATCAGCAATTAAAAGATTTTAAAGTGTAAGCATCGCACGGATGGCTGAGGAAGCACTGGGTAATGTCTGTGCGCCACATTTTATACACGATCTAAATCTTCGGTATGCACCAGATGACCAGACTAATTTAAAATCTTAATTAGTCAACAAACAAAAAACTCTAAAATTTATTATCTCAGCTAAACAATTTAATAATGAAAATGGAGCTGAATTAAAAGGAATATATTATTATAAACGCGTTATTCAGACCTTATCGTCTCCATTTTGCGAATACGTTCTTTCTGTTTTAATATTCCTCTCAACATGGGTGGACATTTGCGAAACACTCCGAAGCGATTCCCCTAGCCGTTTATTGATCTATAAACCAACATAGGGTACCTAGGGCTTCATAATACATATATGCGATTGCGGGGGCCCGAATGGTTCAATGGTTGTCACCCTCCCGAATTTTAGGGTTAAATTTACTCTTTCAAGTCCGAGTTTGATGTTACGAACAAACTGTAATAAACTCCAAATTCAGCAAAAGTGCAGCGCAAATACTAGTTTTATTAAGTATGTTTGACGATTTTAGTTTCACTCCTGGCTCCTGGCTGGTATCATGGCTCCTCGTGTTGTAAAAAAGAAAGCAGAAAAAATAAATAGAGATCTTACAACTAGTTCTCATCTTTCATCCCTTTCTGTCTGATTTTCACACTTCGTCTACATACCTAATATAAAAATAAAACAACAACTTGTATTATCTCAATACTGCTCCCCAGCATAATTGAGTACTAATTCGATTGAAGCCCTCGCAGACAACCCTAGCAGTTAGGCATTAGGGGTGCGATGCGTCGGTGGTCTCCGGGAAATCGATTCGCGTATTCGGGAAGTTATTTTTCTCTTTCTCGCAAACCAGTCTGTGTATACCCCTCTCCTTCACGCATGAGCCAGTGTCCTGTTCCTTGTCTGGACAGTTTCATTACAAACCAACGCACTTGTGCATCGATGTTGTACCTATACATTGGAGTATTCGGGTTATGTATGAGGATATGTTTCCATGCAGAAGCGGAATCCGCTATTGAGGCTGCTGTGAATCATATCTTACGCTTGAAAAACGTCATATTAACTGAACAACAGGAAAATTTCATATATTTATCTTGTGCATTCCTACATTATAAATTAATAATAAACAAAATTGTAAATTAAGTTAGGTAAATATTGGAGGTTCCTTAAACGATGACATAAAACGGTTACGTGCAATAATAGCGTGTGTACTAATTAAAGATGTCGACAATGATTAGGTATATAATGTATATATATTGATTAGCGTACAATACTCTATGATGCGTGAAAGCGGCGAAAGTCCCAGCGTTCACACGAACCGTTTAATTCTTTTGTCCAGTGTGGTCTATGACTACTAAGTTTTTTTTGACTTGATAATTCCGTGGAGATTTTTGCGTACCTAAATTTTTGTTTGTCCATAAACTGTCCTTGTCGTTCTTTAATTGTCAAAATGAACTCTTTAAAAAGTTGAAATTTTGGATAACGTACCTACAAGTATCTAATGGAATCATTCCATTACTTGCACGTTATGCACAATTGCAACCATTCCATTGGAATGTAAAAATAAATGAATTAATTATTGTATTGCAAAGTAAAAATGTATTTAATTATATTTATTTTATTTATTTTATACAATTCATTATTTTTAAAGTTAAATCGTCAGATTTAATATCCGAGGTCGATTTATTATTCAAAACATCAACGGTCGGTTACTGGATGTGTCAAGCATGTGTTGTGCATTAGTCAGATTTCTATATTTAGCGGCCGGCTGATACAAAACTTGGGTTCATTAACACTCATCAATGGCTACTGTTAAGCTTAAGGGCCACCATAAATGTAAGCCTTTACGACTGTACCGCACCATAGCCGAGGCTTAAAGATATGTAGTCAACCATGTGGTCGACTAATCGATAATATTCACATTTCTTTTTTTTTTTCGAAACAATTCAAGTTTTTTTTTAATGCGGTCCTCTCTGGTCTCTTTTTCTTTTGTATACCTACCTAAAATTCTAAAGTTGAACGACTCTACACACGCCCGAGTTAGCGAGACGGGTTTAATTGTATTTATTAACATAATATCGCATGATGTTAAACGAACCATAACCGAACGGTTAATTCGGTTCTTTTCTCGTTTTTTCAGTTTACAAACAGCTTACACGAAAACGCTGGTTCGTCAATTGCTTCCCGGTGGAAAAGCCGTTGTTTCGGTAGAATTTTTATTTCTAAACAAGATTTCTGTTGCGCTTCACTCACCTTTCTTCCACCCTCTGGAAAGTCTCTTTGTAATTTTAGTGACTGATTCTCTCTCGCTATGATTTATCAGAAGCGTTATCCAAAGTGGTGCAATACAGGGAAGGAACGGACCTAAAATGGATCTAAATCCATATTCACAATAGAGAGGATTTTCTCTAATTAAAAGGAGAAGGCATGTTATATAATATCTAATCCAGTCTAGATTAGTATAAACTCACTGTGTTAATAAAATATACAGGAAAATCTGTGTGGATTACATCGGGAGCTTATTAATAAACAGTTGTGGGTATGAAGGAAAAACGGTTATTTAATTTTATCGTCACGTACACCGGCAAAACAACGTTCAAATCCTTACAGGAGTACATTATCAGCTTCATTAGTAAGTAACTGCATAATTAGGTACTTCAGGCTCATATAGGAACAATCATCAAACAATAAAAATGTGCGACGTGTGCTTTATAAACAGTCGAACAGCACCGCATAATAAAAAAGAATGAAGTCATACAACAGTTTCGATTCCGGCTGACAAACAACGAATCCGTTAATCAAAAAATATAATTTCCAATTAGATTCATTGTAACGAGATCTCCAAAGAGACTCTCCAAAAGGAATTCCTGATCAATGAGTCCGCGATGCCGCTTACTCCACCTCCATCCCATTGCCGGTTTCCCAAGGGAGGGACACCGTAAAAAATCGTTCGATAATCGCATAAAAGCACAAAGTTGAATTATTGCTAATATTTTAAAAACAGAATTGTAGGTATCAACAGTGAAATTTTGTACCGAAATAGTATAAAAGTGGTAAAAACTATAACTCACCAAGTGTTATTTGATGTGAAGAAAGAAAGGCGTTGTTTCGTGCACTGTGTAGCGACGTCAAAATGCGACTGAGGCGAACAGACAGAAGTTGTATGCGGGCGTGCGAGTCGGGGGTGGCAGCGGCGGACTCGGTACGGTGCCACGGCTACAATAATAATATTTCACTATACGTGTTTGCGATGATTCACAGCACAGCTCAGCCTGTCGCTCTAAAAGCAAAATAACGAAGGAAATATGCGTATATTGATGACATCATTGATTGAATGTAAATTTTATTCTACCTGTAGGCAGACAGTGAGCAAGATAAAGGGCGTTCGTTCTACAATCAAACCTTTTTATTTGTTGTTTTACAATTAACATTCCGCCGTTTATGTGATCGTCGTTTCAATTGAATAGCTTTATGGCCTAGAAGTCTTTAATTAACGGGAAGAGACAATTAAAATGAATGAAATGCTACAAAAGATTATATTAAGTATTATAAGTTATTACTTATCTACTATGTACTACCTATATAAATATATGTCGTGTCTGGTCTATTCTGAGCAAAGATGATTGTATGATTTAAAACTACAATCTCACGAGAGCTGTAGTTTTAAAAAGATGAAGTTAAAAAATATTCCGCTCCCTCACTGCACCGTGGACTGTGAATCATTCATCACAATGGGAGGGGAGGTCAACTGAGTACCGCTCGCTACTTAAATTCAAAGTTTTTTTGTCAACAGTTCAGTTATTCAGAGGACAAAATTAAAAGATGACGCCTCAGCGTTCCGATCTCGAACCCGATTCATTTTATTTTTGTTTTTTTTTTTACATATGTTTTTCGATCTCGACTTTGCGTCTTTCCCGTCTGCTATATGCTAAAGTGTAATTTATTTCACAATTTCACGAGATACTGCTCTGAAAAACAACACTTTTTGATGCAGGTTCCGTTTAGATCCGAGCAGAAAACTCTGTACACAACTGTACACTTTTGCAAGACCATTGTATAGTAGTCACAGCCTAATAACCTGATATTACAAGAGATACCACCCCTCTCTCATTTAGTCGGGTTTTTACAACAGTTAGGCACCTACTATAAAACAACTGCAAAGGCACACAAATTCGCAGGAAAGTTTCCTATTTCCAGCATAAACCTTTTTGAGTTATCAAAAACTACTTACCTATCTGCTGCAATTACATGTACACATACGAAACATAGACAGCAGAAATATCATTTTGGAGCTGTTCTCTTGGTGTGTAAATCGATCCCACGAACTGAAAACAAAGTAACGCACCGCTGCGTCTCGTACTTTCATCTCTTACTGAAAGGCGCAGCGCTGTGGATTTCAAATTCAGATCAAGTACCTAGCTAAAGCGCAGTGCTTTTAATGTGTAAATAGTCGTACCTATATATAAAAATAAATAAAACAGACAAAGCCGTAAATTCCCAGAAATAAATTTAGTTGCCTGTCAATAATAAACAAGTAGGTATTCTAAAAACTTCTTAAATTCAGCCACTTAGCTTTTTACTAAAAAAATAAAACTATGCGTATGCATATCATACCTACCAAAAATGTTATTGTTTATATTTCGTGAAAAAATAAGTATTAACGCCAGACTGCAGGCCAGCATATGACGCACTTCCGGCAAAGGAAATGCGCCATTATGAATCGCCGGGCGATGGGGCTAGTCTAGACTAAACCTGATTGCTATAGCAATTTTTAGTAACTCTTTGATTCACACGAGATAACTTCTATATATCACCACAATTCCATCCATCCTCCTTTGTCAGATGAACCAAAATGATAGCATCGATTTCTTCAGGGCACATTCTTAGGCAATCTTACGATACACGCAATGCTTTTGTGGGTAGCTATAGAATATAGGCACCGTGCGGAAACTATAGATGGCGTTATAATCCCGACAGTAGAGACACCGTGCGAGTAAAAAAAGAAACTTTCCAGACTCATTGGTTGTCACTTATTATTTACCAAAGTTATATGCGAATGTATTAGAAGAAAATGATAAATAATTCTGTATTTATTTTATATCAAGTAGGTTGTTAAATACTAGTTAAATAAAATAATTGAAGTTCAGATAAAAAAATGTTTTTATTTCCTCTGTTTATAACTTTCGCATTATTAATTACTACATAATGTTAGTCAGTATAAAAATACGTTATAAGCGGAGTTTCAAACAAATGTTGTTTTAAAATAGTACATATTACATTTATTGTTTAATAATTGGATTTTCAACATTTACTAACGCACAAACAACATAAACTATTTGATCTCTATATTTTAACAAACTAATATTGGTATTCGATCAAAAATAAGAAATTGCTTAATCCTCTGTATGACTCTTTCTATATGGATTCGCAATGAAGCAATTTTATACGTTTCTTCTACTTCCTCTGGTGAAAATTGATTTTTATGAAGAAACGGCGGCATAACTAAAACAGCTTTTTTCTTATCAACAGATGTTTTAATAGCAGGAAAACCTTTATCGGCAAGAACAGTATCACCAGGCTCCAATAAATCTGTCACTCCGCAATGATTTGTTATGAAACAGTCGCTAGAGCGACCTCCATAACATTTGGATACAAAACTTATGAATCCACAAGGAGTACAACCAACTAAAAATTTCACTGTATAACCATGTTTATAATCTGAGTACATTTGAACCATTAGAATTAAATAAATTACATAAAAAGAATGTGTAAATCTCATTTTCACATGATATATTATCATTTTGACATCCAACACTTCGACTAGATGGTTTTTGATGTTCAAGTTCCTTACTATTTTCAGGTTTAAATTTTTTACAGGACTTTTCTTCTTTTACTGATCCAGCTCGTTGCATTCGATGTTGGTGTCTTTCAAATCTTTCAATTTTTTGATCCAAGTTTTTTATATTTTCTTCACCAGGAAAAATTGTAGGTACATACGACGGGTGTAGAGGATTTTCTGATTTCTTGTTGCCAATAAAATGGGCGATGCAGATGGTAGTATTTTTAGACGGGAGCCACTTATTTGGATGTTTACTGAAAGAAACAACGGTTATTGGTTAGGTTCAATGATCATCGAAAATTGAACTATTTTCAATCATAATTACCTACAAAATTGGTGGTTTTTATATAAATAAAATCAAATAGTACTTTTTAAATACTTGAATGCATACTTACGTGTGTTTTACAACTGCATTTATCCATTTAATTCTTTTATCCCTAAGCCATGGCATGTGAGTACTATTATTAGGGAAATAGTAAAATTTTACACCCTTGGAGTTGTTTTTGGATGTATTACAGCATCCAGCAATACAACAATACATTTTGATAACTTAAATTAGCAAAATTTAACACGAATATTCAGAATTTTTTTCATGGTTTGACAGTACAATTTTTGACACTTGAGGGAAAAGTTTCGGATATAAGTCACGAGATGGCAGGGTCATCGCTACGCACGGTGCCTATTGTCCGGTTGATGATTTGGTGTGTGACGAAGACACAAGACTACTTATTTGATGGCAAAAACTTCTAGTTTGTCACATAGCTCCATGTCCCTATTATAACATAAATATTTTCCCTAAGTTTATAATTCGTCCCTAAAACTACACCAGCCTTAACACAGCTTTAATATGATTTTTGCTACAATACTCTTAATCATCAAATACCTTACATACGTACAAAGAGAAACATTTAAAACTAAACGCACGTATATATTGATAGACACATCAAATCTATCCCCACTTGAACGTGTGGAATCTACAAGTCTGCCATAAAAAGTAGTGTAGGTACATAGGTAATGAATATCAATGATAAGGTGTCTCATCCTGCGAAATGCGTTTTTCCAAGACGTAAAAATATGTAATGGTTCTCAGAAATATTGTTATCAAGACCTTTATAGATAATGGTTTGATAGTGAAGTGGTTAAAATCATCAGTTTTTTCGGTTCCGTAAAAAAAGGATAAAATCGGGACTATATTAGTAACATTCTGTCACTAGGTTATATCTCATAAACATATATTGTGTAAACTTTATGTGCCTGACAACTACCTGCGTCACAGGCCTCCTCGACGACATCAATGCTACATCCCACTGCCGCACTGTGTCGCGCGCGCAATCCCCGTTGTGTCGCATGCTTCATGCCCTGAACTCCTTAATGGAGGCAGTCCCGGAATGTGATATTTTTAATGACACACTCAGGGTGATCATGTACCTATATTTGTGTAATGTTCTGCGAAAGATATGTTTGTTCTTAAATAATTGCTATGTTGTAATAACTTTTTCGATTTTATTTCAATTAATTTTATTTCCTAAGTTAAATATTACGTCTGATCTCTAATTTGTTATGTTCAAAAAATAGGCCATACGAACATTTAATTGCACTCATTACGGGCTGTTAGAGCTTTCAAAAGTTCAACAAAAATGTTTCCCGGGTAAAAAAAAATTGAATCATTTAGTCCGTCATTCAGATCATAGAAAAATATTGGATACGTATATTTTGTTTTATCAAATCAATAAAAATTTACAAATATAAAAGGTACCAAAGATCAGGAGTGGTAGCTGGTGACGTCACTCCTCGCTAAAAAGTGGAGCGTGCCACGAGTTTTCAACGCACTATGTCGTCTTAATTTTTTGTTTATACATTTAAAAAAAAAAACGTATTTTTTTGGAAATCTGACAGACGGACTAATTAGTTTTTTTTAGTCAACTACCCTATTGGTCTAACTGCAATGCTTCGATATCGCCTTCGGGTTGTGGAGGTCAGACGGCAGTCGCTTCACGGAAAATATCGAAGTTTAGCCAAAATCAGCAGTTAGACCGGTAAAGCGGACCCCAGACTCCAAAGCTGAAAAGCTTCGGATATGACTGGGATTAACGTTGAGTTGATGATGATGACATTGCTGCCATCTAATAGGTTATTTATGCCTTTGCGATAGAAGTCAGGATCTAGACTGCACAAAGTGTGTGAAAGCATTTTGTGCTGCCTCCTGGGAAGAAAACTTCTTGGCAAGCAGGTAATTGCCAATCTCACGAAAAAAATGGTAGTCCGTTGGAGCAAGATCTAACGAATGGTTTCTAACTGCAGTTCCTGAAGGGTCAAATGGTGCCTCGTGCTATATGAGATCTCGCGTTGTAATAGAGCAATAATAGTGAAAATCAATTCATGAGTCAGGGCTGTTTTTTTTTTTTTTATATATATAATTATAAACTAGTGCTTGACCAAAATCCAGCCTGATTGTAAGCAGTGATGCAATCGTTGATGGTAAAGCGCGCGCTAGTTTATTAAGAGACTATTCACAAAAAAAAAGCTGAGTGAATAGGAAGGAAGACGGCAGTTGAGCGAGGTGGTGCAATGTTAAACCCAAGAAACCGACCAACTGCTGCGCCAGAGGGAGATTGATCTGGAGACCCTCCACAACATTTGGCGTACCGAACCTGGCACACATCGCAACACAACTGCTCAGACAGGTCCTCCGTACGGCTTCACCAGACATCATGCTGGAACATGACGAGTCGCTTGGCGGCAAGACTTTGTCTGGTGGGTGGTAACTTCAGCCGGCAGCCCATATTTTAGTGCTAGTTTTGCCAATATTGTACGGAGTTCGGCACAATACACATCTGCTGTTATTGCATGACCTGTAGGTACCCTAATTGCTTGACACTATTATTACATACTGCTAATCCATTGCTGCGTATGTTCGAGAAATGTGTCTGTTCAACAACGTAGTAATGCAATGAACAAAGTTGAACTGTCAAAATATGAACCCCATTGCTACTGATAGTGTGTTGAGACCACTAAATAGTTTAACATTACCTTTTTATTATTAGATAAGTTTTGCTTTAGGACACTGTTGTGGCGTTTGACCTGGGGTCAGCCATTGCATTTTTTTCTTTTACGGTTATCATAAAGAATCCACTTTTTATCACATGAACCAATTCAATTCAATATTCCTTCATTTCTGCACCGATTCAACACGTGTTTCTTTCTGCAGATCAATCAAATCATGAGGCCAGAGGCACTCATTTTTTGTATTTTATTACTTTGACGCAAATCAGTCAATATTGTGGGTAAGGTAAAGTTAAACCATGCCGCTAATTCCTGAGTAGTTTGAGTTGGATCGGCTTCCTCCATCTCTCTTAATTAATCGTAATTCACTTGTGTGAGCGGTTTTCCTCGTGGCTAGTTCTTCAAATGGAAGTTTCCATCATGAAACCGTTTAAACCAAAATCACACGGTGCGTTCTTTACCCCTCTCCAAACGCAACATGGATATTGCGGGCTGTTTCTGCCGCGTTACATCCGCGTCGAAACTCGTATTCAAAAATCACTAGCGTTTTCGCTGTATCCATCTGTTTTTTTTTAGTATGGCACTACTTATGACTTGGTGCCAATTTTAAGCAAATAAAAATCTTCAAAGTTCTTCTTTCTTTCTTTTTTGGCTTCGCACGGTTTGTGCATTTAGCTAATGTCACGTAATGAATTATTTATGTCGAAAAAGACGGCCGCGTGAACCGTCCTACGAGGGAGGTTTGAGGCAAAGTCATCATGCATTGTGTAGATTCAATTTCTTAGTATTGTATAATTGCATGGCACACGTGAGCACAATGTACTTGCTGTAAAGCATCTATTTGTTGGGTTAGTCTTTTTTGTTTTTCCATAATTTTCACTCACGCGATTGATTTCAAAATGAATGATGTAATCAAATATTTGTATCAATAGCTTGATAATTTAAAATAGTGTCCATGGAGTTTCTTGCCCGTTCTTCTCCATAGGTATATCTACTCTTTGGAATGGGCGACTAGCTTCACCTTACTGACTGACGGATTTGATTTACAAATATAGGGGGCGGGGACTTCCCCATGTCCCTCGCCTGGACCCATTCATGGGGGCCGGAAGAGGGCGTTATCCGCCCTTCCTCGGCGCCCGCTGCGTATTCTGCGGCCCGGGAAGGGAGTTGAGATCTCCCTCTCCCGTTCAGCAGCTTCTTCTGCGACATCACGTCCTCGCAGAAGGACACCACCGCGTCCCATGACTCTGCGCTACCGACCATCCTCCGCACTACTGCTGGCAGCGTTAGGTCTACTTCGTTTGTGAAGACACGGCGCTGCTCCTCCCAAGCCACACACTCGGAGAGCGTGTGCTGCCCCGTGTCCTCCCCGCATTGGACGCAGTGGTGGCATCGAGCGTCTGGCTCCCTGTCTATGCGTCGCAAGTACTTGCCGATGCAGCCGTTCCCCAACAGTACCTGCGTCACCTTGAACGACAGGGAGCCGTGCCTCCTCCCGTGCCTGTCGTCGAGTACTGGCCGGATCGCCGCGACGGTAGCGAGGCTGGCGGTAGGGCGCATAAGCCTCTGCTGCCAGTCCGCCACCAGGACCTGACAGAGCTCCCCTCGGCGCAGCTCGATCTGCCGCTACACCGGACTGGAGCCTCGTGTCCGCTTTTCCTCGCGCCATCGGTACAAAGAAGCGAGTACTTTCGCCTCTAGGTCCCAGGGCGGAGATCCGGCCAGGCGCAAGCCGCCTCGTAAGAAATCGTGCTATACCCGCGGACGACCCTGATGACCATCGCCCTCTGCGGTTTACGCAGAATGGCGAGAGTTCCGGCCGTCAGGTCCATCGCCCACACAGGGCCATGGACCGCACGATTCCCACGTAGAACCGCCTACAGGCGGCACTCAGGCACCCCATGTTGGGAAGCTTGGGCGCCAGCCGCCGGAAGTAAGGCCAGAATTCCCAACGGCTGTCGAGCACCAATCCCAGATACTTCATGGTGGACTCGACAGCTATCTGGGCCCCGCTGGCCACAATATGTGTAGCCGGCGAATACTTTAACCCCTAATACAGGGTGGCGCAATAGAACGTGCATTTTTAAAATAATTATTAAAAAATAAATACAAAAGGTATAGTTAAAATAAAACTAAGCAATTATTAAGTGATAACTGAAGTTTATTTTTTAAAAATAACATCATCTAAATGATGACCCTCTCTACGTTGGCACTCCTCTAACCGCAAACGGAAATTACCGAAAACTTTCTTAAGTAGTGCTGGTGTGATTGCTGCCATTTCACCACGAATATTCTCCTTGAGCTGACTGATGTTTCTCGGATTATTGGTGTAGACTTTGTGTTTGAGGTATCCCCACAAAAAAAAGTCAGGAGGCGTCAAGTCTGGACTACGCGGAGGCCATGGGATATCACCTCTTTTCGAAATCAGTTTGCCAGGGAACATCTGCTTCACAACCGCCATGGAGTCATTTGATGTGTGACTGGTAGCTCCGTCTTGTTGGAACCAAGTCCTAGAGTTCTTTATTCTTGAATTTTCAAGTTCTGGGGCCAAAAACCCTTCCAACATCGCAACATAGCGTTCGGTATTAACAGTGATGTTTTGCCCCCGTGCGTTTTCAAAAAAATAAGGACCAATTATTCCTTTGGCAGAGATTGCGGCCCAAACTGTCACTTTAGGGCTATGTAACGGTTTTTGATGTTTGAGTCTGGGATTCTCACTATTCCAATAACGACAATTTTGGCGGTTTACGAACCCATTCATATGAAAATGTGCCTCATCAGAGAAAAGGATGTTTTCAAAATTTGAAAACCGATTGAGCATTTCATTAGCAAATGTGAGCCGTGCTATGAAGTCAGAGTCTTTCAATTCTTGAGTTAATTGCAGCTTGTATGGATGCAATTTAAGATCCAAGTTTAAAATTCGTTGCAAACTTCGTCGCGATATGTTTAGGACAGACGATCTCTTGCGAGTAGACATTTGTGGATCTTCTCGTACCGACTGCTTAACACTCTCAATATTGTCTTCGGTCCTAGATGTGCGTGGACGACCTTTTGCGTGTGGTTTAAACGTCGATCCAGTCTCTTCAAACCGCTTTATCCAGATTTTAATTAAATTAGCACTCGGAGCCTCCCTAATTTGCCGTACACCATACTCAGAACAAAATAGTCGCCTGACAACTACGTACGAACGAGAGTTTTCGTAAAATGCGCGCACGCAAAATGCGCGACGCTTCCCGTCGAAGTGACTCATAGTGACTAAAACTTCATGAACCGCGCTACCCAACGATATCGGTCTCCCCTCGCCCACGCCCCTTCTACCCCGCAAAAAAAGATGATGCAATATGCACGTTCTATTGCGCCACCCTGTATAACATCATAGCTAGACAGTTAAAATTTTTACAGATGATGCATTTCTATAGCCGCTACAACATCAAATACTAAAAACATATAACCGACGTGATTTTTTTAAAAAGACCATACTATGATCATTTAGTGCGCGACGCGCTTTTGCTGAGATGACTGATGTGATGTGAATTATTGGGATCTGAGAGAACAGCGGCGTGAGAGAATAGTGGTATCGCTGCGACTTATAAATTGTAGGTCCTAGGTTCGAAACACATCAGGCGCTGAACTTATGTGCCTAAATTATTTAATTGCCACTGCTTTTAAAACTGTAAAGGAACATCGTGAGAAAACCTGCATGTCCTAGACTCTAAGACATGTAGATTTTGATGTCTCTATTAAAACATCGTGAGACTATCTCTAGACTCTAGGAGCTAGAGCCGAAAGCTTCGAAGACATGTGACATCTACCAACCCGATGCGACCGCGTGCCGCGTGCCCTGCCCCCCGTCGCCTGCGCATGTATTGTCATCATGGAGCAAATATAGAGATTGCCATGTAAGTTACCTCCTTTTGCGAAATAATACTTATATTTTTTACGAGGTATTTTTTTTTAAAGTTTAGCCAGGGTTTGTAGGCATTAGTAGAATCAGTTACCATCGATACCTAACAATACCTTCACGGATCGGACGGTTTTCTTTACATATTGTATAATATAATATGGGGAATAAGGTTTTTGTTAAAAAAAAAGTCAACATTCCTGAAAAAGAAAAATTTTTATTATTATTTTTTTCTATTAAATCGAGTTATTTTTTTCGATAACGTATTTTTTTTCTTTTTTTCTTTTTTTTTGATAGGTGTATTATTACATAATTTTAAACTTAAAGAAATTGTATTCTAACTGTACAAAAGCTAATAAGAGATCTATAATTTAATAACTAATAATGTATTTTCTGAAATAAATTCTTTAAATCTGTAACAAGATAATATCCTCTGAACGGTAGGACAGGTGGTGGGTTAGATTTTAAAAAGATCGATCCTATAATTATAGGTCGATAAATTTGCATTTTGATAAATCTAGTCTAATCTAATAGTATATTTAGCAACTTCAAAATGGCTGACGCCGTTACTTATTGACAACTTAGTGGAATATACAGCAAATATACAGTAGTGCAAAATGTATAAAATATACATCTTTTAATGACTAAATAATAAAATGGGAGAGGCAGCGGTAAGCCTGAAGAAACGTGTTCTGACGCAAACATTAGACGCACAATAGTAACTCAAAACTGTTACTTATATCTTTTATATCGGGGACTTCATAGCGTAGATAAAATAAAAAAAAATGACTATGGTAACTAAACAATACCGCGTTTTCCTTCACATATTTAAAAATACAATTTTTTATGGATTATACAAGTAACTTGTCAGATTTTTAACAAATATGATTCTGACACGACAATAACAACGCAAGACCACGCCCAAATTATTTTATTAACTTTTCTTATCACATAACGATATTTTTTCACGACCAAAGATATTTTTTACCTTTCTTTTTTTTACAAATAATTACTTAGATGAATTTTATTAATTTTTTAGCAAACATACCTAAATATAACTCTAAAATTATTAATCAAATTTTTCAATTTTTTGGCATTAATACAAAATAGCCGTTAATTTTTAGAAGTACCTAACTAATAAATGAAATATATTAATCTGATTCGTTCGGTGGTCGACGTCTCTATATAGTTATATATTTACATTACAGGAGCGTACCGGAGCATAGTTTTTTTTATTATTTTATCATTTATGCATGTTTCGTACATTAATAGTTTCATGGTTTCTGTATGTTAATAGTCTTGTATGACTACTTCAGCTTTACTTGCCTTTGGGTAAAGTGCTAACTCTTTTAGCAGAAGAAAGAAAGAATCTAGCGTTCTTAAATATCATCAATATTTTAAAAGCCTTGTAACCAACATCTAGATATCATGTATACATAATATGTAATATACATTTATACACATATCTCTATATGCCAAAGTCATAGTCCAAGCTGACTGGTATATCAACATACAGCTTAAGTTTATGAAGACATGAAGTTTGGTGGGTTTGTTCTCTGTAAAGAGAAGGTATCCACTAAGAAAGCCCCCCCAAAAAGGGTGAAATGGGGGAATTTTGTTTATATGAAATATCTTCTTTGGGTTTAGAACTTGAAACGCGCAATTTTTTTGTTTGTAATTTTTTTGTTTTTCTAAACTACACTCTAAAACGAGTTGGAGGAAAACTTGAAGTTTCTGAATAAATTATAAGATCTTAAACATTATTTTCGAAAACCTTTTGAAGGGTCCTATAACTAGGAGAAAGTTCTTGCGGACAAAGTGATAAATATAAATAATATAGAATCGGACAAAATACTTCGGTTTAGCCATTTTCCAACTTTGTTGGGATCAGCTCCCAGTTCAACCGGACACTATTTTTTAAATAGTAAGCTACATAGCTAACAAGAAAAAAAAAGCGATTTTACATAAATGCTTATGAAATTATATTTGCTACCTACTTATAAATATTTTTTTTTAATGTTTCTTTGCCTATCTGGTTGTTTCGGCTAATCTTCGAAACTGTTGGACCGGTGTTGACGGAACTTTCACTAGCAGATAGTTAAAGTCCCATCAAAATTGATGATAGATGATATGGAGTAACATATTTAATAATATAAACTACTTCACAGAAAATTTAGCGAAAAGCTTTCAAAAATTCAGCAGTGCACTATTAATGTATGAAACATGTAAACATGTAAATATTATTAAATAATTTAGCCGAGAATGTTTTAACTATTTTCTACTTAAGAGCCTATTAACAGATTATTATCACAAGAAATTAAGGGCATTTATTGATAGGTCGATAAGGATTATAAGATGAGAGATTCCTTTAAAAGTTTATTATTGATTTTAGAGAACTACAGAACACAATCGTATAAATTCTAATAAGATCGTAATGACTGGTAAAGAGGTTTATCGCGTAATTACACATAAATGGTTGAACTTTTTTGGATTACAGGATTGAGCGTAATCAACACTTTTGCTCAATACGGGTTGGCGATTTCATACTTTAAAGTCCAGGTTGCTTCAAGATGTTTTCCTTCACCTTGTAATCAGTCATTGGTGTCCAAGATATACTTAGAAAATTACATTGGTACTTGCCTGACCTGGAATCGAACCCGCACACTCATACTTGAGAGGCTGGTGTTTTAACCACTAGGACACCATGACTTCAACGCAAGCATCGTTATAAGTCGTATTATAACATTGCTAATTATTGAAGAGTATAACTGTAATATATTTTATAATGACAACTGAAACTATTACGTTTAGTCATTTAACTAAGTCGCGTGGTTTTTGTTTAACTTTAGTTGATTATCTGACCTAAATGGATGGAGTACCTACTTATATGAGGTCTTGATAACATTCCGTAAATTACAGAAATCGGATATTTTAGAAGTAGTGTTCTGGAATTCCTTCCGCCTAGCCCCACTGGTTTACATTCCACCGCAACCACATAAAAATATGTTATAGTTAATCTAAACGATTTTCTTTTCAGTTTACATCGTTTAACAAAAGTCGACTTGGGGGCTGACATTTCAACCATCTGATAACATTATTTGAGGAATAGTTTGGTATTTTGATAGCTCCTTCATACAAAAACCGTCAAACGTCAATTTTATTCCTGGAATTAAAAGTTATCTGAAGAAGGAAAAATCAGCCTTTAATGTAACTATGAAACTTAAGACTTCAATGTATTTTATTTTACTTTGTTGTTGTCTGGATGACGTCAATTAAAGGAATCTCTATCATAAATAGAAGACTTACAACTAGTTGGCGTCGATTTGTTTAAATACATTTTTTTTCACTCACACACTCACACTACACACTCATCCTCTACTACATTTGCATATTACGGGTCATGTTGACCACACTTCAACTTATATTTTCTTAGCGTGTTGTTGGCTATCTAAATGGACTCTGTGTATAAATCAGCTACTTATTGACTATCACCAGCATCCATCAGTTCCTGTAACGTGCAGGCCACATTATTCAGTGTACCATCAATTGTGGAACAGCACCAGATTTTCCCAAGAACATTTGGTCAACACTCGTTCTAGATCTCCCTATTCAAACACGTGCCTACCTGTGAGGATAAAGGTAACCGATGGTAAACCATCCAGAACATTCCTAATGACTGGAAGACAAACTGTCTTTGCTAATCATGTTAGACCTGAATACTCGCGTTCAGAGCCTGAGACTGGATCAAATGTGCAGTTTAAGGGAACGCAGTGACAGAGGCGCGCTGGACGAAAGAGAAAATCGTGGCTGCGAAACATCAGGGAGTGGACCGGCATTACTTCCGTCGAACTGTTCCGACTCACGGTTGACAAGACCGAGTACAAGAAGCAGACGGCCAACCTTCAGGATTGAAGAGGCACTGGAAGAAGAAGAAGTGACAGTCTAACAGTTATGTGCATCCTAGACAGAATTTGATTAGGGGAGGCACCTTTACAGTTTTGCCAAAGACATTACCTTACAGGCGCTGCACAGGGGAGATTTCTGGTGATTTACTTTTAAGAAGAACCGGGTCCACTTCTATGTGCTGATAATGATCATAGGGGTTTTCGTGAAGCAAAAATCCACACTCACCTTGCTCCCTCCCCAGAGCTCGGATGCTTTATGCAAAATCCCCCCCACTCCCCCGTGAAAAAAAAAGGCTCAATAATCTCAATATCATTACATGTCTGTGCAACGAGACTAATTCACTGCTCTGTGGAGTTACACGAAGTTGATGCCAGCGAATTATATGTGTGGAGGCGCTTGTGAATAGATTCGTGTAATTCGTGCCAAAGCGGTCAAGGCAGCCTCATTGCAGGGACACATAATGGTATGATTAGTTCACACAGACCAGCTCGGAGGAGATTAACATTTTTATTGTGTTTAAGAAGAGTCTTGACTCATTGAAACAAGCGCTTGGTCGGCTCTTAAACATTCTCATTTATGGGGCAATTTCATTGGTAGTTAACACGTTCGGTATACAGCATACGGGGAGTCTCCGCAGGCGAGATAACAACCAATGAAAGTTACAACTCGATACACCGTCTGCAGGGTTTCCCCGCTTGCTTTATACCGGTCGTGATATCAACCAATGAAATTCATCGGTCGATATACAGCTTGCGGGTCGTGACTCGTGAGTCCTAATACGTTTTCATTCATACGGTTTCAATTTCATTCGTGAGTGCTTGTTGGATTAGAAAGTCGCTGCGTAAAATGCAAGTAAGAATGTAAGAATCTCCAGTAGCTAAAGAATGTAATGTGACCTCAAGTTTCAATCTTGGAGATTATGCCTCTGCCTCACGAAATGGAGTGCTTTTCCTGAAGTAGTGTTTCTATTTTATTTAGTTAATCTTCAAATAAGTCATTAGATAATCTGAAAAAAATATCATGATCTTCTACATCACACTCCAAATGCAATTTGTAACTCCTGACACAATGTTGCTATTGCGCTATGCCTCTTTCTATTTTTTAGTAAAGTTCGCACCCAAAATCTCTTTTTCTTCAGCGAGGCTAATAGTTTCTTCTTCAATAAAACACAGACAGTTAAAATTGCTCCACATAACATTAATTGTTGATCCAGGACAAGAGCGTCTGTTTCAGTGCCACTCTTGTTATAACTGGCGTCGAACATGGAGGTTCTCCTACACCCCGCACGCGGACCTTATCGACTAATGAAAACCTTTCCCCGAATGCGATTGAAATTGGATTGAATAATGAAATTGCGCCATTAGTCGATAGGGCACGCCGCCCCGGCGGCATGCGGGGCTCGCATTCGGTAGAACCTCTATGTTAGACGCCAGTTATTAACAAGAGTGGCATTGAAACAGACGTTCTTGTTCTGGACCAACAATTAATGTTATGTGGAGCAATTTTAACTGTCTGTGTCTTATTGAAGAAGAAACTATTAGCCTCGCTGAAGAAAAAGAGATTTTGGGTGCGAACTTTACTAAAAAATAGAAAGAGGCATGGCGCAATAGCAACATTGTGTCAGGAGTTACAAATTGCATTTGGAGTGTGAGGTAGAAGATCATGATATTTTTTTCAGATTATCTAATGACTTATTTGAAGATTAACTAAATAAAATAGAAACACTACTTCAGGAAAAGGCACTCCATTTCGTGAGGCAGAGGCATAATCTCCAAGATTGAAACTTGAGGTCACATTACATTCTTTAGCTACTGGAGATTTTTTCATTCTTACTTGCATTTTGCGCAGCGTCTTTCTAATCCAACAAGCACTCACGAATGAAATTGAAAACGTATTTGACTCACGAGTCACGACCCGCAAGCTGTATATCGACCGATGAATTTCATTGGTCGATATCACGACCGGTATAAAGCAAGCGGGGAATTCCTGCAGACGGTTTATCGACTTGTAACTTTCATTTGTTATCTCGCCTGCGGGGACTCCCCGTATGCTGTATACGGAACGAGTTAACAACCAATGAAATTGCGGCATTAAAAAAGAAGTGACTTGAAAAATCAGCCTTTTTCAACGACACAAAACTTTTCACTTTTCTTAAAACCGAGCTGATGTGAATGGACACTTTGGCCTGAAAACGTTATTAATTTCATGAATTAAGCAGCACCCTAATTGCCTAACACATAATTACTATCAATTGGAATGATTTTGAAGAATATTGCTAATCCATTGCTTTATATGTTCTTAAAATGTGTCCGCTCAACATGTAAATAACGCAATGAATGTTGTTGTACTGTCAAATTGAAATCCATCGCTACCGAGTGTGTTACGCAATTACCTGCAGATTAAACATTTGGATCTTAAATCTACTACGAAATCATTTTCAACTCTGATTTGAGTCTCTTAGTAGAATTTGTTCGTTGTAACGTGCTAACAAGCGCGTATGTCGATATTCTTACACCGCATTATCCTTCATCATGTCTATGTATGTATCATGTCTCATTTTGACAGGAAATATCGCATGATTTCCTCTCGTCAACATTTTTTCTTGATTTTTTTTTCTGAGCGCAGGAGTGAAGTTTGGTAGTTTTGGGAAAATGTCTATTGTAACTGACCAATGCTGATTCCCAGCCTAATTTTAATGACATTTGATTTGAATATCTGTATTACAAACTATCTAAATTAAAATGATTGGGAAAATTTATGTAACTTTTTTCAATACGTTTTCTAAGTGGAATGCTGAAGTGTGGCCACCATAGCCATTTGGTACAAACACTTGCCCAAATCAATGCACACACACTTGAAAATGTCCACCATTTCACTCACTCTTCCATTCTTCGTTTAACTTAGAGATTAATTCCCGGCCTTATAAGAACTCCGAAACCTAACTAGCGACTTACTTGGACGATAACAAGTAATGAGCATATCATTTTTTATTTTTTAATTTTATGATGTAAAAGCCGCATTAATTTTTTAAGTATATAAAAAATAAATTAGACATTGCACATGGGGTATACGACGTACCTAATACTACAAAAAAGTATTGAATCTTAGGGACTGGATTTATAACGTAAGACGATTTGAGGAGGGAAAGGGTTCGAAAAGTTTTATTTTATCTCACATGGATGCGATGCGGGTGTAAATTAGATATTCTTACGTAAGATCACATAAGTAAGCAAATCTATGTCTTTTTTACGTCGGTTAGAAATTAGTTAAAATTGTATTACGTCATAAATGAACAGCCCTTAGTAGAAATCAGGTGAAAATCGTCCAAAAGTCATTCCACACATACACACACACAAACATTACATAACCACCGCCCTCAAAACATTACTCACTCTACAATTACAGACGGGACACCGCTTTGCCTTAGCCCACACCTTGACAGCGCACTTATAACAACAACAGATATGCGCTATCCGTCCGTGGACAAACACACCTGACTTCGGCTCAGATATGCAAATCATACACAAATCCTTCGCTTCCATCTTTTCAATCAAAGTATTCGCTATCACCTTCTTACTAATCTTAACCGGGAGTTTCTCTTCGATAGTAATCGCGGGATCGCTGATAGTCTTAACGAGTGGTCTTACGTCGGTTTTCGATTTGCAAGTGAATAGGTCGTCATCAGAATCTAGTTCAGTTTCTGAGTCTGTACGTGCGCGTTTGCGTTTCGTTCTGCGGTCGGCGGATTCCGCGCGGCGTTTGCGGTACGAACTTATGTTAATGCCGGGTTTAGGGTTAGAGGAGCCCTCACCGAGGTTCAGGTCCTGACTGGCAGAAAACACGTCCTGACTTTGAGGGAACGCGTCCTGGCTAGCGGGCACGTCTTGGCTGGCGGGCATGTCTGTCTCCTGGCTCATGGGCGAGTCCACGCCGGAGTCCTGCGACAGAGCACGCGGTATTTCCGCTATTTTGGTGTGTATGTTCCGCTTGCGTTTCGGCCTCGGCGGGAAGAAGTTCTTGCGTACCTGTAATGAGTTGGTGGTTGGCTAGATTCCAGTTTTTATTTTATTTTGAGACCTATACGTGAACGTTTTGATGGGCAACGCAAACGCAGGAAACTGTCTCAATCGTGAAATTAAGTTGAGGATTTCGTGCAAGAGATGTGTGTGAGTAACCACTCCATTTGTGGCTAGCTTTTGGGTTCGCCTGAAGAAATTATAACAAGTCCTTCCCTTGAGGTCAGGATGAGTGTGCGACATAGTCGCCTCTGTCCACATTTGCTTTTATAGGTTACAGATAGACCGCCTTAGGTACAAATACGAGCTCTTCCACCGCACTTACATCTACATACATGCAAAGTTTACATACATCTTTCGAAAACAGACGAGTACGTACGACGGTCCCGGGTCGAATGTCAGGCGCGAGTTCGCATGCATTCGCTGTACGTAATGTGTATATAAGGTGAATTTTTAGTCATCGTCTAAATTTCGATACATTGATCTTTGGCGCAAATTATTGAATGTTTTTTCTTTTAGCATCACTCAATACAAAAATATTGAGATATCACATCACAAAATGATCTATAAAAAAGTTGATGTTTATTGACATCGCGCCGTGCGTACGCGCTCGGTAACAGCGAGGCCCCCGCTCGGCGAAGTTCGTAAGTTTGCGCGGCTGTGTAGTATTATACAGTTACCACGCAGAGCGGATAATGCTTTCGAGAAAATGATTTAATATGAAAATTTTACACATCGATTAAAAAAAAATATGGAATTAGTGAATAATACCTAATGCCTAGGAAAAATTTGGACGGTGACTAAAAAATCTTAATGTATATGCGTGTCCTCTTCGGTGACAGGATACACATTGCATAAACATTGACGGTAAAAACTCGCGTATATTGCGATGTCTTCACATACGATGCACGTGTGTGCATTTGTGATGATTCGATCGGCGATATATACCTGGAAACACTTGTGACAGTATCTGTAGAGTGGGTTGTTGTTCTTCGCGTGGCACTGCGCGCAGTTCCAGTAGTCGTACAGGTCCATCTCACTGTCGCTCTCGTACGAGTCCGTCCGCTCCGAGTCGGCGAACTGGAGTTCGCCATCGTCGCCCACCGACACCTCGATTACCTTAGTCGCTATTATGTCGTTCTGGAATAATTTGTATTAAATATTAGTATGTATTGCATTACTAAATAAAGACCACTTTGTAAGTTTTTTTTAATACACAACGTCATTTTTTCTATAAACGAAACCTGAATGTAGTTTGTTCAGAATAAGCAACTGAATCGATTCCTATAATTTTAAACCATGTTATATTTTTTCCCAAATACATTTAGAAATTGTTGCAGTGTGGTGACCGAGCGCACCACGCAGCTTACGGTAGATCATCGCGCAACAGCAGACGCCACAGGTTAACGCAGCGATCGCCCGCGCGAGCCGAGCGTTGACCATATTTTTGTTGGTACAACCAAGTAGGATAACAAGCTCAAAGCTTTGTAGTTTTTCATGACATCTTTTTGAAATTTTGTACATAGATTCTTTACTTAAAAATACTGGACACGTGTTTCGGGTTTCGCATAAACAAAAAGTAATGTTGTATATTTACACTTTATAAAATTGTAGCTTCTGATTTTATCTAAAGCCGTATTTGATACTCTATGCATGTATAAAAATTGGAGTATTTCTTGAAATATAAAGAATTTATTGATTTTCCGATCTTATACCTATAACAAGCTCCATAAAGAATAGAGGTAAACAAACCAATTTAGGGTTATCACAACTCACGTTTTACAAATCTCCTGTTATTTATACGATTATTGACTTTTACATGCTAATAATTTATTAACAATTCCTATTGCAGCATATTTCAATAGAATTACTGAAATAACATGCATAATAACTTGGTATTTCGAAAAACCAATAAAATGTCGACATTAATTTTACGTGATAGCCCTACAAAAAAAAAGATGGATGAAATCCAGGTATTAAACACATTTTGTGGAATTTAACCAATGAATAAAGTTGAGGCATTTGTCAATACAATATTGCGTATTTTCATTACTTTCAAATCAACTGCATAACACATGCATTGTAATACTTTCAAGTATGGACTAAGTATAATATATGTGTATCAAAAAATGTAACCTATTAGGAAATTAGCTTACATGTGTGTCATATTTCATTCAAATCGGTTAAGCGTTCTATGCAAATCATAAATATCTAAACATAAATAAACTGTTTACATTATTAGTAGGAAGTAGGATTATTACTTTTATGAAAATCATCTATCTAGAAAAGTTTGTTAACACCTGTCTTTTAGGCGTAAACTACTCGTTGCCTAGCAACGGATTGTTTACCTTTATCGAATTTGGCTCAAATATAGAGCGCTACACTTAAGTAGATACAATTTTATACTGTCAGTTAGTGCGAAGGAAGTGCATATCCCGTGGTGTACTTACGTCGCTATTTGCGGACGTGTCGTTATCGTCGACAGGCCCGTCGTCGTCGTCGTCGGGCTCCGTCACGGGCTCGTACTCCACATCACTGGGGTCTGTCGCGTAAGTCTCCGACCCGTTCGTATCGCTCGTGTCGCGCGCAATATCTACAACACACACATCATTCAACAAATGCGCTAGAACTGCCGCGCAGCCATGATCCATGCTTCACGTTCTTGGTGTAAACTGTGTCTGTAAAATGTCATAACTCGTGTCCTTTAGTTATTTTTTTTTTTCAAAAAACTTTCTTTTTGTTGTTCGAAGCTAGACTGTCTTTTTTTCTAGTGTTTTTTTTTTTCTCAATTTCCACTCAACTTTTTTTTTTAGCATAAACGTCATTATTTCTTTTTTCAGTTTGTTTGTCTCTTTCACTCTTTTCCAAAATGTTTTTGATATTCATTGTTTTTGTTCAAAGTCTGTTTTGTTTTCTTATTCTTTTCAATGCCAAATTAAATATACATGTACACAATTTAATCTACACACGTACACACGCCAAAATACATGCAGATATGGATGTGATAAAAAGTCCAAAAATATTTCCAATAGAGATATGATAACTTCAGAAGGAAAATTAATCTTTGAATTACGCACAGACAAAGCTAATTTCATATAATGTTAGGTATAGAAATAGAACTTATGTTATTCAAAAAATCATGTAACCACCAGAGTATTTGCAATTGAATGGCATTCCTTGATGCAAAAGCCTACTGACCAGCTGTGAGAGATTTCACACAACACAGCTAGTATTGTAATCATTCACTTACGAATGTTTGAAGGTTCTCGAAGAAAGGTGCAAGGCGATTCTGGTAGAACATTTTCTAAAAAAACTTTATGGCAATCGTTCTATCGAAATCGTTTCGCGCCTGTCTGCGGGAGCCTTTAAGCGAGACTAAAGCACTTAACAATCATGTGAAATCAGTCGCTGTCACCGATGACATCTACATATATTCTAATTACTTAGAAATCAATGAATCATAGATATTTTTCGACTATTTGCCACAACCATGAAATGAACTACAAACTAGCTAAATTAATAAAATTAAATACAATCACACAAAAAACATATTTCAAATTAGGGTTGTCACGTAGGGATGCGTTAATGAACGTGCAAAAATGAAATAAACTTTCTTTGTGTAAGTACCACCTTACCCCACCCTTATTTCAGAGAATAGAAGAACTTTGTTCAGGCAGTTAATTTAGTATTAGGCACCGTTTTTGGCATAATTATGATTAGTTATACATAAATTACGAAAACTCCTGAAGTTGATAATATTTTAGAGTGAAAGATCATTAAGTTGAAACAAACAGATAGGTATTGTGTGTATTATCTGACTGATATGCATATTACAGTCATTTATGATATGCGACAAATCAAATTTCTTACAAATACACCAATATCATGACAGACGCAAAAGCATAATTGCGCGTCATAAAATATCAATTATAAAGAGGTTTGTTTGGCCAAGTGTCAGCTATTGTTTTGAAATACACTAGAATATCAACTCGACAGAGGCTCAGCCCGATAGATGGTGTTTGTAACCTCCATTTGTAACTTGTAAGTTTCCTTAACATTTTCCTCCACCATTCCAAGCTGATTAGGCATGAAATTGACCTGTTTTAAACTAGAGCCGCAATAAAAGCTGCACTTTTAAGAATGATCTGATCGAATGTTATTATGAGCGGACGGATAACCTGAATTTGAAATATGTTCTGTATTATACTACAGTTAATAAACAATGTTCCAATAAAATACTATAAGATTCATGAAGTACGACTGTATGAGTGATGATATAGTTACATTAACCGTATGTTTGACATTGTCCGTCTCATGTGACCATGCACAGTCATTGAGCTCACATCAGACGGACAATGTCCATCTTTAAAAATAAATGTTACCATGGTCTGTGTGTAACAGTAGACTTATTACAAGTGATGTTGACATTGATTCAATCATTATCTGTCCAGGCTTATTATTTTTATTCACAGTACTCGTGTAAAAAGGTAAATCTAATCAAAGATGAACTTTTCACATTTGCGTGAATTTATAGTCTACACCTGGACCTCCAGAAAAATGTATCTCAATTACATCTTGTAACCCTAACAGTCGACAATAACATAAACATACTATAGTCAATAATCCAGTGAATATCTAAATTCTATGCTAAATTTCCGAGTGATATCATCAAATCTTCGGGTCGACTGGATCATGTGTAACCTGGCCCTGGCTCCGGGGTCCACCATGTTGCGGTTCAGAACCATCTGACAATCACCAATTAAAAAGTTAATATTTTAACATTGATGACTGCATAAACTAGTTGAGTTTTGGCGAATTTTTGTTTTAAAATGAGTAATTGGATCAATCATATTATAATAATGGTACGTCACAAAGCAAAAAAAAAAAAATCCTTAAAATAATAAAAAAGAACTTGTATTTTAAAACATTTTAGTTATTCGTATTCTACGTGTTAAAAATTAGCCAAACGGACCTAAAGTATGGACCAAAAACGTATATAATCCAAGCATTACTAATTAAAAGGAATACATTAAGAGGTAAAATAGTTAAAATTAGACGCTAGATTATCATCAAGTGTAACATGCAGGTTTACTAATTATCATAATCGTGCTTCGCGCTCATTACGATTCTCGTTACACACAGGAGCAGACAAGATCGTTCTGTCGGGTATCAAACTCTTCAAATGAATCCTCTTACATAATTATTCTAAGACATTCTTTGCCTAAGGAAATTAAAATTCTTAGGGTCAAGTCACAATGGAGTCAATGATTTTAATGGGCGTCACGCATGGAATGGGCATCTAAGATCGTCAAGAAGGGGGACTGACCTTTATATTTAATGGGCGTCACGCATAGTATGGGCATCTAAGATCGTCAAGAAGAGGGACTGACCTTCTTTATATTTAAAATTGAGAAATTTTGGGACCTTTCCTACTCGAACAGTAACTCAACTGTATCCTAGTAGCCCAACGGGCCACTGAAACTGGCTTTTAGACTGCCTTTGTTCCCATAATAGTCGCTCAAATACACAATGCCTTTTCAATTGAGCGTTTATTTTTCAAAATTTCCTGTCTGTTTACTACCCACTCAATGATATCATGCTAGCCTGAATTCCGAAGATACCAAACACGTTCGTATGACCAGTACATAGCACGCCAGATAAAGATGTCGCAGTAGATTACCGATGCTCTTGACGTAATGCAGCCTATTGGCCACGTGAGTCATGCGTACCATAAGTCTTGTTCAAACTTGCATAGACTCAGGACTTTGACACCTGCAGTTTTTGGAAGAAGCCATATTTGCAATTCAAGACGCAAAAAAGGAGTTTGAGCGTAGATTTTGTTGCTTGACAGTGGTTGTTTGTACTGTTTTTTGTAAAAACAACTCATTGGGTACTTGATTGATCGCAGGATTAGCTGCGGTTTTTATGATTACATTAAATGAATGCAGATAAGTAAACAAGATTATTCTAAATTCTTTAACAGGTATTAGTGCTGTGGTAATTACATAAAAAACCCATAGGCCCTAGAATCATACCATGATCTTCACACTATTTCACACTTTACAGAAGAGAAAAAGCGGCGCAAACAAACTCAATAGCAATGAACCAAGTTAATTATATTTTTGTACAATTATGTAGTTACAACCCATGCTCTAAAAAGGAGCACAATAGTTTAATTTTATATATTTACATGTCTATCTATTGTTCTGAGGTCAACAACTCTAGAATCATGACGTAACTAGAATGCACTTCCGTATTTCTTTTTAGAAACTGACAAGTACGTGTAAAAACTCGTGTTGAGCTCCAAATTAGTAACTCTACACACAAGTTTAGACTTGTCTGCACAAATGTGTGACTAACTTCTCAAACTGTAAGGGCTTTTGTATGTTGTGATATCCGGAAATCAACAATAGGGGAAATTCCCTCGATGTGAGGGGTTAGTCTATTTTTGTAATAACGGCTTTTTACGCGGGAATGGTTAACTATTTTAGGCAGGGTGTTTAACAATAAGACTACCGGCGTATGATAAAATATATGTATATGCAGACGAGATTATTATATCCAATGTAATACATAAGTAAGAAGTTTGTTGTGTCTTTTTCATTATCAAACGTAGAATCAGTTTTGCTATTTTAGTGTTTTCTGCCCAGTTTTTTAGCAACTTAAAATCTCACTCCCAAAGCCTTCCGTACTCCTTCCATCTCTCTCTATCCAGAGCTGCAAAGAACCACTGTAAATGGTTTATTTTATAAATAGTCCTTCAAGATAAACACTTACGTTCGCTGTTGAGAACGTCATATATGGAAAAACACGAGCATACTTCTGGATCTGGCTATACCTTTATCTCTAGCGTACTCAGATACAATTGTCACATTAAACTTACACAAAAGTCAGACATTACAAGCCTTGTCCTGTTCTAAATAAAATTGGTCATATTTATCATTAAGATCTCCCGCAAACAGATAGGACTCGACAGTGCAACGCTCGCGCCTATCTGCGGGAGCCTTTATTGGCTTGGTAATTATATCAGACTGTTATAGTGTACGTAATTAAATTACATATAAATATTTGCAATATTCGTTAGCTGTTTTATAATGCTTAGGTATAAATATAAATAAAATGAATGGATAATATATCTATACTAACTAATATATAAGGCTGAAGAGTTTGTTTGTTTGTTTATTTGAACGCGCTAATATCAGGAACTACTGGTTCGACTTGAAAAATTATTTTTGCGTTGGATAGCCCATTTATCCAGGAAAGCTTTAGGGTTTATAATATCACCCTGCGACCAATAGAAGCGGAGCATATAAATAAAACATATAAAAGCCTACGCGGGTCGAACCGCGCGGCGCAGGTAGTATTTGTATATGAGGTAACCGATTTTTGTCAAAACTTCGTAGCACCAATACAGTAAAATACTGATGCTCTCTGCAATTTTACCGCAAACCATGTTAATTCCTTACCGAAACCAGAAAAAAATTGGTTATAATAATAAAAAGAATTATTTTAATGCTATGAAGTGTTAAACGCATCATATGATGTCATTTTTTGCAGTTTAATATTGAGTAATCATGCTCTATTGAAGGTACACTTCGTTTTGATGACCATAATCCAAGATTTTAATGCTCTCTTGAGGAATTTAAAGGAAACTGGCTCAAACTTTTTGTTTCATCTAGGGTGTCCCAAGTCTATAGGGTTAAGATCAGGACTTCTTGCTGGCCACGCCATTACCCGAATACCCCTTCCAGACATGGGTGACAGTACACGTTACGTGTGGTCGTGCATTATCGTGAAATAATTCAACTTTTTCTCCAATAAAGTACAGATAATTATTCATAAGCAAACAAAGCCAAACTAGTATTTATATTGACTAGTTTTCGATCATAACAGACATGTAATTCTGACCAGCAATTAATACCTCATTAGCTTGTGATAATTAGTGAATTTACGATAAACCGCTCATATCCTAAATGCAATATTAATGAGATTTCCAAAATATTCGAGACATGTTGAAACATGTTTGAATTGAGTGCCAGTTCGGTGAATGACGTGGAGGAAACATTACTTTCCGTGAAGCGTGAAGCCACGGTTTTGAAGAGTCACGTTTAAAGCCGCAAATAACTAAACACACTTTACCAAATGCGTACAGTTTTTCTTCGAAATAATTGCCTGGCATTGAAATATTTATCACAACTTCATAAGTTTTAGTAAGCACTTTCTGAACATGATGAAGTATATTTTTTTAAAGATTTTCCTTTCGATCCATTTCTTTATTTCTATACGAAGTAAAAAGTTTTTTTTTTTACTTCGTATAGAACACACAAAAGGAAATAT
Organism: Sesamia inferens; assembly: GCA_037179545.1. NCBI lineage: Eukaryota > Metazoa > Arthropoda > Insecta > Lepidoptera > Noctuidae > Sesamia > Sesamia inferens. The sequence continues at coordinate 30,171,143 of CM073937.1, read as the reverse complement.
TTTTTTTTTATCACAATTTTTCGCGTCTATTCCATCTGAATCTCGGACAGTTCGGACATTTTAATTATTTTCATACATATTATGTATATTACATCTAATAGGAAAAACAGTACAGTGCTTAACGAACAAGCATTGTTTTGAAGAATAAAATTAATGTAGCTTAGAAGGTAAAATAACAAGTTTTCCCTTCACATAGCAGAATAATAATTTGATTATGTTAGCAAGTTATCTGTCACGCATTTTTATTTCAATAAACATCCGATACTCGTATATTACATAATATAAAATTCCAATTGTTGTACGACACAATATTAAGCTTTATATTTCCAGATAAAAACGTTACCTCGCACTGTATTGGCTTTCCATACAATGAGACGTCGCGTTGTACTGGAAATGTACATATCAGGGATGTTACGAAGCTTTGACTCCGACTCCGTTAAGTCGGAACTTCCGATTATATTATCATACCTTCGGTTCCGATACTTTTAATTCGGAGGTTATTAAAGCATACCATAGCGGCGGCGGCCTGCCGACTGTTATCAACAGCACGGTAATTACGTAACGCACTATCAGTAGCAATGGGTTTCATTTTGACAGTTGTACAACATTCATTGCATTAATTACGTTGTTGAGCAAACACATTTATCGAACATATGGAGCAATAGACTAGCAATATGCTTCCAAAATGATTCCAATTGATAGTATCTAATAATGCGTTACGCGATTGGGGTGCAGCAGGTTAATTGTGTCAGTAGCAAGGGTTTCATTTTGACAGTTCAACAAAATTTCATTGCGTTATTTACATTGTTGAGCAGACACATTTTCGAACACATGGCGCAATTGATCAGCAATATGCTTCGAAATGATTCCAACTGATGGTAATAGTTTGTTACGTACACGACACGTTCATAGGTTATAGACATTTGTTTTGATTTTACGATAGTTTTGGAGTCAACACTTTTGATTTGATTTGTTTCAAAGGTTTTGTTCATTTAATGTAATATAATATGTTACTTTGGATTTTAATTAACTTCATTTAATTTCTTGTTCATTTAGAAATATGCCAATTTTCTTTTGACTGTTTAATTTTACTATAAAAATAATTAAATGAAAAAATTGACTGAATAATGTTTTTTTGTGTTTAAATAAAAAAATCTCTCCTACCACCACTTCTGACCCTGCCTTCGCCTCCAGTTCCGACTCCGATAAATAAAATTTAAAAACTCCGACTCCGGTTCCGGTTCCGATATAACTACCTCCGTTACATCCCTAGTACATAATATATAAACACGGCTTCGCCCGCAAAAATTTTGATCTCGTCAAAATATCTGGATAAAACTTATCCTATATGATAAAGTAGGGTAATTGCGTAACACACTATCAGTAGAAATGGGTTTCCTTTTGACAGTTCAACAACATTCATTGCATTAATTACGTTTTTGAGCAGATATATTTTCGAATACATGAAGTAATGGATTGCTAATTGACTTCGAAATGATTCCAACTAGGGTTGTAACGGAGCTTCGCCTCCGCTTCCGTTACTGCGGAAGTTGCGCAAGAAATCGCATCTTCGCTTCCGCCTCCGACTCTACACAATTTTTGCGGAGTTATAACGGAGGTGTATTTATAAAATAAATAACGCGCAAGCTGCGACGCTCGACAACCGTCCGGCTGCGTTTGAGCGCGAAATGGTCAAAAAATAAGAATCAACTAGTGCGAGATGGGATTGCGGCAAATACAATTTGTTTGTCCTAAATTTTCATTACTAGAAGGCATTGATTTATATCAATGCTAGAAGGTAATATTTTTTTTTTTACTAAGTGTACTACTATTAAGGTACGTATTTAAAATAAAAATTTTGTTTTAATGAACCATAAATTTAAAATTTTTCTATATCTACTTTCACCTCCGCCTCCGTTAACCTCCGCTTCCGCGGTAGTGATACTCGTGACCTCCGCCTCCGCTAACAAGGCCTCCGTTACAACCCTAATTCCAACTAAGTATGTAATAGTAATAGCGCGTTACGTAATTAGGAGTGCTGGTTATAAATCATCTATTATTCCGGCTGTTTCTGTGTTTGTAAACGCACCCACAATACTGGAGTAATTTCTAGTGTGGGGAAAGCTTTTCTTAAAAAAAATAACAAAAATATGGTAATTCGAACGAAAAGGTCATCGTTACCTACGTTACAAAAAGACGAGTTAATTCGTACTTAAGGACTTAGGCTTCAAATACTCAACAATTCAAAGTTGCACAGGAAAGGATTACATATGTGTGAGTACATTTTGAGACAAGTCCGTACTTGTATAATCCTGAACATACTCCTCTCAGCACTCTCTCTCACCTATATTAAAGAACAAAAAGAAAATTTATGCTGCTCAAACTTCTGGAGTAGGAACAAAAAACTAAAGTGAATTTTCTCATCTCTAGGAAACAATAGACAAAGTGTCTATTCGCTGTTAGCTTAACTTATTAGGAAACCGAAATGTAAAGTTCATGTCTACTCTAAGTATATCTTTGAAGTGCTGTCATTGTTAATCAATATGTCACAGTTAATAAATAATATTACACATAATAATATGAAGTTTAATTTCTCGATATATAATGAATCTCTGGGTGTTTACAAACATATAAATTCACATAGACAAACAGCCAGACACATTATTATTCAAGTAGGTAGTTCAATTTTCTAAATTATATATTTATTAATTTATTTTTGGGCATAAATTATAATACAGGGTATGGGAATAATGATTATCAATTGTACTATGGCTCAGTGTATGTTTATAAATATATAAAAATAATATTCAAATGAATTTTATGAGCATACATAATTTCTAGAAATATAATCATCTACTATATAAAAAAAAACTATTTAAAATAAATATGGCACAAATCTCAAACTATAAATACAAAATTATGTCAACATATAACACTAACATAAATAATAAATCAAGCAAACAACACTCGGGGACAGTCACAGACAAAGCATGGCAAATAATGTAGATATACAATGTATTCGGTTAACACTCACCAGTTTCCTTCCCTTGTATGCTGAACACAGTCTCGGTAGAACACCGTCTGCTCCATGAATGTTCTATAAAAAGTTATTTTTTAATTTTTTTTTCATGTTTTATATGGCTATAGCTGACTTTTCCACTTTAAATAGGACCATGAACTAAACTTTTTAATAATAACTTATTAAGTTGATTATTAAAAAAAAAAAAATATTATTTACAAATATAATTAATTTTATTTAGAAGCTAATGCCGCTCATTTGTTTCAGCGATAGTATATGTTATTGTTTCATTTCTAAAGTTGAAGAAGACACTGGGGATGTATGTAAAGTACCATCATACACCAGCTATTCTATTAAATAAACAACACTAGAAAAGCAACATAATAAAAATTTATTAAAATTTAAATAGTTTTGTGTAAATTTGCTTTGAAATTGATTACCCAGATTTTCGGTTACAGATAATATGATAATACCCCTTATTTTATTTGATTACTGTGATTCCACTGTACCACAAAACAGCATAATAGATTTTAAAAATAATAATATGTATAAGTTGTCAAACATTGATTAAAATAATTTTAACACACATTAGACATCCTAACTTTTAGCACTCTCACCCATATCACACATGCATTCCTAATTTAGAAAGACAATGTATCAAAATACCTTTGTAATTGCAATAAACTTTTTATTTTTATTGGAGAAAAAAATAATTTTAGGGTCTAACCACTCTTATTCAAATCTATACAGCTTTTTCCATAGAAAACAACGACTGTGTATGGAAAGCATTAGCATTAGCAGAATAGAATCAAATAATTGTGTTTAGTCCCTTAATGAAACCATAGAAAAGACAGTATACAACACATATTAATAATTTAAGTATAATATTGTACAAAGATTGATTAATTATCAACAGACAGGTGTTAAAAATGCATCACATTCATTAATGCGTTATATGTATTTACATTTTAAGCTGCAATCTAAACACAACGATTTCAAACAAAGTTTATTTCCCGCCCAACTAATAACAAATACTTTTATCGCGAATTGAACAAAGATCACCAACGATTCTTTTTATCAAATTAGGCACTATGCAAGTATAATAAAGTCCATTATTTATCATCAAACTCATTCTTTACCTTGGAAAGTAGTTCTTATACAACGTATTTTTTATACTACGGAACAAGTTTAACCTCATTTGGAATATTAATGATTTTTGACATATAGTACGCACAACGCTTATGAATGAACATTGATACCGGGCAAATCCTCCTTCTATCCGGGTCCTCTCATTTGAATATCTTTTGGAGCACCTATATCGGTATAAATGTACACCACATAAGCTATCATAATAATCCCCCTTAACCACTGTTCACTGATCACACTAAAAGGCACAGACTTTTCCGTAAATTAATACAATCGACACTCACCTGAAGAGAAGGTTGCTGTTGTATTCATATTTAAAATTAAGTTTGGAGAACTTCGAACTTCGTTAAAACGCGAATATACTATTGTGTAGTCTTTGGTTACGCGTTTGCTAACTATATATTTTAATTTATTATATGTTATGTGGGCTGTACGTTTGCTAAGTTTGTTCCTTACTATAAAAAACTTTTTTAAACTTGTGTTGCTAGAGTAAATTTTTTTTACGTCACAGATAAAGTATGTCGCAATGGATTGATGACGCGTGACGCCACGGCAGATCTCAATGTTGAAACAATATCATGACGAATAATTAATAATTTCTTTATATAAATAATATCATGACGAATTAAAATATGTAGTTCTAACAACAAAATAGGACCCGACATCAGAATCACAAAGAAATCTGGATTAGCACAAGGTTTGGCAATTTCGGATAGTTTGACCTGCTGTTGTCTGTACAACAAAACCCAATGTGAGATATTTTAGCAGTAGACTGAATATGTGCAATAGGCGGTCAATGCAGGTCTAATGCGGACGACAGCAGGTCACAACAACCCGAAACTGTCAAATAATCCCAATCAACCCGGAGCCTTCAAGCTTAAGCATTTAAGTTGAAAATCGAATAAAGAAATATGACAGATTGTAGAAGCTTGAAGTATTGTCGTTTGTACAATAACGCATTCAGGATGCTGCTGAGGTTTTCTCAGTGTTGTAGCATGTGCGCCATGTTCATCTGCAAGTGTCATGTTATGTTTACATTTTGTATGCCTGGGATCTCTAACAACAAACTACCTTCCAGATAACATATTTAGTGAATAAGAATTTATGATAAAACACTTTGAGAAATTTAGGGTTAGTGGTTCTGTGGGACCCTAAATTTTAATTAGGGGCCAGGAGCCTCAGCACAACGTAGCATTTCGCAGTGTTCTACCAATCTAGGCCTCTCATCTCTTTAGAATGGTAGGACATTGTCCTATCATTCTAAAGATAAGCTTTAAGCCTTATTATTCTGGAATGAGAATAAGTTCTCATAGATTCTTTTATTTGAGGTTGTCATGAATGGAGTAACTGCATTGGAAGATTTTATTTCTCATGATATATTTTGTCTTAAAATCCCATGATTCAATTACCATTACACGATAAAGCGACATAATTAAATAATTGTTTTCTGTTGGTTTTTGTAGCCTATTCAGACTACTTTTTTATCTTGCAACACTATATCTGTTTTTGGTACTGGTAACACATTTGTAAATTCGGCTTCCTTTTCCATGTGGCATGGTGTCGGTGTAAGGTGAGTTTGTCAATCTTGTGAAATAAATTACATATTACTGCGTAATATTAGATTAGATTGCAATTACAAAGTACGTATTACCGCTTTTATTGACGAGAAACAATATTAATTGTTTTTAACGCGAAAGTGATTTTAGATCGTGGAAATATACAAACACGTGCAAATTGGTGGATTGAGTATAGAAGAGTATCGGAAGATAGGTTAGTTATTTTCAACATTAACAACGATATCATACGTTAATTTGGCTGAATGTGGGCATAAAGCTAGTTTCCGCGAACATAATTTAAGAAGTGAAAATACGCATCGAAGAGGTTAGTTTTGTGAAGAAGCTTTTTGATTTTGGTAATTTTGTTGTAGTTGCCGAATAAGCAACCACAATGCCGCAGAACGAATATATTGAACGCCATCAAAAGCTATACGGTAGGAGGCTCGATTATGAAGAGCGGAAGAGAAAGCGTGAGGCGCGTGAGCCTCACAGGCGTGCTGAGAAGGCTCGCAAACTTCGTGGTATCAAGGCCAAGATCTACAACAAGGAGCGCCGCAATGAGAAAATACAGATGAAAAAGAAGATTAAAGCACACGAGGAGAAAAATGTTAAACAAAACACAGAGAAGGTGGCAGAGGGTGCACTGCCTGTGTACCTCCTCGACAGAGATGTGCAGTCCCGGGCCAAGGTACTATCCAACATGATCAAGCAGAAACGTAAAGAGAAAGCTGGAAAATGGGATGTACCTATACCTAAAGTCAGGGCGCAGGCTGATGCAGAAGTGTTCAAAGTGCTGAAATCTGGAAAGACCAAGAGAAAAGCATGGAAACGTATGGTGACTAAAGTCACGTTCGTAGGAGAGAACTTTACACGTAAACCACCAAAGTTTGAGAGGTTTATCAGGCCGATGGCTCTACGTTTTAAGAAAGCTCATGTAACACATCCAGAGTTGAAGGCAACTTTCTGTTTGCCGATCATCGGAGTCAAAAAGAACCCAAGTTCACAGATGTACACAAGTTTGGGGGTTATTACTAAGGGAACAGTCATCGAAATTAACATTTCAGAACTTGGTCTGGTCACCCAAGCTGGTAAAGTTGTGTGGGGGAAGTATGCACAAGTTACGAACAACCCAGAGAATGATGGATGCATCAACGCTGTACTCTTAGTTTAATCTCTATAAAGCAACTATAACCATCCAACTAGTACTTTCAGCTCTGAAACTGTTTGAACCAAATTATTTGTCATTATGAATATTTTTGATAATAGGTATTGTGATTGTAATTTATGACTGCCTTGTATCTTCTCTGCCTGCCAATAAATATCATGAAGCATTAATCTCTATTTTACTCACTTACCCATTCTGTGAGCTTGATCTTCGACACAAGTTTTCAACATAATCCAAACTATAAAACTACCTGTTAGGTCTATTGTTATATGCATGGGATTGTTACTTTGTCTGTTGTACTCTGCCTGAGATGTACAATGTGATATACTAATATATAGAGGAAAACATTCAAAGTAACGTTGAGGGGGCAATTTAGATTTGTACACATCCTTTTCTGGATTTGATGAACATGATACAAAAATCCAGTTTCTTGATAAAATACATAGAGAAGTTGTTACATTTAGCTGACGAAACTTTGTGACTTATTATTGATTTTGTATTGTTCAGGTGAACCAAGATGCAGATTTTTGTCAAAACCCTTACGGGTAAGACCATCACTCTTGAGGTCGAGCCCTCTGATACCATCGAGAATGTGAAAGCCAAGATCCAGGATAAGGAGGGAATCCCTCCAGACCAGCAGAGGTGAGCTATCAAACATTATCTACATACCTACATAGGCACATAATCTGCCTATACTGTTCTCACAGTGCAGGTTGGTGATATGTCTTGGGTGACTCGTGAGCCCGTCTCAATAACAGACAGAGTCTGACTCAAGTCCAAGTTGAAACAGTCAAGGACCATCGAGATTTTTGAACAATTAAAACATTTGAATGAAACCTCTCGCCATCACGCATCGCTATCTTTGACGTTTTGCCTCTAAGACATGCCAGTTTCCACAAAATGTTTTCCTTCACTGTTTTGAGGGCAGGGGTAAAGAAATTATTTACACAATGAATTGCCTGACGGGGTTCGAACCTATGACCTACAACTTGTTAGTCGCGGCCGATACCACTAGGCCACTACTCCCTAACCCAAACATTATCTGCTGTTTAATATTTGACTACCTAATACTTAAGATAGTCCCCGTCTTTACAGCAAACTGCTGAATTACTTTTTTTAAGGCCTGGTGGTCTCTGGTGTAACAAACTTTTGTTTTGGCGTGGGAATCGAACCCGGTATTTATGCGACAATCTTACTGTCGCCAGCCAAATTTATTATTGAGTCTCAAATTTTATGTAATTGAAATTATGTATATGAATTGGGAACAAGACTAACTACCAAAGGTTTGTCCTAAGGCACAAAATTATTTATTTACATATTTAAATATGACGCCCGATCTCGAATGCTCGTTAAGTCCGTACACTTTTGTATGGAATGTTGTTACGACTTAATGAACCTTTGATACCCTAGTTTTGTTTTATGCATCCCGAAAAGTTTTAAGATTAATATTTCCGTCTAAATGTAAATATGAAACGAAAATAACTTCACAATCACAGGAATATTCCAAATAAATCCTAACAGAATCGACTTTTTTCTATTAGGTTAATCTTCGCCGGTAAACAACTGGAAGATGGCCGCACCCTGTCAGACTACAACATCCAGAAGGAGTCCACACTTCACCTGGTGCTGCGTCTGCGTGGTGGCGCGAAGAAACGCAAGAAGAAGAATTACTCCACCCCCAAGAAAATCAAGCACAAGAAGAAGAAGGTTAAACTAGCAGTACTTAGGTTCTACAAGGTGAGCCTCTACATTATTAGAGATACATATATACTAGCCTGCACCATGGTAGAAATAATATTTCACTGTGGAAATATGTCTGTCAACAGAATTTGTTTCCGAATTATAAATAGGTACTAAATTTTCTGGAATAGATGCTGTACTCAGCCATAGTATAGTAATACTTACGTACATCAAAGTACTTACTACTTTGGTGAAAAATATGCAGTAATCAGGACTAAATAGAACAGTATTGCTACGAGTTCCGACTTTATTGTCATTTTGCAAAGTATTATCAGTGGGGTACCTATTTCTTATAAATAATCTCATCTCTGTAATATGTATTGGTATGTCAAGTACCTATGTAATATGTATCCTGATTTTCATCTCTTAACACGCACTGACATGTTCGCAACAAAGAAAACCCAGGACCACTTAATAGGCATCAAATATGTGTATTACAAAGAACTCTCCCAGGACTGAAAATAAAAGCTTTGAAAATCGAATACTCGAGGCAGGTCGCGACTTGCGAGGTCGCCTAGTCTGTTTATTTGTTTGTTGTGAGTCAGGGAGGTTAGCAGACTTGTTTGGACACGTCGCCTAATATGAGGGTTCAGAGAATACCATGATAATGGGAGCTGCTCATAAATAAGGTCGTTTGTAAATTAACAATGCATACATTGCTTTTATTGCAACTTGTGATGCAATTGTTTATGTTATGTATGATAAAACACACTGGAATGTGTTCACAGGACTAGCTAGCGGATTTTCACAATGACCTTAACACTTGATTGTTTTAGGTACCTTTTAACATTGTATTTAATAATAAAAGTTAGTTCGTCCATTTGGGTATCTAGACATTTTTTCATTAGAATTTTTTAAGGTCGGAACTAGGGATGTAACGGAGGTAGTTACATCGGAGTCGGAACCGGAGGTGGAGGCAGGGTCAGAAGTGGTGGTAGAAGAGAGGTTTTTTTATTTAAACACAAAAAACATTATTCAGTCAATTTTTTCATTTGAATTTTTTTTAGTAAAATTAAACGCAAGTCTGTACCAAAGGTATGATAATAATCGGAAGTTCCGACTTAACGGAGTCGGAGTCGAAGCTACGTAACATCCCTGGTCGAAACATACTACCAAAACGTGAGACAACGCCACGCCCCCCGACTCGTGTCAGTACGTATCAATTCCATATATTTAATATGGTCAGAAGCGCATAGACAACACGCTATGTGACCACACGCCGCAACATTCAACCGATTTGGATCAGCGTGTTACCTTGGGGGGTCACGCCGCCCGATGAATCAGCGCAGTGTGTTTCTAGTTAACACCCGCCGTTTTTATGGCGGTTTTTTTATATGCTCTGCTTCTATTAGTCGCAGCGTGATGTTATATAGCCTTCCTGGATTAATAGCCTAACCATCGCAAAAATATTTTTTCAAATCTGAACATTAGTTCCTGAGATCAGCGCGTTCAAAAAAACAAACGTTTCAGCTTTATATATTAGTATAGATGAGTACGTTTTTTTTTATTTATTGTTTCTGTACAAAATATATCCCCAAAATGTGCAATAAATCTTCTTCAAAATCTTCATCTAGCTCATTTTCAAGCAGAATCTAATGCATGGCCACGTGACAAGTCAATACACTTCAGTCTTTCTTGAATGACTACACTACACGATACGTGTTGTAGCATCGCGTGGCGTGTTGCCTATGTGCACGACAAGCGTCGGGTGTCGGCACAACACATCGCGTTGCGTTTTGATAGTATGTTACGACCTTTAATCTTTTGACAATACATCCTTTCAAAACATCATTTGTTCTTGGTGTGGATTGAGGATGGTTCTTTTAGCAGATGGTATGGCTATACCACTGGTCGGATCTAGTTACAAAATTACATGACTGATATTCTAAAACCCCATATTTCCAGGTTGACGAGAACGGCAAAATCCACCGCCTCCGTCGTGAGTGCACTGGCGAGCAGTGCGGCGCAGGAGTGTTCATGGCAGTCATGGAGGATCGTCATTACTGCGGCAAGTGCCACAGCACGATGGTCTTCAAGGACGATGAACGGCAATAGATTTTAAGACCAATCCACTCAGACTGCTGTGTATGATGGATTTGTAATAAATCTTGACACAGTGTCCGAGTAACATTTTGGTTTTATTTGATGTAATGTCTTATTTTTAAATCCCCAACATTTTTAATGGTTTGGTAAGTATGTCCCATAACCTTTGGCTTTCGCATTTCCTTGCCATAATATGGTAATAAAAGCTCCCCAGACTCCAAAGCTGAAAAAGCTTCAGATGCGACTGGGATTAACGCTGACATTTGATGATGAGTATGCAGAAGGAAATATTATAACCTCACTTATTCCAAGGTATTAAAACATGTATTCTACATGTTGCATCTACAACCTGCTGTTTTCGTTATATCGTTTACACTTAAAATTGAAAAGCGTAGAGAGAATGCTATAGACAAAATTAATGTATTTTGTGGCATTAACAAAAAAAAAAAAAAAAACAAAGTTATGTTAGTGTCTTGTCAAGAAATAATACAGAATGATGAGATTTTTAGTTTCTTCGCATGTGCCATTTTCAAGGTCAGCACAGTTACTATGCTGCACAAAGTTTAGTTTTAATGTGCTTCATGTTTAGTAATTGATGTTATTTTATGTTTTAAACAAATGAGCCTTAATATTTCAATCTTTAAAAAAGAAACATGGTACAGCGATGTTTTGAGGTGTTAAAGTGATAGTGAAATGAAAATGGCGTTCATTCGTGAACACCATCAAGAAAATTGCGTTCATTCGTGAACACCATCAAGAAAATGGCGTCATTCGTGAACACCATCAAAAACTAGGTTATCTATGACATTTCACTGTATTCATAAGATAACATTGTATAATATACCCAAGACATTCATCTATAAAAAGCACTTGATTCACAATTATTTTTCTATTTCTATTTTTTTTTTTTATATTTCTCGGTGGTAGGCCATAACATCGGCCGCCGGCAGAAGTTCCCACCCGCCAGACAAAGTCTTGCCGCCAAGCGATTTGTCGTGTTCCGGCATGATGTCTGGTGAAGCCGTACGGAGGACGGGTCTGAGCAGTTGTGTTGCGATGTGAGCCGGGTACGATGCGCCAAATGTTGTTGTGTTGGGAGTTTGGTCGTGGAGGGTCTTCAGATCAATCTTCCTTTGGCGCAGCATCGTTGGTCGTGTTGTTGGATTTAACATTGCATCACCTCGCTCAACTGCCGTCTTCCTTCCTATTCGCTCAGTTTTTCTGAGCGAATAGGCTCTTAACCTGTCGTATGCCGGAACGTATATCTACGTTCATAATAAATTATCGTAGTCAGCCGAAGCGTATATCTGCGCAAAAATATGTGATTTTGAAAATTAACTTACTGATTAGAACCAAGTCTTAAATCAGTTTGAATGCATTCAATCATTCAGATTATGAATGTGTGAATCTAAAATGTCATTTCATTATTTAAACGGGCGGCATACGAGAGGTTAATAAACTAGCGCGCTTTACCATCAACGATCGCATCACTGCTTACCATCAGGCGGGATTGCGGTCAAGTGCTAGTTTATAATTATTAACCTTTCGAACGCCAATCACTTCTATACAAGTTCGAGATTTTCATGCCTAGAAGTAATCACAGTATAAAATAAATTTACGACTTTTACAAGAGCTTTTATTTTGTTTTTATGGAAAATGGCCCTGTTATCAACCATATTTTTAACTTTTTCACACATAATAAGTTCTTATTTGTTTTATTTTCAATAGAAACAAAAACGCCAGAAAATATTTTAATGCCCCCAGCGCCAATTACTTGATATCAAGTAAGCCAGTGATGGGACACGATGAAGACCTCGCTATATTTCATCTCGTCGAAATGATCATAAATACTATTATTGCAAGAAAATGACGTGAATAAATAATATTTTATAAATATTGTAAACTATAAACTAGGTTTTATTCACCTTAATCAAGAATAAATAGGTTTTCTAATCATTGTCGATAGTGAAACACCGTTTGAAAACACCCATCCCATACAAAGTTAGTTATTTGTCACCCCGCACGCGCCACCGACGTGTATAGAAGTAACACTGTGACGTCATAAGCGTGCAGGTTTCAAGGTCATAGTGACTTTTTACATCTTAAGTTGACGCACATGTTTTTACAAAAAAAATTGTGACGGTGAATATGACGAATTATTGCGAGTTGTTCAAGTCTGAATCTGAATTTTGATATAATAGATCGTCTTGACATTCCATTAAGTCGTCAACTTCCGTTTCAGGAATTTTCTTCCGTTTTCTATTAGTTTGTACAAACCAAAAAAATAATTGTGAGTATTTTGCGAAACCATTAAAAATAGGTCTGTAACATCTGTGTAAAGCAGTAATTTTAATATAAAGAAATCTGCCAAGTGCGTGTCAGACTCACGTACAAAGGGTTCCGTACCATTGATTTATGAAATTAAAGGATTAAAGTTATTTGTATGAAAGATTACGCGGTAATAAGCGATTTACGAGGTATTAAAAAAACTACTTACGAGAACGAGATGTTCAAAACCATTTTCGTTGGTAGTTTTTATAGTAATCTACAGCATGTGTTTTTTTAGATTTTTCATTTTCTTATTGTAGAAGTTAGAGGGAGGGGAGGGGACCAACTTTTATCCACTTTGGAAGCGTCTGTCACGCAAACTATTCGGTTTAGAAAAAAAATATTTTAGATACCTCGATATCATTTTTGTAGACCTATCCATACATACCCCACACCTATGTGTTTGAAGAAAAAAAAAAAATTCGAGTTTCAGTTGTAAGTATGGGGAGCCCCCAATATTTATTATTATTATTTTATTTCATCATTGCATCAGTACCTTAATACGGTTCACAGAATACAACCTACCAAGTTTCAACAGTATAGCTCTTATAGTTTCGGAAAAAATGGCTTTGACATACGGACGGACAGACAGACATGACGAATCTATAAGGGTTCCGTTTTTTGCCATTTGGCTACGGAACTCTAAAAAATGTAGAAAACAACGTATTTAGCTTCTATTAATTGTATTTGTTGTAACTAAACGAAATAAATTATGCAGGGATCGGTTGAGTTTATGCACGTGTAACTCGACCACAGTGAATATAAAAATAAATACCATAGAAGTATAGACATCCTTATATCAGAAAGGATTTTGACGTGCCTCGAGCGCAAACTACTTGATATGAAGTAAAAGGATTACATTTGGAGACAAATAGGGATGTGCCTTCTAGAACACACGTCTAATAAATTTACAATTCTTTTCTTTATTATGGGAAATATATCCAAGTTTTCATATTGATTTTTTATGAAATAAAATAAAATATGAAAATACGGTTAAGTACAATTTTTATATAGCTTCGAAAATTGGTGAATAAACATTAATTTAAATGTATAATATTATTTGTCGATAGGAAATTAACCTTTTGAACGCCAATCTACATAATACGCGATGTGTCCTCCAGCGCCACGCTATAAATGTATAACGTATCTATAGTAAAACGTAGGGATGGGATTAATGTCCTATCGACAAATAATATTATACGTTTAAATTAATGTTTATTCACCAATTTACGAAGCTAAATAAAAACTGTAAACGTATTTTCATATTTTATTTTATTTCATAAAAAAAATCAATATGAAAACTTGGATATATTTCCTATAATAAAGAAAAGAATTATAAATTTATTAGACGTGTGTTCTAGAAGTTCACATCCCTATTTGTCTCCAAATGTAATCCTTTTACTTCATATCAAGTAGTTGGCGCTCGAGGCACGTCAAAATCCTTTCTGATATAAGGATGTCTTGTCGACGTATTTCTTGTCGATGTATTTCTATGGTATTTATTTTTATATTCACTGTGGTCGACTTACACGTGCATAAACTCAACCGATTCCTGCATAATTTATTTCGTTTAGTTACAACAAATACAATTAATAGAAGCTAAATACGTGGTTTTCTACATTTTTTAAAGTTCCGTAGCCAAATGGATTCTTACAGATTCGTCATGTCTGTCTGTCCGTCTGTCCGTCCGTATATCACAGCCATTTTTTTTTTTCGAAACTATGATCTATAGGTACTGTTAAAACTAGGTAGGTAGATGTATTCTGTGAACCGTATTAAGGTATTGATGCAAAAATAAAAATAATAATAATAGAGATTGGGGGCTCCCCATACTTAGAACTGAAACTCAAAAAAAATTTTTTTTTCTTCAAACATACGTTTGGGGTATGCATGGATAGGTCTTCAAAAATGATATCGAGGTTTCTAAAATATTTTTTTTCTAAACCGAATAGTTTGCGCGACAAACGCTTCCAAAGTGGAAAAAAGTTGGTCCCCCCCCCCCTACCTCTAACTTCTACAACAAGAAAATGAAAAATCTAAAAAAACATATGATGTACAAGTACATACATTACTATACAAACTACTAACGAAAATTGTTTTGAACGAGATCTCGTAAGTAGTTTTTTTTAATACCTCGTAAATCGCTTATTACAGCGTAATCTTTCATACTGTTACGGGCTAGGGGTACTAAAACGCCGGTTAAGGGTTTCGAAGTTTATTGGCAACGAAGGTACAGTCGATTGTAGGCAATGACAAGTAGAATGTTGCTGACGTTGCACCGAAGTCTTCACTTACGTCCACGATGTCCGTGTTGTAAACACACAACAACACTACAGATGTTTCTTCACGTAGTACTCAATGTTCTCGTTACAGTTGTCGCAGTAGGTATTCTCAAAGATCGCTTCTTAAATGTCGCTGTTTCGTCTCGGTAGTCAAGTGTAGACTGACTCGGCGTCGGCGTCACGGCGCTATATATAGGCCAGCTGATCGAACATTCCAGAATCGTCTAGACGTAATAATAATAGCGCATAACTTCGAGTACATTCAGTAGGTACCTACGGTAATTCCCGGAAACGGGTTTCTAGAAATTTCGATGTCGTCACTTTGTTGACAAAATTGATAAAACCTGTACCATTCAATAGGCCACCTTAAGTCTAGGAATGCGTTTTTATATTACACCTAGAAAATGTCTAGATCTCGAGTAATAATGCTTAAAAGTCACGCACTGCATGTCACGCGATATTGAACCTTATGCCCTCGACATAAGGTGCATTCGTAACATTGCCCCCTTCTTAGTCATGCTCGTCCCGAGCATGATTTGATCCATAATAGCGAGCTAGGCGGTCTACGTGTACGATCTTCAGCTTCCCTCTAGGTCCTTTCTTTATCCGGTAGGTGACATCGTTTATCCTCGTTACTATCGTGTACGGACCCTCCCATTTGGCTTGAAATTTCGGACTCTTTCCTTTTCTCCTAATGGGATTATGTAACCATACCAAAGTTCCCTCTTCAAATCCGGGCACGTTAGCTTTGCGGTCGTATCGGATCTTCATTCTCTCGCTGGTTTTCAGACCATTCTCTCTCACTAGCTCATGTATTCCATCTAGTTTACGTCGTAGGTCGGCCACATAGTCGACGGCTAGGATAGGGGTATCGGGGGGTGTTCCGGTTAGTGCATCTATGGGTAATCTAATTTCTCGGCCGAAGTTGACTTTCGCCGGTGTACAATTTGTGCTATCATGTGTTGCAGAGCGGTATGACATTAAGAAGAGTGGAATGTATTGGTCCCAATCCCTCTGGTGTTCTTCAACTACTTTGGCCAAATGATTCTCTAGCGTCTGGTTGAATCTTTCGACCATTCCATCTGACTGAGGGTGATATGGTGTTGTACGAGTCTTATGTATCCCGAGTAGTTGGCAAACCTCTTGAAATAGTGAAGACTCGAAGTTTCTACCCTGGTCAGAGTGTAACTCCAAGGGAACGCCAAATCGACAGAACACCTCGTGAACTAGCTTTTTGGCAACGGTATGAGCTTCTTGGTTGGGTACTGCAAAAGCTTCTGGCCATTTGCTGAAATAGTCTTGCATGACGATGATATACCTATTCCCTTCTTCAGTAATAGGGAATGGCCCAGCTATATCGACAGCAACTCTTTCCCATGGTGCACCAACATTGTACACTTTCAGTCGACCTCTGGCTCTCGTTTGCGGTCCTTTTACTGAGGAGCAGGCTACACATTTCCTACACCAGTCCTCTACGTCTTCGCGGCAATGCACCCAATAAAATCTTTTTCTCACCTTCTCCAGAGTTTTCTTTACTCCTAGATGTCCTCCGGATACTCCGTCGTGCACCTGTCTTAGCACCGACGCGACCTTATCACAGGGGACAACTATCTGTAAGGCGACCTCCTGTCCACTAGGTGATTCCCATTTCCTCTTCAGAACTCCATTATCAATTATCAGGCTGTCCCATTGAGCCCAGTAACTTTTTGCTGTTGGGCTAAGCGCTGATATTTCATTCCAAGCGGGCCTCTGGCCACGTTTCTTCCATTCGATTACTGTCTTCAAGTCACTATCTTCCGTTTGTGCCTCTTCCAATGATCGATTATCCCAGTCTTCATCCAAAGCGTTCACCTGGATAATCCTTACGTTCTCTTTCTTTTCCTGTTTGGCACAATGTCGGCAAGATTCTTCGCAAGGCCGTCTAGATAAAGCATCAGCATTATTGTGTGACTTGCCTTTTCGATGTTCAGTGACAAAGTCAAATTCTTGCAGCTGCTCTATCCACCTTGCTACTTGTCCTTCTGGGTCTTTGAACTGAAGCAACCACTGTAAGGCAGCGTGATCGGTGCGAAGTGTAAACTGTCTCCCAATCAAATATTTCTTGAAGTGCTGTAAGGTCTTAACAACGGCTAGAAGTTCTCGGCGGGTAACACAGTAATTTCTTTCTGGCTTGGAAAGACATTTGCTGAAATATGCAATAACGACCTGCCGATCTCCTTGTGTTTGAGAGAGAACTCCTCCAATGCCAACATTGCTGGCATCCGTGTCCACCAGAAATCGGCCTTCCCGACTAGGGTAACCTAATACAGGAGCCCCACACAAGTGAGTTTTGAGTAGCGCAAATGCCTGTTCGCAGTCAGGATTCCATTCAAATTGACACTTTTCCTCTGTTAAACGATGCAACGGTTTCGCTAACTCTGAGAAGTTCTTCACAAACCGACGGTAATATGCACACAGACCCAAGAAAGAGCGTACCTCAGTTTTGTTACGAAGGGTAGGCCACTTCGACACGGCTTTTATTTTTTCAGGATCTGTTCGAATTCCTTGCGCCGAAATAATGTGTCCTAAGTATCCAACCTCCTTCTGGAATAGTGTACACTTACTAGGACTGAGTTTTAAAATCGCTTCACGCAGTTTTTGGAACACTTTCTGCAAATTGCGTAGGTGCTCTTCGAAGCTTCGTCCCATAATGATGATGTCATCCAAATAGACCAGGCATGCATCACCAAGCAACCCCACCAAAATGCGCTCCATTAGGCGCTCGAATGTAGCTGGAGCATTGCACAGTCCAAAAGGCATGACATTGAATTGCCAGAGACCGTTCCCAGGACCAGTGGAGAAAGCGGTCTTTTCTTTATCCTGCTGACAGATTTCCACCTGCCAGTATCCACTTTTGAGGTCAACTGTGGAGAACCATTTCATGCCACTTAGCAAGTCCAAAGTGTCATCTATACGTGGCAGAGGATAACTGTCCTTTTTCGTGGCATCATTCAACATCCTGTAGTCAACGCAAAACCTTGTACTGCCATCCTTTTTCTTGACTAGTACAACTGGAGATGACCAAGGGCTGGTGGATGCTTCTATAATCCGGTTTCTCTCCATATCTCTTAACATTTCCGTGACTTCCTGTTCTCTTGCAAAGGGAATACGACGTGGTCTCTGTCTTATCGGCTGTGTATCACCCGTATCTATATGGTGTTTAACTAGCCCGGTCCTTCCCACGTCACCGTCGGTCTTCGCAAAGATGTCATGGAAGTTATGCAACAGTTGCTTAACTTTGTGACTTTCGAACTTGTTTAAATTACCCTTACAACTTTCGAGTAGTGTCGATACATGTTCCTGCCACTTCTTATCACGTTCCTTTTCGTGCACCTCTGTTTTTCTCAAAGATGCTACATGATCGCACACACCCACCATGCAATTCTTTTCAAGAATTATTTCTTTGTTACTAACATTGATGATGCGTACTTTTGGTTTATCGGAAATCATCATCAGTGTCCTTGCCGTTATCCAGTCTGGGTGATCTCCAGAATCCTCTATTATAATGCAACGTTTGCGGCATCCAATTGGTGAAAATCTAATATTTACTAAAGTTTCTGATCTTGGTGGTAATACAGTTTTCCTTAAACAGTACACTGACCCTTGTTTTGCACCTTGAAGAAATACTTCTTGTTCTGGAAAACTCAATACTCCTTTTGCTACATTAAGGATGCACTGTTGTTTCTTCAGAAAGTCCAGTCCTATTATGCAATCATCTGTAATATTCGCTACTAAAACAGGATGTGTAAATGTCTTATCACCCATTTTCAAGGTCACATTCGTTTCACCAAGGACGAGCACTGGTTGGCCGGTGGCGGTTTGTAATCGGCATTGTGAAGACCCTCTTTTCCATGCTATGGTCCGAGGAAATAGCTCCGGTCGTGCAATAGTTCTTGATGCACCAGTATCCAATGTGAAACTGCATGACTTACCATTCAATTCTCCTTCTATAATAAGACTGTTTCCGTCACCCACTTGTGATACTGTTATAATGGGGGCTTCACGTCGACCAGCCAGTACTCGCCCCATAGCCCTGGCTGTTCCTAGTTTAAATCCTCTGCTTCCACCTG
The DNA here is from genome assembly GCA_037179545.1 of Sesamia inferens. Taxonomy (NCBI): domain Eukaryota; kingdom Metazoa; phylum Arthropoda; class Insecta; order Lepidoptera; family Noctuidae; genus Sesamia; species Sesamia inferens. The sequence continues at coordinate 30,151,755 of CM073937.1, read as the reverse complement.
TGTCCCAGAAGTACTTCTTCCCTTAGACTTCCTGGGACAATTGATCCGAATATGCCCCTTTTCGCCGCACTCATAGCAGGTTGGTCCTTGCCGAGTTTTTATTATTGGGGTTACCTCACGAATGCGGTGGTGTTGTCGGCTATCTTGACGTACTGCTTCCACCTCCAGAGCGTGTGTCAGGGCTGCCTTAAGAGTCTGGTGGTGACCCAGGCGAACTGCAGCCCTTACTTCCGCATCTCGGATTCCATCAGTAAACGCTTGCACCGTAGTAGTATCAATCAATCCCGGTGTTGATACATACGCCCTCCGAACAATACGTTCTACTTCCGTTGCCCATTGTTGCAAACCCTCACTGCTCTTCTGTGTGCGGTCGCGGAGTTGAGCCCTGTAGACATGTTCGAGGTGTTTCTCTCCATATCTAGACTCCAACGCTTCTAACAGACAGGCTAGGGTATTGCAATCGCCGGGAATGTTCTCGAGAATTTGTACCGCATCACCACGCAAAGCAAGCGTAAGAGCGGTTACCGCTTGATTGTCGTCCCAGTTGTTGGCTGATGCGACCTTTTCGAATTGAAGGCGGAAGGCCACCCATGACGTTGTTCCGTCAAAATGAGGTACTAGGAACGTCGGCAAAGCACTGGGTACAGGAATCACACCTTTAATACCTCCTTTTTGTACTCTTTCTATTTCTTTCCCAAACTCCATGATGGTATTGTCCAGTTTCTCTAAACGCGCATCATGTTTGTCTATACGAGCATCGTGATTGTCTATACGCGTATCTTGATGGTCCATACGCACTTCTTGTTTGTCTATGCGCGTATCTTGCTGGTCCATACGTGCATCTTGTTGTGCTGTTTTTACTCTAAGTTCGTTGACCTCTTCTTTGGTGTTTTCCCATTTTTCGTTTAATTCTAATACCAGTTGCTGGGATTTATCTATTTTTACCTGGGTTTTTTCTATTTGTGCCTGGGTTTTTTCTATTTGTGCCTGGGTTTTTTCTATTTGTGCCTGGGTTGCTGCCTGGGATTGTTCTATACTCAGCTTTATTTGCGCCGTCAAGTGAGCCAGTAACGCCGAAAAATCGGGTCCGCTGGCTCCGGGAATAGTGGTGGTAGTAGGCGCACTCACATTAGTCCGTGTTACGACGGCCGCATCTTCTACAGGTGCAGGGACACCAAGCGATTCTTCCTCTTGACGTGCCAAATCCATCGCTGCTTGTCGTCGCGTGCGAACTCTTTCGTCTTCCCTTGGCGTGACCGGCATCCCACTTCTGACACCAATTGTTACGGGCTAGGGGTACTAAAACGCCGGTTAAGGGTTTCGAAGTTTATTGGCAACGAAGGTACAGTCGATTGTAGGCAATGACAAGTAGAATGTTGCTGACGTTGCACCGAAGTCTTCACTTACGTCCACGATGTCCGTGTTGTAAACACACAACAACACTACAGATGTTTCTTCACGTAGTACTCAATGTTCTCGTTACAGTTGTCGCAGTAGGTATTCTCAAAGATCGCTTCTTAAATGTCGCTGTTTCGTCTCGGTAGTCAAGTGTAGACTGACTCGGCGTCGGCGTCACGGCGCTATATATAGGCCAGCTGATCGAACATTCCAGAATCGTCTAGACGTAATAATAATAGCGCATAACTTCGAGTACATTCAGTAGGTACCTACGGTAATTCCCGGAAACGGGTTTCTAGAAATTTCGATGTCGTCACTTTGTTGACAAAATTGATAAAACCTGTACCATTCAATAGGCCACCTTAAGTCTAGGAATGCGTTTTTATATTACACCTAGAAAATGTCTAGATCTCGAGTAATAATGCTTAAAAGTCACGCACTGCATGTCACGCGATATTGAACCTTATGCCCTCGACATAAGGTGCATTCGTAACAATACAAATAACTTTAATCCTTTAATTTCATAAATCAATGGTACGGAACCCTTTGTACGTGAGTCTGACACGCACTTGGCCGATTTCTTTTTATTAAAATTACTGTTTTACACAGATGTTACAGACCTATTTTTAATGGTTTCGCAAAATACTCGCAGTTATTTTTCTGGTTTGTACAAACTAATAGAAAACGGAAGAAAATTCCTGAAACGGAAGTTGACGACTTAACGGAATGTCAAGACGACGAACTATTTTAAAATTCAGATTTAGACTTGAACAACTCGCAATAATTCGTCATATTCCCCGTCACAATTTTTTTTTGTAAAAACACGTGCGTCAACTGAATACAACAACAAGCTGTAAACATTGCACTACACTAAAATGCACAAAGTCACTATGACCTTGAAACCTGTCCGCTTATGACGTCACAGAGTTACTTCTATACAAGTCGGTGGCCTGTGGGGAGTGACAAATTACTAACTTTGTAGGGATGGGTTTTTCAAACGGTGTTTCACTATCGACAATGATTAGAAAACCTATTTATTCTTGATTAAGGTGAATAAAACCTAGTTTATAGTTTACAATATTTTTAAAATATTATTAATTCACGTCATTTTCTTGCAATAATAGTATTTATAATCATTTCGACGAGATGAAATATAGCGAGGTCTTCATCGTGTCCCATCACTGGCTTACTTGATATCAAGTAATTGGCGCTGGGGGCATTAAAATATTTTCTGGCGTTTTTGTTTCTATTGAAAATAAAACTAATAAGAACTTATTATGCGTGAAAAAGTTAAAAATATGGTTGATAACAGGGAAATTTTCAATAAAAACAAAATAAAAGGTCTTGTTAAAGTCGTAAATTTATTTTATACTGTGATTACTTCTAATCAAGTAGTGGCGCTGAGGGCACGAAAATCTCGAACTTGTATAGAAGTGATTGGCATTCAAAAGGTTAATCCCATCCCTACGTTTTACTATAGATACGTTATACATTTGTAGCGTGGCGCAGGAGGACACATCGCGTATTATGTAGATGGGCGTTCAAAAGGTTAAAAAAACAAAAAAATATTAAATTCTAACCAGGAACTCTCCTTTGTATGAAAACAAAAGAGAGTTCCTTTCGTCCTACTGTGCTCAGCAGTGGGACGATAAAAAGGTTGATAATGATGATGAACCAGGAACTAAGAATTTTAATGTAGCCAAATTTTCCATAACTTTTTACTTGTATGAGAAATATGCATTCTTCAGTGTATCTTAATCTTAACTAATACACTATGGCGTATCGGTTGCTGAAGAAATTTTAGTTGTTGCTACATATGATATTAGCGAGTTAGCGACCCGCCCCGGCTTCGCACCTGGGCAAATGATATAGGTACCTAAGCCTTCCTCAATAAACGGTGGCCCTTCAATAAAAATAATGTCTACTGTGCCGCCCATCACCCAATAACTGACTGCAAGATACATCGACCTTATTGTCCGTGGATAGCCAGTTCCACCACCATCAAACAGAAAGAAAGCCTACCGGGTTAGCAAGTTTGTTTGAAATAATGGTCCCCCGCTCCGGCCCACTCACTCCGCGGTTTAGGCAGAGAAACACTCAAGTAGTAGGCGGCCGGCGGCGCGAGCGGCACGCGGATTTTTCTGGTGTTTAGTTTTGAATAAATCGTGATATCTCCTGAATGAAACAACCAATTCCAATAATTAAAAAAGAGATCTGCTGCTACTAAAATTACCTTTGATATGACGATTGATTGGACTAACAAAAAAGAAAAGTAGGTGTGCACAACGGGCGCACAACCTCTCGTTTAAAGTGTACCTCAAACATTCGGGGTTTGCACTTCAATGTCGATGCAGTCTATCACCACCTTGAGACTGAAAAGCCCCACCTACTTTTCTTGACGGAGATCCAGATCAGATGTCCGTCTGATGCGGCATACCTCAACTACCCGGGATACTCTTTGGAGCATTATTTTTTGCAGCGTGCCGGGGTTTGTGTGTATGTCCGCAATGACATCTGTTGCCGGCTTCTCCGTCACCTCGAAGACCCTCATCTATCGACCTTATGGCTGTTGGTTGACACTGGTGTGGACAAAATTGTCTACACCTGTGTCTACCGATCGCACAGCGGTGACCAGGAGACAACTCGACTATTTGACCACCTCAGTGTAGCTGCTGACAATGCGCTGCATAGGCATCCTGATGCACAGTTCGTCGCTCTGGGGGACTTTAATGCCTGCCACCCAGACTGGCTTTCCCATACCAGAGGACCGACCACGCTGGGAGAGAAGCGCGAAATTTTGTGCTATCAATGGGCCTTTCCAAGCTGGTGGAACAAGCGACTACGGTGCCTGATGTAACTGGTCATACCGCCAATTGTCTGGACGTTCTGCTGACCACTGATCCGGACAGATGTGTTGTAACAAAAAAAAAAAAAAAAAAAAAAAATCAAGATTGCATGTCATTTTGATAGCTCCCGGAAATAAATTAAAATCTCGTAAAAAAGTGTGCTTTGAAAGTAAGTGTAGTGTTTAGTTTGGAGTTTGGTGCTTGATTGATATTTTGATCTAGAACGGTCTAAACAGTGTTCAAAAGTAATTTAAAAGCATCATCATAAAAAGCAAAGAATTATCTAGACATACCCTCATATTTTTTTTTATTATTTATTGTGTACTGTTACTGTTATCAGTCACTGTAACTAGTTATTCTAAGACATGGAGGATGAAAATATGTATGTCACGCAAAGAAAACAGATGCAACAAAATTTAAATGTAAGTGAGTTTGAATTCGACATGGATATTTCATATCAAAGTTTACCCAGCAATAATAACACTGAAAATATGGAAATTGTCGCAAAGAATGATGAACTCAATAAACTTAAATTGGAGTTACAGTCTGCCAACTCCGAAATTGATATTTTGAACTTAGAAAATAATTCACTAAAGGACAAAATTAGGAAGTATGAAAGCAAAATAAAGATGTTTAAATCGGTAGGATTACATGATTCGAGCACTTCCTCTGATACAGCGGCAACACCAATAAGGTTCTATTCACCTCAATATCAACGTCGATTTAAGGCACTAACTATGAAAAAAGGATTACCCAGAACCTCTTCTAGAGAATTTACCATGCATGCCATAACTTTAATGAATCAAAACAGTACTAAGACCGAGGCACCTATACATAAGTCGCCAAGAACATACAATATAGATAAGCCTTCAGCCATCGGGACAGAGAACTTGTCACCTACAAACAGTTACAAGGAACTACAAGTGAGTTTTATCCAACACTCGTCTACATTCAATGCGCAGGAACAAGAAAATGGAGGCATACCCACATCATCGACGGACAGGGAAGTACAGGGAACAGGGATAAACATAACACTGCCAACACCTAAACAAAATATGGGTACGAAGGTAAGCGTAGAAAACCTGACACAGAATAGACCCTGTAAACAATTACCACAACAAGTACTGACACCTAAGCATAAAATCGCTATCTTCGCTGATCAGACCGGATATGGAATTAGAGACTTACTACAGAGCTTGGTGGGAGATAGTTTTAGTGTAACGTCGGTAATTAAACCAAATGCACCCCTTAGTTACATACTAAGCACATGTGCAACTATGTGTAAGGACTTCACAAAGTCCGACTTTGTTTTGATAAGTGGAGGTATTAGCGACAAAAATCCATTAAATATATTAAGTTCTTTGCATCATACATTACAAAATATACAAAACACAAACGTCCTTGTCATTAAAATTTACAAAAATAAATATTTAAATGTGTCTAATGTAAATCGTATCTTTAAACTTGTATGCAATAACTGTGAAAATTCTAATTTTGTTACACTAGATGACAATGATCCTAACTATTATAAAAGGCCCTTTCTTAAAAAGCTAACGGCGTGCAAACTAATCTATAGGGACATATTGAGGTTACAATACAGGATCAACTATCTGAATTATGTTCATAATGTAAATCAAAAGGCAAAGCGGACATTTAAAAATGTTTCTACACAAACTACTTTTAATCCGATACTCAAAGCTAGTGAAACACCTACATCTAGGGTGTATGTGAATTCGTCCACACAAACAAATATTTCACCCTCAATTACAAATGATTGTGATTTTTTTCGAGAGAAAAAATGTAATACTAGATGACGTAAGTAATAGCACCCCTTTATCATATAATAGTTGTTTGAAGATTTTTCATCAAAATGTATGTGGAATAAGCAACAAAAAAACTGAACTTGAATTATATATAGAAACTTCGAGTATCTTCGTAGACTATTTATGTATATCAGAACATTTCTTGACAGAGAAATCTGCCAGTGTTTTTTCTATGTCTAATTACAATTTAGTCGCATATAACACGAGGGCAAACAAGAAAAGGGGAGGTAGTCTTATTTTAGCACATGAATTGAAAGAATGCGAAAATGTTGAGTCTATTGGTAAGTTTTACAAAGCTGAGAGTTTCGAAATTTGTGCTGCAAAAGATGTTGCTACAGGTTTGTACATTTGTTGTTGTTACCGTAGTCCCTATGATAATAACTTCGAAAGCTTCATTTCTAGCTTAGAAAAATTATTGGAACACTTTATTGACAAAAACTGTATTATATGTGGGGACTTCAATGTTGACGTACTTGTGGAAAACAAAAAAACTTCTGAGTTTTTGAGTAGCTTGGCTTGTTATAACTTTAGATGCCTTCTAAGAACTCCGACCTTTATCCGAAATAGCTCTCACTCATGTTTAGATAACATTGTCACAAATGTTGATAGGGACTGCATAGAGAAGTATTATGTGGATCATAATGGCCTAGCTGATGGTCATGGTGGACTTTTCTGTTATGTGACTCTTGATGAAATCAACAAAAAGTCTAAGATCTTCGAGTATACAACAATAACTAAAAGATTATTCAATGCAAAGAATAATTCTGTTCATTCATCACGAATCATTCTTAACAAAACATTATCTGATATGGGAATAAATCAGTTTCTAACCCATTTCAACAAAATATTCCAAGATGCTTATCCTAAAAAATCAATTAAAATAAAATCACAAAATAACAATAAAATAAAGTGGGTTACAAAAGGTATTAGAGTGTCAAGTAAAATGAAAAGAGTCCTGTGCTTTGGAACATTAAATAATGTCAGCATTAAAGATTACAAAGTCAGGTACGTTCGAATTCTTAGAAGAGTAATTAGACAAGCCAAAAAGGAAGCTATATCACGTTATTTAAACAAAGCAAAAAATATTGTGAAAGAAACGTGGAAAATAGTGAATGAATATACTAAAAAGAAGAAAAACAAGCAACGTAAAAATCTAATCTTAAATGTAGAAAATAAAGTAATCACTGATCCTCAGGATATTGCAAATACATTTATTGACAGTTTCATATTGAAATCTTCAATGGCAAGTAAAGCTAAAGATGAAGCAATGTCTTTTCTGGTGGATTCGACAAAAAGAGTTAAAAGTGATATAATTTTCAAAGCAACTACAACAAATGAAATTACAAAGTTGGTTAGTAAAATGGCTAATAAGCATTCTTGTGGCTTCGACGATGTGCCGATTTCTATCATAAAGGAGAATATAGAGATATTAGCTTTTCCTCTTTCTAAATTCTACAATAAATGTATGGAAGTCGCAATCTTTCCTGACCAGCTGAAGTTGGCCAAAGTGATTCCGATACACAAAAAAGGCATTAAGACCGATCCGAAAAATTATCGCCCCATATCGTTATTACCCACCCTATCAAAACTCTTTGAACAAATTATTAAAGCTAGACTAATGGTACATTTAGGTAGTAACAAAATTATCAATCTAAGACAATTTGGATATCAGAAGGGCGTTGGTACCTTAGATGCTATGAACACGTTAACAAGTGATATCATTAGTAAATTAAATGAAAAAATGAAAGTAGCTGGATTGTTTGTTGACCTCAGTTCCGCTTTTGACACCATAGAATATGAACTCCTACTTACTAAACTCGAACATTATGGTATAAGAGGTAAGCCATTACAACTAATGACATCCTACTTACAAAATAGACGAATGTATGTTGAAATCAAAAGCTTAGATGAGAGCAATTGCGAGGTGATATACAAGTCTAAAATAGTATATACAAAACGTGGAGTACCCCAGGGCTCAATTTTAGGACCTATATTATATATAATTTTTACAAATGACTTACTCAACTTCATGAATAAAACTCAGCCGAACGAAAAACTTGTTGTTTTCGCAGATGACACAAACATAATAGTTGGGGCTAAAGACATAGAAAAATTGACATTAAATACGAATATAGCTATAGAAAAACTTTGCAAATGGTTTACAGCGAACAAATTATTGCTAAATACGGATAAGACGAACCTTGTATTATTTAAGACCACGTCTCGTCATAATGACAACTTAGATGTACACATGAATGGAGACAAGATTAAATTAGTGGACAATGTTAAATTCTTAGGGATTAATATAGATTCCCTTTTAAATTGGAAACCGGAGCTTGCTGTTATTGAATCATCCATATCGTCCGCATGTTACGCACTCAGGAGCCTTAAGGGATGATTTAAATTTGGAACAGTTAAAGGTTATATATTATGCGCTGGTAGAGTCTAGGATAAGGTATAGCATCACGCTCTGGGGAAACAGCTACAGTTATAACTGGCAAAGAGCGTTTATTCTACAGAAACGAGCCATAAGGACCATAGTTAGAATTTCACAACGTGTATCATGCAGGGACTATTTTAAAAAATTGGGTATTTTAACGGTGCCTAGCTTATACGTACTGGTTCTCTTAAGTTATTTTACTAAATACCTACATGAGTTTGAATCACTAGAAGAACGTAATATTAGAGAGAAGACGCGAAGAAAAACTTCCAAACAACAAATAGCACCAAAATTTAATATAGTAGAGCATTGCTGGAAGTATCAGGCTGTGGAAATATTTAATGCGTTGCCTTCTGAGCTAAAGATCTTGATTTATAACACTCACTTGTTTAAAATAAATTTAAAAGCCTTTTTAATAGAAAAATGTTTGTACAATGTATCGGAACTATTGTCACAAAATAATAAATAATAGGTATATATATATTTTTTTTTTTTGTATTTAGTATTTTTGACATAAAATTGTTTGACATTATATTGTAAATTGTTTTGACATACATTTGAAAACTATTTGACATTATATTTTAGACATTATTACATAGGATATTTATAACTTTTTGTATAATTGTATTTGATTTTGGTTTGCACGTGGACATTATACTTGAAACTGTTTGGCACTATATATAAATTTCGCTTATAATGTATGTAAATGAATAATTCTTAGTTCTTTATATTGTGTGTAGTCGTGTGTAAGTCGCATATGTAGATATTCAACACAATGTAAATTGTTTTATGAATGAAATAAATGAAATGAAATAAATGAAATGAAAACAGTTTCCTCACCGTTAGGAACTTCAAACCGCTGTCTGGTGAAGTCTGTGACGTCCTTCTCCCCACCCGATTGCGACTCACGTGGTGAGCGGCGAATGTGGCGTTATAAGTCAGCAGATTGGGATGAGATGCGCCACTTCTTTGCGTCTTATCCTTGGCAGCAGGTCTGCTTCTCTTCTGGCAATCCGTCGAGGTGTGCGGACGCTATAGCCGACGTGGTGCGTCAAGCTATGGACTATTTTATCCCCTTCAGTGACGTGCCCGTCGGTGGTTCGGCTCGCCCATGGTTTAACGCAGACTGTGTTCAAGCTGAGCAGCGTAAGCACACTGCATTCCTCACCTGGGTTAACCAGCACGGGCGTAGAGTAGCCAGCCTTTCGGTCTTCTATAGGATGTATTCTGGTGAGTGTGCAAGGGAATTGCATGATTTAATTCCCCCATCTCCGTTCCATCATCGTACGACCCGTCGTACGGCGAGTTTCCACCCTTGCGTTGTTGACACCACTGCGATCCGGACGAAGCGTTTTGCTTCCTCTTTTATACCGCGTACATCGAGGGACTGGAACAATTTGCCAGCGACGGTGTTTCAGTCACACTACAATTTGAGTGTCTTCAAGGCTAGAGTGAATAGGCTCTTAATAAACTAACGCGCTTTACCAGCAACGATTGCATCACTGCATCATGCGGGATTGCGGTCAAGCGCTAGTTTATAACATAAAAAAAATGTGGATAAACGCTTTGTATGATTTCCACGTGGAGCATTAAGTGGATATTTACTTTCTACACTAAGGGTTTTTTTACACGGCACCTTCTGGTGAAGTGACCTGTGATTTTACTTAATGCTATGGACAGTTCACTTCATCAAACTTTTCAAGCTATCGGCTGATCTGTGTTGGTGTTGTATATGGTAACAGGTAAGTATCCAGATCCCATGACCACTGAGTCATGCCTTTTTCTGTGAGTTAAACATACCTACCGTGCTGTGCCAGGAACCTAGAAGGAAAATATTCTTGGTGAGTTTTTACAAAGTAACTGCGAGGATATTTGTATTACTAAGGAAATAAAAGTTTTTATCAACATTTTGTGTTTAATTTCCAACAGTCCTATAAATCGATGGGAAAGGTTTTATAGGATATTGTTAAGATGCTGATAATGCCACTGCATTATCCGCATCAATATTGCTGTAATAATGCTATATTACTATTTGTAAGTATTTTGTATTGTTTGTGGTCCCATAATTAATAAAAATAAAATAAAAAATGTATACCTAGATGGGTTGTAACTGTCATTAGGCCTGTGATGATGAATACAAAGGCCAGTTCAGGGAACTCCTCAACCGTTTACAGTAATTCCCTTGTGTTTAGAATAATTAATATATACAGTATGTTCAGAAAACCCTGTCCGACCCGTGAATGTGTTGTTAGGTATCGATAACTGATTCTACTAATGGTTTTATAACCGGGCTAAACTTAAAAAAAATCCCCCTAAAAAAATAAATATTATTTAGCAAAAAAGAGGTAACTTAATAAATGTGCGTTAAGCACCCTTCCGCGGGCGGCAGGGGACGCGGCATGTGGTCGCATCGCTATTCGCTCATAATAATAGCTGTGTTGTCACTTTTTTAAAAATTATCAAATTTCGGGGAAGTTGCAATTAATTCGTGGGAAAAAAAGATTATTTCAAAATTCATTTGTATTGGGACTATGATTACGGTGCATGCATAAACTTCGGAGATATTCAAGTTTCCGCTGCGCGAACGTTTGGCCATTAGCTAGTTTTCATATAAAGCGCTTACATAGAGAGCTGTAGATTTTTACATACTTTGTTTTGAATTTGTGTATATTTGTTTAAAAAACAGATTTAGAAAAAATCGTAAGGCTTAAAAGATAAAAATATAAACGTAAAATACGCTTATTTGGTCTTAGTTCTTAAAGTATGCACTTTGGGGTCTAGATTTTCACGTTTATACAAACCTTGTAAGTGCCTGCAATATATTGCCAAGTATCAATGATGTTCTTTTAGTAAATTAACCTTTTGAACGCCAATCTACATAATACGCGATGTGTCCTCCAGCGCCACGCTACAAATGTATAACGTATCTATAGTAAAACATAGGGATGGGTTTAATGTCCTATCGACAAATAATATTATACATTTAAATTAATGTTTATTCACCAATTTACGAAGCTAAATAAAAACTGTAACCGTATTTTCATATTTTATTTTATTTCATAAAAAAATCAATATAAAAACTTTGATATATTTCCTATAATAAAGAAAAGTATTGTAAATTTATTAGACGTGTGTTCTAGAAGTTCACATCCCTATTTGTCTCCAAATGTAATCCTTTTACTTCATATCAAGTAGTTGGCGCTCGAGGCACGTCAAAATCCTTTCTGATATAAGGATGTCTTGTCGACGTATTTCTTGTCGATGTATTTCTATGGTATTTATTTTTATATTCACTGTGGTCGAGTTACACGTGCATAAACTCAACCGATTCCTGCATAATTTATTTCTTTTAGTTACAACAAATACAATTAATAGAAGCTAAATACGTGATTTTCTACATTTTTTAAAGTTCCGTAGCCAAATGGTAAAAAACGGAACCTTTACAGATTCGTCATGTCTGTCTGTCCGTCCGTATGTCACAGCCATTTTTTTCCGAAACTATATGATCTATAGGTACTGTTGAAACTTGGTAGGTAGATGTATTCTGTGAACCGTATTAAGGTATTGATGCAAAAATAAAAATAATAATAATAAAGATTGGGGGCTCCCCATACTTAGAACTGAAACCCAAAAATATTTTTTTTTTCTTCAAACATACGTTTGCGGTATGTATGGATAGGTCTTCAAAAATGATATCGAGGTTTCTAAAATATATTTTTTTCTAAACCGAATAGTTTGCGTGACAAACGCTTCCAAAGTGGAAAAAGTTGATCCCCCCCCCCCCCCCCCCCACCTCTAACTTCTACAATAAGAAAATGAAAAATCTAAAAAAAGATATGATGTACAAGTACATACATTACTATACAAACTACTAACGAAAATTGTTTTGAACGAGATCTCGTAAGTAGTTTTTTTTTAATACCTCGTAAATCGCTTATTACCGCGTAATCTTTCATACAAATAACTTTAATCCTTTAATTTCATAAATCAATGGTACGGAACCCTTTGTACGTGAGTCCGACACGCACTTGGCCGATTTCTTTTTATTAAAATTACTGTTTTACACAGATGTTACATACCTATTTTGAATGGTTTCGCAAAATACTCGCAATTATTTTTCTGGTTTGTACAAACTAATAGAAAACGGAAAAAAAATCCTGAAACGGAAGTTGACGACTTAACGGAATGTTAAGACGACGGCCTATTTCAAAATTCAGATTCAGACTTGAAGAACTCGCAATAATTCGTCATATTCACCCTCACAATTTTTTTTTTTTAAAACACGTGCGTCAACTGAAAACAACAACAAGATGTAAACATTGCACTACACTAAAATGCACAAAGTCACTATGACCTTGAAACCTGTCCGCTTATGACGTTACAGAGTTACTTCTATACAAGTCGGTGGCGTGTGGGGAGTGACAAATAACTAACTTTGTAGGGATGGGATTTTCAAACGGTGTTTCACTATCGACAATGATTAGAAAACCTATTTATTATTGATTAAGGTGAATAAAACCTAGTTTATAGTTTACAATATTTATAAAATATTATTTATTCACGTCATTTTCTTGCAATAATAGTATTTATGATCATTTCGACGAGATGAAATATAGCGAGGTCTTCATCGTGTCCCATCATTGGCTTACTTGATATCAAGTAATTGGCGCTGGGGGCATTAAAATATATTCTGGCGTTTTTGTTTCTATTGAAAATAAAACTAATAAGAACTTATTATGCGTGAAAAAGTTAAAAATATGGTTGATAACAGGACAATTTTCCATAAAAATAAAATAAAAGGTCTTGTAAAAGTCTTAAATTTATTTTATACTGTGATTACTTCTAATCAAGTAGTGGCGCTGAGGGCACGAAAATCTCGAACTTGTATAGAAGTGATTGGCGTTCAAAAGGTTAAAGAGTTATAGGACAATTTACCATGACATAATCACTCTTTACAAAGCAGTCAAATATCACGACATTCTAAAGGAATTGCATGGTAAAATGTATGCCAATAATTAGTGTATTCATTCAACTATTCACATGCAAAATTTCATGTCATTAAATTCAGTAATTAAAGAAAAACAATTATAATACTGACGAAGCATCGAAAACCTATATAACCCGACCAAGTTCGGATAGCTATAAAAAAGCGGCCGTGCAATATATTTAGGTAACATCCCAAAATTTACAGTATAATACCGGTATTGTATAGGTGATAACAAAATTGTTTCGATATAATATAAAGGTCATTTATTTTTGTACACCTATTTTTTTAAATGTATTTGACTATGACAAAGTAGGTACTATTTACGTAGTTATTTTATTTAAGTATGCGCTTGAGACTTCAGATATAATCTAGATATATTAATTTAGGCAAATAAAATTGATACAGCTAATTTCTATTGAAGATTTCACGCATCAGGATTCTTACTGTAGACCCCCCAGGGATATTAAATAATTACCACAGGTAAGTACTACTGTTTAGGTAAATATTTATCATATTGTAGCTTATAACACTTTTTAACCAATGCACTAGACGAGCGTTCCCCTTTGCAAATTTAGTGGATCAAAAGTAATACTTGAGCATTACTTAAAACTAGTTTTAACCTATCAAAAGGCTTCAAACAAGACTTAAGTAAAGCTGGAGTTTTGAGTGGCGTTCTGTAATACGGACCTTACTATTGTAGTTATGAATTGATCAAAAATATTCTAGTGTGAAACAATAGACAACGCGCTGCGCGCAACGAGCGTTAGGCGGCTTCCCGCTTGAAACAGTACTTCCATCCTTGAAGAAAAGAGAGGGCAATATGTTTTCATTAGCCGCGGCCCGCGCGTATTCATTTGCTGTTGTACTTGAACCTGATTAATATATCTAGATTATATCTCAAGTCTCAAGCGCATACTTAAATAAAATAACTACGTAAATAGTACCTACTTTGTCATAGTCAAATACATTTAAAAAAATAGGTGTACAAAAATAAATGACCTTTATATTATATCGAAACAATTGTGTTATCACCTATACCAATTCAATACCGGTATTATACTGTAAATTTTGGGATGTTACCTAAATATATTGCACGGCCGCTTTTTTATAGCTATCCGAACTTGGTCGGGTTATGTAGGTTTTCGATGCTTCGTCAGTATTATAATTGTATTTCTTTAATTACTGAATTTAATGACATGAAATTTTGCATGTGAATAGTTGAATGAATACACTAATTATTGGCATACATTTTACCATGCAATTCCTTTAGAAAGTCGTGATATTTGACTGCTTTGTAAACAGTGATTATGTCATGGTAAATTGTCCTATAACTCTTTAATTACTAAAAGAACATCATTGATACTTGGCAATATATTGCAGACCAACCACCCCAAAGTGCATACTTTAAGAACTAAGACCAAATAAGCGTATTTTACGTTTATATTTTTATCTTTTAAGCCTTACGATTTTTTCTAAATCTGTTTTTTAAACAAATATACACAAATTCAAAACAAAGTACTTATGTAAAAATCTACAGCTCTCTATGTAAGCGCTTTATATGAAAACTAGCTAGGCCAAACGTTCGCGCAGCGGAAACTTGAATATCTCCGAAGTTTATGCATGCACAAATTTTATTCATACATACACAATTACACACAAATACACACTAATTTTTGGACACATCTCTTTTTTCGAAAGTCAACGGATTAAAAAAAGTTCCGCCAGGACAACGTTCGCCCAGCGGAATCAGTATTTTGTGAATTTCTCCACAATGGCTGCGTGCACAAATTTTTTTTTTACCATACACAATTATACGACGTCATACACTAAATATCTGTATATTTAAAATTTTTAAATTGAACCACATTCCGCTGCGCGAACGCACACCTATGGAGCGGGCTATGTTGGGAGTCTCTCTGAAGAACCGCATCAGAAATGAGGTGATCAGACAGAGGACCAGAGTCACCGATATAGCTGTGAGGATTAGCAAGCTGAAGTGGCAATAGGCTGGTCACATATGCCGCAGGACCGTCAACCGTTGGGGTAAACGAGTCCTCGAGTGGATACCGCGTCTCGGCAACCGTGGTGTAGGACGCCCTTGGGCGAGATGGAGCGACGACATCAAAAAGTTGGCTGGTAGTGGCTGGCGGAGAACTGCTCAGGATCGAGCTTGTAGGCGTGCCATGGGGGAGGCCTATGTCCAGGAGTGAACGAGTAGAGGCTGATGATGATGATGATCATGATGATGAATCGCGTCATGTGTAACAATGTTCATACAGTCATTTTGACCTCGTAGAAATTTTATAGAAATCGGTTCAGTGGTTTCGTTTTTAAACCAAAATTACAAGTAAAAATTACATTAATCAAAATTACGTGGTTTTCTTACAGGCTTTTTCCCAACTATATTAACATCAGCATTCATTCTGCCCGGATGCAGCTGAGCAGTATTTTTCACAACACAAAAGTGTAAAATAAAAAAAAAAAATAGAAAAAAAACAACCGTCTTCCAAAAAACAATACAAAGTGAAAAATAACTAATTTCGGAAGTCGGTGTATCTTTGGTATTAGTATATTCGTTTTTAGGAACAAAAAAAAGTACTTACTGTAGTACGAGATTGTAGCGCGTAGGTCGTGTCGCGTAATTAAAACTCAGATAAATCGAACTTTGTGTATTGCACGAATGTAAAAGAGTAGGTACAATGTAATTGACGTGTACAATGACGCGATACAAGAGTGTGATCAAGGAATGGACTGTAATGTAATAATGATGTAGAATATAATAATAATGATGTATAATGATGTTGTGTCTTACAAGCTATGCCCTCACTTAAATACTATCTCTAAATAATAGTGGGGTAACCAATAGCAAATCAGCTTGCTGTCCTGCGATGTCCACGCGGTGTTGCGTGCGTTCTTGATGCTGATTCGTTGATCGAGGCCGGCCACGACGTATGATTGGTTGATGTAGAAAGCGCGCCAGTTCAGTCTTCACGTGCTAGACGACTCACTATAGTTCCCACGGACATTGACCGTTGGTCCTGCAGATGTGTTCCGGAGTGAGATTTATGAGAACCCTCGCTGTGGGAGTCAGGGTCGCAGGGACGCGCGCCATGACTTCCGCGTTTCTGTGTGATTTACAGTCGACCTTTGTGTAGCGGGTAAGAGGACATGTGTGGCATTTGTACAATGCTACAATACTCCCCCCTTTAGCGACCTCCCCCCTTTAGCGAAGCGTACGTAGCGTGCAGGCGTCTTGACGATCCTGCCTGATCTGGTACGTTGTTCCCTCGTATGCGGGTCTGGAAGTAGGCTGGATTGCTCATCTGTGGTAGCTGCAGGTGCTTGATTGGTCTCGCTGTTCGTATGCCTGGGATCATCTTCTGTGTTGATTGTATACGCAGGCTTGAGGCGATCAATCGATATATTGCTAATTCGTCCTGGTAATTGGATTGTAAAGGACTTTTCTTTACGTTCGATGATCTTGTATGGACCTTGATATGGATGCTGCAGAGGTTTGCGGACGGTGTCATCGCGTACAAACACGTGGCTACTTGTTTGTAGGTCGTTGTGGACGAACATACATCGCTTATTTGCATGCGATTTGTATGTAGGTGTGAGCTTCGTGATAACTTCTTGCAGGTGATTGACGTAGTCGTGGTCCATTTTCGGTGTAGCAGGTGTTGGTGATATGAAATCGCCTGGTAGGCGTATTGCTTGACCGTAGGTGAGTTGCGCTGCGCTTGTGTTTGAGTCGGAGCGGATAGCGGCTCTGAGACCCATTAGAACAGCAGGCAATTCGTCGATCCATTTGTTGCTGTTTTCTAGCCTAGCCATGAGTGCGGCTTTTAATGTCCTGTGCCAGCGCTCGACGATTCCGTTACTCTGCGGGTGGTATGCAGTAGTACGGGTTTTTTCTACACCGAGTAATTGAGCGAGGTCTCGGAATAGTCGACTTTCAAACTGTCGTCCTTGATCAGTAGTGATTCTTGTTGGACAACCGAAACGAGATATCCACACTTCGTAAAGTTTTCTTGCGACGATTTCAGCGGTTGTCTCTTGAAGTGGTACAGCTTCAGGCCATCGTGTGCACCGGTCGATCATCGTGAGCAAGTATTTGTGTCCACATGCTGACGTCGGTAGCGGTCCAACGATATCAACGTGAATATGTTGAAATCGTTCGCTCGGTGGGAATGTTGCGATGCCACTATGATTGTGTCGCTGTACTTTGGAGAGATGACACGACTTGCATGTCTTAGTCCACTGGCCGATGTCGGTATTCATTGACGGCCAAAAGAATCGCTCTTGCATCAGCTTCCGTGTGGATCGTACTCCTGGGTGGCTTGGGCTGTGCACGGCGTTGAAAGCTATGCGACGAAAATCAGCTGTTAAGTAGGGACGAACATGTGACGTTGATGTTTCGCAGAATATTGGCTTGTTAGTACCCGGTAAAATGATTTTCTTGAGTTGTAAGTTGGTCTGTTGAGACAATGTCGGGATACAACTGTCGTTTTCTTGAGCTTGGGATAACTCGTCGTAGTTGATAGGTGATGGCACGTCGATGGTTTCGACGCGTGATAATGCATCTGCTACAACGTTCTGAGCTCCGCTCACGTGTCGAATGTCAGTAGTGAACTCGCTGATAAACAGTAGCTGCCTGATTCGCCGTGGTGTGTCGTTATCGGAAGGAGGCTTACGAATTGCGTAGGTCAGCGGTTTATGGTCAGTGTAAATCACGAGTTCTTTGCCTTCAAACATCTTTCGGAAATGTTTTATTGCCATATGTATTGATGAGAGCTCCCGGTCGAAAGTCGAGTACTTCTTTTGTCTTTCCGAAAAATTTTTAGAAAAAAATCCAAGCGGCACCCATTGTTCTTTGTTTTGCCTTTGTTGTAGAGATGCCCCGGCGCAGGTAGCTGAGGCGTCCGAAAAAATAGCGATTTGGTCCTCTGGCAAACTGGATGGGTAAGACAATAAATCAGCGTTTATTATGCTTTCTTTGCACAATACTCAAAAGCCTTTGTCGATTGATTGTCCCATTTACTTCCGTCTTGTCTCGTTTTTTTGAATTATGAAGGAACGCATTGAGCGGTGATTGAATACTGGCTGCGTTTGGAACACTGTCTCGGTAAAAATTTATGGTTTCGGGTTTTGGGTACTCTGTGATTGCTTTGACTTTGTCTTGAAGTGGTTTGATTCCCTTGCTTGATACTTCATAACCTAGGAACTTGACGGTTTCGCTGCCGAAAACACACTTAGAGGGATTTATAGTGACACCATACGTGTCTAATCGGCGTAAAACTTCCTGCAGATCTCCGATGTGGCTTGCTTCATTTTCAGATGCAACGATAACATCGTCGATGAATGGGAACGCGTAATCTATTCCGTTGAGTACTTCGTTTATGAATCGTTGGAATGTCTGTCCAGCGTTCTTGAGACCTGGGCACATTCGTGGAAATTCGAATAAACCGAATGGTGTAGTGATCGCTGTCTTCTCGATATCAGGTTCGAAGATCGGTAATTGAGAGTAGGCTCGGTTTAAATCGAGAGTGCTGAAGATTTTCTTGCCGTGAAGTAGGTAGGTAAAATCTTTGAGGCGTGGGACTGGATAGCGATCGGGTTTGGTGACGTCATTGAGTCTTCTGTAGTCACCACAGATGCGTAAGTCGCCGTTTTTCTTAGGAACGACGTGTAGCGGACTGGACCAAGGGCTTTTGCTTGGTCGGCAAATTCCTTGCTGCATCATGAGCTCGAATTCTTTCTTCACGGGCAGGTAGCGATGTGGAGGAAGAAGTCTGCACTTGTTGAACACTGGTGGGCCAGTAGTTTCGATGTGGTGTTCTACCCTGTGTTTGGGAGTATCCTTCATGCTTGATGGTCGCAGGATATCAGGAAACTTACTGAGGAGCTGGTGATACGGCTGTTCCATGTCGATACTTCGAACTGTAGGTTCGGCGGAACGAATGACTGATGCTCTGACGGTCATGTTGGTAACTTTGTCGACGAGACGTCGGCCGGCTATGTCGACAAGCAGTTGATGACGCTTCAGAAAGTCTGCACCGATGATGGGTTTGCTGACTGCAGCGACGATGAATTTCCAGGTGTACGGCCGTCGTAGGTTGAGGTCCAGTTGTAGGGTTTTCTCTCCGTACGTTGGAATGATCTTGTTGTTTGCTGCGTACAAACAGAAATCGGTTTGTTTTGCTTTTCCGCCTTTTGTCCTCGGTATCACGGAAACGTTTGCGCCCGTATCAATTAGAAATGACAGACGCGAATTCCTATCAGTTATGAATAGGCGGTGAGAAGTGTTGTTCGCGTCAGTTGCCGCCTCAACCGACGCAGGCGTTAGTTTTCCGACTGGGCACTGTCGTTGTTGAAATTGCACGGACGTGTACATTTCCGCGCCTCGGTGCCGTACTTGCGATGATAATAACAGATAAGTGATTTTTCTGAATACTTGCGGTTGCTATTATCGTTGCTTGTTGAACGCGATCTTGAACGCCATCTGTCGAATGATCTGTGTGATCGTGGTCTGGATTCCTGCCTGTTCTTGAGTTCTGCCAGCTCCAGAGATAACTGCCTTATTTGGTCGTGAAGGACAGCCACATCGCTCGTGCGTGAAATCTGCGCGACCTGGTTAGGTTGCGCGATACTGTCCATTACACTGTCTGCTACTTGCGATAACTTTTCCAAATCCGTAGTGTTGCTCACGGTGAGGACAGCTCGTACTGAGGGTGGAAGTAGCCGGGTCCACATGATGCGCAGTGTACCGTCTGGTATTTTCTGTCCCGCTAGTTCCCGCATTTTTCGCAACAGCTGTGAGGGTTTCTGATCTCCGAGTTCCATCTCATCCATCAGCTTCTGCAGCTTCCGGCTCTCGGATTCCTCGTAGACGCTGATGAGTCGGGACTTCAGGGCTTCGTACTTGTTTTCAATGGGCGGTTTGGTTATAATATCACTTACTTGCTGAAGTGCGTCCAGGCCTAGTCGGGCGATAGCTGCTTGATAGCGCGCGTCATCACCTTGCCTCTGTGGCGCCATTACCGCTTCGAAGTGTGTAAACCATAGTCTGGGATACGCCGGCCAAAAGTCAGACAGCCGTGCTTGTAGTGTGAGCGTGTCGACTTGCCCTCCTACCTGTGTTGCGTTGCTGGTCGCCATCCTGATTACTCTTCTGGTGTATCACGCAGCAATACCGTGAATATAGCCTCTTGAAATCCTAGTGGTGAGACCCGCTTGTGGGAAGCCACTAGAATGTGCTAATCACGAGTATCGTCTCGTCTGTCTTGATTCACGTCGCTTAGGTCACCACTGTAGCGCGTAGGTCGTGTCGCGTAATTAAAACTCAGATAAATCGAACTTTGTGTATTGCACGAATGTAAAAGAGTACAATGTAATTGACGTGTACAATGACGCGATACAAGAGTGTGATCAAGGAATGGACTGTAATGTAATAATGATGTAGAATATAATAATAATGTTGTATAATGATGTTGTGTCTTACAAGCTATGCCCTCACTTAAATACTAACTATCTCTAAATAATAGTGGGGTAACCAATAGCAAATCAGCTTGCTGTCCTGCGATGTCCACGCGGTGTTGCGTGCGTTCTTGATGCTGATTCGTTGATCGAGGCAGGCCACGACGTATGATTGGTTGATGTAGAAAGCGCGCCAGTTCAGTCTTCACGTGCTAGACGACTCACTATAGTTCCCACGGACGTTGACCGTTGGTCCTGCAGATGTGTTCCGGAGTGAGATTTATGAGAACCCTCGCTGCGGGAGTCAGGGTCGCAGGGACGCGCGCCATGACTTCCGCGTTTCTGTGTGATTTACAGTCGACCTTTGTGTAGCGGGTAAGAGGACATGTGTGGCATTTGTACAATGCTACAAGATCAAAATGAAAGTATGAGCAATGCCTAGACACGAAGCGAGTACGCAACTTAAAAACAGTTTCTTGATTTTAATTGATTGTTGCATAAGCGTGACGAGTAGGTAGTGTTTGTCCTATAATAAAATTCAATACTGTAAATTGTTGAGGAATTCCCTCGAATGCCTATAGTCTTCATCATCAGATTTACTACACACCATCATTTTAACCCATATAGGTGCAAAGTTCTCATCAATAAAAATGTATTAAGTCCAAACACGAGGTACCTACTGTTAACCATTGAAGAGTTCCCTGAACTGGCCTTTGTTGAAGTGAAACTTCTTTATCGGCATTGGAAAAAATTTACCGTCACATTTTTCGGTTACGCGCCATCTTTTTATTAATTTTTTTTTTTTACTATATTTACCCACCTCGAAGTCCTTCCCCATATCCCTACCTAAAATCCCGAATATCTCGGAAACGGCTGGGAATTTCAAAATTCTGACAAATTACCAACCCCCCCCCCCCCCCCTTACTAATCCCCCTCCCAGCCGGAACCTATATTCAGACAGGACCCCTAGACCCCCCTGAGTTTGGGCTCTTCGGATTCGGGCGGAAGAGCCCAACATTCTGGCCCCGGGGGATTCCGCATCCCGCACCCCGCGTTTCGCGTTCCACACTGACTCACCTGGTGCTGGCGCGTGCAATTGTTGGGACATACATGGGCTGTATCTTTAGGTTAGTTAAGTTTTAAATTTGGTGTTGTATTTAGTCGTGGACCGTCCCCCTATTGGGGACGCTAAGTTTTAATCTTTATTACTGTTATTTTACGCGCCACGCGCGTTACGCGCCTTCTTTTTCTAAGAAGTTTCACTTCTTACGTGTGTACACTAGTACACGCACACATTTTTTTTTTTATCACCAGAGCCTTCATGAAAGTCATAACCCATCTTTTGAAAAGTTCTTATCAATACAAATTAATCAATCACAAACTTAAGGTAGCTGCTGTGAATTATTAAGGAGTTCCGTTGACTGTCTAGGGTCTTCATCATCAGATCAACTGCAGACCTTCATTTTAACCCACATAGGTGTAGTCTTTTTTTTTATATTTATAAACTAGCGCTTGACCGCAATCCCGCCTGATGGTAAGCAGTGATGCGATCGTTGATAGTAAAGCGCGCTAGTTTATTAAGAACCTATTCACTCAGAAAAACTGAGCGAATAGGAAGAAAGACGGCAGTTGAGCGAGGTGATGCAATGTTAAACCCAACAACACGACCCAACGATGCTGCGTCGGAGGGAGATTGATCTGAAGACCCTCCAGGACCAAACTCCCAACACAACAATATTTGGCGAATCGTACCCGGCACATATCGCAACACAACTGCTCAGACCCGTCCTCCGTACGGCTTCACCAGACATCATGCCGGAACACGACGAATCGCTTGGCGACAAGACTTTGTCTGGTCGGTGGTAACTTCTGCCGGCATTCTTCTTCTTCATCAATATAAATGAATTAAATCCAAACACAAAGTAACTACTGTAAATCTTTGAGGAGTTCCCGGAACTGGCCTTTGTTTTCATCATCAGAGCCTTAATGACAGTCACAACCCATCTTGGTGAAAAGTTCTTATTAATACAAATTAATCAAGCACATACTCAAGGTAACTGCTATGAATAGTTGAGGACTTCCTTCGACTGTCTCCCGGCTTCATCACCAGACCATTATCAAATTGTAGTTCTTTGAAATACTTAATGAAAATACTTAGAAATGCACTAGTCGCCCCTACGATTCTTGGAAGTTCCTCTTCATTTCTCTAGTCTTCTATCATCAGATCCTGACTTGGTGACTATGGGACCAATTAGAAAGTTTACCTTTTCAAACAAAAAAGAATTTAGCAAATCAGTCCAGGTGTCTCAGATTAATATCTAAGATTAATAAAGTGAACATACATAAAAAACAAAACGGCTGCTTAACCAATCGCTTCGCGCCCTTGGCAAATGCTGCGCCCTGATTGTCCCATTTGAATTGGATCAACAACTGCTCAGACGCCAAAAAGGTGGATTTGTATAAAACAGCCCTTAATTATTGTTATTGCTTATTATTATTCAACGTGACACATGTGGCTCCGAATGGAGCTACATATTTATGGACAAATGGCAACGGATCAACAAAAGGCCCCCGGATCAACAAGTGAAAATGGATCAACAAATTACTACCTATACGGCACGTCTGAGCCACAAAGTGCCCAAAGGGATATCTATATATATGTGTGTACAATATATACATGTATACACATATACATATATTAAATTTCTATAAATATTTAAATTTATTTCATGGTTTCATTGTTAAATTAATATTTTTGCATAGATCTTCTATTTTAATTGAAAAAAAAAAAAAAAAAAAAACTCGTAGACCTTGTAGTACCAAGCTCGCGCCACGGGCGCCTCTGTGCTTATATCCCCCACTTAACTTCCGTTCGCCTTGCCCGATCACTTTTCGTAACGCTTACGTCACGCGTTCGCCAGCTTACTCCCCAAGTCAAGCGTGCGTAAAGAAGTTTCACTTCAAAAAAAAAAGAACTCGCTTGACCTCATGCATGACCTTCCACACTTGCATATGGTTAGTGCCTAGCTCTCGTGTCACAGTGGGGTCCTCGTTGAATAATTCGAGCACCTGATTTTCAATATCCGGATCGTGAATGCGTTGTTTCCCTACACCAGCGACCACACCATGACCTACAATAACACTGCGCGTTACGTAGTCGCGATTGTACAGACGTTGTAACGCACAATCACACGGGACCGGGGATTTCATAGTCTCTACGAGCTTCACTCACATCCAGACACATCAGCATTTTAAATTACCTACGTTAAAAAACGAATTGATCACACAATACACCAAACGTCTATACGGAAGCAATGTTTACGCGAAACTGATAATAATTCCAAGTAAAATGATTTTTGTTTCATAAAAATAATAGGTACACAGGTGGTATTCTTTGAGTAGGGATGTGTAAGTGTTCAAAATATTGACGGATCGATATACGATCTTAACTGTTATGGTATCGATTTAGTATTGCAAATCTCATGCATGGATTCAATATTTCACAAAACTCAATAACATGCCAGCCAAAGTTTTAATTACAGTTTCTGTCTGAATGTCGATGATATTGACAGTTAAAATGCTTTACATTGCTTATAATACATTACTAAAAGAGTATTTCATAAGACATACTCCTTTCTGTTTACTAATAGGTACTTGTGTTATAATATTGTTAATAGTAATTTATCGATATGAAACGAAAGTACTTTTACCATTAGGTAATCTGTTTTTGCAATAAATCATTCAACCAGCATTGTTTTACACTAAAATTATACCAACTGCGGTCCAAACGATCCCAACTAGTCACAATCATTTCACAAAAATGTGTTCACCTATTAGGCTGCAGGTACTAGTTTCGATTAATAGCGATAAAAAACGTCATTACGCAAAAAATAGTACATCCCTAGTTTCTTCTTTGAGGACGCCGAAAAGCTCGCGCGGCGGCTTCACAGACGAGCGCCGCAAAACATCGAGCATAAATTTATGCAATAATATCCAATAAAGAATCACGATTTTACCGCCGAAAATGGTGATATCACGTTTTAAAATTTTACCTAATTTTGAGGAAGTTGGAGTTAATTCGCGAAAAAAAAAGATTATTTCAAAATTCATTAATATTGTTACTATGATGATTATGTAAAATTTTATATTTTATTTGGTAATTTGTTTACCTAACCTTTATTATCCTTATGGGTCGGACAGGGTTTTCTTAACATACTGTATAAATTACATTTTTAAATATTTCTACATAAAAAATATTTTTTTTTTTTTTAATAATTATAAACTAGCACTTGACCGCATTCCCGCCTGATGGTAAGCAGTGATGCGATCGTTGATGGTAAAGCGCGCTAGTTTATTAAGAGCCTATTCACTCAGAAAAACTGAGCGAATAGGAAGGAAGACGGCAGTTGAGCGAGGTGATGCAAAGTTAAACCCAACAACACGACCAACGATGCTGCGCCAAAGGGAGATTGATCTGAAGACCCTCCACGACCAAACTCCCAACACAACAACATTAGGCGCATCGTACCCGGCACACATCGCAACACAACTGCTCAGACCCGTCCTCCGTACGGCTTCACCAGACATCATGCCGGAACACGACATATCGCTTGGCGGCAAGGCTTTGTCTGGTGAGTGGTAACTTCTGCCGGCGGCCGATGTTATGGCCTACCACATTTAAAAATGTAAAAAATAGCAGCCCATCGGTATCGGGGACAGGGTCCAAGCTACCGGCGGTCAGGGCTCCAGAGAGAGGAACTTCCTGACAATGCGAGCCGTGTCCAGAAGTACAGCTTTCTGAATCAAGTTTTGATCCAGCTGCCTAACGACAGCCTCCTGAGGTGTTGGTCGAGACTCTTGGCTATTAAGCCATTGGCTGTCACGACTATCGGTACAATGATTGCTGAATCCACCTTCCACATGTCGACAACCTCGTGAGCCAAGTCAAGATACTTGATTTGTTTATCTTTATCGGCTTTCACGAGGTTCTCATCATGCGGGATAGTTATGTCAACAATCATTGCACGCCACTCTGATCGATCCACCATCACTATATCAGGCTTATTGGCAACAATAGTCCTGTCTGTGATGATGGATCGATCCCAGTTTGTACTGCTCCCAGCTCTCGAAAATGACCATATCACATTGTTGTGATATGGCCATTTTCGAGAGCTGGGTCGGGCACATACCTGTAGTACGGCACCTCCGATTCCACAAGGTTGTATTTGAGAGCAAGTTGTTGATGGATTATCCTGGCTACAAGGTTGTGTCTATCCAAGTATTCTCCGTAAGCCAGACGAGAACACCCAGAGATAATATGCCTTATTGTTTCCCCCGGCCGGTGACATGCCCGACAGATGTCAACTGTGCCGTCTTTCACAATCTCCGGTAATTGTTCGTCATCATAACTTCGTTCATAATTGCACAGACAAAACCTTCGGTTTCCCCAAAAGGGTCACCGAAACGTAGCCAGGCTACGGACGCTTGTATATCTACATCATTCCCGTGTAGGGCTCGGAAAAAGCGTCCGTGAAGCTCTTTGCTCTTCCATACCTCCATGCGATCATTTTGTTGTTGTCATTTTGTCATGATGACATGATCATTTATGATCATGTTAAGCACTACTAGTTTGCGCCTGCAGTTCTCTTTAGCCAAGGAAAGCGGAGTGAGGCCCTTGTCAACCTCGACCACATCTCGATGCATCCCCACGTCGGTTTCTAGAAAATATTCCCTGAGACTGCATATCTCGCGATTGTGGAGGGTCTTAGCGTTTAAAAAGCCACGACCTCCACATTTTCGCGGAATATACAGCTTCATAACCGATGACCGTGGGTGATGCAATCAATTTGCAGTCAGCAGCGTACGGACCCTCTGATTCAGGGCATCAAGTTTGGTTTGAGTCCATTTGTGTATGCCGAAAAAGTACATCAATACCGGCATGACCCAACCGTTGAAAGCGCCCCTTGTTTCCGCCTGATAGAAGATTATTAAGTACTTTTTTCAGGCGGCCAAAGAAGCGTTCCTTCAACGATTGCTCCATGTCGGTAATATTGATCCAACGCTTCCGACATACCCAAATACTTATAGGTTTCGGATGCCGAGAGGGCTCTAATGTTTATGGAACTCGTGAGTTGGGTTCCCACGGATTCCACAATCTCTCCTCGCTTTACATGCATGTTCGCACTTTTGTCCACACCAAATTCCATCCTGATGGAGCTACTGAAAGTTTCAGTAATTTTCAGTAGCTCCTTCAGTTGTGAATTGTTGGCTGTCCTCCATGTCCTCATACACGTCATCAGGAAGGTGCGCAGAGTTGTATCCACTTTATACAAATCGAACACCCGCATGAGCCATGTATGTGGCACTGAGTCATAGGCCTTCTTGTAATCTATCCAACATGTCGATAGATCCTTTCGGGAATGACGAACTTGTTGGCTAATGGCCACATCAATGAGGAGTAGCTCCTTAGTACCTCGGGACCTGCTCCTACATCCATTTTGAGAAGCAGATAAGATGGAGTTGATGTCAATATGTTTGTTAATTTTAGTTTTCAAAATGGATGTAAGAACTTTATAGACCGTCGATAAACAGGTGATCGGCCAATAATTTTTGGGTTCCACGGTGCTACCAGATTTATGGAGCAGGTGGGTTATTCCAGTAGTTAGGAACTGGGGTAACGAACCAGACACTAAAGCAGTCTGGAAATGAGATGCCAAGCGAGCGTGTGACCTTGGAAACCATTTTATCCAAAAGTTATGCAGCCCTTCCGGTCCTGGACACTTCCAGTAAGGTAACGGACGCACTGCACGAGCTACATCTTGGGGGCAGATGGTAATAGTCCCCATTTCAGGTATTGGATCGCAGGCTCGCTCGACAACCCGAGCTCAGTCACCTTCAGTGTGACTGACAGGTACCGACCAGATACTGCGCCAGAATCAACACATGGCATCATCATCCGGTAGGCACGTATCAGCTACACATTGTTCTGGTCGTTCCCAGCCCCTATAAACCCACCTTTCATTGGTCTGGAAGGTGCGATTCTGGGTATATCGTTCTACTCGTCGTTTATATCGACGAATACGGTTTGCCCATGCATACACTTTCTGCTTCAGGAAGTCGATGCGCTCCGTGACGCGGGCCATATAATCCCGAGGACTGGTATTTGTACCTGAGAATGCCCGCCTCACAAAACATATCACTCTAGGACGAGTATTACCCTCCCTGAAGCAGGTTAGTTTACCGATGAGTGCTCTGGCCCCACCAATACGACATTCATTCTTGTGCTGCCAAGCTGGTACTACTGGCTTCGGTCGTGTAGCTCTAGAGTCACTAGAACATTTGACATGAGCTATACGACAAGCTGCTACAGCTGCACAGTACAGGATTGAAAAAGTATCAGTGAGGTCCTCGCAGGTATCAAAATAATTTGATAACTGCACATCCAGAGCAGGCATCAGTGCCCCTTTTCTGTTATGCATGGGCAAACGTGGCAGGCGAGGTCAGAGTTCTGCCGACATGTAACGATATTCCCGAATCGCAGCCTCCAAAGCATTCCTTAATTCCTCATTGTACTGGGTACTTACATTTGTAGCCCTATCATTACTCCCCTCGTCAGCATAGTTTGTTGGCTGCGGTGGTATCTCCGCAGTCTGCGACTGGCGAGCGATGACACGGCTGCTCTGCATTTCATTTCGCAAGCGATCAAGCACAGCATCATCCAATGTATGATTACGCTGGATAACCCGTACCTAATCCGTCAGTCGTGGTGCCGAAACGTTGACAGCCGATTCAAGCACCTGAAACAGAGAAAGCATTCGAACACGGTACGCGGTCAGGTTGTTTCCTCCCTCTGTAGCCCCATAGTATGAGCGTATGACATTTTCATTGATGGATTGTGTCCATCTCATGCGCTGCACACTTCCGCCGGGAGCTGGGACCCTGCCAGAAGCCGATGGGCCTCGAGGTCCTAAGCGGTCCGGCGGCCGGCGTCCTCCCCGTCGGCGAGCAGGTGCTGGCTTCGTCGGCGGAGAGAAATAGGTACTCGTCGCTTGAGGTCGACGCAACTGCCGCGGCCGGAGTCGTCACAGCGCTTACAGTGGCGCTGGAGACCGGCGGCGGCAAGTATTATTATTATTAAAGCGAGTAAATGCGTTTAAGAAAAAATCGACGCATTTTCCCAGTTTTATGACATCGCTTCCGATGTAATAATTATTCGGTATTTATTTATAATTTATTGAAAGATTTGTATACAATACCTACTTATAAAAATTACGACAAAATGATGACTTAATATAAATTCATTTCAACCTTCAAACATCATAGGTTTAAAACTTATTTAATGAAGACGCGTTTGCCTCAATACGGGAAAATGCGTCTAAAATTACTGTTTTAAAAAAAAAGTGTCTAATAACTCATATTAACTGTAACTAATGAAAGAAATAATTTACTAAGGTTGTACACAGATAATTTCTTCAAACATTTACATTAAGGGTTTTTTAAATAAATTTATAATTAGTGTGTTATGTTTTTAAGCTATTGCATAGCTTCTATCGCGGGCCTTGAACGCGGGGACCGAATCCAGAAATTCCGTAACGAAAAAACCTCACGCTCCCCACTCCGACGGGCACGGAGGTGTGGCTTGAAGGCCGTACATCGTCTAACGTCGTTTCAGTTCGGCAGTCTTCGGCACGGTATGTTTGAGTGCGTGCGACTACATCTTTTGAAAACAATTTATAGATTTTCAAAAAGAGCATGCATATTGCAGGGCGCGAACTCAGTTCTACACACTTGCCATGTTACTGATAGTCGCGATGTGCTAAACTTGCGATTAATTTTCTCTCTGAAATAGGTCTTCTATAGAGATATGTCATAGACGTCATCGACGTTGTCATGGCTACCTTAAAAACTTTTCATATAATTAAT
Organism: Sesamia inferens; assembly: GCA_037179545.1. NCBI lineage: Eukaryota > Metazoa > Arthropoda > Insecta > Lepidoptera > Noctuidae > Sesamia > Sesamia inferens. The sequence continues at coordinate 30,121,863 of CM073937.1, read as the reverse complement.
TATTAAGTACTTTTATTCAAATTAATTTAGTAGTGTTTTTATAAAATAGCTTTTTTTTAACGGAAAAGCTAAGATGAATGTCACGCTAATTTTTCATTGGACTTTTAAATTATTTATAGTGTTGTTTACTAAATAAAAGCGCGTGATTTTATAGAGTAAAAAGTGCTCACGCGGCCGTTTTTTCAACTGTGATTGGCGATATCCGCCATTATTGTGAAACAAAGAGATTTAAGATAAATAGAGTGGGCAATGTGTCAAAATCGCATAGAAAAACTGTGATCCCATGGCCCAGTTCCGCCATCTAGTACAATATAGCAAAATTAGATCGACCATTGGAGACATCAAATAGTAAAACTGAAATAAGTTTACATAAAATATATTCAGCTATTGCGCGGTAGGTGGCCAGTGTGGTCTATGTTGCCAGATCCGATTTAATACCCTAGTATAGTTCAAATCGGGTAAATAAATATGGAAAAGTAAACAAATTAAGTGAAACTTGTCTTGTACAGAGATCAAAAACTGTTTTAGAATTTTATTAGCTACTATTCATTTTCCGTGACACCGTCTATTGGCATTTTAGATGTGTTATGCTTACGAATTATTTTAATACTCAGTTTATTGCGATTTTTTACTATAATAGACTTTTTAGGCCATAAAGCGCATTTTGTTTTGAAATTTTTGTTTGCATTTCGTTTTTACCAAAATGATTCTTTTCTACACGTTTGTTTGCAAATATTTTTAAATGGCAATGCAAAAAACTGTGGTAGGGCTTGTATCATTTCGATATAAAATTATCGATAATATTCAAAGAAGTTACTACGACGATGTTTATTCGTATTATGATAGCTTGAAACAAAAAATTATGTAGCAGAAAAATTATAGATATGTTCAATGTTTACAAGTTTCTATTTATATAAATCTTTTATACAACGGGCGTTAAAGTTTAAATTTACCGATTAATACTGAAAATCTAAATAATTGTTTATTTTTTCATTTTTAATTAACACATTTAATCTGTAGCGGTACCTACAAACGCCACAAAATGAACGACGCGTCATACTGACGTCACACGAATTCTACATCTCGCAATCGGAGTTTACCGTGCAATTAGCATACATACAAATTGCCAATTTCAACCATCGGGCAAGTGCCCGCCAGACATAACACCCGTCTGGTTGGAGGATCCTCCCTTTTCTATGGAGGATGAGTGAGCTTTACTCCCTGTTCCTCATGCCTCCACAATGGTGACCCCGAGCATGAATACAGCGCAGCCTTCGTGCAACAACTTGAGCGTGACGTCTTCACCATCACTCCCGCAAGCTTCATCGGCGAATCACCCATCCAGCCAGCACCCACAGCTTCAACGGGTATCCTGACCACAAGCATGCAGCGACCGCGCATACCTGGTCATCACCCTCAACCTCATCAGCAACCTCGGCACAGCACACTGCACTTTCGGCCGGTCAACAAGCAGAGCCCTCTCTCCTGGTCGACGCAGCCTCAACCCGGCGCTGTACGACATCCGACGCACTGGAGTACAACGCAGCGCCCCACCACCCCGACTCACTGGGGAATCTTCAAAGACAGTTCCGACTCACCGTGAACTACGCGGCAACCGGTTCCGACTCACTGGAACCTTAGCTGGCCTAGCAAGAATCACAAGATAGAAGACTCAGCCCACTATCGACCTCCGGTCTCCGGAGGGGAGTGATGTAGCGGTACCTACAAACGCCACAAAATGAACGACGCGTCATACTGACGTCACACGAATTCTACATCTCGCAATCGGAGTTTACCGTGCAATTAGCATACATACAAATTGCCAATTTCAACCATCGGGCAAGTGCCCGCCAGACATAACACCCGTCTGGTTGGAGGATCCTCCCTTTTCTATAGTGTAGCACGGGCGCTACAAATCAATATAGTTACCAGTATTATGTATACATTGCTGCCTTCTAATAGGAAAGTCGTTTATACCTTTGCGATAGAATTCTGAGGATCTAGACTGCACAAACTGTGTGAAAGCAGAACTGTCTAATGTGTGAATTAATTGTCCAAATCACGACGAAAATGGTAGTCTGCTGGAGCAAGATCTGGCGAACTAGTTCCGTACCATTCATAATTATCTTTTAAAATGGGAGCCTTCAATATTTATTTTATTTTTAATTTGAATATATAACCAAATATTCTGTGAACCTTTTAAGCGTCTATCTGTTTCTGTTATTAATATGGAGCAAAAAATCATGTTTGTTGTATGGGAAAATATTTTATTTAAAAAAAAATATTTTTTTTTTTTTAATTTTTGCGCTTGTCATAGCGGCAACAGAAAAACTAACATAATTTCTAGAAATTTTAACTGTCTAGCTATTACGGTTCATAAGATACAGCCTGGTGACAGAGGGACAGACGAATAGTGAAGTCTCATGAATAGGGTTTGTTTTACCTTTTAGGTACGGAATCTTAAAAATCACAAAGTAGCTTGCAATCATTGTAAGAATGTATCAGTGTAAAATCAGTGTAAAATATGTACGTACCTACATATTTTATAAATATATTTCATTATAAATAAGTTATCTAATTTATGTACTTATCCACTTAACCATAAATATTATCCCAATTTTTACGACTAAGTGGAAAAGTTCTGAAATTAAAAACTTACTAATTCATTACTAGTACAAGGTACCGATCCTTTTTTTTTTAATTTGATCGACAAATCTTCTTTCTTTAAAAAGTAGATATCTTCACTTTTAAAATGCTTTGAGCATAATTTCGACGAAGTAGACGGAAGCCAATTTTCTTCTCTACGGTCTATCTGGACAAATCGTATACACTTTTCCCGTACAACATAATTTTTATTCGAAAACCTAAAATAACATAAAACCTATTCAATTTTGTTCATTAATATGACAAGATTATGTTCAAATAGAGTTACTAATAAATAAACTTGAAATATAGTAATATTTTAAGTTTATTTAGCTATATTTTAAATGTCAATAAAATATAGCTATATGTTTTCAACTTAATAAGTATTATCGATAACTAAATCGATAAACAACATTACTACATCTCTACATGAAAATAGTAAAACTATTCAACAATAGAGGGCGCTTATTACAATAATAAAAAAGTTTCTAGAACTATTTAAGATTTTTTTTAAATTTTAATTACAGACTAAATATAAATAATTCATACAAAAACATTCCGAAGTTAGGTCCAGTCATTTTACCATAACGAGATGTACAGTAACGCAAAGCGCAACAGGGCATATTTCCTTAGAAAATGTTTATTCTTGGTGGACACATGTTACGTCTTGACGCGGACACTAGACTGAGCGACTTTTAACCAAGTCGACAAAAGTATTGGCTTACAATTTTGTTCGTGATGTCCTGTCTATTGTAAATATAATTTTAATGTCTTTGTTGTGAAATATTTTTTTAAAGAATTTCTATAATTTGTTACACGTGTTATTGGCAAAATTGTGGTATCTATCCACAGGGACCAGATCAAGAGTTGAAGTTGAAGTTTTTATTAAATAAAATATTACAGAAAGATGTTGGTGAACAATGTTAATACGAGTACATTTAAGTGTACGAGTTGTAATATTGTTATCTCCGAAACGAAACAACGAAAGTTTAATAAAAATATGCTCGTCGGCTTTTTCTGAGGAAGACATTGATGAGGCAAAAAAGTTATTGTTTGTTTCTACGAAGACAAGACAAAAACATGTATCGAGGCGTAAGAACAAAAAGCAGAAAGACCTAAAATATACGATTACGGTGTTTAAAATCACGGATCCCGAACAATCCCAGTTTTTGTGGCATATGACCTTCACAAATTGCCACCAGTTTGCTTTGACTACGTAGAACGTACGTAAAGAAGTTGATGAAGGAATTATTAATTCTACGGTCAGATGTTAACGCAATCAGAAGTGATTATGTTCAGCTCGAAAATATTAAATTGATAACAAATAATTCGACACCGACGCCGTTCATCATCAACAACCTTTTTATTTATTTAATAAAAGAAAAATTTGTTTTCTTATCGGTCACCAAGCTCAAAAAGTGTAACTTGAATTAATATCAAAGAAAAAGAAATACTGCATAAATAAAATAAATAAATAATTATAATTGCATAAATTGATACAAAATGCTATGCAATAGCTTTACCGCGGCAGTCCCCGAGTGCCACACGTCTTTTTTTAAAGGCGTGTGAAGTATTTACATATATGACGCAATTGCCCCGATTGACCTTACAAGAGTGTGAATAAGAACGTACAACAGTATGAACAAGAAGTGTCTCTTACAAGCTATGCACTGACTTGAATAAACTTTACTTACCTAGTCTAAACAACAATGGGCTAACGAGCTACACGGAAGCTGATGCAAGAGCGATTCTTTTGGCCTTCAATGAATACCATCACCGGATCATCAGACATCGGCGAGTGGATTAATACATGCAAATCGTGTCAGCTCTCCAAATACAACGATATAATGACATCGCAACATTTCTACAGAGCTTTTTTTTTAATGGGGCAAAACCCGCCACACTTTTCCCACCCACTGCAACTCCTGAAAGCCAGAATCAACAGTGGAGACCGCCAGAAAAAAGCCAAGCAATGAAGCTCGACGAGTCCCGGAGAAACGATTCAACTGTCTTGGGTCCCGCAACGAAATTAATCAGAAGAGAATAGCGGAGGAGTAAGAAAAAAGATATTTTTTCCACTTCCCTCCATAACAAGCAGGAGACAGAACAGAACTAGGCCAATCGGCACAAAGGGACTTTATTGCAAATGGGAGAAGCCCAGATTGCCAAACACCACGGAATAAAATTTGATTAAATTAATGGGTCCTAAGTAGGTATTAGCTGTTACAATTGATTCCAATAATAGGTATGGCAAAAGCGCCTGAACGCACGGAAATTGGTTCTAGTTTCTACAAGGTCCGTATAATAAACGACTCCGGATGTAACTTGTACACTATCCAACATAATATTGCGTTCATTCTGCCAAAGAACACACTCCCACAAGATGTGATGTGCGGACTGATCAAATTCAGTTCAATGTAGAACACTGACACAAAGGGGAAGGAACAAGTTTAAATTTTAAATTTCTACCGAGCTAACTATTTCAACATATTCACACAAATACTTGCTCACTGTGATCGACCGAGAGATGAGAGTGGCCTCTGATTACCTGCTCTTTTGATTTAAAAGTCGATAAAACGAAAAAGCTGCAGTAGGTATACATAGGTACATTCGTCTTACTATCTTGAAACATTAAAGATTTTTTGCCGACTGGTTTAAGAAAGGGAGAATCGAAGTCAATCCCAATAAAAGCCAAGCGGTACTTCACTTCAAACCGCGCAGCAAACCCACCCTTCCCCGAGCAATCACCATTTCTGGCAAGCCGATCCTTTGGGAAAAGCGAGCCAAATACCTACGTAGGTGTTATCTTAGATGAACACCTCACCTTCGGAGAGAACATAAGGACGGTACGCTCGTGCGCCGCCTACGCACTCTACCGCCTCCACTCCCTCCTCAACCCACGTAGCAAGCTGTCCCTCAAGTGCAAAATGCTACAGAGCCATGCATGTACAGAGCCTGCATACGCCCCATCACGACAAACGTCGTACACGTCATATCCATAGGATGCAGACACTCCAAAATGCTTTCTTCGTATAGCAACGAACGCCTCTTGATTCGTCCGAAATGAGGTCCTCCACCTAGATCTCAAAATTCCCACTATCCAGCAATTCATGAAACGCCTTTAAAAGAGTTTCTTTGACACAGCCGCTATACCTGCATCACAACCCTCTGGTTGTCGCGGCAGCAAAATACACCTCGTCCAAAATCAGTAAGCTTCGCCGACCCAGTCATGTTCTCACCGGCCCTGACAACCCCATAACCCTCCTCCAAGAGGCCAATAGGGCCACTAGCACAAAATACAAAAGGCCGACCTTCCGACCTCGCCGCCGAGGTCCATCGCGACGCGTTCAATGTAGTATTAGTAGATTTACTCACATGCTATATTTTAAACTATATTTATTCGTCTCAGATCTCGTAGTTTTATGTGATGGGAATCACACTAACGAAAAGCTTTTGTTATGCGTGTAGACAGCGATTAAGGAGATCGCTAAGACATAACACATGTTCATTATGTATGTGCGGACTTTTGTGAAGCCTAACCCTATTTTGGGTTGATTCATGAGCATCCATTTTAGAATAAGTTTTAGGATAAATAAGTGAAAAGCAGTTAGATTCATTAAAATATTTATTCAATACTGAGAATAGAATTGTCTAACTTACATAATCCATAACACCTAAATGGAATTAATTGTGCAATAAATCCACCATAGTTCTGGCAAGCGTTCCTTTTGACGCAAACAACGGACATGAAAGCGGACATCGGTGCGTTAACATAAGGAATTGTTTCTTTGCGTTTTATAGACAATAAAACTTTTTTTATTTTCTTTGGCGATTTTACATGTTATTATAGATGATAAGCAGACTGGTAGTAGACAGAACTACAGAAGTAACCGGGCTGCAGAAAATATCTTTAGATCCTTTTTCCAGGAGCAAGAAATCATGTTGACCGTACCAAGTAACCAGATATATCTGAACTTTAATGTTACAACCTATAGTATAGTCCGTTGTTTCACAGCACCATTTCGATAATCTATGCAATTAACTGATAAACTATTTTCTATGACTTTCGGAATAGAGTTCAAAATAGTTCTGTATTGCCGAATGGTACGTAGATTACAAGTAGGAATGTGCTCTATAATATCGACGACAGATTTGTTAACATTAGCTCCTTATGTTCCTGCACCATTGCCCGCTTTTGCAAAACCAACCGCCTCCATGTTACATTAGAAATGCACAATAAAGGTATATATGTATATCTAATAGGAATCTATATAATTTTTCCCACCATTCCAACTTATCTATAATTATCAGATCATTTCACACATCTGGAATGAAGTTTTAATACAACTGTGACGAGTCAATACCATTTAACAATTTATTCTAAAGGCATTAGTTCCCGTGTAGGTATATGTAAATAGCTCAGTGGCATCTCATTGAATATGATGTGGACTTTCATCTAATGATTTCCCAATAAATAATAACATAATTGACACGTTCAATATACAAACATCAATTTAAAAATAACTAAAAACTTTACATTGTTCAATAAACCTAGAGCACCGAAACATAACTAGATATAGTACAATATGTGTACAACAAGAGATCACTACTACAACTGAAACCTTTACATATTTTCCTTTCCTATCCATAACATTGACTTACTTATATTTAATACTCTTTGAAACAACACGGTGATAGTTTATTCTTTTTAATTTTTACACGTAAGTCTATATCATTTTAGATTCGTTTCTGAATATAATTACTTTCATTTATATTTTATAATTTAAATGACATAATATATGCTAGAACTTAGCACTATGTCGCGTGTGGCGACGTTTGGCGGTACTCAACTACACAATAGCCTAATGTTCTAATACAAGTAATTACTCTAAACTGTTGAAATGCAACGACGGAACCTTATACCAAGCGTATTAACAATTTTTGGTAGAGCTGTCAATAATTTTGCTAAATACATACATATTCCTATGTACCTGGGGACTCCATGTATATTATACGCTTCATAATTCATACATAATAAATATTTAAAATATTACCATAGGAATACGGAAAGTAAATATTTTTACATAATAAAATTGCAGGCTCTAAAACGTTTATAAATTATAATATATTATGAAGCGATACTGTTTCCTAAGTTTGGTTCTACATATATTTTTATATTATTTTATAAAATAATTATTCATTATTGCTTACGTCAACCGTACACAATATTTTAGGCGGCATAATAAATAAATAAACATTTGATCTGTACATTTATAATATCAATATCAACGAACCTTTGCAAACGTCTCCAGCTATCCTGTAGCCCCAACCCGTTTTTAGTCGCTAAAATATTGTGCACCGTTCCGTCACCTTTATGTATGTCGCTGCCAAATGATATACTTAGCCGTTTAATCAACCGCCTGGCTGCTGGAAGTAGTGTTGACCTAGTTTCGCTCTTTCAGGTCGCACGCAGTTGATCACAGTTGTAACCTAACCCATTTGGTCGGGGTGCCCTGACTTCGTTACTGCGACCAATTCAGCTTACACGACTAGTTACAGCTCCATCCTAAACTATAACTTATTGAATATCATGCAGGCCGTTAGCTGTAAGGTTGTCGTTAAGTTAAAAGGCTAGATAGTTGAGTTAAATGGCTAACTTAAACAGTTGGCTGCAACATATAACTACATGAATTTAAAATAACTGCCGTAAGTACTTATAACGTTGCTAACGTAAACTTGAGCCTCGTTTGCACTGTACTTGATTCCCTTCTCGCCTTTCATAATAACTTGATATGGAATGTTTTATTGATGACAATGCGCATATCAAGATACAAATTAAGTACAGTCATTTTCCCCTCGAGAATGAGGCTGTAAAAGTTCTGAGCCCAACGAGGCCCTTTCTGTATCGTTCTGCCAAGCCTCGTGTGAAAGGATAGTGTGATGATAGTGACAAGGCTGGCGCCAACCACCTTTATAAACTAGCTTTTAATTCGGTTAACATAAAGTCTTAACTCAAAACTGAAGCAATAGCAAAAAATATAAGGTCACACTGCTCTTATGTAGACAAAACCTCAGTTCAATTGACTTCCAAGAGACCTTGAGAGTGCAACCTTAAATCTATTGGTATAGCCAATCAGACGTCAGTGCTACATTGACAGGGTTAATGTCGTAGCAATAAGGTCGCTTTTAGTAGTTCAAGAGTTACATACGACGTACGTTTGGCCGTATCTCTTATCGCAGCGCCCTATCCACCTAAACCGTCTTACTCAAATTAAACTAAGCACATTACAATAACATTAAGCAAGAAAATTATAGAAGTACAAACGCTTAGCGTCATACGTCACGAAGAATTACAGTACTCACTAGAGGAATAAAATATGATTTGTATCTACTTTATCACAGTGGGGAGCTGTGAGGTTTTCTTTGTACAGAGGAGGGGGGGATAGGCCAAAGTATCTTTTGTGAGTGACTGAAGAAAATAGTGGGTATGATTAATCAATCTTCAGAGAATCAATTCCAGAGAATACACGATATTATACCCACCAGTAGGTGCCTATTACCTAATATAATGCCATATTATGTATATTTACAGAAAGGGGTTTAGCCAAATCTTTGTTCAAAATAGGAACATAGAACAAAACTGTAAGTTGTTCACTCAACAAAAGATATTCTGTTTAAAGAAGAATTAAAACTAATAATAATAATTTTATTGGGGAATATAAATAAATTGGGTGTGCGGTTAACTTAACATTACAGGGAGTTAGTTGGGAACTGTCGAGAAAACCTCTAGCAGACGTATTAGGATAAAATATGTTTTACTTTGCCTAGCACGCGTGTGATTTTATATATATTTACATTTCGTAAAGAATCGTATATAATTTATTCTTACAGAGAGGCAACTTGAGCGATGTCTAAGGTATTCGGAATGAATTTGGCTAGTCCGACTTTATATTACTCCGGCAGTTGCTGAAATCTAGCGCTGTGACACTATCTTACATAGGGTCACAGCATTATGCTGAGTGACGGCCGTTTTGAGTGGAAACGACGTAAGTTTCCCTCCAACTTGTTCTTTCTCTGCGTCATGTTTAAGCATTTTCTTTCTTTTTATGACAGTGTGTAGCACTGCACAGTACAACGAGGTTATATTTCACAACATTTATAACTTGGCATTTTCATAACATTGTTTACAATACAAACATGAAAACGTCATTCTATTATGACACCGGTTCACTGACGACAGTCTGATCGGTAGCTTGGCTGTTGTCCTAACCTGTCCTGATATTTCTACTTTCCTGTCTACACTCGGTAGCGTCCTAAGTCAGTATATAAAACCACACGCACGTAGGAATGACATGCGCGTTTCGCTCAGAGCTCGTTCCGCGACTCCGCTTCTTTCTGCGCCTTCTCTAGCGAAGGTTTTATTGTTTCTAATAGCTTCGTCAGCGCTTGCTCCGTCTAGAACAAAAATAGTATCATGAGATATTAACACAAGTAGTTAAAGGAGCTGTCATTCAAAAATAGTAGTAAATCGATAGCTGACTATTGCATCGGGCTTACATCGGTTTGTACGTCGTCACGTGTACGTCGTTACTGTTGTGTTACCTGTGCGAGATGTGCGACGGCCCGGTCGAGTGCCGAGCGCCAGGCGAGCAGCTGTCCTCGCTGGCGGTGCGTGTGTTGCTCCAGAAGCGCCGACCAGTCCGCCATCTGAGACCCACTCACGCTGCTCATCCTACGAAAATTTAAAACTTATTTATAGGATATATGCCCTTTTAAGATTAAATTAACAACGAACGGCTAAATGATACTCTTTACCCCTGATATTATACATCTGGCTAGCGGGAGATGAGTTAAAGCTTTCAAAAAGCTGGTGAATTCTCGAAAACATATCAAGGGAACTAAAGATTGTTTGACAAAGCATCAGATACAGTACAGAATTGACTTCCGTCCGTTCGATCAGGAGGCATGATCGTAAGGATTGCAATCCCGACTCGAAATCATGAATTCGGTATAAGAAGTATCAATCCTGCAGGATCTGGAAATTTTAGGAATCAAGTCTAGATTTAAAAAAAAATACGTGAATGAATATGATGCATACTGGTTGTGATACAGGGTGGGCCAAGAATTCGTTAACATTTAAACTTAACACCCCGCGCTAATACAAGCCGCGCGAGGAGCGGGGAGGGGCGTTACCACTAGCTCGCTTCTCGGAAATTTAGTCGCAATTGATCGTTTCACGGGGCCGCAGCGCGCTTATTGTGAGAAACAATTTTATTTAAACAACAGTTCGCTCATTACTGTGAGACGCTTATTTCGCGTTGAATACGACTTACACGATTTAAATCAGTGTCCGAGTGCTCCATTAATAAAGAAATGGGTTAAAAAGTTCGAAGAGACCGGATCTACACTAAACGTGAAGCAAACCGGCGGCCCACGGACTTCTCTGAGCGAAGAGAACGTGCAGCGAGTTTCCGCATCAGTTCGACGTGATCCAAATTTATCGACGCGCAAACGTTCGGCTAAATTAGGACTATCCCGAACATAATTGCACCGTATTTTGAAATTAGATATGAAATTACATCCATATAAGATCCAGTTAGTACAGGAATTAAAACCTAATGATTTAAATTTGCGCAAGTCCTATGCCGAAACAATGTTAGATCGATTCAATAATTTTGACAACCTCTTATTTTCCGACGAAGCCCATTTCCACCTCAACGGACACGTAAACAAACAGAATTGCAGATATTGGAGCAGCGAAAATCCCAAACCTAAACACGCGAGGCCACTTCATTCTCCCAAGGTAACGGTATGGGCTGCAATTTCAGCAAAAGGAATCATTGGGCCCTATTTTTTCGAAGATTCTCGAGGCCGTTCGGTTACTGTGAATTCTGTTGAATATGTGAAAATGTTACGGGGGTTCTTGGCACCGAAGCTACTGGAATTTGCTGGCTACAATCGTAACACATGGTTTCAACAAGATGGAGCCACTTGTCACACATCCAACGAGTCCCTGCCGGTAGTCAAAGAAATGTTTCCGGAAAAGCTGATTTCCAGACGAGGCGACATCCCATGTCCACCCAGGAGTCCAGATTTAACCCCAGCAGACTTCTTTTTATGGGGTTATTTGAAGAGTCGTGTTTCATCCATAAACCAAAAACACTACGTGAACTAAAGGAAAAAATTAGCGAAGAAATGTCAGGGATCTCGCGGTCTCTTTGTCGACGAGTATTCGAAAATTTCGGTGCTCGTTTAGAAGAGTGCAAAAATCGAAACGGTGGACATTTAGATGATGTTATTTTTAAAAAATAAATTCCAAATAATTAACTTTCTTGTAAATAAATAATTTTAAAAATATGTCAAATAGTTTTCTTTATACGATTTTTTCAATTGTTAACTAATTCATGGTCCACCCTGTAGTAAGGTTAATTTAAACAATATGCTATTTGAAAGAAAACAAAAGCCTTTTTGCTTTAATCTACCAGTACTACTACATGAACATAATCAAATGAAAAGTAGGTATAGCTCAAAGAGATTAAAAAGTAGTTACGGCTGATTTTGAAAGTAACTTCTTAAAAATCAAAGTGAGAGAGTGAGAACCAAGAGTGCTAACCGGCATCTAATTAATGTCCGTTGTCTTCCGAGAATGTCTGGCATCTAATTAATGTGTTAATGTCCGAGAATGTCCTTTCTAACGCAACATTAGTTATACTGTATAACTTATACACAGCGTGATTAAACAATTGTATGCAAACTGCAAAATCTTCCCCTTGTTCCTCCACACTCAAACCAATCCATTTCTTTTTTATTCCCGTCTGAGTCGATGTCCCGAGGGTTGTGTTGTAGTGTTCGTCAATCTCGAACGAGATCTCGTCTTGTTATGCTTCGGAATTGATCCCGAAACATTACACGAGATCTCGCGAGATCGGGATTGCATTTACTTCCAGTAATCGATGTAATTCTCACCTGTTCTGTAAGTCATCCAAGTCGAAGGCATAGCCGCTCCTATCCGTATAGTACAGTTTATAGTATAACGCCGCGTTGATAAGCAGCAACACAGCCAGCACAGCCGCCAGCCACGTTCCGGACCGCGACGGAGGCCTATGTACCCGTGAGACCGAAGCCCTGGGTGCTACCAAACTAGCTGTGGGGAGCTTCACCGCTGTAGGTATTCCTGGCTCTTGTGAAGACGCTGAAAAAGTACAAGACGTTACGTATTTCATAGTTTTTGCAAGTACACGTGCTTTTTATTGGTACATACATTGATTATCCATTCAAAGTAAGACATAAATAGGAAAGTAAGGTATACACTCTATGAAGTCGTTGTAAAGCGAAAAGTCATTATGTGACATAATTTTGAAAAATCACAAAATAGGAAATAATTCTTTGCTGTGCTTTAGTCTAGCTTTTTTATTTGTTAATATACTAAAAAGCACGGTGTTAACAGCAAAGTATAGCTCCACGATATGCCGTACATTCAGTCCCCAGCAGTAATAATGATACATCGAGTTGTAAATTACCTTCTTACACGATTTTTTTATATATTTAATGGCGTCGACTTTGTAGTTCACAAATAAGGTTAAATATAAGTTCCGTACTCCTTTCTATTTTATTAAGAAAATGACAGAAAACTAAAACACGGCGACTAAAAATACGTCAATTTACGTCAGACGCTAATTTGACTATCTGATATTTTATTTTATATATTTCAGGCGACTCAGGCCCCTACACAAATAACTTAACCTAATGCTAAACCTAATTTATCGTAGTCCTTTTGTTATAACATAAGTCAGGTCATCATATAAGTCATTCATTTTCTTTCCGAACTTTAGATGAGGGAGAAGCAAACTCAGAGGGAGTTTGTTTCCTCATTTCTTCTCGTGCGTAGACCGGTAAAACATTCGCTCTCTTTGTAAAGCTCGATGTATCATTATAAGTTGTGGGAAGTATGATCTAGTGAGTTGTCGCTCTACGTGGACAGAAGGGGATGACCACAGGAGTATAAGACGTCGTCGGCGCCAACAGGCTGGCTGAGGGGAGCAGCACTCGGGTCGGGGGCACGAGCTTGAACGCTGGGAGGACAAACAACATATAATTATACAACACATCATGTCCTACTCATAATAAGGGATTCCCCTATATCTACTAAAACTATTGAAGTTGAAGATAACTTCACTAGTTTGGGTTTGAGAGAATATTGAAGCTGTGAACGGTTCGACAGAAACAGGGTTTCTTCTTCAGCCTATAGATGTCCACTGCTGGACATAGGCCTCCCCTAAGGCTTTCCACGACGACCGGTCTTGTGCTGCCCGCATCCATCGGCTTCCTGCGACCTTCATCAGATCATCGGTCCACCTTGTTGGGGGCCTTCCTGTGCTGCGTCTTCCAGTACGTGGCCGCCACTCCAGAACCTTACTGCCCCATCGGCCATCAGTTCTACGAGCGATATGCCCCGCCCACTGTCATTTAATTTCAGCGACAATTAAACTAATTTTTATTAATATTCACTGCATCTTTTTTTTTTATTTCAGAAATAAAAGGACATAAAACCAAAATTATTTTAGTACTGTGTAATTAGGCAGCGAGTTACGTAACTTGACGTATTTTTAGTTTAAACTATCTGTGGACTAACTTCATATGTCAGAACTAAACTAATATTGTTAATCTTCCGTGTGAAACAAAAAAATCGCTGAACTTAAATTTAATTTATTTTGTGTATCAACGCCATTATCAAATCACTTCAATGTTACGACAATATCGATACGTTCACACAACTGACACAACACTAAGGCAGAGATTAATAAACGTGCTTATCACGTTCTTTGGCTTATATATGTGGCATTATTTCTGTTACTATCGAACTAAAAGTGCAGGATAAAAACTGTCAAAACAATGTCGAGTTAACATTAACAATTTATAAAACCTATAAATCATTACAACTGCCTGGCCTGTTCTCTTCATTGATTTCTCAGCGTCTTACAATGTCACACTTTTAATTCGGTAATGGTGAATTTAATTCTGCGGGGTTGACATTACATAGAAATATATGATATTGAATTCATAATGCAGATTCTATACTAAACTAAGTAGTCAAAATTAGCCTTTAAGGTACATAAGTAACTTTATGTTTTCGACGTAACTGCACACCATGTGACGTTTTGACGTAACTGAGCACATCATGTGACGTTTTGAAGTAACTGGGCAAGCCATGTGACGTTTTGACGTAACTGAGCACGCCATGTGACGTTTTGACATAACTGAGCACGCCATGTGACGTTTTGACGTACCTAAGCACGCCATGTGACGTTTTGACGTAACTGAGCACGCCATGTGACGTTTTGACGTAACTGAGCAAGCCATGTGACGTTTTGACGTAACTGAGCACGCCATGTGACGTTTTGACGTAACTGAGCACGCCATGTGACGTTTTGACGTAACTGAGCAAGCCATGTGACGTTTTGATGTAGGTTCTAATGTTATGTAACGTTTTGATGTAAATGAGCATGCCATATAACGTTTTGACGTAACTGAGCACGCCATGTCACATTTTGACGTAACTGAGCACGCCGTGTGACGTTTTGATGTAGGTAATAATGATATGTAACGTTTTGATGTAAATGAGCATGCCATATAACGTTTTGAAGTAACTGAGCACGCCATGTTACGTATTGACGTAACTGAGCACGCTACGTGACGTTTTGACGTAATAGGGTATGCCATGTATTGTTTATGAACCTCGGCCAGGTGTAGCGCGAGGAGTGTTCCGTACGTACTGGTGACACGACGATGTCGTCTCGCCTTCCTGGCGGCGGGCACGGCGCACTCCGCCTCGCCGGTCAGCTTGGACTCCAACAGACGACTGAACTCCTCCAGACCAGATATAGTGTTCTTTTCTAGGAATGCTAAAGAGGAATACACAAAATAAGTAAATATTTATACAGAATATTGTATAGTAATTTTCAAAATTCGCCATTGACTTGTAGGCCGCAGTAGAGAGTGTGTCGTACCTTTGATCATGGGCCACATGCTCTTCTTGTAGTGCACGTGTCCATACAGCGAAAGGTCGGTGAGTGACTCCGACACTCTCTGCAGACAGTAGTGGACTTGTACACTGAAGTAGTCTGCGTAGGGAATGCCTGCGTTCTCGCTTGTCGAGTCGATTGAATACAGGACGCCGGGCTTCGAACATTTGTTCATTACCTGTAGTTGATCACATTTATATATAACTATATTGTTGTGATTATTTATTAGCTATTCAGCCACAAGAGTAGGGGAAGATTAAAGAAACAATGGGTGATTTGTGTGAATGATGATATGGCTAGAAAAGGCTTGATTACCGAAATGAGGACTCTTATCAGTCCCCAAATATATAACATGTAATTTAATTAACGCACACCCTCAAACACTCCAGTTAGAATATTATGTTATAATCCTAACATATATACTGAATTATTAATTTAACATGTATTGCATTTAGTACAGTCAAAATAGACATTCATGTAGGCCTAGTATGAGTTTTCATTACGAAATTCGATCGACGATATCCAACGCGTTTGCCTCGTCAATTGGTCCGCTTCAAGGTTGTAAGAACTGTCAACCAATGAGAGCGCCAAACGCACTCGATATCGACGAACGAGTCTCGTAATGAAAACTCATACTAGGCATACAGTTTGCATTAATTCCCAACAAGCTGGATTTTTTTGAATACGTCATTACAAATGATATGGGAAAAGTCCCCATCGATCCCGCTTGTGTGTTGTTTTTTATTCGAGGTCAAAGGTCACAAATTTGTGTTTTTTGCTATAATATAACATCTCTGAAACAACGAGAGCTATCGAAAAATGGTTAAGACAAAGCTTGTAGATCCTAAAATTGTCTACAAAAAGATCTCAACACTTTTCTTCTACAAAGCATCGCTTTCGAGATATCGTGACTTTAGACCGCAGGAAAGTCGTATTTTTGACTGTATGCACACATTTCCTATTGATATATTCAAACATCTGAGTAGGTGGAGGACAATCATCAGTGTCAAACACTTTCGACAGAATATCTTCTCGAACGATTGCTGCAACTGCTTCAAGTATTCTCAACCGCTTTTCCTTTTCATTTTGCTTTTTATTCTCATATCAAGCTTTGCAGAGGACGTCATGCTAATTGTCGATGAAGAAAATGAATGTTGAACTTCCCAATTTCTCAGTTATAGTGATTCTATTATCATACTTTAATTTAAGTTTTGACTTAATTGTTCTATTTATCGATCGATGGTTCTTTGCAAATATCTTTCAATTCCGGTATTGAAAATTAGCAATCATCATGATTTTCCACTACAAAAACTATTCAATACTAACTGCATTTACTAGAGCTACGTCCTTCGGGAAAAGCAGGTATACGCTGATTTCGACCCGAAAAATGGAATGTCGCAGGCTGATGTTTCTCAAGACCAATCGCCCAATAGAATTGTATATTTTTCATGTACGTGTGCGCATGGGGCAAATAAAACTATGTTCTAATATTTTTTGTTCAAATGGTTAACCCGATGATGCATACTGGCCACGTATGAGTGCATATTCGTATTTTCTATGTTAAATAAATAAATAATATAATAATTCGAGAACAGTGCATCGTAGAAGAAAAAGTGTTGAGATCTTTTTTGTAGAAAATTTTATGATCTACAAACTTTGTTTGAACCATTTTTCGATAGCTCTCATTGTTTCAGAGATATACGCAAAAACACAAACTTGTGACCTTTGACCTCGAATAGAAAACAACGCACAAGCGGGATTGATGGGGACTTTTGACATGTCATTTATAATTACGCATCCAAGGCCTGCACAAAAATCCAGCTAGTTGATAATTAATTCAAACTGGAGTCATAATTTAGTCTATTTTGACTGGACTAATTTTTATTGATGACCTTAACATTCTTGGAATAAGGTATTTTTCTTTATTTTGTTTTGAATGATTAAATTTGTATGATGTAAGTAATACTGCGATTTTATAAGTCTGTACAAACAACAGGGTTATTATGATAATAACTTCCGTAGTTTTAATTATATTTGGGATTAAAATTACCTATATTAAAAATGATATAAACTGATTCAGTAAACGATTCTGAACAAACTATTTTCAGGAATTGCGTTAATTAATTTACATGTTGTATAAATTGGGATAAAAGCAAGGCAATGAAGATGAATACCTGCGTCTCGGTGACCTGCACCTCTTTGGGTCCGATGGGTCCGGACGTGAGCCCGAGTGTGTAGCTGATCTGTCGACACTTCAGCCCTCCCTGTGCTTGCCACGGCGCCTACACACCGTACAAACACATTCAATCCACATGAAGTAGTCATTAAAAGTGGGTAAAAGCCGGGCACAAGATTAGATTGCTAGTTAGAACGCTAGTTTCAAGCCGATGAAAAACTGCTTGTATTAAGTTACCTGTACGTAGTCAGTGGTTCCCCTGGCTGCCAGCAGTTCCAGGTTGAACTTGGAGTTGGTGAAAATCATGGTGAACATCTGGTCGATATTGAAGGGGAACTCTTGGCGGAGGAGTAGTTTCCCATCGTGCAGCGCTGTACATTTCTCTACGTCACCGCTACTGTACAACAGCAAATATAGAATAATTTGATAAATATGAAATGTTTCAAAATAATAATAAAAGTAGTGTCATGCATTTCTATTATTTAAATAGATTATGGTTTAGAGAAGTACAGGAGATTTATAATTATCACGATGATTGTGGGTTACTGCTGCGTTAACTAACAAATTTAGGAAATGTTTTTAAAAGTAACATTTTAAAGAATTTAGGGGATAGTTGATGTTGTGCAATACAGATACTTTATTTTTACTTCTAAAACAAGATAGTCAAATACAATGATTTCAGATTAGAATATTATCCTAAGGATATCTGGATATTACTCCGTTTTAATATAGTCAGATTGCGGTCATAATATTGACGAATGCGACCGCTGGGCAAGAAAGAGTGGATTCGATTCCCGCGCAGTGCAAATATTTGTATGCATGAATATGAATATTTGCACTGGTCTGGTCGTGCCTCGGAAAGCACGTCAAGCCGTTGGTCCCGGTTGCCATACGAACATCTAGTGGCAGTCGTTATGGGTTGTTGTAGCCTCAAAGGTCCAACAATTGGTCTAACTGGAGGACTGGAGGACTGTTGTGGAGGTCAGACGGCAGTCGCTTCACGTAAAATATTGAAGTTTAGCCAAATGAGCAGTTAGACTGGTAAAGCGGACCCCAGACTCTAAAGCTGAAAAATTTTGGACGCGACTGGAATTAACCCTGAGATGATGAAGATAATATAGAGGGATTTGCAATTTTAAGTTACTTGTGCGGCTTGTCGGGCTCGCTGTCGCTGGTGTCGGACATGTCGGTGGGCAGCGTGTCTCCGGCCTCCTCCTCGCGGTACTCCGCATCACCGTTCGTCACTGTCGACAAATACAACCTTAGTATATACAAAGGTACATTTGCTCCATCATAGATCTCATAAATTGCTATCAAAAAGCTTTGGATAAGGAAGCTAAAAATTTATATTTTAAAAAATAGCCATTATCCATTTTTAAAAGTCTGGTTGAGTTTCACTACGGGTGAAAGTTCGGCCATAAGCTGCGACTTATATGATTTTTTAATTAACTATAATTACAGAGTTTACATTTTTAGGCATATTACGTGGGTAACAAATTTCTTGCCATGGCGCCTCCGTCGGGCCGGAACAAGCGAGGGAGACCAAAGAAATGCTGGTTTGACGTGGTAAGAGATGACATGCGTGCCAACAATCTCACACCACGGGATGCTAAAGATCGCGCGAAATGGAAGATGTGTAGGAAAGCGGACCCCTGGCTCCAACGCGAAGGCCGCGGATGCAACCGGGACTGAACATGATGATGAATTACAGCGTTTATATTAGGAATTCTTACTAATAAACCCTAAACACTTTCCAGAACAGATCAATAATAATAATAAAACTGAAGGGTTTGTTTGTCTGAACGTGCTGATGTCTGGATCTTACCAGACGATTACAAAAAATATTTTTGCAATGAGCAATTTTCCGATAGGTTAGAGTCGAAAGTCACCAAGAGATGGCGCTACTATTACTTTGGCATTTTTTAAATTTGATTTGTTATGATAATTAAGTTTGTGGCAAGAAAGAACTGAGAGTGACAGAATGTCATCAGTCACATTTTGATTTAAACAACTAAAAAATGTGCAAACAACACTCTTCTTCCAAAGGAGCTGGCTGCGCCATCTAGCAAGTCATACGAAAACTCCCGGAAAACTGGCTATTGATAGCCCAATTTTTCTTGCGGAAGGGTATTTAACATAAAAATGGTAGTTTTAGGAGCCGGGCACAAAGAAGAAAGTTGTCTGTAAGACTGGGTTAGACTGTTAAGGAATGAAATTACCTGACGGGTGCGACAATTCCAAGTCAACATTCTCCGACTCAATCATTTCCCACTCCGCATCACCTGAATACTGTGCGATGACTACAAAATCCATTTGACTGTACTTTTTATGTGTTTGCCTAAATAAACAACATTTTACATCAGTCGCGTGAATAAACTGTCAATCTTTCTAGCGTTCCTTTCATAATCATTATTATTCTAGACGAGGCTTATCTTCTCCAAATAAACTTATGATTATCACTTAAACTAAACACTGTTTTCACAGTCGGCTTGACCACAAAAGTGTAACAGTTAATATTTATCTCGACGACGTATCAATTAACAATAAGTAGCGGTTATCTGCTATCGTTATATCACAGTTTTATAATCAGATTATTATTGTCAGTTTGTGAACCACTGCTGCTACAGTTCGGCTGAGCCTGTTACCTCGCTGTAATTATGTTACAAACTGTTTTGTTTTGTTTGTAAATGTATCACTTAACATAATATGTAGTTCATAAGCACATTGTTACAAATACTATGAGTCTTGTTGCTCGAAATAAATTGATAAATAATTAGGCGGTAAAACACAACAGCATTACTAATTATTGACTAATACAAACATCGCTTTATACATTATCGTAACGATTACTTTATTTGATTACCTACCTAAATATACTCGTTAGTATTGTTTTATTTTTACTAATTATGAAACAACCACTCAATAAGACATGTTTTGTAGCAAAAAAAAGCACTCATTTTCATTTCATCGATAATTCAGAATAAATTATCATCATTGAATAACCACATTGCATTATTTTGAATTCACACAGTATATTTCTTTTTTCTTTTTACGCCCATCACATTTTTCCATTGATCACTTATATTGTATTTTTCCCTATAACATTGCATTTCACAATTATTTATAGCTATTCCAATTATTAAACAGCTATTCGAAAGCAGTCTTCACAATATACTGGAGCCTGCCAAGTGCAGTGAATAAGTGCTAAGGATGCTATTCTAAACAATTCCATAACAAACTATAAACTTAGAACTTTAGGGGTTTACCCTGAACTGAAGTCTAGGCGAAAGCGTCTGAATAATTCGCATAATGAGTTTTATTTTTCTAATACTATTATTAAATTTCAATTTGTAGGTCAGTGGCGACGATGCTATACTTCATATAAAAAAAAATATAGACCGCGACCAGAAATAAGTTAATTTACTTAACGCGCAGGCGAATTTGACGGGACTAAACTGTGTAGTACGTTAGTGATCCAAACCGAACCATGAACCATACTGCGAGGACTGACTCGACGTGACGCAGGAAAAAGTACTTGGGAGAATTTGGGAGTGGCCTTTGCCCAGCAGTAGGAGAGTAAAGGATAATAAAAAAATACATATACATACAATGAAAAATATATCATATTTGTTACGGTCATAAATCGCATTATATTCAAAATAACACGAACAACCTGAAGAGTACAAAAACTTCTCTACTAAGAGCACACAAAAACTTTGTCAGTTACATTTTCGCGGAGTAGGTACTAAGAGCACACGCGTCTTAATGGTAGCCAGGCCGACGGAAAACCACCATAACATAACTTAAATTAATAATTCGTGCCAGTTTTGTTTGTAAACACTCGAGCTCTTTACAATTTACTTTTTGTAGCTTTGAGTTTGCATCTGGCAGAGTTAACTATTGTTAATGCAGATTACAGTTTCTTTTAAGAATTTGTTTATAGCACATATCGGAACTTTTTTTTTGCTAAGAATCCTTTCTCCCCTACAGTTCAATAATCGACAGGTATTTTTTGTTTATACTCGAATGAAGGCAAAAGTACATAGAGAAGTCCAAATCAAAATCGTTTTTACAAGTTTCATCGCCTTAGTAATATGTCTTGGTTGACATAGATGGCGCTAGTCTATACTAGCCACTAGGTGTATATTTTCCAATCCAACTACAATTAGTTGGATTTGAACCATTGGTTGGATACACCTCTTGTTAAAGAATACTTACTTGTTTTTTGCTAGTATTATTATATTACTAAATTTTAGCACGAATTCTCCTACGATATTATAAATCTTCTAACTCAACGCACGTAATAACTAGGATTCGAACTCTGTAGCATAAAATTTACCGATACTATTAGCCAATGGACCATTGTGTCATTACGCAATGAGTTGAAATGATGCTATTGTGGAGGCATGAGGAACAGGGAGTAAAGCTCACTCATCCTCCATAGAAAAGGGGAGGATCCTCCAACCAGACGGGTGTTATGTCTGGCGGGCACTTGCCCGATGGTTGAAATTGGCAAGTTGTATGTATGCTAATTGCACGGTAAACTCTGATTGCGAGATGTAGAATTCGTGTGACGTCAGTATGACGCGTCGTTCATTTTTGTGGCGTTTGTAGGTACCGCTACATCACTCCCCTCCGGAGACCGGAGGTCGATAGTGGGCTGAGTCTTGTATCTTGTGATTCTTGCTAGGCCAGCTGAGGTTCCAGTGAGTCGGAACCGGTTGCCGCGTAGTTCACGGTGAGTCGGAACTGTCTTTGAAGATTCCCCAGTGAGTCGGGGTGGTGGCGCTGCGTTATACTCCAGTGCGTCGGATGTCGTACAGCGCCGGGTTGAGGCTGGCTGCTGCGTCGACCAGGAGAGAGGGCTCTGCTTGTTGACCGGCCGAAAGTGCAGTGTGCTGTGCCGAGGTTGCTGATGAGGCTGAGGGTGATGACCAGGGATGCGCAGTCGCTGCATGCTTGTGGTCAGGATACCCGTTGTAGCCGTGGGTGCTGGCTGGCTGGGTGATTCGTCGATGAAGCATTCGGGAGTGATGATGATGACGTCACGCTGAAGTTGTTGCACGAAGGCTGCGCTGAAGTTCATGCTCGGGGTCACCATTGTGGAGGCATGAGGACCAGGGAGTAAAGCTCACTCATCCTCCATAGAAAAGGGAGGATCCTCCGACCAGACGGGTGTTATGTCTGGCGGGCACTTGCCCGATGGTTGAAATTGGCAAGTTGTATGTATGCTAATTGCACGGTAAACTCTGATTGCGAGATGTAGAATTCGTGTGACGTCAGTATGACGCGTCGTTCATTTTTGTGGCGTTTGTAGGTACCGCTACACTATTAACTCTTTATTATATTGAAGTTGTTTAGCAACTTTAACCCGTATCATAAATCTCAAAAGAATTGAGGGTAGTTTAATTTCGACTGTATAAAAATTAAATCATTTTGCTTCTTTAAAGAAAAATATTAGGTCCTTACATATGAAATTGGCGATTTGTCGTACTGGCCACTTTAAATCTCAAATATCTCCTCTTTGGTTTATACTACGTCCGAGTTAGCTGTAGGCGGCGGTGTTAGTGATAAATCTGTTTTAATCCACTTGAAACAAATTGGGAAGATAAGAAAGCTCGAAAGGTGGGTACCTCATGAATTGAGTGAAGCAAACCGACAAACGCGCGTCGACTGCTGCGTTACATTACTGAATCGGCTCAATAATGAAGGGATTTTAAATCGGATCATTACCCGTGATGAAAAGTGGATACTCTACAACAATAGGATGCGCACATCGCAATGGCTGAACCCCGGTGAACCATCCAAATTCTGCCCCAAGAGAAAATTGTCTAGTAAAAAGTTATTGGTCAGCGTTTGGTGGACTAGTGCCGGTGTGGTGCACTACATCTTCATTAAATGTGGCCAGACGATTACTGCACATCTCTACTGTGAGCAGCTCCACATAATGATGGATAAACTAGCCGCTAAACAACCGAGACTGGTCAATCGCACAAGGCCACTGCTGTTTCAGGAAAACGCGAGACCACACACTGCACAACAGACTGCTACCAAATTAGAGGAGCTTCAATTGAAATGTTTAAGATATCCACCGTACTCCCCGGACCTTGCTTCAACAGACTACCACTTTTTTAGAAATTTGATAACTTTAACAACTCGCGAAGAGGCAGTCCAAACCACCTTAAAATATTTTATTGATTCCCGTCTTAATGTTTTTTTAGAAAAGGCATAAACGAACTACCTATGAGATGACAGAAGTGCATAAATAGCAATGGATCATACTTTGATTAAATAAATATATTATATTAAAAAAATAAACGACTTGTGTTCCTTCCATACAAAACGCCAATTTCATATTTAAGGACCTAATATATCTAAATAAAATTCGCAATAAATCTATGTTATATCTAATTTATATACAATATGTAAAGAAAACCCTATCCGACCCATAAGGATAATAAAGGTTAGGTAAACACATGACCAAATATAATATAAAATTTTAAGTAATCATCATAGTACCAATACAAATGAATTTTGAAATAATCTTTTTTTCCCGCGAATTAATTCCAACTTCCCCAAAATTTGATATTTTTTAAAAAAGTGACATCTTCGGTATTATTATGAGCGAATAGCGATGCGACCACGTGCCGCGTGCCCTGCCACCCGCCCCCCGCGGAAGGGAGCTTAACGCACATTTATTAAGTTACCTCTTTTTGCGAAATAATATTTATTTTTGACATTATTAGAATCAGTTAACGATACCTAACAATACCTTCACGGATCGGACAGGGTTTTCTTTACATATTGTAAGCAGTATGTTAAGAAAACCCTGTCCGACCCGTGAAGGTGTTGTTAGGTATCGATAACTGATTCTACTAATGCATACAAAACCTAGATAAACCTAAAAAAAAATCCCCCTAAAAAAAATAAATGTTATTTCGCAAAAAGAGGTAGCTTACATGGCAACACAGGGCGGCGCGGGCGACGAGGCAGGTCACGCGGTCACGCGCTTAACCGTAGCGGTGCCGATAGGTCATGAACTCACATGACCTCATGCATGACCTTCCACACTTGCATATGGTTAGTGCCTATCTCTCGTGTCACAGGTCCTCGTTGAATAATTCGAGCACCTCATTTTTAATATCCGGATCGTGGATGCGTGGTTTCCCTACACCAGCGACGTGTGGTCGCATGAACTTCAATAACACTGCGCGTTACGTAGTCGCGATTGTACAGACGTTATAACGCACAATCACACGGGACCGGGGTACAAAACGGATCTCATAGTCTCTACGAGCTTCACTCACATCCAGACACATCAGCATTTTAAATTACCTACGTTAAAAAACGAATTGATCACACAATACACCAAACGTCTATACGGAAGCAATGTTTATAATTCCAAGTAAAATGATTTTTATTTCATAAAAATAATAGGTACACAGGTGGCGGTATTCTTTGAGTAGGGATGTGTAAGTGTTCAAAATATTGACGGAGCGATATCGATAAAATTTACTCGTAACTGTACTTATGGTATCGATTTAGTATTGCAGGCCCGGCCCGGCACCGTCGCACGAGATTAGCACGGACATTATAGAACCGTTCTGTCCGATTTAATGCGTTCAAAAGCTGTTACAATTCACCCACGCATCTCGTCTTCAGTATGGTATGACAAACCTTTGTGAAGATTGTTTGACGGTCCCCACAAATAAAAATCAAGTGGTGTCAAATCCGCGCTGGCTACAACATTGGTCCATCCCTATCAATCCACTGCTCGCCGAACTGATAATGGAGGTACTCACGTACAGGTCGACTAAAATATGGTGGGGCACCGTCATGCTGGAACTGCACTAACCGATAAGTAGTCACATTCAAATCGTCCAACACCTGATCACAACACAGCTAATTGCAGTTACTACCTTCCACCAGCATGTTACATTACTCTACGTTAGAAAACAACATGATCACACAATACACGAATAGTCTACACGGAAGCAATGTTTACGCGCAACTGATAATTTAAAGTAAAAATTATTTTTATTTTATAAAAATAGGTACCTACGCGGCTGGCCTCGCGACATGCTTTGAGTAAATAGAGATGCGTAAGTAATCAAAATATTAATTGTTCGATCGATACAATTTACTCGTCTATTTTTGGTATCGATTTAGTATTGGAGTTTCTCATTCTCGATTCAACATCGCATGGAATAGTTTAAAACTTTTACAAAACTCAAATTAGCTAGGTACACTGCAGTAAATGAAAATCATGGCAAAGTTTTAATTTCAGGTTCTGTCTCAATATCGATGATATTGACCCTTAAAATATTTGTAAAACTTTACTAAAATTGTGTTTCATAAGACCTTCTCGTTTCTGTTTACTAATACTTGTGTTATAATAATGTTATTAGTAATTAATCGATAAACAAAAATAAGTACTTTTACCATTGGAAGATCTGTGTTTTCACAACAAATCATTCAACCAGGTCCAAGTTTCGATTAATGGCGATAAAAAAACGATAATACGCAAAAAGTAGTGCATCTCTAATAATTTCTTTTACGTCACCGACAATGCTGATGATTATGCGAAATTTCAAATTTTATTTGGTCAAGTGATTCCTAACCTTTATTATCCTTATGGGTCGGACGGGGTTTTCTTTACATATTGTATAATATAAAAGCAATAATAACATTTTTTTCGCGTTTGCAATGAAACGCAGGCTGAACACTACGAGATTTGTCAAAATAATGTACTGAATATTGTACACATTAAAATGTGCACAGAAAAGTTCCCGGTGGTATATGTCTGTCTCTCATGGCTAATCCCACAATAAAATTTTTTTGTCATTTACTTCTTATGACAAATATTGTATAGTTTAATTTTCGAAGCGATTTGAAGCAATATAGCATTAATCGATTTTACAGCATATGATTTACACGAATAATTCCGAAGATGTTACGGATTTAAAAATTGCAGGGCGTCGCGTTTACGCCGGTACTGACCGAAAGGGCGCGGGGAGCGGCGGGCCGCAACCTTTTTATACACAGTTTTTCTGTAGTGTATTTAGTATCATTATTGCATCCGTGCGAAGCCGGAGCGAGTCGCTAGTGAATAAATGAAATATTAAAACCTGTGTTTTTCTCACAGTCACTCGCTAAAGCACTGTAAGATGAGCTGAAACTGTATGTTCATATAACAGTGTGTGTACTGACCGAGTGGCGGCGAGGAGTCGCGTGTCGCGCGCTGTATGTACATATAACAGTGTGTGTACTGACCGAGTGGCTGCGAGGAGTCGCGTGTTGCGCGCTGTATGTACATATAACAGTGTGTGTACTGACCGAGTGGCGGCGAGGAGTCGCGTGTCGCGCGCTGTATGTACATATAACAGTGTGTGTACTGACCGAGTGGCGGCGAGGAGTCGCGTGTCGCGCGCTGTATGTACATATAACAGTGTGTGTACTGACCGAGTGGCGGCGAGGAGTCGCGTGTCGCGCGCTGTATGTACATATAACAGTGTGTACTGACCGAGTGGCGGCGAGGAGTCGCGTGTCGCGCGCTGTATGTACATATAACAGTGTGTGTACTGACCGAGTGGCGGCGAGAAGTCGCGTGTCGCGCGCTGTATGTACATATAACAGTGTGTGTACTGACCGAGTGGCGGCGAGGAGTCGCGTGTCGCGCGCTGTATGTACATATAACAGTGTGTGTACTGACCGAGTGGCGGCGAGGAGTCGCGTGTCGCGCGCTGTATGTACATATAACAGTGTGTGTACTGACCGAGTGGCGGCGAGGAGTCGCGTGTCGCGCGCTGTATGTACATATAACAGTGTGTGTACTGACCGAGTGGCGGCGAGGAGTCGCGTGTCGCGCGCTGTATGTACATATAACAGTGTGTGTACTGACCGAGTGGCGGCGAGGAGTCGCGTGTCGCGCGCTGTATGTACATATAACAGTGTGTGTACTGACCGAGTGGCGGCGAGGAGTCGCGTGTCGCGCGCTGTATGTACATATAACAGTGTGTGTACTGACCGAGTGGCGGCGAGGAGTCGCGTGTCGCGCGCTGTATGTACATATAACAGTGTGTGTACTGACCGAGTGGCGGCGAGGAGTCGCGTGTCGCGCGCTGTATGTACATATAACAGTGTGTGTACTGACCGAATGGCGGCGAGGAGTCGCGTGTCGCGCGCTGTATGTACATATAACAGTGTGTGTACTGACCGAGTGGCGGCGAGGAGTCGCGTGTCGCGCGCTGTATGTACATATAACAGTGTGTGTACTGACCGAGTGGCGGCGAGGAGTCGCGTGTCGCGCGCTGTATGTACATATAACAGTGTGTGTACTGACCGAGTGGCGGCGAGGAGTCGCGTGTCGCGCGCTGTATGTACATATAACAGTGTGTGTACTGACCGAGTGGCGGCGAGGAGTCGCGTGTCGCGCGCTGTATGTACATATAACAGTGTGTGTACTGACCGAGTGGCGGCGAGGAGTCGCGTGTCGCGCGCTGTATGTACATATAACAGTGTGTGTACTGACCGAGTGGCGGCGAGGAGTCGCGTGTCGCGCGCTGTATGTACATATAACAGTGTGTGTACTGACCGAGTGGCGGCGAGGAGTCGCGTGTCGCGCGCTGTATGTACATATAACAGTGTGTGTACTGACCGAGTGGCGGCGAGGAGTCGCGTGTCGCGCGCTGTATGTACATATAACAGTGTGTGTACTGACCGAGTGGCGGCGAGGAGTCGCGTGTCGCGCGCTGTATGTACATATAACAGTGTGTGTACTGACCGAGTGGCGGCGAGGAGTCGCGTGTCGCGCGCTGTATGTACATATAACAGTGTGTGTACTGACCGAGTGGCGGCGAGGAGTCGCGTGTCGCGCGCTGTATGTACATATAACAGTGTGTGTACTGACCGAGTGGCGGCGAGGAGTCGCGTGTCGCGCGCTGTATGTACATATAACAGTGTGTGTACTGACCGAGTGGCGGCGAGGAGTCGCGTGTCGCGCGCTGTATGTACATATAACAGTGTGTGTACTGACCGAGTGGCGGCGAGGAGTCGCGTGTCGCGCGCTGTATGTACATATAACAGTGTGTGTACTGACCGAGTGGCGGCGAGGAGTCGCGTGTCGCGCGCTGTATGTACATATAACAGTGTTATTACATTGGAATCGACATCTTCTAGGTCAGATCCTAAGTTACAATGACAAGACTATAGACTATATTCATAGACACTAATACATAGAGATGGTATTAGTTACTCGACTACAGAGTAGTGATGTATGATACAACATCCCCCCTGTTTAAGTTTAAATTAACCCTTGACAAACAATATTATATAACCCTGACTTAGTTACAATTTAGACAATGACTTAAGACTATAGTTAGGTCTTAATCTAGGATACAATGTTCTACTTAATCTATTTCATCAATTAGCCTTCTGGTTGGCTTTACAACTCTTCCAGAACGAGTTACATGTTGACTGACTGAGGATTGAGATGAGAGCTCTTGAGGTCTAGACTCCTGCCTGTTACCTTCCTCTCTCCCCTGCGACGAATTGGATAGCATAGGAGAATATTTGTGTCTTAAATGAACCCTATTCCTCCTATACCTAACTCCATTGACATCCTCAACTACATATGACCTATTATTAGCCAACCTTAGCTTGACAATGGCTTGTTCCCAATTGCTATCAGGCTTTCTTTTAAAGTATACATGATCATTGGGATACAATAATGACAATGACTTTGTATTTCTATTATAATATTTAGACTTATTTTTATTATTTTGCTTGACACATTCTTTATAATTTTTGAATGTAACCACTTTAGGTTTTAATTTCTTATAAGACATAGGAATGTTATTTCTTAAATTCCTGGACATTAACAATTGAGCTGGAGATGGTAAATTATTCTTAGGTGTGTTTCTATACTGTAATAAAGCTATGTATGGATCAGATGAGTTTCTTTTACATTTTTTTAACATATTTTTGATAATTTTGACTGAACTCTCTGTTTGACCATTTGACTGTGGATGATATGGGCTAGTTACAATGTGTTCTATGTCCCATTCATGCATAAAATTCTTAAATTCTAATGACTGAAAAGGAGGACCACCATCAGACACTAAAGATAAAGGTATTCCATGACGAGCAAAAATGGACTTTAAATGTGTTA
Organism: Sesamia inferens; assembly: GCA_037179545.1. NCBI lineage: Eukaryota > Metazoa > Arthropoda > Insecta > Lepidoptera > Noctuidae > Sesamia > Sesamia inferens. The sequence continues at coordinate 30,091,853 of CM073937.1, read as the reverse complement.
TTACATTCTTTGCTGTACTGTTTTTATTTAACAAAGCTATTTCTATAAATTTAGAATAATAATCTGTGACAATTAAATAAGTAAGGTTATCAAAATACATTAAATCAACACCTACTTGTTGCCATGGATATTTATTAATTTCAAAATTTTTTAGTGGTTCCTTTGGATTATTAGGTTTAAATTGTACACATACATAACATTGTTCTACCAAGTTTTTAATATCAGCTGACATGCTTGGCCAGTACAAAGACTCTCTAGCCAGTTTTAAGCATTTATTTATACCTTGGTGACCTTCATGAATTTTACCTAACATTTCCTTATACATTGACTGTGGTACTATTAATTTTGACCCTTTGAACAACAAATCTTTGACTACATGAATTTCAGCTTGTATATTCCAAAATGGTTTTATTGACAGACTGACATTATTTTTATTTTTTGGCCAACCTTCATAATAATACTTTTTTAACAATTGCAAAGTATCATCTTTCTTAGTGTGCTGTAACAATTTTGTACAGTACTCCTTTGTGACTGCTAGACTTGAATGCATTAAATTGACATGACAAGATATTTCTGACTCATTCTCAGGTATATAATGTTCTTTCAATGCTGCTCTAGACAGAGTGTCAGATATAAACATTTCTTTACCTGGAACATGTATAACTTCCAAATCATATTACAGCAAAGTCAACACATAGTAAACAGGTCAATACAGTCGAGTCAAAAGAAAACAAATACTATTCTAAACAGTCATGGAACATAAACATTTTAGTTGGTCATACACAAATTAATTGCATTATTGATTCAGGAGCTGATATTAATATTATGTCAAAGAAAACTTTTCAATCTGTGAAATGTCAAAGTCAAATGTCACTTGAGAAATGTCAAATAAACGTTAGTGGGTTTGGTGGTATATCAATACCCATTATAGGTAAAGTTAATGTAAAATGTAGTTTATCTTTAAATAATAGCACTATTAGTGTAAATATGGTGTTTATAGTCGCGGATTTAGTTTGTCCGAATGTTTTAGGTCTACCAACTTGTGAAAAATTAGGTATAATTCAAAGAGTTTTCTCTGTGTCTCAACAAAATTTTAGTGAACAAATTCTTACACAATACAATGATGTATTTCAGGGTCTTGGATGTCTACCTCAAGTCTGTCGCCTGAAACTCAAACCGGAAGCAGTGCCATGCGTGGATGCTCCGAGAAGAGTACCCTTCGCTTTACTGAACAAACTGCGCGATGAATTGGATCGCATGGAGAAAATGCAGGTCATTGAAAAGGTTTTTAAACCTACAGAATGGGTGAACAGTATAGTGATAACAGTCAAAAGCACAGGCCAGTTACGAATTTGTTTAGATCCTAGAAATTTGAATAAGAATATTATAAGGGAAATTTATCCACTTAAGTCAATAGATGAGATCAGATCTCAACTAGCAGGAGCTGTTTGTTTTTCTCATTTAGATGCATTTTCAGGATTTTGGATGCTTAAACTAGATGAATATAGTTCTGATTTATGTACATTTCAAACACCTTTCGGTAGATATAAATATTTAAGGTTACCTTTTGGTATTAATGCATCGTCTGAAATTTTTCAAAGAGTCATGATGAATTTGTTCGGTGATTTAGAAGGAGTTCTAATATTCATCGATGATATTTTGGTATATGGACCAAACGAGTCAGTACATAATGAGAGAGTACATAAAGTCATGCAACGAGCACGTGAAGTCAATTTAAAGTTCAATAAGTCAAAATGTAAATTTTTAGTATCAGAAGTCTGTTTTTTAGGGTATGTTTTTAGTAAAGATGGTGCTAGGGTTGATGAAGAGAAAGTAAAAGCAATTGTCAATATGCCCACACCAAAAAATGTCAAAGAATTGCAAAGAATATTAGGTATGATCAATTATTTAGGTCCCTTTATTAGCAATTTGTCTCAAAAAACTCAAATTTTAAGAAATCTTTTGAAGAAAGATTCAGTCTGGACTTGGGATGAAAATCATAGTCAATGTCTTAAGAGTTTAATCGATGAAATTACAAAGTCACCAGTTTTAGCTCATTATAATCCCAATGTACCATTAGTCTTGTCAGTCGATTCGTCAAAGTCAGCATTAGGAGTAGTCATTATGCAGAATAATAAACCTATTGCTTATAGTTCAAAAACATTAACTCAAACTCAGTCAAGGTATGCTCAAATTGAGAAAGAATTGTTAGCCATTCAGTTTGGTTGTGAAAAATTTCACCAGTATGTGTACGGTCATAAAGTAACTGTTCATACTGATCATAAACCTTTAGTCTATCTTTTTAAAAAGCCATTACATGATGTACCAGCAAGATTGCAACGTATGATGTTAACTTTACAAAAATATGATTTGGAAGTTATACATGTTTACATGATGTACCAGCAAGATTGCAACGTATGATGTTAACTTTACAAAAATATGATTTGGAAGTTATACATGTTCCAGGTAAAGAAATGTTTATATCTGACACTCTGTCTAGAGCAGCATTGAAAGAACATTATATACCTGAGAATGAGTCAGAAATATCTTGTCATGTCAATTTAATGCATTCAAGTCTAGCAGTCACAAAGGAGTACTGTACAAAATTGTTACAGCACACTAAGAAAGATGATACTTTGCAATTGTCTATAGTCTTGTCATTGTAACTTAGGATCTGACCTAGAAGATGTCGATTCCAATGTAATAATTCTACAAGTGTAATAAACCAGTCTAATTATCTAAAGTCTTTAATATTTACCAACGGGACAATCATACATGGTGTCAGAAGAGTGAAAAAACCCAATACGAAGAAAGAAAATTCAAAAAATGCAAAAGTCGGATGGCGTCGGTGGCAACCATGACACCGGAATGCAATGAACAATGGCTTGAAGGCGCTTAAAATATCGTCAGATGCAACAAACAACAATTACGAAACCTGGAAGCGCTGGTGGCAACAGTTCGAATTATACTTGTTGGCAACGGGTTTGGACAAGTCCGGTGAGAAACGCAAGATCGCCATTTTACTACATCACATTGGTGAAAAATGCTTAAATATTTTCAACACATTCAACATAAATATTGGAGAAAGCACATTACATGACGTCAAGGCCAAATTCGACGAATTTTTTCAACCTAGAAAAAATATAACCATGTATCGTTACATGTTTTTTACCACACGTCAACAGAAATCGGAAAGTATCGAGGATTTCTTAACCGATCTCGAAAATAAGAGCCAAGATTGCGAATTTGGAACGCTCAGAGAATCTCTTATCAGAGATATTTTTATCGCCAACTTGAGTTTGGACTTAGCACATGTACGTCAGAGACTGCTGCAGGAACCTGATCTGACATATCAGAGGATGCGAGAGCTAGCTAGGACACTCATCGTCGCACAGCAGGATGCAGACCAAATTGTCAAGAGGTCCACTAGTGAAGAGTCTGAAAAAGTCATGCATTTGCGTCGGAGGAGCCGTGGTCGAGCGGAGCGTCAGCGACGACGAGCTTCACCAGTCAGTCAGCAGGGATCCAGCGCAGGGAGGTCAAAGTCAAGTCCCAGTCCTGAGAAGCGCTCGAAGACGTGTAGCCGCTGTGGACAACACCACCGCTACAAATGTCCAGCGCAGGGAGCTAAATGCAGGTCATGTAACTCTTATGGTCATTTTGCAAAATTTTGTTACTCCAATAATAAAAAAATCAGTCATTTAGAGTCGTTTAGTTCAACTGGTAGTCAAGATAATTTTGTTGGAATTTTAAATTGTCATAACTTCAGTCATAGTCATAAGTCTAGTCAATATAATTGTCATTTAGAGTCACAAAGTCATCACAATCAAAATCATTACAGACATAGCAGGTTGTCATACACACAGTCAGATCCTATACTATATAAGTTACAATCAACGGTCAGGTCGCACATAGGCCAGTCGCAGTCAATGTCTAAGAGATCTCATGTAGACTCATCTTGTCATAAAAAATATCCTGTGTCATATTTCTGTGATGAAAGTGGTGATAATGTCATATCTGAGAGGTCTAACAAAAAATGCCTCAGTGATGAAAAAAGACTGGTGACTGATAAGTCTGAGAGATCCAATGAAGACTCTTGTCATATGTCATATTTCAGTGATGAAAACACTGAACAGTCTGAGAGATTCAGAGTCAAGTCAAAAAAGTCAAAAAGTCTTAGTCGAGATTCATATCTTAATGATGAGTACAGACACAAGTCTGAGGAATCTCACACAACAAACACTTGTAGAATTATTACATTGGAATCGACATCTTCTAGGTCAGATCCTAAGTTACAATGACAAGACTATAGACTATATTCATAGACACTAATACATAGAGATGGTATTAGTTACTCGACTACAGAGTAGTGATGTATGATACAACAAGTGTGTGTACTGACCGAGTGGCGGCGAGGAGTCGCGTGTCGCGCGCTGTATGTACATATAACAGTGTGTGTACTGACCGAGTGGCGGCGAGGAGTCGCGTGTCGCGCGCTGTATGTACATATAACAGTGTGTGTACTGACCGAGTGGCGGCGAGGAGTCGCGTGTCGCGCGCTGTATGTACATATAACAGTGTGTGTACTGACCGAGTGGCGGCGAGGAGTCGCGTGTCGCGCGCTGTATGTACATATAACAGTGTGTGTACTGACCGAGTGGCGGCGAGGAGTCGCGTGTCGCGCGCTGTATGTACATATAACAGTGTGTGTACTGACCGAGTGGCGGCGAGGAGTCGCGTGCGTGCGGCGCGTGTCGCGCGCTGCGTGTGTCGTGCGCACCGCCGCGTGCCTCCATGCACGCCGCCTCCACCAGCTCCTGCGGGACGTACGTCACACTTGTTACTTAGGGACATCTACAAATATAGATAGTTCAATCCACGAAGACGCGCCCCACTATTTCTCCTAACCGTTTATAGTATATGTGTGCAAGCTTCCGTCAATGTTTGAGTGTTATCCGTACACAATAATTATCTATGAGTGCACACCCACACTACAATAAATTGACTAATCAGGAGAGAGCGTCATGGTCAAAGTGAAAGATGCTCTACTTCAATTTTATACTCTTTACGCGACTGCAAGGAAAATTGAGGTGTGGATATTTTATGTGATTATTAGTTAATATACGATTATAATACCATTTTTATATAATAATAGGAGGTAATTAGAGACATAAATGAAATACGTGAAAAAGTTTTATGGAACTTTTTTTATTGAAATAAAAATCGTCAATCACTAGTTTCAGAAATGTCTGATTCAGATTCTGAAGTATCACTGACATTTATAATAAAATTGAAATCAAGATCACAGTGTCTCATGTATTCGTCTTCTATTTTTTCCACGTGCTGACAAGTATTGAACCAGACATCTTTATTTACTCGATCAAATGCTTCATTTAAAATGGGCATAATCGAAGTGTAGTTTTGATTGATATTGCGGCTAGCAACGTCGTTTTTTACAATACCCCAAATGTTTTCGATTGGATTTAACTCTGGGTGATAAGGAGGCAGCCGAAGCACTGTGAATCCATATTCCTTTAATAATTCGTCAACTCTGTACTTGCGGAAGTTTTCTTTGTTTTTTAATATAAGGTCATAAAGTTCAGGCTTTTTGTAGGTTGGTACAAAATGGATATTTTTTGCATTCAGCCAAGTCTGCATGTCTAATTTGTTGGAGTTGGATGTGGGTATTTTTTCCGAACTAGTATTGTGATAGGCTGCATTATCCAAGACTACCACGGCATCATTTGGGAGATTTGGTATTAGTTTCTCCTTAAGCCACTTTAAGTAATTATCCGAGTTCATATTATCGTGGTAGTCTCCGGATTTGATCTCTGCTCTGTACGTTAACAACGCATTTGGTACGAAACCCTCAGCACTTCCGGCATGTACTATAATTATGCGCACACCCTTTGTTAAATTTTGTTTCATTGCTGTTTTAGAGCCTTTGTCGGCCCAAGATTTTTTTTGCACGTGGTTGGTATGAATATATGATTCATCTGTGTACACTATAGGTCTACCTGCATTACGAAAAGATTTTACCTGTTTTAAATATTTCAATCTTAACATTTGAATATCATGTTTTTCGGTTAGGACCTTCCTATTATTCTCAGTTTTTCTCCATTTATAACCAAGCTTAAGTAACAATGTTCTTAGGGTGGTTCTACATCCATTAAATTGTATACGGTCTTTCAAAATAGTATTAAGTCGTGATAATGTTGGAAATTGATGATGTTCTTTATGGCAGTTTTGGATAGTTCTTCGGACTACACCAATATCAAATTTGTCTAAATTAATTTTTCGTGGTCTTACCCTTCTCTTCTTCATAGGTGATGTAAAAATAGAAGCACTTCTGCCTGCTAAATTCGAATGCGACGTACTCGCTTCATTTTTAGAATCAATATCCATTTCCGTAGTCGGCTCTGTTGTACGCTCTTCACGTTGGACTACAGAAACTATCGCATCCGTCTCCATAGTTATATTAGACTCCATAGTAGATACTGTAGTTTGCTTTATTGTCTCAGTATAAGCCTTTCTTTCGCGTAGAATTCTAGTCACTGTGCTTTCAGATATTCCAACAGCCTGTGCGGTTCTCCATCGAGCATCAGTGAGTTTTTCTGCAAAATTTTGACTTGCTTCTTTTTTCATGAAATCGTAAACTTTAGAAATAATTTCTCTTGCCTACAATTAAAAAAAAAATAAAAAGAAATAACATTAGTCTTACTTTTAAATATAAAATGAAGTCTAGTTAGTAAAATTTAATTTTGAATTAAAAAACTTTTCTTTTATTATTTTATGTGTTTCGTAACAATAATTTACATACCTGGCTTTTAAGTACAACACGCTGAGATTTTTTCGACATTTAAAAAAAATATAAAGTAGAGCAACTTTCGTGTCGAGTCTGGATTTTTGAAATACAGGTTGTACTACTTGTGTGCATCGAACCACTGACGGTCCGTGACTGACGCTCGGAGAAAACTCCCCGCGCCCCGCGATCCCCTCAACCTAAAATTGGTGGGGCGCGTCTTCGTGGATTGAACTATCTATACTCATGTATCATCATCAACCCTTCTTTTTATCGTCCCACTACTGAGCACAGGTCTCCTCTCATACAGAGAAGGATTGAGCGTAATCACGTCGGGGTCACTCATGTATACTACATACGCAGTACTAACAGGCCTTTCAAAGTTTTTGGAAAAAATCATAAACACTATATTGATGAATTATCTTGAAAAGAACAATTTACTCTCTGATCAACAGTTTCGGTTTAGGCTAAGAAGGTCAACAAACCAAGCAGTTCATAAATTGAGAAATATCATTTGTTCTAATCTGGATAATGTTCACAATTGGGATCTTCTTAGACCTTGCCAAAGCATTTGACACCATTTCTTGTTCCATATTATTGCACAAACTAAAAAAAATTGAAATAAGAGGAACAGAATTAAAATTACTTTCTGACTATCTTAGTGGTCGTCATCAGTGTGTGAAAATTGGTCAGCACAAAAGTTCTGACCTAAAAACTATTGATTTCGGAATACCTCAGGGCAGTATTTTGGGCCCTACCCTTTTCTTAATCTATATAAATGAGTTAAGCAGCCTGTCACTACAAAAAGGTGTCATTATGTCTTATGCTGATGACACAGCTCTCGTGTTTTCAGGTAAATCTAAAGATGAGATCTATGCACTAGCACAAAATGGTTTCAACATAGGGTCTAATTGGCTTCATAATAATCTGCTGACACTAAATTCAGATAAAACCAATTACATGTTATTTACTATGAGAAACACTTACATATGTACTACTAACCTTAACATATATGCTCACAATTGTCATATGAGTATATCTGCTGACACAGCATGCAAAAAACTGACCATATAAAATATCTAGGTGTCACAATTGATGATAATCTTAACTTCCGTAAACATGTTGACTTATGCTGTACTAGAGTACGTAAATTAATATACATTTTTAAAAATTTGCGCAACATAACTGACTTAAATTTAATTCGGCAGGTGTATAGGGCTTTGTGTCACTCCATTCTTACCTATTGTATAGGCTCCTGGGGTGGTGCCCCAAAAACTATACTTCTGCCCTTGGAACGAGCCCAAAGAGCAATCCTGAAGGTCGCTAGCTTTCGCCCTTTCAGATTTCCCACCCACCAGCATTACAGTGAATGCAAAGTGCTAACAGTACGCCAGTTATTTATTTTGAATATAGTACTACTCCAGCACGCTGATATTGGTTTTAGCCATGTACCTTCTGGCAAGAGAAGAAAGGATTTAGTTTGCACTAACTCACGACGAAACATACTTTTACTAACTGATTTTATTTATTTCTCGGACCATTTTTATATAAAAGCTGTAACAAACTACTAAAGATATACAGTGAAAGCTCAAATAAATGTTTTGTGATGCTAACAGAATATCTACAAACCCTCAGTTACACAGATACGGTAAAAATGCTGGAGGTATTAAAATAAAATGAGTACTTTAGTAAGTTAAGTTATATACTAATAAATAAGTCGAATTAATTAGTGTTTTTATTAAGTTTTTAGGACAATTTTTCATTGCTTGGTCTTAAATAATTTTGTCATGTTTATTATTATTATATTATAGCCATCAAATATCCTTGCTGATGATAGCCTGAAACACAGGTTTAAATAAACCTAGTTCGGGTGGTCCCAACATTAGTTTTAGATCGTAACTTTAAAGATTTATATTATGTATTAGACTACAGTAAGTTAGCTTTTACGATTGTTATTATTGAGATTTTTATTACTATACAAATAGACTTTTTGTACATTCATTGTTGTTCTATGTTTTTTAATAAATTTCATTTCATTTCATATATAAGTAGCTCTAAACCAAGTGTGCTGCACACCAAAACCCCCCACCCAACCCAAAACGTTATTTAATGTTTCTTTAGCGTTTAACGTAAAACAAATATCTAGACTCAACCGACAAGACTACTACTAGTAGAAAAAGCTATAAAAATGTTGAAGTTGTAGCGTAAACTGAACTGTATTGTGTAGGTAATCAAAGTTATTTTTAAATAAACAAAACATTTATATAGCAGATTACAACACGTCATAGTCAGATTTGGCAACTAAGAAAATGTGCAGTTGCAGGAGTCGCGCGTCAATGTGACGGTTTACTTATGACTCTCAAAATTGCCAAGGTAAACCCCATCTACAAAAATGGAAATAAATCGGATCCAGGAAATTATCGTCCTATTTCAGTCTTGCCGGTTTTGTCAAAAATCTTTGAACGTGTTTTATACAACCGCCTCGATAAACACCTAAGAGCACAAAACTTTCTCTTTGACAAACAATACGGTTTCAGACCAAACTCCAACACGCTCTCTGCTACAATAGATCTAATAACAAAAATCAAACTAAGCATTGACAAAAAGCAGATAGCGTTAGGAATTTTCATAGACCTGAAAAAGGCCTTTGACACAATAAGTCACGAGCTATTACTAAAGAAACTAAATGACATTGGCGTTACTGGAACCGCATTTGATATCTTCAAATCTTACCTAACAAATCGTTAAGATCAACGAAACACAAAGCCGTCCTAAAATCGTAAATTTTGGCATTCCACAGGGATCAATATTAGGGCCGCTATTATTCCTGATCTACATTAATAATATACATGCAATTGGACTGAAGGGCGATGTATCGTTGTATGCAGACGATACAGCTTTATTCTACTTTGGACACTCCGTGGACGCTGTCATGTGTGACGCTCAGGATGACTTACAACTATTAAATATGTGGTTTCAGTGCAATCTACTCACCATAAATATAGCTAAAACCAACTACATAATCTTCGCTGCAAAGAATAAAAAAACATTGCATAATTCACCTTTAACGATAAATAACCAATCAATAAAAAAAGTTGACCATGAAAAGTATCTTGGATTAATTTTGGATAAGAACTTAAGCTGGAAGCCGCATATAGAAAAGGTTAGGAATAAATTAACGTCTCTCACGGGAGCCCTACGAAGTGTCGTCCAGTGTCTTCCACGTCAAGTACGATATAATGTATATAACGCTCTTACAAAACCTCACTTGGACTATTTGATAGAAGTATGGGGGACATCAGCCAAGACAAACATTCAAGCACTACAAACGGCACAAAATAAGTTAATAAAAACACTCTTCCATTATGATTACAGTACACCAACACAAAAAATATACAATGAAACCAAACTAATGAATATATCACAAACATACATATACAATAACTGCATATTAATTAGAAAGATACTCAATAAAAACATTCACACGCAAATACATTTCACAAAAAAACATCAAATACACAAAATTGGGCTTAGAAATGCTAATGATCTACAATTATACTCACCACGCACTAACTATGGCAAAAAAAGTGTAATGTACGAAGGTGCAGCATTGTACAATAAATTACCAAAAACAATTAAAAACGAAAAGTCTATGTCAATATTTAAAAAGCATTTAAAATTACATATATTCAATCAAGCGAGCGCACCTTAGTACATGCCACATCTAGTTGTGCGTGCTCCGTGTGTTGTTGGCAATCTACCCTACATATTTTTAATTTTTGTTTCTGTATAGTGTTTTACTGTTACTGTACGTTTTAAATATTTGTTTAAGTTAGTATTTAAAAATTTCTCATGTAAGTGATTAATTTCTTATGAGAAATAAAGATATCTCAAACCACATATTGTTACGAATAAGGTACATTCGTAACAGATGACAATGGCATGAGGTTCAATATTGCCTAACATGCCTTACGCAACTTTTAAGCCCTAGGGGGAGACGGGGCACCTTGATAAGATTTTTGCTTAGACCCAATAAAAGACGATCTAATAACGGACAAATCACACAGATTGAGCTAGCTCCAAAGTAAGTTCAAAACTTGTGTTATGGGATACTAACTCAACGATACAAATCAGCCAATCAGGAAAAGATCGTTTTCCATCATGCCTGGCCGGGGATCGAACCGAATCGACCGCTACGCCACGGAGGACGACTAATGATAGTTACATCCAATTTAATAACTATAATATATTCAATATAATATTCAGTTAACTTGTTACAAACAAATTAACCGATAGATTTAATCACAAAACGTATTAAAGTCTATTTACTAAAAAAATGAAATTTGTATCAATGTACCCCCACATACGGGGTACATTGGTACATACACTGGCACTTTGGTTAATAGAAATATTTCTACAAATTAAACAAGTTTTATTGATTTTTCTGGCCATTATTAATTATTTTAAATTATATTTATTCGCTATTTTTGTTATTGATCATTTTCCTTCCAACACGTCAGATGTTTTAGTTCTTATAGAACTTCTATTCATCTTGCGTTTAAATCATCAAATCATTTTTCTATAAAGAAAGTAAAATATATTACCTAAGTCTCACATACACATATATTTAATAAAATATCGGGGATCAATGTGCCCCAAGAGCACTTGCATCTATGTGCCCCTGCCTACTACAATCGTAATCAACATTTTATAAAAATTAAAGCAATAAATATTCAAAAAATTTAAGTATATTTAATGCGATGACAGATATGTACTTACTAAATGTCTTAATATAACACAGGTAACATTAAATAAATTAGAGGAATCACATCCGGAAGAAAACTACGAAAATTTCTTTGCGAACATCAGCAACAGTTTTATATATACGTGCCAATCGCTAGTCGTCGACTGAGCGTTTCTCTGTGCTAGTGTGCGTATAGGCTTTATTATATACTTTCTTATCGGTGGCGGATAGCTCTTCTAACGTGTTTTGTTTTCGATGAATATTGACTGTATCTATGTGCCCCTTGTATCAATGTACCCCGTCTCCCCCTATATCTTGAGATCTAAGTATTGTGTGTGTAGTGTAGTACGATCTAATAATCATCGCTAGTCCTAAAATGACCTCTCGAATGATACAGGTCTCATCAATATTGATAACGAAGGATCCACATAGAAATTACTAAAAACTCTTCTCCTGTGAAGTACTTGTAACTACTTGCTGAATGTACTGGAAAACAAGCGTTATATTAATTCTAGACAGATCTGGAATGTTCCACGATCTTGCATATATAAAGCGATGTGACTCAGCGGATCAGTTTGCCAGCGTGACACGGACTTGTGGACATAAGAGAAGACTTCAGTTCAACATCAGCTACGTTCTACTTGTACGTTAGAAGGTACACCTTCGTTGCCAATAAGCTTCGTAAACTTTAATCGGCATTTTAATATCCCTAGTCCGTAACAATTGGTGTCAGAAGCGGAATGCCGGTCACGCCTAAAAGAAAGACGAAAGAGTTCGCACGCGACGACATACAGCGATGGATTTGGCGCGTCAATTGGAAGAATCGGTTGGTGTCCCTGCACCCTGAGTAGATGCGGTCGTCGTAATACCGACGAATATTCGTGCACCTACTACCACCACTATTCCCGGAAACAGCGGATCAATTTTCAGGCGTCACTGGCTCACTTCAAGGTGTAAATAAAGCTGAGTATAGCAGAAACCCAGGCGAAATTGTTAAAAGTGTAGCAGAATCCCAAGCACAAAAAATTAAAAGTGTGGCAGAATCCCAGCCAAAGTCTCAACAACTAGCAACACAACTAAATTAAAAGTGGGAAAAAACCTAAGAAGAGGACAACGAACTTAAAATAAAAATAGCATAACAAGATGAGCATATGGACTAGCCAGAAACGCGTATAGACCAGCTCACGAGCAAGATATAATAATAATAAGTGAAAGACTGCACAGTTGACATCTGTCGGGCATGTCACCGGCCGAGGGAATCAATAAGGCATATTATCTCCGGGTGTTCTTGTCTAGCTAACGGAGAGTACTTACTTGCATAGACACAACCTTGTAGCCAGGATAATTCATCAGCAACTTGCTCTCAAATACAACCTTGTGGAATCAGAGGTGCCGTACCACAGATATATGCCCGACCCAGTTCTTGAAAATGGCCATGTCACGTTATACTGGGATCGGTCTATCATTACTGACAGGACTATTGTTGCCAATAAGCCTGATATAGTGGTGATAGATCGATTAGCGCGCCTCGCAATGATTGTCGATGTTACCATTCCACATGACGGGAATCTCGTGAAAGCTGAGAAAGAGAAACAAATTAAATATCTCGACTTGGCGCACGAGATTGTTGACATGTGGAATGTGAACTCGGCAGTCATTGTACCGATTGTCGTATCGGCCAATGGTTTGATAGCCAAGAGCCTCGACCAACATCTATTGAGGCTCTCGTTAGGCACTTGGATCAAAGGCCAGATTCAAAAGGCAGTACTCCTCGATACGGCCCGCATCGTGAGGAGGTTTCTGTCTCTGGAGCTCTAACCACCGGTAGCTTGGACCCCGCTCCCGCCATCCGAGGAACACTATTTTTTATATTTTTAAATGTTTTTATTTTTTTATAAATATTTAAAAATGTAAATGAATATGTATATGTATAAAAATAAACGAAATAATAATAATATGGTTTATTTCTCTCACCAAGGAACATTGTTACAATAAATAGTGTGTAAATACAATTTTGCCGTATGCCGCATTGGTGGCTCCTTTTTATTTTTTTTATTATTTTTTTTCCGGGGTCGAAACCCTCATAGTATGTCCGCCGCCCTGGGGTGAGCGACGGGGTCTGTCAGACTTTTACTGACTAAAACCACCCCGGTGTTTCTTCTATCACGAGCACGCGTGGGGCCGCGGGAGTCTAAATTCTTCCACGGTGATTTTTAATAAAATATATCAACATCTTTATAAACGCAGGTTAAAGACCTCGGACTACATTATCAACATCAAATATTTATAGTAGTTACTTATAATAGTTCCAATAAGTCGAAAAGCTGCTGGAGTGCGAAATGTTCCACGCGCGCCCCTGTTGGAGGTCGCGGGGGGAGACAAACACCCCAGGATTTTCCACCCCGAAAGAAAAAAAAGTTCCTGGTATGAGCTCTTTCAAAAATTCATTCATTCAGACTATGTCATTTTTTCAAAGAAATTGTACACACAAAATAGTTGTGTTTTATTATTTTATTTTATATTATTATCTGGTTTTAACCCTTAGCTGGTTTCGGGGGTCAATAATTACCCCAGGCGCACACATTTTCAAAGATATCTTTCCTGTTTAAAAACGTATACTCTTGCGCGTCGGTGTAATCTCACTACGTCGCGGGGTGCGGCGGGTGACGGACGCACGTCGCTCTACCATTGCTGGAAGCGGAGGTACGTACACTGTTGGGGTCAAAAATTACCCCCGACACCAAAAGTGCTGTTTTTTTTTGCGCGCGCATTAACGGTTTTTTTTGTTATTTTAGGAAAATATCGTTGCAATGACGGGGTTTCTGAATGAAAACCAAATTTCACAACTTCTGGAAGATGAGGATGAAGAGTCTGATTTAGATTCCGCCCGGGCGACCACAACAGCAGTCTGTGATGATGAGCAGATTAGCGACTGTGAGGTCGCAGAGACCGTCAGCTGTTTCGAAGAAAGTGTTTTGGGCACAGATTCGGAATCTTCAAGTTCCAGCAGTGAGGAAGATGAAGAAACGGTACGAACTCCTGGATACTATACTATACTATACTGCCAAAGCAATCACTTGTACCAAATGTTAGAATTTTAGGAGTAGTTTTTAGACTTTTGATTTGCGTTGTCAGTTTTTTTTTTTTTTTTTAAAGAAGTTCCTAATTTTTGTTATTAAGATTATATAAGAAAACTATGAGAAAAAAGAAATTTAAGTTATGTTTACTTTTTTATATAATAAATAGTTCCTAAAGTAACAAGTGCCTAACTAAGTACAAAAAATTTAAAATATTTTAAATAAGTAAAAAAAATGTGATTTATGATTGTAATATACCTTAAAAACTGATTGATCTCTAGATTCAAAGTTGTATTTCTATAAATAAAACAAAAAATTATAAAAAAAATGTTTTTTCATTTTATTTTTTTATATTTTTTTAGTGGGGTCATGTTTCACCCCCGATACCAATAACGTTACTAATTTTAGCGAAACCAGCTAAGGGTTAAACATAGACAAAATAGTATAAAATATATAAAAAAAATAATCCTCTAAAATTCTTTTTTTTTTTTTTTTTTTTTTTTTTTTTTTTTTTTTTTTTTTTTTTTTTATATTATAAACCAGCGCTTGACCGCAATCCTGCCTGATGGTAAGCAGTGATGCGATCGTTGATGGTAAAGCAGGCTAGTTTATTAAGAGCCTATTCACTCTAGCCTTGAAGACACTCAAATTGTAATGAGACGGAAACACCGACGCCGGCAAATTGTTCCAGTCCCTCGATGTACGCGGTATAAAGGAGGAAGCAAAACGCTTCGTCCGGATCGCAGTGGTGTCAACAACGTAAGGGTGGAAACTCGCCGTACGACGGGTCGTCCGATGATGGGACGGAGATGGGGGAATTAAATCATGCAATTCCCTTGCACACTCACCAGAATGCATCCTATAGAAGACCGAAAGGCTGGCTACTCTACGCCTGTGCTCCAGGCTTTGGAGACCGTTTCGAGTTAAGTCTGGGTCGCCAATCAGCCTGATATTATAAATGCGAAAATTTGTGAGAATGTGTGTACGATGGATATTTGTTACTCTTCCGCTTAAAAACTCCTGAATAGATTTTGATAAAAAAAAATATTATTAAAAAAACAAAATACCCGACTGCACACTAAAAAAAGAGTAAAACAAGCCCCACAATAATATTGATCAATCAAATGCTAAAAACTAATTATGTAATACCGTTTAAACAATACCTATATTAAAATACACTACAATATGTGTTCGTAATCGATAGTTAAATAAACAGAAACTTATTTTGAATACAAATTTACTGAATATAATTTATAAATGTTGATGGAAAGCATCGCAGGCGGGGACCAACAGAGGCTTACTTATAGTCATTTCGGTTGTGCACCATTTAGCAGAATTTTCGTTGGTGGCGGTCAAGGTGGTCCCCGCCTGCGATGCTTTCCATCAACATTTATAAATTATATTCAGTAAATTTGTATTCAAAATAAGTTTCTGTTTATTTAACTATCGATTACGAACACATATTGTAGTGTATTTTAATATAGGTATTGTTTAAACGGTATTACATAATTAGTTTTTAGCATTTGATTGATCAATATTATTGTGGGGCTTGTTTTACTCTTTTTTTAGTGTGCAGTCGGGTATTTTGTTTTTTTAATAATAATTTTTTTTTAGTGTGCAGTCGGGTATTTTGTTTTTTTAATAATAATTTTTTTATTTATCACTTTTTAGCTGTTTTTATTTAAAGAAAATGTTGTAGATATAGAAGACTATGTATATGTAAGTACCATTTTAAATTATTTCGACGACATTTGGAGAATAAGTGAGGATTGTTTAAAAGAATGTTACTTAAACTAACCAAAAATATCTACCTACCTAGTTATTTTATTAATAATTATTATTATATTATTAATTAATATGAAGAATTTAAGAAAGAACCAAAAAAAAGAACGGAAGAACGAGTTAATTAATTAGAAAGAACGAATAAATTTAAAGAGAGAAACACGAAAGAAAAAGAACGAGTTATTTATACTTTATAAGTTTCGCGTCAGACGACGAAGTATCGAAAAAATCGCTATTTAGAGACGACCGTCAACGACGTGTGCCCTTATGCGTGTGCCCGCATTCGGGCTGTATACTCGAGCATATCCCCCTCCGCACCGCGCCGCGCGCCGCATGCCAGGCCACGCCCTATCTTTTTGCTTGCTAACGCATGAGTTGCTTTGCGTTGACGCAGAATTAACATGTTCCCGTGGGAATTTTGAGAAAAAACGTATCCTATATTAATTACTCCCGTGATTGAAATGAATCTAATGATACCGCATACATATTTTTTTAAAGGGAAATTTAGAAAAAATATTATTATGTCTTTATCCCGTGGGACTTTTAGGATAAAATGTATCCTATGACACTCCCGTAATCAAGACAAATCTAACGATACCTCATACATCAAAATCCATCAAGCCGTTTAGGCTACAGGAGGTCACAAAGGAAAAGACATACATACATACTTACATACACTCGAAAAACATTACCCTCCTTCTTTGGCAGTCGGGTAAAAATTTGCCACACAAATAAAATATACATTATAACTACGATTAACATATTATAGGATACTTTTATCCCGGTATTCTCCAGAATAATGTATGCGGGTGGAACCACTGGGCGCTGCTAGTAAATGATATAACAAGGAAAATAATAGTGTTTTGTGATTCTTAAGAGGGGACTCTAGGCCGAGAAATTTGAGAAATAGGTATTTGAAGAAACTATTGCCGTCGCGCCGCTTCCAACCATTCCCCGTAAAGTGCGAAAGGGACAGTTGCAACTCAGCCTGATTTTACCTACAAAAACATTGACCAAAAGACGTTTCGTATTCCGCCGTTTACTTTTTCAAAAAATCTCAATTACTTTTATATGTCGGAGACAGCGACGGCAAAGCGGTAGGGTCGATAGCATCTTGGTGTGGTGGTACAGGTTCCGTTTCGTAGGTGAGTTTTTGAATTAAAGCAC
Organism: Sesamia inferens; assembly: GCA_037179545.1. Taxonomy (NCBI): domain Eukaryota; kingdom Metazoa; phylum Arthropoda; class Insecta; order Lepidoptera; family Noctuidae; genus Sesamia; species Sesamia inferens. Next base: position 30,074,281 of record CM073937.1, on the reverse strand, counting down.
GACGTGTAGATATACCCTCCAATCTTCATAATAACAATTTGAATAGGCAAACCGACAGTTTCGGTTCGGAGATGTGCCTTGGCGTCTCGGTGCAAAGTGACCGTTCGACGAACCCCACTTTCCAAAGCGACTCTGTCCATGCGACGCCATCACAAAATAACGTCACAAGCGTTCGCCCCTCTACTACGTAAATCAAATCAGCAACTTCTATTAAAATTATATCGACGATCTCCGACATATATAAAAAAAATAGACGAAAAGTGTATATATGTTTCTATCATTTTCTTTTTTGTTAAAAAACTTATCACAAAAATGGGTTATTTTTCGGGATTTTGAAATATCATATTTCTTTTGTTAATAAAGTTTTGGAAAAAAGTCAAATGATAGGGGCACGTATAATCAAGGTGTAAAATTGTAGAAATGAATATTGCTCTAAAGGCGTTATCCACGAAGAAAACAGCGGAATACGTTTGTATAGAGAAAGCGCCACTTGATTTCCGTTTTGATATTATGACAAAACTCACTTTTTTCTTCTTCCCTGGATACCGCATGACAAAGTACACGTGTAGTTATCACGCTAACACTTATCGACTGATACCAACAATGGTTTGATTACCGATTGATTTTTTTTTCGCTATTTCTAAAATTATCGCATCTTATCTTAATGTATGTACATGCCTCTTTATATATGAGACACGTTTTACGATTTTAGACTTCAATGATATTGAAGTAAGGTTGAGGTTTTGTTGCAAATATTTTTGTATAAAGATCATTTTGGATGCGTTTTGTTAATCTAAAATTAGCTTGTTCTTTATACGTAGAGTAGACATTTGTTTGACAAGTGTAAGACTATTGTATTTTATAGGGTTTTGATGCGCAGGTGTGCCAGATTATTGTGAGCACAATCAAATTTATCAATACTTTTTTTTTTAAATAATTGTCACTCTATACTAATATACAATATGTAAAGAAAACCCTGTCCGATCCGTGAAGGTATTGTTAGGTATCGATAACTGATTCTACTAATGCCTAAACTTAAAAACAATCCCCCTAAAAAATAAATATTAAAGAGATAAAGAGATAAAGATCATTTATTTGTAAAAACATGCGTGTACATTACTGATTTAACAGACATGCAAGGTACTGAAAAATATATGCTGTGAGCGTCCATGTTTTGCCAATCACGGCGTACAAATGTTTTAGGTATAAGGATTACATTTTACATAATTGGTTATACATATAGTCGTTTTAAATCTCACAGTAAAATACAAAACAAACAAATAATAATATTGATGTCAAGAGAATTTATAGTACAAATATATTACAGTCAAGAAAAAATTATGTCAATTTACCAATTTACAAATTATGTCAAAATTGTCAATTACCTAAAGTCAAAAATAAATTATATTTCAGTATAGTCAATAGTGTCAAATAGGTATCTAAGTTACAGTAGGTAATTAAATAAAAGTTATATATTAGTAGTCGGAACAGAAAAGTCTTTTTCATTCAAAAAATCTTGCAGATTGTAAAAAATAAGTTGAGAAATTTTTTAATTAGTAAAACATTACTAATTAAAAAATTTCTCAACTTATTTTTGAAACGAACCAAGGGCAGTTCTCTCCAACTTTTAGGTAATTTATTAAATATGGATGGAGCCATACAAAAAACACTTTTGCGCATGAGGGCTGTTCTCGGAGGTAGAGAGCATATCCTACTATTGTCGCGCCTATTACGTGGTACTATTTCATTTAATCGTTTAAATCGTTTTGAATTTGTTTTAACAAAAATAGCTACCTCTAAAATGTACAGACATGGCAAAGTAAGTATTTTATATTTTTTAAAGTAAGGCACACAACTATCAGTAGGTTTAATTTTGAATATTGAACGCACGCATCTCTTTTGGGCCTTGAACACCGTGTCTTTTTCCGTTGAGTTGCCCCAAAAAATGATACCATAGCGTAAATGTGACTCTGTTAAACCATAGTAGGCTGTAAGTAATGCCTCCACACCTATTATAGACGACAATGTGTGCAGGGCATAGGCAGATTGGCTGAGTTTTTTACACAAGATTTCGGTATGGATTTTCCAATTTAGTTTTTTGTCAATATGGAGCCCTAGAAATTTTGTTGTTTCGACTTCTTCTATAGGCTGGTCATCATAATGTATATTCAAGTGACTCTTACTATTAATCCGTTGGCTAAAATGTATTAATTTAGTTTTAGTCAGGTTAATTTTTAAATTGTTGTTATCTAGCCAGTTTACCATTTGATTTATGGAATTATTTATGTCACTTTCATAAGTCTCAACACTTTTATAAGGTATCGTTATAGTGCTATCATCAGCAAATAGTGTCAGAGGTTGGGCGATGCCTTTCGGTAGATCATTAATATATAATATAAATAAAAGAGGCCCTAGAACACTACCTTGCGGCACACCAAACGAAACTGTACGTTCTGAGGATTGAAATACAATTTCATTTTTACTATTCATATTAATGTGATTTATATTTGTTTATTATTATTTCACAAAAGCGAGGTAATTGAATACATATGCGGTAGGCAACACACGCGCGAGCACGCGGCAAGTGGTCGCATCGTTCATAATAATACCGTCTAATATGGTATTGTCACTTTTTAAAAATTATCAAATTTTGGGGAAGTTGGAATTAATTCGCGAAAACAAAAAATTATTTCAAAATTCATTAGTATTGTGCGGCCGCACGCGAACTAAGTCGCGGGCGGCCGCTAGTTTTAAATAAACCAATCACAGGTACTTGAGGCACGTGACGATACGACAGGCGCAGTGGATTAGCGACCGACTGCTTCACTGCGTATCGCATGTCCGATTCCCGCACGGAACAAATATTGCCTACGTGTATTTGTTCCACGTGTAGATGTTTTTGTATGTGAGTTTAAATATTTGTAAACGCACTCACGATACATGAATGTGGACCAATATTTTTAATAATAAAAAAAAATGAATTGAATTATTGTTAAAGGGTCAATCTGTCTATAAGATGATCATCATCATCATCATCATTTCAGCCGAAATACGTCCACTGCTGGACATAGGCCTCCCCCAAGGTTCTCCACGACAACCGGTCCTGCGCCTCCCGCATCCAGCGGTTTCCCGTGACCTTCACCAGGTCGTCGGTCCACCTTGTCGGAGGCCTACCCACGCTACGTCTTCCGGTGCGTGGTCGCCACTCAAGAACCCGTCGGCCCTATCCGGCATCGGTTCTACGGGCAATGTGTCCAGCCCACTGCCACTTTAGTGTTGCAATTCTTCGGGCTATGTCGGTTACTCTCGTTCTTCTGCGGATCTCCTCATTCCTGATTCGATTGCGCAGTGAAACCCCAAGCATAGCCCTCTCCATTGCCCTTTGAGTGACTTTGAGCCTTCTTAAAAGATCATGCTAATTGCCCATTCCAAAGCGTTACTATCTAACCCATGGCGAAGAGCGGGAAAGGAACTCAAAAAAAAAAAAAAACAGAGCATATGTAAAGTGAAATTTTTAGAGAATACTGCGTTACCATACTTTATCGATTGATTTGGTCTTTGATTAAATGTCATTATTTCAGTTTTAGTAAGATGAGGTAGCGGGCTTAAAATAGTGCCAACCCATATCTTCCCGTGGGTGTCGTAGGAGTCGACTAAGGGAACTCTCACCAGGGAAGCGGGCAGCAGCGCTTCTTCTGTGGAAAATTAAATTACTGCGATCCCCAACTCGCCTGCCAAGCGTGGGGAATATGGCAACCCCCCTTAATGTAATGAAGGCCTTGGGGGAGGGCCTTGTCCAGCTGTGGACCTCTTGGCTACATATGCTATAACCTCTGGGCTAAAGAAGAAGAAGAAGGGATAGCCAGGTACAAAGGAGAGATTATAAGGTACAAGCGTGCGCGTAATCACTGCTGCACTCAATTCCCTTACTCTTGTAGTCAGATGGTATGGTAATCCGACCGTCGCAAGGAGAGCTCCAAATGGTGAATTTATGACAGAGGTGATCCGGAGAAAAATTATGCTTACTTAGGCCAGACGTGGCGCGCGAACCCAGTCCTAAGAATAAAATTTGTATTTCGACCTACTTCTTTCGAGCCAATTCATTATTGAAACAAGTATATTCATTGATAAATTGACTATAGAGTGGTTGTGTTCTGAATTTTCAAAGCGAACCTGTTACTGAGAAATTTCTAATGGAAACACCTAATCACTTTGTATAACCTGAGTATCGTACCCAGGACCCCACGGCCTGCAGTCGCACTTGTAACGCGACACTAACTGGGCATTAAAAATAAAACACTTCACTGTACTTACCGATTCGGTGTCGTTCGGGAGGGGAGGCACGTCGTCAATGGCGTCGCGGCCGTAGCCCTCCTCGTCCGAGTTGAAACCCAGCTCCTCGCCGTAGCTACTGTGCACCTGCAATAAAAACGATAATAAATATTATAATCTATTAGCTATCCTGTCCGTCCTAAGGCGCACACAGCAACGGGCACTATTCAGTAAAACATCTTACCGTATAAACTTATGTGAAAGTCAGGATTTCGCACAAATAAAGAATTTTGAATCGTGACCACCACTCTGTGCTGTGTGCCTGTGTGTGATCACCGAGCGAGTTGTAGTGAGGCGGTATATAATCCAACTCACTGCTCAGTTTACTCAAGTTTTCGCGTTGTGATATTTACAGGATACCAGTGCTGGTCGCTGACGAAGTCGCAATACTTTCGCCTTGGAGTTTACCAAAAGATATGCAACGCGGCATTCAGGGAGTTAAAAGAAAGAACATCCAAACTGCGTTCCCAGATAGACGTACATCCATTATGTGTGGAAAAAGGCGGTCAGGCTAAAATAGGACACATCAACCGTATGTGCGCTAATCACCAGGGCTGCAGTCTCCACAGACATAGCGACGCTGCCACAAACTACCGATAACTAAAATAATAATCGCTTGCCGTAGCCATGCTTAAACAAACGTCATTACATCAGAGATACTACGCAAAACCATAAAATAACTTGACTTGTCAATGTCGGTAGGCTAGGGCAGAGCATATTATACATATAGATTTGTAATATTAAATACTATTATGTAGTAAATACATACAACCCGCTATTACTAACGTGTCCGTGTATCGTGTAATATTCAATCCTAGCGACCCGTCCGGCTTCGCACGGGTGCAATACTGATACTAAATACATTACAAAAAAACTGTTAACGTTGTATAAAAAACATAGCGGCCCGCCGCCCAACCGGCTGATACCGCAGCAAATGCGACGCCCCACAATTTTTAAATTTGTAACATTTTCGAAACTATTTATTTAAATCATGTGCTGTAAAGGGCGTTTCGGAGGAGTTTAACCAAAAACACCGCGACACGAGACTTTTTTATATTAGATGTAAAGAAAACCTCGGTGGTAGGCCACATCGGCTGCCGGCAGAAATTACCACCCACCAGACAAAGTCTTGCCGCCAAGCGATTCGTCGTGTTCCGGCATGATGTCTGGTGAAGCCGTACGGAGGACGGGTCTGAGCATTTGTGTTGCGATGTGTGCCGGGTACGATGCGCCAAGTGTTGTTGTGTCGGGAGTTTGGTCGTGGAGGGTCTCCAGATCAATCTCCCTTTGGCGCAGCATCGTTGGCCGTGTTGTTGGGTTTAACATTGCACCACCTCGCTCAACTGCCGTCTTCCTTCCTATTCGCTAAGTTTTTTAAGTGAATGGCTTTAATAAACTTGCGCGCTCAACGCCATCGCCAGCGCCATCAACGATTGCATCACTGCTTACCATCAGGCGGGATTGCAGTCAAGCGCTAGTTTATAATTATTAAAAAACAAAAAAAAAAAAACCCTGTCCGATCCATATGGATAATAAAGTTTAGGTAAACACATGAACAAATATAATATAAAATTTTACGTAATCATCATAGTACCAATACAAATGAATTTTGAAATAATCTTTTTTTTTCGCGAATTAATTCTAACTTCCCCCAAATTTGGTAATTTTTAAAAAGTGACAACACCATTTTGACGGTATTATTATAAGCGATACGACCTCGTGCCGTGTGCCTGTGATTGCCTACCGCACATGTAATAAGTTACGTCTTTTTGCCTATAATAACATTTATTTTTTGGGGGGAACTTTTTTTAAGTTTAGCCCGGCTTTGTAGGCATTAGTAGAATCAGTTATCGATACCTAACAATACCTTCACAGATCGGACAGGGTTTTCTTTATATATTGTATAATATAATGTATGCCATGTATCGATACCTGTTAATTTATATAAACACTTGGGGTCATCATCATCTCAGCGTTAATCCCAGTCGCATCCGAAGCTATTTCAGCTTTGGAGCCTGGAGTCCGCTTTACCAGTCCAACTGCTTAATTGGCTAAACTTCGATATTTTCCGTGAAGCGACTGCCGTCTGACCTCTACAACCCGAAAGCGATATCGAAACATCGCAGTTAGTCAGACCATTGTTGGACTTTAGAGGACTCCAACAACCCGTAACGTCTGCCACTAGATATTCGTATGGCAACCGGGACCAACGGCTTAATGCGCTTTCCGAGGCACAACCAGACCAGTGCAAATATTCATATTCATGCATACAAATATTTGCACTGCGCAGGGATTGAACCCACGCCTCCTTACGCAGCGGCCGAGTTCGCTACCGCTACGCCACTGTCAAGTATAAAATAATAATTGTATAAACACTTGGGGCATTTAACTGAAAAGCGTGATCAGAAATTAATTACATAAATACCTACTAAATAACGATGGAAACTACAGTTACGGACACTAATTTCTTTTACGTTATTAAGCACACATGTCACTAAATAAGTATTAATTTAATTATCCTGCTTCGTGTTAATTTTCTCACGACACTAATAATATTATAAAACCAGCCACTATACGAAATGTGTATTCAATATTAGTTAATATCTTTGAATGAAAAATTATTTAGGTTATATTAGACATAGGACAGTGACTAGCACAACTTCAAGATGAAATAAATAGAATATGAGTTATCACTGAGTAAATATTAACTTTACCGAGTATATCTTTTCACAAAAAGTCATCTATATGATAAGAAATCTTCACTTTAGAATTAAATAGTAGGATATTTCAATAAAAATCAGTTGATTCTACTTTGAGATTTGTACAAAAACGAGGGGAAATAACAGATGGGCAGAACTCCAAGTGGATTGGCCGCGGTCCAAGCAGCGCAGAAAACATATAAATAAACAAAGTTTTACAACAACAAATTATCGTAAGGGGTTGGCAATCTTATACACAACAGTTGACCAATGAATGCAAGCCAAAATAGTAATCACTGACTCATCATGAATTAATCTTCGGAAGTGTTAAGCTTTTCCTTTTGCGATAAGATAAATACATTAACGGTTAGCAATGAACATTCTATTAATAATATTATAGGAACATTTTTACATTTTTTATTTTAAGCGCCCGAAGTCAAATATAGTAATAATTTATTAAACACAATTATGCATTCTTCTCATAAAAAATAATACATTCTGACAGTATCATCTTAACATATCAAGATCTGTGTTTGAGTTCAGGAAAGTGTTAATAGCAGCTAATGTCCGAGGCATAGGTAACTTAGTGTGCAACAGTACGGCAACTTGGAATAATTGTCTGGCACATATAGATTCCAGATTTAATTATGCAGATCTGCGACACCAATTTATTATCTCCATAAGAATTTTTAATATTAGTCATAGGACGCGCGACCTGTTCTAATCAGAAATCAAATTTACTTTCATTAATTTTCTACATTTATAAACGTAACGACATAACTGGAGAAATCAAAAAAAAAATAATACAGACAATGCCAAATCTACCCAACCAGCCTTGAATCATGATACTTTAGTTATAGGTACAGCAGAGAATCTTTTAAAGAAATTTGTCAGATTGTAATAAGTTGATGTTGTGGGTACTCTGCTTAATTGTATGTGTATTTAACAGCATGTGTTAGTGGATACCTGCCCCCGGACGTCCCGCGCACGTCGCACCGCGTCCCGTGCCGCACTGAGCGACAGAACCTTGAGCACGCGCCGGCTCCATGCCTCATCAACTTTATAATGTACACCCTCCCGGACAAACTCGAAACAAACTCTGATAGATTACATCTATTTACTTTGAATTTCCTCGCTTCTTGATCACGAGACAGGGATTTTGTTGGCAAATATGTATAAGATTTAGTTATAATTCACATAGGACTAACTGTATTAGTGGTTTAGTAACTAAACGACACTTATGTTATCTCATAATTCAATACTGAAATACCGCGTTTATCCGGAGCACTTCAAAGTAATGAAAACTACACATTCTAAGTCAACAATCGCACTCACACACAAAGTTTTAATTCCCCATTGTTTGAATCAAGCAAAGCGAAAATAATTAAAAATCAAATAATATACTGCTACTTATCAATAGTATTTTTAATGAATGAAACTAGAAAGGTTTTGTATGCTGCACTAGGTGCGGAAAGTTGAATCTAACATGTCATTGATAGATATCGACTATGTTATAATGCAAGGTCAAATTAAATTAGAGCGAAACTCCGTTGACGTGTGGGTACCCATCAGTTATAACAAGAAAAGGGTTGAAAACACACTTTCAACTTTCCGAGTAACTATAAGCAAACTCATCAAATCTTTTAGAGTTCCGCGCCTAGAGGGTGAAAATTAGACCTTAAAAAGTCTGCCTGTCACCAGGCTGTATCTCATGAATTGTGATAGCTAGACAGTTAGAACTTTCACAAATGGTGTATTTCTGTTACCACTATAACAACAAAAACACTAAAATAGAATATTATTTTATACATAATGGCAAGAAACCCTTTGTGCGCGAGTCCGGCTCGCATTAGGCCGGTTTTTATAATGTCATGTTTCGTCGTCATTGACGTCTGCAGAGTTCCGCTAGCTAATTTAATTTGTCCTTGTATTTCAACATTGGTTTGTCGATGAGAAAATGTCGAGGCGTGATAGATTTTTTCCCTTTCTTGAGCGACGACCTCTAATACTGATTCATATCTTAGCCATGAAAAAATGCTAATGATTTTCACTGCGTAGATAAAATATTTTTAATACATCAAGCATATACATAAAAAAAACAAGTCATTTATTCAAATTAGGCAGAGACTGATTAATATGCCGAGTAAGCGTCATAGGTAAGAGGCTGTACACCGCTTATACACTATGTAAAAAAAGCCTGTTGTTACTTTCAGGGACAAATGCTTTATCTACAAGGACATCGTTAATGAACTTATAATTTAAAAAAAAAAATTCATTGTCTAGTAGAAGGGTCAAAATCAAATAGCTATTAAATCGACATAGTCGATTTTTTTTTAACTAGCGCTTACCCGGAATCCCGCCTGATGGTAAGCAGTGACACAATCGTTGATGGTAAAGCGCACTAGTTTAATAAGAGCCTATTCAATCTGGCCTCGAAGACACTCAAATTGTAGTCCGGCGGAAACACCGCCGCTGGCAAATTGTTCCAGTCCCTCGATGTACGCGGTATGAAAAAGGAAGCGAAACTCTTCATCCGAATCGTAGTGGTGTTAACAACATAAGGGTGGAAACTCGCCGTGCGACGGGTGGTGGAACGGAGATGGGGAACTAAATTATGCAATTCCTTCGCACACTCACCAAAATGAATCCTATAGAATACCGAGAAGCTGGCTACTCTACGCTTTGGAAACCATTTTGAATTAAATCTGGGTCGCCAATCAGCCTTGAAATAATTAATTGATTAGAATATTTGATGTTATAAGTTAAAGAGATTGACGGGAACGTTCTATTTATGTCTAGTTTCTTCAAGAAGAATTGCAGAGGTAAAAAAACAGTTAAAGATTACTGAATATTAATAGTGAAATATTTATTTTAATTAATTTTGTTGAACAATTTTTATAAATCCCCTTCTTTATTATGTCCGTATGGCGACTCTTAAAACGTAGCGGACGTAGACGGTAGCTGTACGAGGTGATGCAATGTTAAACCCAACAAAACGACCAACGATGCTGCGCCAGAGGGAGATTGATGTAGAGACCCTCCGCGGCCAAATTCCCGACACAGCAACATTTGTCGCATCGTACCCAGCACACATTGCAACACAACTGCTCAGATATATTGTATAACCGGAAAATAGCAGAGCGGCGGAGCAGCATAAGGTGATGAAATAAGTGTTACTTAGTATACTGGATGAACTCTTTGTCGAGGAGTTTTTCTAATGTTGCGCAAATCGCTGAACAAAAATATTTTAAACACAAAGGATAATATATTTTTTAAATATCAATGTATCTGTCCGCTGTAGGTATTCGTTTCGTATATTTAGTTCAGTTTTGAGGTCAAACATATTAGAATTATTTTAAATTTCTAATCTGTGCCAAACCGGGGTTGCCTGCAATAAAATAAGTAAATCGATTGTATTCAAGTAGTGTTTTGCAGTTATTAGTTATTCCCTCTACTAAATGTGTTGAATTTCTTTGTATTTGTGTTCATTTTTATTTTATGGTTTTTTAAAGCCCCATTGCAATTATAAACATAAAAATAAATCTTAAATTACCTAACGTACCTATTTTCATGTGATCTTACTAAGAAAGAAGCAACTGTCTTTTTACCCGACTGTGTGCCAGCAAAGACCGAGTTATGTTTTCACATGTATCTATGTACACTCGCCGAGCTTCACTCATTGAGAACAGCTAAACAAAAATTGAAAGGTTGATACAATATTTAATTTATTATTCATATCTGGCAACACAGCCAACATGTCGCCAAACCTCCCCACCTCTTGTTTTTCACTTTTATCGTGGTAAATATTTATTTGGGAGTGTTCAGCTATGCGCATGAATTATAATAATATTGTTATCCGTGTCGTGGCTCTCGAATCCATTTGAATTCACAATTTTATGCCACATTGTATTTGTCGAAGGTGTTTGTGGCAGAATATTAATAGACACCATTTGGTAAGTCCACGAGTCAAATATAAAGCATTATGGAGAGATGAGAAAATCTTCTTCTTCATCTCAGCGTTAATTCTAGTCGTATCCGAAGCTATTTCAGCTTTGGAGTCTAGGGTCCGCTTTACCAGTCTAACTGCTCATTTTGGCTAAACTTCGATATTTTCCGTGAAGCGACTGCCGTCTGACCTGCACAACCCGAAGGCGAAATCAAAGCATTGCAGTTAGACCAATTGTTGGATTTTTGAGGGCTCCAACAACCCGTAACGACGGCCATTAGATGTTCGTATGGCAACTCCTGTACTCCTGTATGCGAAATAGTCCAATGCTATTCCATGTTTGCCAGCCGACAGTATGCAACGACTAGTTCTCGATTGTATAATAAAATTAAAAAATGTATACCCATCTACTCCCTGACTAAACGGGAAGTTAAACTGAAACTTACAGATTGGTTGCAGAAGTTAACGTACGACGAAACCGAGAATCTTGTTACTATTGTCTCTTAACGTGTTAATCCAATACTGTATTTTAATGAAGGCGTAGTTGTTTTTGTATTTTCATTATCTGTATTTGTGTTCATATAAGTACTTGCACGTCACTTTAAACCATTTGTGTGTCATACCTTGAGGAACCCTGGCTCCTAAAAAAACAGGCTTTTTTCCTAGTTTAGGAGATATCAGTTCACCTTTTAAAGTGATTCTCTGTACAGCAGTTTTTGATTCTGTGTACTTATATGTGTTTTAAAGTGTACTAATAAATTATTACGTATACTAATATACATATAAAGCTGAAGAGTTTGTTTGTTTGCTTGAACGCGCTAATCTCAGGAACTACTGGTCAGATTTGAAAAATTCTTTTTGCGTTGGTTAGTCCATTAATCCAGGAAGGCTTTAGACTATATAACATCACACAACGAATAATAGGAGTGGCATATAAAAAAAACGCGGGAGAAACCGCGTGGTGCAGCTAGTAATTAATAAAAATAAATAACCCGGACCAACAGCTTAACGTGCTTTCCGAGGCACGACCAGACCAGTGCAAATATTTGCACTGAGCGGCGATGAAACCGCGCTTGGTTGCGTTGTGGAGGCTGTCAACCCGTGTTTAACCATAATAATATGTCTGCTTTATAAAAGGAAACTATACATGGAATGTAAATACTTGTTACACACCTGTAGGCCTAGTATGAGTTTTCATTAAAAACTCTATCGTCGATATCGAGCGCGTTTGACTCATCGATTGGCCCGCTTCAAGGTTGTAAGAACTCTCAACCAATGAGAGCGCCAAATGCGCTCGATATCGACGATCGAGTCTCGTAATGAAAACTCATACTAGACATACTATTCGGGTGAGCAGGCTTTGGCATCACCTGGTGGTGCCGGCCGGATGATAATAATAATAATTTAGTGTAAAACAATATTTATTTAATTGCGAGCTCAGACAGACATTCCATACTGTCTAACTAGGACCCGCATGACATGCAGACAAGATGAAAGATTTATCAATTGCCAACTACCAACCCCTAATGGACCCGCGTGATTTATAACAGCCTGCTTCTTCTCAGTAAGAGGCAGGTTTGCTAATAGTGGCAAGATTGGCTAACTAGCTTCTGCCCGCGACATTGTCTGTGTAAGTTTATATGTTCGCATCGCCTGCCCACATATGTTATATTACTATAAATTGTCGCTAACCGTATTTTCTGATTTTTTTTTATTGTTCCGTGCCCAAAAGCTAAAAACGCTAAGAATCCATTGACTGTCTGCTGTCTGGTTGGCTGCTACTGATTGGCTGGTCTACTCACCCACTGCCAGAACTCCTGGCTGCTCATTGGCTGGTCCATGAGTGCGTTCTGCCATATCCTGAACAGCATCAGGTATGCCTTGTCCCGCCCAGAGAACGATGTGAGGAAGTTCTTCTCGCCCTCCGTACAGACTAGGATAGCGTTTGGTATTACCTGGACAGGGAAATAAAAGATCAGCCACAGAAGTCAGTTCACATCTAGACTCTAGAGTACATATGTATACAGATTGTTTTTTTCACTCCTGGTGAAACCAATGTTTCTCGTTTACTTTTCTTATAACAAAACAGCTCATTAATTAAATTAATCAGTAACTTCAACTCGCGGCTTCACTCGGTTCAACAACATTTCAAAGTACATATCCCTATACTTACCTAATTTTATATTGTTTTTGTTAAAAGCCTATTATTATTATAAACGCCAAAGTTTATATGTATGGTTAGTAGATGAATATTTCTCAAAGACTACAGTACTTAACAGATTTGTATGAAATACTTTTGCCCGAATAATGTTGTGAGGATGATAGGCGACAGAACCGACACCGTTCTGCTCAGTGGAGTCACTGAACTTGAACCACCATGTGTTGCGACACCAGTGAGCATACTGAACGGGGGTCGAGTGTGTTAATTGTATGTAGGTTTGTATTGATTAGGTATTAGGTACTAACATAGGTTAAGATTATTGTTACTAACACAATGGATCTCAGTTATCTTATAAATAAAATGAAATGAAATACAATAACGTATTCAGGATGCTGCTCCGATACTGCAATAGAGATATTTGCAAAAGCAGACACGGTGCGCAGTCTTGGCCCGTAGGGGGGCGGCAACAGCATCCTAGCTATGCTAGCTAGTTAGCAGGCTAGATTGTGAGTTTGCAAACGACTGCTGCAAGGTTTATGTTGGGACCTTTCAGCAATGTTGCATCAACAATCTGTGCAATTTTTTTGTCTGTGTAAGTATATTACTATTTATAGTTTTCAGTTACTAACACTATGAGTCTCGTTACTCGAAATAACGATTACATTTTTCAGATGTGAGGAAGATGCCATGCACTATCTCTTTCTCGCATCATTATACATCATTATTGAGAATCATTATTATTATTGACAGCTCTTTATAAAAAGAGAAAAGAGGTGTATGTGCTGTGTAGAGACTGTAGTGTATTTGTGGCAACCTCCGTGAGTTTATTAAAAAGTGATTAGTATAAAAGACGAGACAAACATACATATTTATTTATATATATTTTAACACAAAGATATGTACAGAGGCGGACTTAATGACTCAATGCCTTAGAGCATTCTCTACCAGTCGACCATGGGTGGCGAAGAGATTAGGTTGACAAGCCAAATTTTAGAGACTTTATTATTATTATTATACGGTATCCGACCTATCTTGCGGTCAAGCCGCTAGCATATGAATGCCGGATAACTAGCGCCTACCCGGTAGAGTAATGGATTCAAAAAATATTTATTTTGACACGTTCACTGCGGATAGATAGTGATATAGTTTAGGTCATCTACATCTTTATTCTTAGCCGCTAAAATTGCTTGGTCACTAAACAATTCAACATTTTTGCAGTTAGTAATGATATTTGGTAATAATTTATTAATACATTCGTCTTTGCTCCCGGTTGCATCTGCAGTCGTTAAAACCCACCAATCCACACTGGGCCCGCGTGATGAGTTATAACCCATTCTCTCTACGCTGTTTATCTGCAGGGAAGGCCTGTGCCCCAACAGTCAGGATATTAATAGGCTGATGATGAAGTGTTCGTGTTTCGATGAGACAAAAATACAGAAATTATGAGGAAATGAAATCAATCCGCTCGATTAGGCGACAGGTACTCGACCATTACCGAAAATCAGCAATTGCTCAGAGAAATCTTCTGCAGATGTATCATAAGCAATGCAACTTTCATGTTTGTTGTCAGCTGAAGTTTCTTCGAGTATCGAAATGCTGCTCGATTCAAACCAACACTTGATAAATCTCTTCTATGGGAACGCGGGTGGTTCTTGAATTATAAATAGTGTAATTAACACGACTTTCATTTATATATATCAATATCCCCTTATTTTTGTCTTTCCCATCACTACTATAAATACTTTCTAGTGCGGATCTGGTCGATATCCACCCGCCACTTTCCCTGGTTTAATTCTCATTTTCTGTTTGGCAAATCCGCGGCGAATCAACTCTAAAGAAGTTGGTTCACGGTTGTTCCGACAGTCCAAAAAGTGCTCACCTACATTATGTCTTCGCAAAGTTATATCAATTTAATTTAACTTTGTGCTGACGGGTCGAAAAAGACCTACCACGCATTGGCGGAAAAATCATTGGGGCACAATTTGGCCCGCCGCCGCAACAGACGAAGGTTTATGATTTTACTTGCCACAGTCAACGTGTTAAGGTCATTAATTGCTTTATTTATCACTTCAGAAATACAATCAGGAATCACAATATAATATTCTATAAGTTAGAATATGAAATACCTAGTCCACCGGTCTACAGTCCACAGTTACCAATTTCTCTACAGTAAGAGGTAGCAAGTGGCTTTTGTCTTCATAAATAAGCTCTACTTCAAAAGAAGTCTATCGCTGTACACACTGCTGCAAGGTGCTGAAAGATAGATTTCGTCAAACTTTCTTAAATTTGAGTATTGGTTAGCATTAGCCGCCCACCAAAAAGAAGGGTCTAATTCACGATCAACTTTATCGAAATAAAATAAATCAAATCTAGGCTAATTTACCGAATATTCGGCTAAACTTGTGACATAGGAATATATTTTGAACATCCCAAGGTAAACCGAAGTTTGGCTACAGGCTTGTTTACTCACAAGTGCAGTTTTCTCCTTAGTGATAGCAGTAACGTCCTTCCACCTCGTGGTCATGCAGGTCTCCCAGCCGAAGATGCTCGCGTAGAAGCACAAGTAGTTCTGTGACGCATACAGGCGCCCGTGTGCCAGGATGTCCTTTTGTAATGCGCACGAGTAGTCTGGAGAACGAAGTAATTCGTTCATTATTGCTAGGTCAACATCATGTGCAGTATGGTATTATATTAACATACATACATATAAATAAACACGCGTCTTCTTCCGCCTGAACTGAAACTACAGATCGCGACGTGCGTCATTCTTACATACACAACAAGACACAATATAAACACTGTAAAATTCATTGCATATCTGCGTATCCCAGCAGCAGACAGCATAATTGTAGAGAGATGCCTGCCGGGTGCTCGGATTAGTAAGCAAGCAACCCGGTCCGAAAGAGAGGCTATGAAGAGCGTACGAATGATGCACTACAGGCAGTCTTCGAATGGGACGAAGCCAATCTTATGGCCTTTAAAGTCGCCAAAACACAGGCGTGTCTATTCACCGCCAAAAGGAACTCATTCACCTTGGCTCCTACTTTTCAGAATTTATCCTTGGAGTGCACCGACCTACTTCAGCTATTGGGAGTTGAGATTCTCTCAAATCTAAATTTTGGGCGGTTCATTGAGTCCAAGCCAAGGTGGCAAGGTGGCCAGGAAACTTGGAGTTATTGCAAAGGGCCGGCGGTACTTCACACCGGGACAGCTTCTAATGTTATACAAAGCATAGGTCCGTTCGTGTGTTTATCGACTACGTTTGCAGAGTTGGACTAGCTAATTTAATTTGAACCTGTATATTATTTCAGTTACGATCATCATACTAACCGACTATAAGCCGCTCATCATCAGGCAGATCCTTGAAGAGCCTCTTGAAGTCATCCGACTTGCTCTTGTATGTGGGATACAGCGAGTTGTACCAACTCTTCTTCTTGGTGCGGGAGACGTCGAGAGCCTTCGACGGAGGAGTGCCCAGCTGTGGTGTGAGTATCAATTATTCACAGAAAATAGTAGGGTGTTGGTGCTATATATCAGGTTGAGGATTAATGGTGCAGACGTACCAGACTGAAAGTTAGCGGTAGGTTTGTAGACGAGTCCATACACTCACGACATATCGAGATCAAGAAGCAAGTTGAGCCATGGGTGCTGGCCTTGGACATTCATTTTCGGTAGGTAGAAGTCGATCTCCACGCTTACTCAATGTGCGTAGGCGATTTCAAACCATTAAAAATAATATACAAAAGTTGTATAACATTTCTGTGTGTACATGTTCCAGTGTGTGCGAGACATCTTTGCGGAGAAACTTTCTTAACAAAATTTCCTTTTCTATATTTCAATGCTAACTGCAACACCATAATTTTGCCTGAGCTAGCTTTGGATTTCCACATATCCGGAGTCATTCGTTTAACTACGTATTTGAAACGCCAGCGACATCTCGTGGTATACGATAGAGTCTAGCCTAAGTACGTGGAGGTGGACGCGAGCTACAGCTACAAGAGCGGTGTAAGCACATCTCGCTGGATATTGAAACATTGAACACGGAACGAACAAAATGTGCTTAGAAACTATCTCACATTCCGTATTGCTCAGTTGTGTGTGTCTGTGTGTGTGTGTGTGATTCGCTAGTCTTCGTTAATTATAATCTGATTTGAACAGCAAACCGCTTTTCTTTTGCGCTACAACCAACACTACACATACGTACGCCCATAGCAATTAAAATATGCCATATATTAACGAGAGACAGACAAATCTTCTCCAACACATAATATGAGTCACAGAACACATCTCACCCTGGGGTTGTCCTTGTTCTGTGAGGGGGTGGCGCTGACCACTGTGACGGTGAGCTCGCCGCTCGATATTGACGCGGAGTCGCCGCCCGCGTGGCACGGCATGTGCACTGAGCTCTCACTTGTCTGGAATTTTCAAACTCCTACATTAAATGCTAGGTAGGAACCTCATATTGGGAGTCAACTTTAACTAAGGACCAGAGACGATGATGATAAATTTTTGAAATAGTTTTGAAAAGCTAGGAATTTGTCTGCTTAAAATAGCCACTATTATGCGGAGTCATTTTTAGTGGTAAACATTATGCGAAAGGACAATGCCTAACCTGAAGTATGAAAGAGACCCCGTAATGAAAACTTATGTATAAACATTATTCCTAACAATATATAATGCTGAATAGCTGAAAATTAATATCTTATAATTAAAAAGGTTTAGGAACTTTCAAATCTGCACAATACTGAAAATAATATCGCGTAACTCCTACGACAAAATTACAAAAACTTCGAACAATAACTTCTTCATCTCAGCGTTAATCCCAGTCGTATCCAAAGCTTTTCAGCTTCGAGTCTAGGGTCGGCTTTACCGGCCTAACTGCTCATTTTGGCTAAACTTCGATATTTTCCATGAAGCGACTACCGTCTGACCTCCACAACCCAAAGGCGATATCGAAGCATTGCAGTTAGACCAATTGTAGGACTTTTGAGGGCTCCAACAACCCGTAACGACTGCCATTAGATGTTCGTATGGCAACCGGGACCAACCGCTTAACGTGCTTTCCGAGGCACGACCAGACCAGTGCAAATATTCATATTCATGCATACAAATATTTGCATTGCACGGAGATCGAGCCCGCGCCTCATTGCGCAGCGGCCGTGTTAGCTGCCGCTACGCCACGGAGGCTGTCGGTAAAAACTTCGAACAATAACATTGGTATGAATTTTTTTGTGTAAGCGTTTTAAGGTGTCTACGTTATTGGTAATTGTGTTTTTCATTCGTGAATTTGAGCTAAGGTACTTGAAGTACATATGTATGTACAAAGAGGTATAATTGCAAGAAAAGAACTTGATACAACGGGTTTACGATACTCCCTGATCTTGTCATGTCAAAACTTTATTATGTTTATTAATTCACGAAAGTTATCAGAAAATTTTAAACACTAAACAATTCATTAATGAATATATAAATACTACGTGTTAGTGTGAAATTCCTATTCATTTAACCGAGTTTTTTTTTTTTAAACGTTGCCCCACACTAGGAATTTCTCCCGTATCGTCAATCGTGGGTGCATTTACAAACATAAATATAAATCTCTTTCTTTCTTAATAGGGAAGTTTCCTGGGTAAAAAAAATGATTCTATTTAGTCCGACATTCAGATTATAGAAAAATATTGGATACGTATATTTTGTTTTATCAAGTCAATAAAAATTGACAAATATAAATGGCATCAAAGACCAGTGGTAGCTGGTGACGTCACTGCTCGCTAAAAAGTGTAGCGTGCAGTGACATCACAGGAGTTTTCAACGCACTGTGTCGTCTTCATTTTTTGTTTATATGAAAAAAGAAAAAATACGTGTCTAGTATTTTTTTGAAAATCTGACTGACGGACTAATTTTTTTTTTTAGTCAACAACCCTGTTGGTTTTTTTGACGTAAATTGATTTATTTAGGTCGCTATATTTATAATCGTGTCTAAACTGTCTATGGAATATTTCAACTTGACAAGATTTAAGTAAAATGTTACCTTCTATCCTTTTCTTAATGAAATAAAAGAAAAAAAACTTAAAATGACTTTAGTTTGTGAATCGGGGCTAATGTCTTAAAAAGAGGTATCGTAATACCCAGTTACTGGTTTGTAGAGGTCGAAAAGAACAAGTGTGAGTCTACTTTTGGCTGATTGTACAAGATATACATACCTTGTCATTGTCCAATGCTTCACTGGCGCTGTCTGTATTTCGAAGCGAGTCGCGAGTAGACGGGGAAGGTGATGGTGAACGAGACACGCTCCTGCAAAATACAAACATATACATATTACACACATAATATAAAGTCACGCTTCTTACCAGTAGCCAGGAACTATAGATACCGCTTGATACGATCCTTACATTCTCCTCATGTTTTTTTTTTTTTTTGCCGGCACTCTCGGCGTGCAACCCGTTGTTTGCACGTCGAGAGTGCCGGCAGAAGTGAAATGATAACATTGTGATTTTTTTTTTATTATTAACTAGTGCTAGACTGCAATCCCGCCTGGTGGTAAGCAGTGATGCAATCGTTGATGGTAAAGCGTGATAGTTTATCAAGAGCCTATTCACTCAAAAAAACTGAGTGGATATGAAGCAGTTAGGTAAGCGAGATGATGCATTTTTAAACCCAACAGTACGACCAAAGATGCTGCGCCAGAGGGAGATTGATCTGAAGATCCTCCACGACAAAACTCCCGACACAACACCATTTGGCACATCGTACCCGGCACACATCGCAACACAAAGTTGCTCAGACCAGTCCAGCGTCATGGCTTCACCAGACATCATGCGGAAACACGACGAATCGCTTGGCGGCAAGACTTTGTCTGGTGGGTGGTAACTTCTGCGGGTAGCCGATGTTATGTCTTACCACCGAGGGGTTAGAGAATAATTTCGGACGAATTGCTTAATTTAAGAGTAAGAAAGTACTATCATTTATGTGGTAAATACAATACTCATTTATTGCGCTATACATGTATACGCGGGCATTCATTTTAGGGGCGGAGTAGAAAATGAGGGAGAGATATTACTTCCTCTCCTACTCCGCGCCGGTGGTCTACTCTCCCACTGCCTTACGAATTTTCGATCAGGTCACGTGTCAAATAAAAGTGTATCTCAAATAAAAGTGCACAACGCCATGCCGCTAAAGTTTTCACTTCAAAAACCTTACACGTTTAATTACCATAAGCATGTGTTGCTTATTTTTTTTCTGTTTTTACCATCATAGATGTGAGCATTACTGTGTGATGGTGAGTTGGCCTGTATACAGACTACTACTATTTAATGTTAACATTGTTATTTTAATAAATATGATACTTATTATTATACATCTAGTAGAATCTTTCGGCTAAGATGATATACCAAAACATATTCAATAACAATTTTTAGTAACAAAGCTTGAACACATCGTAACAAACTTATTATCATATCCTCAAGCATGTCATTGATGTATTGAGAAACCTTTGTGAGCACAAAGATCAATCAAGTTCTTCAGAAACAATAAATATACTTCCTCTGTAGGGTTCCGTACCCAAAACGTGACATTTATTAAGACTCCTTACTAAGACCATTACTAAGACTCCAGTGTCCGTCTGTCTGTCTGTCACCGGGCTGTATCTCATGAACCGTGATAGCTAGACAGTTGAAATTTTCACAGGTGATGTATTTCTATTGTCACTATAACCACGGAACTTTTCGCACACGAGTCATTTTTACTGTTTGTGTATTTCTTGTTTCTATTTTTTGTATCGTGACATATTGAAAACCCACTCAAATTTCAGTTTCCTGTTGCAAAAGGAATGGGGGATCGCCATGTAAACTTGGTGTGTTTTTTGCAACACATTGCCAACATTTCCGATCCACAAATGCGTAGTTTTACAAACAAGTTAAGCGTACAAACATACGGGGTGAGGACAGTAATTTGTAGGGCAGGCCAATATTTGTCCGATGTGTAATGAATTATGGTTTAATAGTAGTGTACAGACGACCGCACATCAAGGTACTACAGTCTGTCATATTTCTTTATGAGATTTTCAACTTTATCTCTAAAGCATTAGGGCTCTGGGTTGTTTGGGAATATTTGACAGTTTCGGGTAGATTAACCTGCTGTCGTCCGTACATGCCGTGCGGGCTAGCAGCGTCACATTCTAGCGGCTTTTTTGGGATTATTTTATTAAATTTAAATCAAAGTACTATTTTTTAGGGTCAAGTACCTAATATATTCATATATAAATTTCGTATATACGTTCGATAGGCATGAGAATATGTTTTTAATAAAAACTGTTTATCTATTTTTTATATTACTACTACTTATGCGGGTGAAACCGCGGGGAGCAGCTAGTAAATGCATAAAATAGCAAACAAACTCATTAATTCCAATGATTTAATACTTGCGTGTATTTGTTTTTTAAAAACTATCACAAGAAATACGACTTTGCCGGCCTGCGCGGGGAGAACGCACTTTGTGTTAAGTGAGTTCTCCCCGCGCAGGCCGGCAAATATATACTAACAACAAACATATTAATTAACTAATATATATACCAACAACAAACAGATTAATGTATTATTAATTCGGAGTTTATTAAAGCATTAAGTGCAATACCTGGACCAGCTACCTTCTGGCATGGCTAGATAGCAAACACCCACCTCCCTTCACATAAAATAGAAAACAATACACGAAAGGTACAACGGCACTTCTCCAACTGGCCCTACCGGAGTCAGTAGATACTACATTAGACTTAAATTAAAAACATATACTTATACATTATAGCACGCGGTATGCTCACGATTTTGTACTAACTAAATCAAAGAGCTGTTCTGAATGAATTTTCCCTGTTTGTACAAAGTATTTGTGCATGATATAAATGTCGCGCGTACAGCTGATAGCGTTCCATTGTTGACAAATTAATGCTTATTTTTTTTTTTTGCTACTAATTAAACTACTGCTATCTTTCAAGGCGCCGTTTGAAGGAAACAAGAGGAAAATGTATCGGTTGTAATTGTGAACTTTGGGAAAGTGATGTGGACGTATCCCACTGATAAATAACTTTGTTTCTTGTTTTGAGATAGAAAATTTAAATTTATCTGTATTATAAGTTCTGGGCCGAGGGCATGTTAGATTTTACTGACTAATATCAACCTGTGTTCCTTTAGTTGCTTGTGTCAGGATCCAGAGCATCGGCCAGTACTCGACGACTGGCTCGGGAGGAGGCACGGCTCCCTGTCGTTCAGGGTGACGCAGGTACTGTCGGGGCACGGCTGCTTCGGCAAGTACCTGCGTCGCTTAGGCAGGGAGCCGGACGCTCGGTGCCACCACTGCGTCCAATGCGGGGAGGACACGGCGCAGCACACGCTCTCCGAGTGTGTAGCTTGGGAGGAGCAGCGCCGTGTCCTCACAAATGAAGTAGGAGGCGACCTGACGCTGCCGGCAGTAGTGGGGAGGATGGTCGGCAGCTCAGAGTCGTGGGACGCGGTGGTGTCCTTCTGCGAGGACGTGATGTCGCAGAAGGAAGCTGCGGAACGGGAGAGGGAGATATCAACTCCCTTCCCGGGCCGCAGAACACGCACCGGGCGCCGAGGAAGGGCGGGTAACGCCCTCTTCCGCCCCCCATGAATGGGTCCAGGGGCGAGGGACATGGGGAAGTCCCCGCCCCCCTATTGATGGACCCCGAGGCGGAGGCGCGCGCGAATGTCGGCGCGCGCCTTTGATGCGGTGCACGGGGTAGTTTAACACCCCACTACCCCGTGCAGGAGACGAGGCCCGGACAGACCGGGCCAGCACGAGGGTGGGGCCGTGGAAGAATTTAGACTCCCGCGGCCCCACGCGCGCTCTTGATAGAAGACACACCGGGGTGGTTTTAGTCAGTAAAAGTCTGACATACCCCGTCGTCCACCCAGGCGCGTGCGCTCCTTACAAGCAGAAAAGCTCTGCATACCCTAATAGTCTTCTAAAATTATAATATACTGTAAAATAATTTATATACTACAAAGTTAAAACTAAAAGACTTTGTTAATCAGTTATTGATAACACTGCCATCTATTGGGCCTAGTGCTAACACGTGACTAACACAATGTGTCTCACATTTGTTGCCTTAGGCGCGACACCCACGCCTCTTACGGCGTAAGCATAAACAAAATGTGCCTCTTCCGTATCTGTCTGTGTATAAAATTATTTGCTTGTGTGCCTAAACTGTTGTGTACGTGTGCGTGAAATTTCTTTGGGTTTAAAGCCCATGATAAGCACAGCTTCTAATAATGCGACGAATTTAAGAAGTTCAGAAATATAGCATGATTGTTGTTCGTTCAAATACCTTTTTATTTTAGCAGCTTATGTTGTTTCATTATTGGTGTATATGGGTTAAATATGTATTGATTGTTTTAAGCGGAATTGAATATTCATTTATTTTAGAGTTTTTGGTTTAACACAAAAGAAAGTTTGTCTTTATAAAAAGTATTATGATAATTATATGTGGTTAGCAGGTTGTGTAGTGTGTACAAATAAATTGTTTTGTTTCTCGTATAGGTATATTATTTTAAAACACGGCTTTGACAGTTCGACGTTATAAAAACTTAAAAGACCTTAAGTTTTTCAACCTACTTGCTTTTGAATTTCAATACTATACTTTATGTTGTAATAATTTTCCTGAAGTTTACAAATTAGCAAAATTTAATAGTTATGATTCCAATGAGTAGTGCATTACGCATATTTATGAAAAGCCAAAGCAGACTCATAGATTTGTCTATCTGTCCATTTTAAAAGAACTTTTAGCGATTTCAAAACGATCTTATATATATTTGATTTTTACAGAGTTATTTAAAAATAGATAGGCGCGTTGATTTAATTTATAGATAGTGAAATATTTTTTTTTTGTTTTTTGAGAAATAAATTATTACTTATTTACAGTTTAGTTAGTAATACCATTTCATTGTATTTTGACAGCCTACATGGCGTAGCGGTAGCGAACGCGGCCGCTGCGTAAGGAGGCGCGGGTTCGATCCTCGCGTAGTGTAAGTATTTGTATGCATGAATATGAATATTTGCACTGGTCTGGTCGTATCTCGGAAAGCACGTTAAGCCGTTGGTTTCGGTTGCCATGCGAACATCTAGTGGCAGTCGTTACGGGTTGTTGGAGCCCACAAAAGTCCAACAATTGGTCTAACTTCAATGCTTCGATATTGCCTTCGCGTTGTGGAGGTCAGACGGCTGTCGCTTCACGGAAATTGTCGAAATTTCGCCAAAATCAGCAATTAGACTGGAAAAGCGGACCCCAGATTCCAAAGCTTTGGATGCGACTGGTATTAACCCTGAGATGATGATGATTTCATTGTATTCATTTGGGCAAATAAAAAATACCTAATACCCCACGTATATCATTTATTTGACTTGTTCTTATCATCAATCACATACTTAGATGTTCATTGTAGCCACGCACAAACATCAATTCAATGTTGACATGCGAAAAAGTACGCGACTATGTTAAATTGAAACTACGTCTAAGTTACGTTTTTTAAGTTTTACCATATATAAGCACAGAGATTTGGATAGTAGGTATATTTATGCATACCCCCAATAAAATCTTTGTGCACGCCCCTGCGTCCACCCCAGGGCGGCGGGCATCCTATGAGGATTTCCAACCCGGAAAAAAAAAAAAATCCAGAGCATCTTTTTCAGGCGACCCTCTGCTGCGGCCCGTCATCTGATAAATACCTGAAGGCTATTTAGGTAGTTTTTATTGGCTTGACAGATACACTGTTTAAGTCCGTAATTTTGAGGATTACTTCCTTTTTCATAGCGTCTTTCAAAATATGTATACATAAAGAAAGAGTGAGCGAGAATGTGCATCGCAGAACCTACCAAGTTAAAAATAACTTTAAATTAGGGAAATCGGTAATAAAAAACGAAAAAATAGAACTAAAGCACCGATTTCATATTAAAACTGGAGTTAAAATTCCTTCATTTTTACAACGTAAAAAAGTAAAGAACTTATGTATTTATAATCACAACATTTAAAAAAACTATTAAACTTCAACAACTTCTACTTATTACTTTTGGGACTATGCTGTGTTTTTTGTAATAAAAGTTTTCTCTGTAACTCCGCCATGTCTGAAAATACCTGATACTTCAGCTGCATCTAGTTAGACTCAAAGCCGACCTCAACATTGTTGGAAAACGCAATGCAGATGATGATGTCCGAAAAATACCAACAGCTGTAAATACCTATACCGACTGCTGTAAATCTCACACCATTTTGTGGCGACACCTTTATCATTTACTCATTCACGTTGTTACGAATGGATTGCTATTTGTTCCGTAGTAATAGACTCGTACATTTTTGATAGCCGGGGTGCCTACCCTGTAATTTGAAAATTTCATGAACTCCGGTCTCAATTTATCAAAAATACCTCAGATTTTCCTACATTTTGACACTTAATTGTGTGTTTGCTGAGATGAGAGGGCGACCAAATTATTCAAGTTTTAAAATACGGGAATTCTTTTTCTGTTAATGTGAAAGACTTTAATCCACATCCAAATACATTGTGAGAAACAAAAATACTGCCGCTGTACACACGTGTATCGTTTAATAACAAAAATAAAGTTTTATTGTTCAATTAATTTAATTTAATTATTGCTATTGCAAGGCCATGATTGATCGAAGGCCGATTTGATAGCGATACTTTAACAGGCGTATACTACCGCCGGAAATGATGTGTGGTGGATAGAATAAGAAATGAGTATATAAGAGGAAGTCTGAAAGTAGCACCGGCAACTGATAAGTTGTGTGAAAATTTGTTGCCATAGTATAGGCATATGGGAATGACGAAAATGTCGTGAGAAAAGTTTTGTATATGAATTTCGATCACGGAATTTTTATCTAGTCTGTGATGTCCATGGCTATAAGCGAAAGCACTAGGAAGTGGCGAATAATTTGAATAAATGACTTTCGATTTTGAAAGACCTCGTGAATGAACTGTGTGAATGATGATATAATTAGGAAGAGGTGATTGTCGAGATGGCGGAATATGGAAAAAAAACCACATGAAGTGCCAACCCCATATAAATTGAGATAAGGGCACGAGAGGTATGACTACAGCCAAACAGAGCACTTTGAAATCTAGTTTACATAGTAATGAATAGAATAGTGTTGACGAAGTGGTAAACTGACAAGACCCCACTTTATTAGTCGTAGATCGTGGGTACAGACATGTACTTTACTTTTTGTAAATACTTTTATCACCACTCCCCTTAAAATCGTGAAGGAAAATATGGTGAGGGAATCAGCATGTCTTAGAACAAAACTAAAATCGAATATGTGTGACCTTCGAGAGAAGAGAAGAGACCCGTGACCCAGAGGGGATACATTATAAGCTGTTTATGTGATTAATGCAAATAGCAAAGATAAACCATGATGCCTTTTATTCACAAACATTGTTTACAATTACGTAGTAATTAGCGACTGTGTAACTATACAATTTGACGTTTGAACGTTACTTAACTTTAATCATAGTTTATAAATAAACCCCATTATTTTCAAATGAATGAAAGGTACGTGTGCAGCAGCTAATGTGGAATTTCAAAACACGAGAGCATTGAATAATTAAAACTTCTTTTGTCCTCAGAAACGTCACTACCATTTGTTTTTGAAATAAATGGCATAGAAAAATCCTGGAACATTTTTTTTTTCAATGACCATATCACGACATAGTTGCGGAATAGAGGGAAAATCATAATTATGGTCTCCTATTGATTCGGTAATCGGACAACCAACACGCTTAATACATTGCACATAAAACCAGCACTTAAAACTACATTTCGCATAACACAACACAAAATCACTCACATCTTCCAGAAACTAGTATTTCGTTGACAAAACACATTTTAGTGATACAAGTGCCGCAGTGGAGTGATCGGGCGCGCGTTCACGGCTGGTTGAACAGTGAAAAAACACCTCTTGCGACATTTATTTGACAGTGGCATTCACTACAACATTACTTTTGAGTCACTCTCATAAAAATAATTAAAAAACCACGTAATTTAGCAATGTGGTCGTTGGCTTAGAGATAGGGTCAAACTAATCATGCTACTTTTCATCCATTCAAATTAACGTGGCTTTTTGCTGTAAAAAAACTGTCAAACCCGCGGTACAGTTGATCTTTCCAGAAGAATTGCGAAATGTAAACAAAGTGTTTTTGCAGCCAGTACAATGAGTTGCTGTAGTCTTTTTTTGGAAAGTCTTCATTATTTGATGAGTTACCTATTTAACTTATTTAGTGCATCTCAAATTCACGATAGGCCTCGGGCGCAGTCTTTTTTTACATAATTATGTATACGACATATTATATACCTATATAAATTTCCGCTTTATTATGAGTAAAAATTGTAAACAAATATTTTACTATCTGACCCGGCAAACGTTGCTTTGCTATGTAATTTTCTTTTTTTGGAATCATTTTTTTTAGTTCTATAAAAAGTTAGGGTGGATTACTCTTAACATTTAGGGGGATAAAAATAGATGATGGAAAGCCGTTTCGGAGAAGTTTAACTACAAACACCGGGACACGACAATTTTATATATTAGATGAATAAATAACTTTAACCCCTACATAATAAACTTCAATTTACACTACAAAGTAATACATTTACAATTGTACAATTATAACTCCTTCAATAGTGCTAATCACTTTGAAATCGAATCGTTTTTAGTCGTGGTGGCCTAGTGATTAATATACCAGCCTCTCAAGTATGATTCCAGGTCAGGCAAGTACCAATGTAACTTTTCTAAGTTATATGTACTTTCTAAGTATACCTTGGACACACATATCTAATTAAACGGTAAAGGAAAACATCTTGAGGAAACTTGGACGTTTAAGTCTGAAATTGCCAACCCGCATTGAGCAAGCGTGGTGATTATGCTCAATCCTTCCCTGTATGAGAGGAGACCTGTGCCCAGTAGTGGGACGAGAAAAAGGTTGATGATGATGATGATTTTGAAATCAACTAATTACCTATTGTGGATATACGTTTAATTTGAAATATCATCAATATGAAACATTAGTTTCAATAGACTGAACATGTGACTGCTGACCTGTTGTAATGTAACTAAATCACCCTACCGGCTGAAAAACATATTTTCGTTTCCCGTAATTATGTTTGTATTAGAGTTAAGGATTGTTGTCACCTATCCTTGACCGCTATCCCGTCTGATGGTAAGCAATGATGCAATCGTTTATGGTAAAGCGTGCTAGTTTATCAAGAGTGGACTCTAGTGCCAAGGAATTTGAGAAATAGGTACCTATTTGAAGAAACTATTGCCGTCGTTCCGCTTTCAACTTTTCCCCGTGCGAAAGGGTGCAAAGTGCGAAAGGCACAGTTGCAGCTCAGGCTGATTTTACCTACAAAAACGTTGACCAAAAGACGTTTCGTATTCCGCTGTTTTCTTTTTCAAAAGACGACAGATCTCAATTATTTTTATACCAAAATTTAGAGGTTGAGTACACCTATGCCTCTATTATTTTCTTTTTTGTCAAAAACTTATCACATTTGTGTAATAGTCGTCTGAACATCGTGGTAAAAATGGGTTAGTTCTCGGGATTTTGAAACATCATATTTCTTTTATTAATTAAGTTTTCGAAAAAATCTAATAATAGGGGCGCATATAATCAAGGTGTGAAATTGTAGAAAAAAATAATTGCTCTAAAAGCGTTATCCACTAAGAAAACAGCGGAATACGTTTGTATGGAGAAATCGCCACTAGAGTCAACTGAGCGAATAGGAAGGAAGACGGCAGTTGAGCGAGGTGATGCAATGTTAAACCCAACAACACGACCAACGATGCTGCGCCAGAGGGAGATTGATTTGGAGACCCTCCACGACCAAACTCCCGACACAACAACACTTGGCGCATCGTACCCGGCACACATCGCAATACAACTGCTCAGACCCACTCCCTAATTGCGTACCACAATATTACTATCAATTGTGATCATTTTGAAGCATATTGCGAATATATAGCTCCATATGTTCGAAAAAATGGTTGTTACTGTTTCTTTTTTTAACATATTTTATTAATGTGTCGTGATGGAATTTTTTGTTTAATATAATTTTGTTGCCATTGTCTAAAAATGTAGTTTAATATAACATTGTTTTAAAATTTAATTTGATACAACGTTAACAATTTGTATTCATGCTGTTATATTATTACTAGCTGTTACCCGCGACTTCGTCCGCGTGGAATAGTATCTTTGGGTGTATTTTTGAATCATTAGTAGGTATATTTAAAAAATAAAAATTTATTGTTCTCTTATAAATGTCCAAGAGACACTTACTGGGGCCAGCGTCACGTTGTGTACAAAAATATTTTTAAAAAACCTAATTTAAAACATTTTTATACACAACGTTTGCTGTTTTATTGTTGTTAGATAAAATGTGGAGATTTTTGGGATTTGATACACGTGAGCAGGCCACGTAGAGTTGCCCATGCGAAAAACAGTTCTTTTCTAAATTTACACCCGCCACTTTCAGTGTGGCCTTGCGCTTTGTTAATGGTCATTGCGAAGGCTGGTTTGAGGGGAAACTGGATTCTTTTGAACTGAAAAGGTAAATCTGTAGGGATCATGGGTATGCGAGGAATCAAAACTTCTTCATCTTTAGCTATTCCTGTCATTATAAAATGAATCTAACCAAAACAGATGTACAGATTGAGATTTACTATCATAAAAAATCTTTACTAAGCAGCTACGTAGTAAAAGTAGTTTTATACCTACTACGACTTATAATTAGATTAATTAAAAAAAAGGAATTAAAAGCAAATCTTTTTTTTTTCAAGTAACGGAAATTATACATATTACCTTCTATTAACTATGAACTAAAATATCCCGAAATATTATGTATGTACAAAATTAATTTACAGGACCTAACTAATAAAAAATACTGAGGTACTTAAAAAAATAAAACTTAATCGTATTTTTTTAACGTAACGAAAACAATCTTACCTACTATGAAATAAAATGAACTAAATATTATCCCGAAATATTAAGTATGTACAAAATTAATTTACAGGACCTAACTAATAAAAAATACTAAGGTACTTAAAAAAATTAAACTTAATCGTATTATTTTAACGTAACGAAAACAATCTTACCTACTATGAATTAAAATGAACTATGAACTAAAATATCCGGAAATATTAAGTATGTACAAAATTAATTTTTAGGACCTTACTAATAAAAAATAGGAACTAAAAAAATTATGCGAAGCAATCAAATATTTTTACTCTATTGCAAAATGAATTTCTCTGTAGCGCAAATTTCTCTAATCGCATGCGTCCGGCAACGACGTCTGCCCTCACGTGTCTGCCCGTTCGGGTAGGCATAGTTAGATTCGTGCCGTGCGCTACCCCACCACACGACCGCCCCCCGCGCTCGCCCCACTTCGGCGAATGTGCGCGACGATGACCGATGACCGACGGCAGGCGGCGGCGATGAATAAGTATTCGTAACTTCAAAAGTCGATTTTTTTATTGATACAAAACAAAAGTTACAATTTCTGGAATTCCTTTGGTACCTACTTATATAAAAACTTTGCACATCCTAAGAGACCTATGTACCTATGTACATGGTTTTATCTCCAAAAATGACGAACACCCACATGCAACCCCTATTTCACCCCCACGCTGGTGTAAATTTTAAAATGCTAGAACAAACGATTTTTTGTTTATTATTTAGTGCCTAAATGCCTAAATATAAAATGTAAGGTATCTTCAAGAATGACGAACTTCATACAAACTTTCAACCCCTATTTCATCCTCTCACAGGTCGAAATTTCAAAAACGCTAGAACAAATGTTTTATTATTTTTTATCAAGTGCTTAAATATAAAGTTTCATGGTTTTATCTTTAAAAATTATGAAATCCCATACAACTTCCCCCCCCCTTTTAACCCCTTACAACCCCTTTTTCGCGATAAAAAGTAGCCTATGTTTTATCTCGGGGTCTAGAATATCTGTATACCAAATT
Source organism: Sesamia inferens (assembly GCA_037179545.1). Lineage (NCBI taxonomy): Eukaryota > Metazoa > Arthropoda > Insecta > Lepidoptera > Noctuidae > Sesamia > Sesamia inferens. The sequence goes on along the minus strand of CM073937.1, from coordinate 30,043,106 downwards.
TCATTCAAATCCGTTCAGTAGTTTTGGCGTGAAAGAGTAGCAGACAGACAGACAGACAGACAGACAGAGTTACTTTCGCATTTATAATATTAGTTAGGATTTGCATGCTGTGACTGTGTCATATCCTGTTATTTATATTTTTTTAGCATTTAATGTGTTTTCTCTGTTGGAAGTCCAAATAAATGAATAAATAAATAAATAAAAATGGGTGTGCTCAACAACGTAGATAACGCAATGAATATTGTTGAACTGTCAAAATGAAACTCATTGCTACTGATATTGTCTTACGCAATTACCCTGCTGTCCTCCGTTCGGCTCCATCAGACATCATGCCGGAGCACGACGAATCGCTTGGCGGCAAGACTTTGTCTGGTGGGTGGTAATACCAGGAGTATCATACATAGCTCAAGTTATGAGTTAAGCTGCACTGAATGGAAAGGTCCTCAATCTATGTACATATATGGTTAAGTATTTTCTGTCTATCTGTCTTCTTCTGTATGAAATCGTTTATTAAGCAAGTAGGATCACTGATCACTTTCACACGTCATGTTTTTTTTTAACTAGATGAAGCCGGCATTTCCTAACTGGCTACCTCTGAGAAGAAATAGCCGAAACAATCTCAGGGATCATCGTCTTTTTTCAAGTCCAGACATTAAAAATGAAAATGTTTACAATAATTTACCTTATAATTACGCATATTGCTTAATAACAATGCTTAACAGAGCGAGCAGCTCAGTCCCAAGCTTTTTTGTCTTCTAAATAATCTGTGATTTTATAATACCCCTTTTTGCAAAGTTTGGCCTTTATACAAATTTTTGATCAAAACAAGATTATGTTTGGACTGGTTCTGGATTAAACCAGACCGTGATCTTAGACTTTGTTTTGGCTTTTCTTCTCAGAGTAGTAAAGACATGCCAAAAAAAAATGATTTACTTGTAAAAATGTTTGATTTTTTAATTATAATTATAAACTAGTACTTGACCGCAATCCCGCCTGATGAATATAAAGGTGAATACAAAGGCGCCTTCCTTTGCAGTTGAGCCAGATGATGCAATGTTAAACACAACAACACGACCAACGATGCTGCGCCAGAGGGATACTGATCTGGAGACCCTCCACGACCAATCTCGCGACACAATAACATTTGGCGCATCGTACCCCGCATACATCGTAACACAATTAGGTACTGCTCAGACCCGTCCTCCTATTGACAGAAAATAAATCATTTATCGGTATCAAAGTTGAAATGTCTCCTAATTACCATCATTGGAAGCTTTGTTCCACCTACTGCCATGTGTAGGCATTCTCTTTTGTGTGCTATACTGTTGACATACATCATCCCACTACTGGGAAAAGGCTCTCCCCACCGAATCTACCCATGATATCCAGCTCCTTTGATCTTTTCGACCACTCGTCACACCACCTTTTACGTTGTGCTTACAACCGTGATATCAGCGCTCAATGTAGAGGTTATTTTTGTGCTGTATTTTCCGAAATGTCGCATTTCACTGATTACATGTGCTGGTGTATATCAAGCCAAGTAAAAGAGTATTACATGGTTGCTGTTACTGCAAAGTATTTCTGCTGAGATACGGGTAAGATATGCAGCTTATCACTGAGCCTACCATGCGGGAAACAGTGGCATGTTTCCGCGAAAATTGCTAATGAATGTTGTTCATAAGATTTTGTAACGCTTTCATGTTTGAACATGTTGTTTATTATGTGTTTATAGTGCTTATTTTACGCAACGTTTTATATATGAATACTCAATACTTTTAATAATCGCATATAGTCCCTATATTGATGGTGATTCGGGTACGATTCTACTCGTGCTAAAAATATAGGTTTATATAATGTTGTATTGAAGTTTGCTCGTTATCTAGGGCTAAAACTACCAACTCCAACCAAAATTAGCTTGATAATTAATCACAACGTACGTGCTGATTATGATAAACTATGAACATTACACCCAAAAATGTGCAAAAACATTACCTGATGATAAAAACTTTACTCAAAGACTCCCACTGTGTGTACAACACCTGAAACTTTTCAGTTTCCATCACAAAACCACATAAAAGTCTTTTTGTCCCAACACAAACACATCCGAATCAGAACTAATACATTTGTGCTGTAGATAACATGATAACTAATCAATAAGCTTGGAAAATTCGATTAAACATGGTGAAAGGTGGACAAGTGCTCATGATAAAGCATTCCTAATTTATCTACATTATATTATTTAGTGGCAAAAAACAATAGGCGTGCACTGCAACTGGAACAGAAGGTCAATTAACTCGTTTGGTATCAATTATGTTGTTGTTAACTCTGCTACTAAACCTAAACTTAAAACGAACGTGTGGGGATTATTTAGGCTTCAATCATTGTTCTTTATATAGTTAACATTGAATAAGTTTAAGTGTATAACAGTAAACTTCATATGGAGACTTTGTTATCGTTTTGTGTTGGCAAATAACCAGATTTCACCTTATCGAAAGTGGTTACCATCGGTGGAGACTGCAATTTGTTTAACTCGGTAATTTCTCAGCTATCTGTCATACCACTGATAATAGGGTATTTAACTAAAAAAAAAAAAACTAATTAATCCGTCAGTCAGATTTCCAAAAAAATACTACACGTATTTTTTTCTTTTTTCATATAAACAAAAAATGAAGACGACACAGTGCGTTGAAAACTCGTGTGACGTCACCAGCCACCACTCCTGATCTTTGATGCCTTTTATATTTTTCAATTTTTATTGTTTTGATAAAACAAAAAATACGTGTCTAGTATTTTTTGGAAATATGACTGGCGAACTAATTCGTTTTTTTTTTAGTCAAATACCCTATTGTCGAACTGATATTCAGCAATAGATACACACCACAAGCCCTATGCTAAGAGGCCGTACTAAAATTACGAGTATTATCATGTCATTCATCATCTTCTGAGGTTGGCCTCTAGCCTAACTGGCTGCTTAAGAACAGTATTTGAAACAGAGAGACTGCTTATCTGATCACCGCAAACCAGTTACTGATTAACACGATACCTCTTGGTAAGTCTGGTGGTCTGAATTTTGGGCTTTTAAGTACCTCTAAGGTCTGTCCAAGGTCCACCATTAACAAATTACCATGTAGATATTATTAATAGATGACCCTAGTTAGTACCTCATACCTATGTTCTGAGAGGTTGTACAGATAGTGCTATCGGGTAAGCGGGCGAGGGCAATCACCTGTGGCTTGATAACGACCTATTGTGAAAACTAATTGACCGCGGAACACCGACAGGCAGACAGACATGGCAGTCACCATCTTGCCATCGAAATTCGCACTTAATGAACTGACGCCAAATGAAATGCACAGACATTTCTTTTTTTTATTATATTTTCCTGTTGCTTTATTTTGATGTCCAAAGGAAAATGTTGAAAGGCAGAATTTTACTTTCGTTGGAATTAATAATAATATAGTACCTAGTTTATTAGTTAATTTATTGTTTATTGCATTATTAATTTATTTGACATTGAATTTAAATTTATTTGACATTTCTACCATAGATTTATTTTTATGATTTATGTATTTATTGCGATGTCAACTATAATTTATTGTGTAATTAGAATGATTTAATGAAAGTTTTTAGTATATTTTTTGTTTATTTTTATGTTTGTGTTTCATGTCTGTTGTATCAAATACACAGCAGACTTTCTTTTTATTTACTTATGTGAAATTATGGGTATCTTACCTTAAATAAATTATCCTCACATTATAAATACTATACATGTATGTATAAAATGGCAAACAACAAAAAGAGAAAAATAAATAAAAAATAAAAGAAAATACGATTAATTGTATGTGTGTGTTGGACCTGTGTGTGTACATGGTGCGTCTAAATAAGCGAATAACATCACTCTATAATCTATATCATTTATTATTAAGTACTTATTAATGTCTAGATATATAAGTTTATTAACTTGATTAATATATTGTTTTGTTTGTTAGAGAAGGCTTTACTCGCTTAATTTTAGTACTAGATCAGAGTTCTTAGGAGTTGCAGGTTCCTCGAATCAGCACTTTTCGAAGGTTGCAAAACCCAGTCCCCCAGCACGCCCGCCCTTCACTACTTCCTAGAGCATTCGAAAAGAAAATAAATATTTGTATTACTATGTTTACGACATCCACGTTGAGGTCACGCTGGAGGTCGCTGTTTCTAATGTACCAGGGTGAGGCGATTTTGCTTAGTGATTTCTATTAGTAAAGGTTTCCTTTTAAAGTGATTGCGTTGATTCAACCAAATCCTAACCACTCTAGATTCTACAGATTGCTAAAGGTCGTAGTTCTTTTCGTCCTCGTTTTAATTACTTAATTGCTGTAATGAACAAAGCGCTCGTATTACTGAGGCTAACTACATCACGCAACATGTGATATAGCTACACGACTTGTGTATCTTCACGCGCGGTTTAACGAGGTAGACAGGACTACAGCTAAATACTAAGCTGACGTGACGTACTATAAAAGTAAATTGTTCGTAGCGTCAATTAAAAATACAGGAAGTGTTAAGTTGTATGTGAATAGCCTTTATTTTTGAATTGGGTCAAGCGCCATCGACCCTGACCCATAGTTGTTTAGAGAGATCCAGAGACAAAAGGAGCGACTTGGTTTTATACTCGTCTGGGTTCATCAAAGGGACAGATAGAGAAAGTGTAGGTATTTCACTCAAACACACAATGATTAGATGTCCACGTATTTGAACAGGAAGATTAATGCCAAACATAATAGTATTTTAATAGTTAATTGTGGTATTCGACCGGTTAATTGGACAGAAATACAAACAATATATTATTGGCCTTTATCCAAAATCCAATAATGATTTGCGTGATCCAAGATCCGAGTCCAGCGTGGTAAACCCACAAGATAGTCAATACACATTTATATATTACCTTCTAATTCCATGTATCAATTTCTATCCGCGTGGGCTGTGCATTGTCTATAACCGTATAATTTTGATCAAATAACGCAAGGAAACGCTGCGCATAGTCATAAACATGCTGGCAGCCACACAACAATAATATTGTTGACTGAATTAAACCCCAGACCTTCCCATCGCGCGGTCAGTCTATTGTCTTAGAGTGAAAGTATAACAATAATAAATATAACCTTGTTGGGAGGAAATTATTGCGAATTACTACTTATTTGGCAGTGCTACGTTAGGTGTGGAGGTTGCAATCAACAGATTGCGTTTTCCAAAGGCTTGAGAGAGAGTGATTGAGATGTAATGAAACTCAGTCGTTGACACGAGTCAGTATAATAGTGAGTTAGGAGTTACTTATTCAGTGGCGTTGTGATACAAAACGTGTGAACAACGTGTTGAGTGGTGATTTATGATGTCAAAAAAGTCATTTAATAACGAGGCTGAGTTGTTGCCTCACTCGCGACATTCGAATGGAGAAACGCCTGATAGTACCTATATCTAAAACTCGCGCAATAGAAAACCTATTTAATGAGATCCGCAAATAAGTCTCAAACACAACTACAATAAGTCACAAACATAATAATCGTCAGAAAAAAAGCCCTGTAGGTACTCGGCAAGCGCTTACCGATCTTTTTGGAAATCTTTGGGGGAGGCCTATGTCCAGCAGTGGACATCCTGTGGCTGACATGGTGATGGTGAGGTACACGTACGAGAACAGAAAGCCCCTATCTCAGCCAGTTGGCATGGTGCTGTGACGTTACTGAGTTGATAAACTAACGTCTGGCAAATTCCTAAACAAATATAATAGCAGATCTGTAGATTTGATCCTAATCATACGAACTGCCAAAGCTTTCACATTGTTATACAGTAACCTTCACACAAATTCGACTAATCTACAATGTATCATTGTGCTACTATACAATACATACTTATTTTATTTACCTGCTTACATCACAAGGCAGCCAACACAGGGGTCAAATTAAATTAGCTAGCGAAACGTCTGAGACGATGGTTGTCGATATTCGTATGATTAAGCACAGCTGAATACAAAAGATAAACCAATATTTTTCTTGTAAAGGACAAAATAAACATTATTTTAATAGTACTAGTAGTATTAGTAGTAGAGAGTTAGTAATGTGATAGAAAGCAAAAGGTGCACTAAACTTGAAGTTTGTTCACAGGAGTGCCACTTTATTTTTGTAATAATATTGAAGGGGATATTAATAAAAATTGGCTTTATTTTATCACCAGGAAAAGATAATAGAAAGTCACGTGACGTTAACAACATAAGCTAATCACTAATTCCATGTGTTGACTTGATAAAAAAATTAATGATAGCCCAAAATGGGATCATCAATGGAAGTAGATTTATTACGAGTAAGTTGCGTTTTTACGAACTGAACTAACTGATTTGTTATAGCATAAGTTTTATCCTGAATTTCATTGGTATAGCAAAGTATTTTTACTAGAAATATACTTGAACATTTTTTTTATAATTTAATAGTGTGCATGTTCTACCTCTATCTACTCCATATGTATTTAATATTTTTTATCTACTCTCATATCAAAAAAATTATAATATAAAACTAAAAAGGAGTTTATATTGACGTACTTTACCCATAGTATATCGAAAGGAAATTAAAAAATTAAATTATAACATTATTTCTCTAACAAAATAATGTTATAATAAATTTTTTTTTCATTACCGTACAGATTACAAACCATAGATAGCACTATTTAATTTTTTTATCTGTGGCTGCGCGCGCTTTGGCGCGTGCGCGGTGATGCAGGGTGCAGAATTTTGGCGCCAAATACGTTTCTTTGCATTGCGAGTCGTTGTTGTGTTTCGCTGGACACAATTGATTATTATTTTTTCTTAAAATGTATGAGATTAGATAAAGTAGTGTATGAAACTGTACATAATTAGGTATTACACACTCGTGTGATACTATTAAAAAACTAGCTTCGCTCGTTTTTTAAACTCACACTCGTGCATAATATCCCTCATTATGTAACAGTTTCATAAACTACTATTATAATGAGCTACTAGCTTTATCTTTCTGATTGAAAGTTCCCTTGGCAATTCAAAAGTGCCTGTAATCGTTGTATTTAAAACTAGCTCAACCATACCCAGTACTCATTTTTCATTGGGCATTAATCATTTACTTTGATGTAATCAGACTACCATGAAAAAGTATTATTTTTTGGGCTTGTGCATAGGCTATGACAGTCATAAATAATGTGTCTTTCTAATGAAAAAATATTTATTTAAATCGATTTAGCAGATTCAGAAATTTGGATTTTGTTTAACCATGTTTTCACCGAAATAGTTAATGATTTATAAATTGAACCATTATTGTATAAATGCAGTTGTTTATAAGATAAAATAAGAGCTAAGTTTACTACTAAGTTGTCACTTTAACATAAATCTAAATAAAGTACAATATATATATGTATATACGAAATACAAATACTGACATAAATGTTAAATAAAGTTAGATTTCGTTTTGTAATAAAATGGACAAACTATTTTTTTTTAACATTAGTACAAATAGCTGGTTTGGCTTAATGTTTTTTAACAACAACAACTTTAACAGAATGTTAAAATTAATTTCAGTGTTTCCATTAGTTATAAATATAGTATTAATTACCAAAATAGTTATATCTCTAAATTTCAGTATACTGTGTAGTGATAAAAGCTTTATAGCTACCCAATTATGGTTGTTTTATAATGGCCATTGTTGGAGCTAATCTCACCTGTTTTCCTGTATGATGGTGTTGGTATGCTGTGTGATCACTCCTGAGAATGTGAGAGCTTGGCTGATGCTCTGACCGATGGCATCCTGCGATGATATCACCAGGTTCTCCACTGATTTTCTCCTGTTGAATATAAATAATAAGGCATAATGGTTTAATGTAAACTGGAAGAATCACTGATTCAGTTCCATCTGATTATGCAGCTGATTCCATTAATAGAGATTATACAAAGCAGGGGCAGAAGTTAATATCCAAACTTGCTTCTGAAATTATTGTATAGTTTCTGTGTAATTTAAGAAATACTTGTTTTTATTCTTTTTGTAGTGGTTGTGGAACAGAAATATGAACATATTTCACGGATAATTCTGGTAAGTAAATTCATTGCTAAGTTAAAGATTTAATAATCATATATGTATTTATTATTATACCGATAGCATTGTTCAGTACTTAAACTTCTACTTCTGTACAATTAACAAAATTAAGAATAAAAGTGAATATTAGGTTAGCCATACAATGCCATAAACAAAAACCGGCCAAGTGCGTGTCGGACTAACGCAAAATCAAAATCAAAGCATTTATTTCAAATAAACCCGTTACAGGCACTTTTGAATTGTCAGAAGGTCAGTCAGTCAGTAAGGTGAAGCTAGTCGCCCATTCCAAGAAGTAGGTACCTATGGAGAAGAACGGGCAAGAAACTCCATGGACACTCTTTTAAATTATCAAGCTATTGATACAAATATTTGATTACATCATTCATTTTGAAATCAATCGTGTGAGAACGATGCAGAAATATATTGTACGCTGAGAGCGTCCATTATGAAAAAAAAAAAAAACAATTCAGAAATTAAAATACGCCGTAGCAGCTAAGAGATGACCAGTCCCCTCTGACGGCGTCCGTTCACGAACATGACGTATGGATCAGCATCATTCAGCTCAACCATATTGAAGGGAACCTAATGACCCAACACACACGCCACCACCAGCGAGACATATAAATTTGTGCTTGTTCCTAGTATTTATATTATGGACATCACTGTATTTTTTAAACAATTCTATATTTTTATGAGCATACAAAAGATTTTCATAAATATATTGAGACGGCACGGTCAGTACATTAATCTCTTTAAATTTTTCTCTGAGAGAGTGTCTCGGACTTAATTTATAAATTGCACGAACAGTAGGCCTAGTATGAGTTTTCATTACGAAACTCGACCGTCGTTATCGAGCGCGTTTGACTCAATGATTGGCCCGCTTCAAGGTCGTAGGAACTCTCAACCAATGAGAGCGCCAAACGCGCTCGATATCGACGATCGAGTTTCGTATTGAAAACTCATACTAGGCCTACAGCTCGTATCTGCAAAACAAATATTGTTTGAATATCAGTGGCATTTCCCCACAACAGAATGCCGTACGACATTACGCTATGGAAATAGCCAAAGTACACTAAACGGGCCGTCTCGATATCAGTCAAATTACGAATTGTTCTAACTGCGTATGCAGCAGAACTTAGTTTTTTTGACAATTTTTCTATATGTGGACCCCATTGAAGCTTAGCATCCAGAGTTATACCCAAGAACACTGTGCTGTCTTAAGATTCCAATTCTTCGCCCTTTATCAACACTTTAGTTTTCACCTGCCTAACGTGAGGTAGAGTAAACTTAATGCATTTGGTTTTTTTCTCGTTTAAGAGTAAATTATTAACATTAAACCAGTGGACTACTTTGGAGATCGCGCTATTTACATCATCGGTGACCTGCTGCTGACGTTTAAGTTTAAATAAAAGTGAAGTGTCATCTGCAAACAACACTATATCGTGATTATCCTTTATGAGGTACGGCAGGTCATTGATGTAAATAAGAAACAAAAAGGGACCAAGAATTGACCCCTGTGGGACTCCCATTGTTGCTAAAGATCCGGAAGATCTTTTTCCATTAACGTCAACGCTTTGAATCCTACCACTCAAGTAGGATGTAATAAGATCCAGTGCAGAGTTCCTGATCCCGTAGTGGCGGAGTTTCCTGATTAACGTCTCGTGAAGAACGCAATCGAATGCCTTGGACAAATCACAAAAAATGCCCAAGGCATCACATTTATCCTCCCATGCATTATAGATATGACCTAGAAGTTCAACACCGGTACAACAACATCAGTAGTTGAACGACCCCTTGTAAAACCGAACTGTTTGCTATGTAATAATTTATGTTTATTAAAAAAACTTAGCATTTGATTTAAAATTAATTTCTCAAAAATTTTACTAAAGGTAGGTAGTACAGAAATAGGTCTATAATTTGTGGGGTCTGATGTACTACCTGATTTAAACAAAGGTATTATTTTACTATTTTTCATGAGATCAGGAAACTCTCCACAGTCAACAAGTATTAAAGATAACCGCTAGAGTGGGTGCCACAATATCAATAATAGACTTAGCAACTTCCACCGAATGACCCCATAGGTCAGCAGTCTTTTTTATATTGAGAGTGTGAAAGATTTTAATTATATCTTTACTGGTAACATATTCGAAATGAAATTCCGAATTACAAACATTAACATTTTCTTTAAGCAAAGACTCGGCAACAGAAGGTGCGCACAAAAGGTTCCGTACCATTGATATTATGAAATTAAAGGATTTAAGTTATTTGTATGAAAGATTACGCGGTAATACGCGGTTTACGATTTACGAGGTATTAAAAAAAAAAAACTACTTACTAGATCTCGTTCAAAATAATTTTCTTTGGTAGTTTTTATAGTAATGTACATCATGTTTTTCTTAGATTTTTCATTTTCTTATTTTAGAAGTTAGGGGGGGGGGGGCACGTTTTTACACTTTGGGAGCGTCTGTCACGCAAACTATTCCGTTTAGAAAAAAAAATTTAGAAACCTCGATATCATTTTTGAAGACCTATCCATAGGATACCCTACACGTATGTGTTTGATGAAAAAAATAAATTGAGTTTCAGTTCTAAGTATGGGGAGCCCCCCCTATATTATGTATTATTATTTTATTTTTGCATCAAAATCTTAATGCGATTCACAGAATACATAGACCTACCAAGTTTCAACAGTATAGTTTCGGAAAAAAATTGCTGTGACATACGGACGGACAGACGGACAGACAGACATGACGAATCTACAGTATGTTACAAAAACCCTGTCCGACCCGTGAAGGTGTTGTTAGGTATCGTTAGCTGATTCTACTAATGCGTACATAACCTGGCTAAACTAAAAAAAAAAATACCCCCTTAAAAATAAATAACTTAAATAAAATAAATAAGTAATTTCATGGCAACACAGGCACAGGCCATGACCTCAGTTGACCTCATGCATGTAGGTATTGGTAGTCTAACCACGTTTATCGACTCTAGAAAGAAACAATGATACCTACTTACGCAGCTCGTGAAAAGAACTTTTTTTTAAGTAGGAAGGTCGTCTGACCCTCCGAATGTATCTTCGAATTTCATTCGATGAGCACAATGGCTGTGGCGGAAATGTTGTTCCATATTTCGTTCACTAAGAACGATACCGGCACCGTCCCACGAGATTAGCACGGTGTTTCACAACGTTAGTCCACTCCTACCAATCCACTGCTCGCCGAACTGATAGTGGAGGTACTCACGTACAGGTCGGCAAAAATATGATGGGGCACCGTCATGCTGGAACCACATTGACCAAGAAGTAGTCACATCCGAATCGTTCAACACCTGATCACAACACAACACAATTGCATTTTTACTAGGTACCTTCCATCAGCAGGTTACATTACGTTAGAAAACTATTATGATCACACAATAAACGATACGTCTACACGGACTCAATGTCTACGCGAAACTAATAAATTTAAAATAAAAATGATTTTTATTTCATAAAAATAGGTACTCTAACTGCACGGCGGTGCCCTTTGACTAGAGGTGTGAAAGTATTCAAAATATTTCTCGTATCGATTTTTGGTATCAATTTTGTATTTCAGAATTTCACGCATCGATTCAACATCGCATGGCATTCTTTAGATTTTAGAACTTTCACATAACTTAAATCAGGTGAACTTAAATGCTTTAAATTGTTTAAAATATTCTCCTAAAATCGTATTTCATAAGACCTTTCTAGTTCCTATTTACTAATAATAGGTACTTGTGTTACAATATTGTTATGAATAATTAATCGATAATCAAAAAAAGTACTTTTACCATTAGGTAATCTGCGTTTTTACAACAAATCATTCGAGCAGTTAGTATCGACAAAAACAAAACGATATTACGTAAAAACTAGTACAGCTCTAATTATTCCTTTGCGCGTCGGCGGCTAGACACACTGACGCCGCCGACAGTTTCAAGGTCTAAAATGGTGTTTACACTTTTTTAAATTTCCCGAATTTTGGGGAAGTTACAGTAAATTCGCTGGTAAAAAAGATTATTTCAAAATTCATTAGTATTGTTACTATGATGATTATGCAAAATTTTATATTTTATTTGGTCATTTGTTTACCTAACCCTTATTATCCTTGTGGGTCGGACAGGGTTTTCGTAACATACTGTATAAGTTCCGTTTTTTGCCATTTGGCTACGGAACCCTAAAAACTGTTGCCGTTTTATAGTAAAGTATTAATATCTTCGAGCAACAAAGGAAATTAATATACCTTTTCTTTTTGAATTCTGTATGTTTTTACAACCAGTTTTAAAAATGAAAGGGAAGTAGATAATATTAAAATAACTTATTCAGGACTTCCAATCTGAATAATCACTAACAAAAAATTTGTAAATGTATTATATTAAAATCAAAACGAAAAGTCTTTTATTCAAATTAGGCTGAGAATCAGCCATTTTTTAATGTCAATGTTACATAAGATAGTCCCCAAAACGCCCACCCTTCACCAGTGGCTAGTGCATTCACTGGGAAGAAGTGGCGGAACAAACTCCCTAGAAGCACAGCTGTCTGTTCAGTTATACCTGACTTTATTCAATACTATGGACGTAAAGTAACGTAACAAAACAGAACAATAAATTAAATTATTTACAATGTTATGTCAGCTAGCCATGCAAATATATCAGCAGAGCAAAAAAAACTGTAAAAACAGGAAATGTAAGAAAAAACTTATTAAGTAGCTAAATAAAAGCCACAAACAAAAAAAAAAAAAACTTATTACCTAAATAAAGGATGTGATAGCTTACATATTTATGCTTTGTAAAAAATAAACAATAATATGGATTCTTTAAATATTATTTGAATACATATAAGGAATTAAATCAGGTAAAAATATATAATATTATTTAAATATTCTTGTTTATCTTTATCTGCATAATAAGTAACAGGTAAAATGTAAAAAAAAAACATTATTTTTGAGATTACTATACTATTTTTGCATTTAGCCTTAGACTAAAGAGGATCATAGGAGCAGAGACAAATAACAGTTTTAATATAAAATTTTAACAGGTTGAGAGATAATGGTGCAGATTCTCTTATTCACAAACTAATTTTAAGTTAACTGTATCTTTTTCTTTCTATTTCATTCACAAAAGGATAGAAGATAACATTTTAGTTTAATCCTGTCAAATTAAGATACTCCATAGACAGTTTAGACGCGATTAAAAACAAGGCGACCAAAAATAGATCAATTTACGTCAGGCGCTTACTAATTTGACGGGTCTAAACTGACATATTATGTTATTCTGTTCTGTATGACATGTTATGTTTAGTTTGTCAACAAGGGAATCGGGGCCAATGTTGATAATAAAATGAAAACAAAACAATAACACATATCAACTTAATAATGGCAATAAACAGGTAAGATAGCATTCATAGGTATAACATATGAAGCCATTATAACTTAGTAAAACTAAAAAACATCCTGCTGCCATCACATAAGGATAGATTGGGAAAAGTTTTAGATTTGGTAGACATATAAGAAAATGAAAAGGGTTCCAGGTAACAGCAATTCATAAATTCAGAAGATATTTAGTTCAAATGAGCTAAGTATAACAATTGGTGAATAAGTTTATTATAATGAATCATCAATCTTAACTGTAACAAATAACAATAAAAGTAGTTTTTTTAACTGATATAGTACTATCATGAATTGTGTTTATGAAATAATTAGAACTAGCGACCCGCCCCGGCTTTGCACGTAGACAAATGATATAGGCACCTAAGCCTTCCTTATGAAACGGTGGCCCTTCAATAAAAATAATGTCTACTATGCCGCCCATCAGCCAATATCTGACTCTGCAAGATACATCGACCTTATTGTCCATGGATAGCCAGTTCCACCACCTTCAAACAGAATGAAAGCATACCGGGGTAGCAAGTTTGTTTGAAATAATGGTCCCCCGCTCCGGCCCACTCCCTTCGCGGTTTGGGCAGAGAAACACTCAAGTAGCAGGCGGCCGGCAGGGGCGCGAGCGGCACGCGGATATTTTCTGGTGTTTAGTTTTGAATAAATCGTGATATCTCCTGAATGAAACAACCAATTCCAATAATTCAAAAATAGATCTGCTGCTACTGAAATTGCCTTTGATATGACGTAATTTATTTGGATAAGGATTAATAATAAGGAACAAATAGTGGGTTCTGATTTCGACTGGCATTTTAATTAACTTCTCAAACATAAAAAAGTAGTCATAATGAAGAATCTATAGTAGGTAGACATATGGTGTCACATACTTATTTGTAGGCATTTTGAAGGTCTACAATACTATAGTATATTATTTTGATCTATCTCATAGGGTTCAGTCAGCGTTTGCAATGTAAGTTCAAAAAATGGGTTTATTTTGCAAAATGTGTGTGACAGAAACCTCAAAAATTATAAGTGTTCCTCTTATATGTTATGCATGTTATATGAGGGTGGATTGAAAAGTACTCGGCCTAACACAGATCCATTCAATTCTAAAAATCAAATCTACCCACATTATTTAGTTGAATTCAGACTAGTTCATTGTGTGAAGTTCGAAATGTGTGCGATAATTAGTTGTGATTTTATAAATTTATTAACAAAGTAATCGGACATAATTTCCGCGAATGGAGCAAATCGAGCAGCGTGCCGTCATTAAGTCAGGCGCGTGCGCTCCTTACAAGCAGAAAAGCTCTGCATACCCTAATAGTCTTCTAAAATTATAATATACTGTAAAATAATTTATATACTACAAAGTTAAAACTAAAAGAGTTTGTTAATCAGTTATTGATAACACTGTCATCTATTGGGCCTAGTGCTAACGAGACACATTAGTTGCCTTAGGCGCGACACCCACGCCTCTTACGGCGTAAGCATAAACAAAATGTGCCTCTTCCGTATCTGTCTGTGTATAAAATTATTTGCTTGTGTGCCTAAACTGTTGTGTACGTGTGCGTGAAATTTCTTTGGGTTTAAAGCCCATGATAAGCACAGCTTCTAATAATGCGACGAATTTAAGAAGTTCAGAAATATAGCATGATTGTTGTTCGTTCAAATACCTTTTTATTTTAGCAGCTTATGTTGTTTCATTATTGGTGTATGGGTTAAATATGTATTGATTGTTTTAAGCGGAATTGAATATTCATTTATTTTAGAGTTTTTGGTTTAACACAAAAGAAAGGTTGTCTTTATAAAAAGTATTATGATAATTATATGTGGTTAGCAGGTTGTGTAGTGTGTACAAATAAATTGTTTTGTTTCTCGTATAGGTATATTATTTTAAAACACGGCTTTGACAGTTCGACGTTATAAAAACTTAAAAGACCTTAAGTTTTTCAACCTACTTGCTTTTGAATTTCAATACTATACTTTATGTTGTAATAATTTTCCTGAAGTTTACAAATTAGCAAAATTTAATAGTTATGATTCCAATGAGTAGTGCATTACGCATATTTATGAAAAGCCAAAGCAGACTCATAGATTTGTCTATCTGTCCATTTTAAAAGAACTTTTAGCGATTTCAAAACGATCTTATATATATTTGATTTTTACAGAGTTATTTAAAAATAGATAGGCGCGTTGATTTAATTTATAGATAGTGAAATATTTTTTTTTAGTTTTTTGAGAAATAAATTATTACTTATTTACAGTTGAGTTAGTAATACCATTTCATTGTATTTTGACAGCCTACATGGCGTAGCGGTAGCGAACGCGGCCGCTGCGTAAGGAGGCGCGGGTTCGATCCTCGCGCAGTGTAAGTATTTGTATGCATGAATATGAATATTTGCACTGGTCTGGTCGTATCTCGGAAAGCACGTTAAGCCGTTGGTTTCGGTTGCCATGCGAACATCTAGTGGCAGTCGTTACGGGTTGTTGGAGCCCACAAAAATCCAACAATTGGTCTAACTTCAATGCTTCGATATTGCCTTCGCGTTGTGGAGGTCAGACGGCAGTCGCTTCACGGAAATTGTCGAAATTTCGCCAAAATCAGCAATTAGACTGGAAAAGCGGACCCCAGATTCCAAAGCTTTGGATGCGACTGGTATTAACCCTGAGATGATGATGATTTCATTGTATTCATTTGGGCAAATAAAAAATACCTAATACCCCACGTATATCATTTATTTGACTTGTTCTTATCATCAATCACATACTTAGATGTTCATTGTAGCCACGCACAAACATCAATTCAATGTTGACATGCGAAAAAGTACGCGACTATGTTAAATTGAAACTACGTCTAAGTTACGTTTTTTAAGTTTTACCATATATAAGCACAGAGATTTGGATAGTAGGTATATTTATGCATACCCCCAATAAAATCTTTGTGCACGCCCCTGCATTAAGTACCTCCATAAGAAGGGGCTATCATCAAAAGCCATCCATGATGACATGGTCAGTACAATAGGCGATTGTGCTCTGTCATATTCATCCGTCAAAAAATGGATAGCAGAATTTAAGCGTGGTAGAGAGAGTGTGAAAGAAGAACCCCGCTCTGGAAGGCCTTCGACGTCAACTACTGACGAAAATATTCAAAAAGTACTTGATTTAATAATGGGAGACCACAGATTAAAAATTAGAGAGATAGCCGAGATTATAGGCATCTCTTATGAACGAACTCAGAACATCATTGTCAACGAGTTGGGTTTCCACAAAGTGTCTGCGAGGTGGGTTCCGCGACTGCTTTCAGTCGAACAAAAAAGGACACGATTGACTATTTCACGCGACTGTTTGGAGTTATTTGAAGTCGATGCAGATGATTTTTTTAATCGTTTTCTTACTATGGACGAAACATGGGTTCATTACTGTACACCGGAAACAAAACAACAATCGAAACAGTGGAGAAGACCTGGTTCACCACCCCCTAAAAAGGCTATGTCGATTTTGTCGGCAAATAAGGTGATGGCTTGAGTATTCTGGGACTCGAAAGGTGTGATTATGATTGATTATCTTGAAAGGGGTCAGACTATAAACTCTGATTACTACTGCACCTTACTACGTCGTTTACGAGAGGAAATAAAAGAAAAACGTCGAGGAATGCTTAGAAGAAAAGTCCTGTTTCATCAAGATAACGCCCGTGTTCACACGTTAGTACAGTCAATGGCTGAAATTCACAACTGTGGCTTTGAACTGTTACCGCATCCGCCGTATTCACCTGATCTGGCACCATCAGACTTCTTTCTGTTCCCTAACCTAAAAAAGCACTTGGGAGGTCAAAGATTTTCGACAAACGACGAGGTCAAAGCAGCTGTAGACGCATATTTTGACTCTAAGGAAGAATCATTTTTTTTCAACGGTCTAAATGCTTGGAAGGGGAGGTGGCAAAAGTGTATTGAACTTAATGGTGATTATGTAGAAAAATAAAAATATAACTGATTTAGTATGTGTTTATTTTCTTGGTTAGGCTGAGTACTTTTCAATCCACCCTCGTATACATAAAAACCTTCCTACACTATGATTTTTAATTCGAGTCAGAAAAATGACAATTCCAGTGTTGCAGGTTTTTTGTCCCAAATAAATAGTGATGTGGTAAATCGAGATTAAATCAATTAAAAGTTAGTCGAGATAGCATTTTTTTAATTCAAATTGCGTATATGTGTATAAATAAAAATACAGGGTGGACGAAAAGTCCGTTTATATTTGAAATAATGATAAAAAAATAATTACAATAGATAGATTAAAACTGTTTATTGTTTTCGATGGAATACAAAATGGGAATTTAATGTTTAAAAATCATATCATCCATATACAATCAATTTCAAACTCATCATCAATTCATTATTCTGACATTACTGCAATATCGAGCGGAAATTTTCGACATAAGCTTTAGATGTTTTTGTTGTGTTGTTTTGGATTTCTGCCGAATACGATCCTTTAATTCGTCAACTGGGTTGGTGTCGTAAACTTAAGCCTTTAGATATCCACAAAGAAAAAACCCATTGGGGATAGATCCGAGCTACGAGGCGGCTAGATAATGTCCCCTCTTTTCGATTTCACTTTCGGGCTAAGAAAGTCTTAAGCTGCCCTTGACAATTCATTACATGTATACTTATACAATATGTAAAGAAAACCCTGTCCGACCCGTGAATGTATTGTTAGGTATCGTTTGCTGATTCTACTAATGCATACATAACCTAGCTAAACTAAAAAAAAAATGGTTGCCTGTAAAGTCGGTATACGGGCGAAAGTTTTACGTGACAACGACTTTGAGTGGTAAAATAATTTTAATGTGAATATTCATTCGTATAGTAGGAAGAAGGATGAGTATGCCTATCTCTCTCACTCTCTCTCTCTCTCTCTCGCTCTCTCTCTCTCGCTCTCTCTCTCTCGCTCTGTCTCTCTCGCTCTTAGGCGGGCTAACTGTGCTCGAGTGGAAGGGACGCGTGCCTTTCACTTTTTATGTCTGTCTCTCTCGCTCTTAGGCGGGCTAACCATGCCCGATTGGAAGGGACGCGTGCCTCTCACTCGCTCTCATTGTGAGCACATAACGTGAGCGGAGCGTAACGCAGTTTCTTGACGTGTCACCCGGCAAACCAATTTATAAGACGTTGTCACGTCAAAAATACCCCCTTAAAAATAAATTAATTAAATAGGTAATTTCATGGCACCACAGGCACAGGTCATGACCTCAGTTGACCTCATGCATGAGGTAGTCTATCCACATTTATCGACTCTCGAAAGAAACAATGATAGCTACTTAGGCAACTCGTGAAAAGAACTTTTTTTTAAGTAGGAAGGTCGTCTGACTGTCCGAATGTATCATTTCATTCGATGAGCACAATGGCTGTGGCGGAGATGTTGTTCCATATTTCGTTAACTAAGAACGATACAGGCCTGGCAACGTCGCACGATATTAGCACGGTGTTTCACAAAGTTAGTCCACCCCTACCAATCCACAGCTCGCCGAACTGATGGTGGAGGTACTCTGGTACAGGCCGGCAAAAATATGGTGGGGCACCGTAATGCTAGAACTGCATCACCACCACCACATCCGAATCGTCCAACACGTGATCATAACATAACACAGCTAATTGCAGTTACTACCTTCCATCAGCATGTTACATTACGTTAGAAAACAATATGATCACACAATAAACGATACGTCTACACGGACGCAATGTCTACGCGAAACTAATAAATTTAAAATAAAAATGATTTTTATTTCATAAAAATAGGTACTCTAGCTGCACGGTACCCTTTGACTAGAGGTGTGAAAGTATTCAAAATATTGATGGATCGATCGATACGATTTACTCGTAACGATTTTTGGTATCGATTTAGTATTGCAATCTCATGCATCGATTCAACATCGCATGGTTTTCTTTAGATTTTAGAACTTTCACAGAAATTAGGTAAACTTAAATGCTTTACATTGTTAATAATACTTTATTAAAATCATATATCATAAGACCTTTCCAGTTTCTGTTTACTAATACCTGTGATATAACAATGTTATTAGTAATTAATCGATAATCAAACGAAAGCACTTTTACCATTAGGTAATCTGAGTTTTTACAACAAATCATTGAACTAGGTACAAGTTTCGATTAATAGCGATAAAAAAAAATGTTATTACGCAAAAAATTGTGCATCTCTAGTCATTCTTTTGACGTCGCCTAAAATGCTAGACAGACTGACGCCGCCAAATAATGAAAAGAAAGCCGACAATTATACCGTTTAAAATGGTGTTGACACTTTTTAGAAATTTACCAGATTTTGGGGAAGATTGTTTCAAAATTGAATAGTATTGGTATTATGATGATTATGCAAAATTTCATATTTTATTTGGTCATGTGATTATCTAACCTTTATTATCCTTATGGGTTGGACGGGGTTTTCTTTACATATTGTATACAGTCAACTTTGGTTAATTTAATATATTTTTTAATCAAATAAAAATAGTATAGACTATCATGAAGAAATGAATTCGGGAGTATTTTGAAGAATGACTTAAAAGCATTTTGGAAAATTTAAAGCCAAATGCGGTGCTGGTATTAGATAACGCACCATACCAATCTAAAAAAGTCGAGTGTATCCCCACTTCAAACTTGGCAGAAGGCTGATATTATTCAATTGGTTGGATGACAAACAAATTAATTATCAAACTGCAATGATAAAGGCTCAATTAATGGAACTAGTAAAGTTACAAAAAGCTAATTACGCTATGCTGTGGAAGAATTG
Organism: Sesamia inferens; assembly: GCA_037179545.1. Taxonomy (NCBI): domain Eukaryota; kingdom Metazoa; phylum Arthropoda; class Insecta; order Lepidoptera; family Noctuidae; genus Sesamia; species Sesamia inferens. The sequence continues at coordinate 30,022,831 of CM073937.1, read as the reverse complement.
GCTGCTGAATATGGTGTCACAATCCTGCATCTGCCCCCCTATCACTGTGAGATCAACCCAATAGAGTTAGTTTGGGCTCAAGCATAGGGGTACGTCGCCAGGAACAACAAAACTCTTAAAATAAAATACTCAAAAAAATTATTTGAAGAAGGTCTGAAAGAAGTGACACCGGAAAATTGGAGAAAGTGCAATCATGCCATAAAGGCTGGAGACGAAATGTGTCAACTCAACCACATCATGGATGAATGTGTGGATTCATTAATTATAAATGTAACTGATTCCGATTTGAGTTATAATCAATAAAAAACTAAAGAATAAAAACATATAAAATGAACTGTATTGTTTTACTTAATTCCTGTAAATCTCTTTAAACATTTTTCCCCAACTCTTGTCATAATATTATAGGGAGTTTAATATGCTGGTGAGGTCCATATTTCTAAATTCATATTGTTAAATACAGTATATATTACATATTTACAATAAAAAAAATGCTTTGATACCTAATAAAATAATGCATGACTAAATGTCATAAGTCTATTGAATGTCGAACATCACTATTGTAGAGGTTCACCCTTTTTCATATCAGTGACAGTAGCCATTGTAATTTTTCTTACTCAAATTAAAAATGTGGGATTTTTAATTCGAGTGATATAATATAATGAATCACTCTATCTATTTAAAAAAACTCTATCAAAATCAGTTGCATAGTTTTAAAGATTTAATCATGTAAATGTGACTTTGTTTTATAATATGTAGAGATTAATGGAATTACTCAAATACATTATTTAAAAAATATATAAATTTGGTTTTGTTTGTTTTTATTTTACTACACAAACTCAGGCCTGCATTGCACGTTTAATAACTTTGAATCAAGTGTAACTTATTACTAAAATTTTCCATAAGTTTAAGTATTTGAATAAAATATGCATTTAGTCTTTATTGCAGTTACAATTAACTGTACTTGAACTTGTCGCAGTGAGCTATAGGTTTGCTAATTCTAGAGAAACAATCCTGTAAAAATTATATATACACAGCCTAAAAATGTCTATGAATATTTTGACATAGAATAAGACTTCGGGAGAACGTTTCTACGGTTCTTAAGTAGCTGATGATGAGTTTTAACACTTGCATTGCGGGGACAACAGAGCACAAAGATCGTCGACCTATCATCACCAATCAGACTGTTTTGACATATTCTAGACTTGCGAACAACTAGCACTAACTAGTAAACAACATAAACAATATCCAGTGACGAAGACAATAACACAATCATTCTATAATTAGGAAAAATGCGTATATTACTCACATCGATATGGCGATGTTCCGGCTGTCTAGCTCTGAAGAAGTCATGATAACCGTCCAGTTTAGTTCACTATAGTTTCTGCCACTAGTGAGCTACCATTACCAGCTGCGTTTTTTGCGTTCATCATCTAAATAATGGATTTTTTGCACAAAAATATAAAATTGATCTCTTTCTGTAGCTGTAGTCAATGACAACTGCACACGGTGTTGCTAGGCTACTGCAGGGGGGGCACACTTAGTACTTTATGAATTTCTACAGTCGACAGCGACATCTAAAGAAAAGTGTGTGAACAACTGGGCAGCCATCTTATTGACCTATAAAGGTCTTGGTTACCAGGTCGTAAAATTTCAAAAAAAAAAAAAAAGCAGCCATCTTATACCAAGTCATATTTTTTAATTTCAATTTTCAAGCTATGGAAGCAAGATGGCGGATAGAGAATCAAACAATTTTATTTTATTTATTCGTGTTGAATGAATATATGAAATATTGATATGATGTACGCACGTGTTATTGGCAAAATTGTGGTGTCTCTTCCACAAAGGCCATTGATCAAGACTTGAAGTTGAAGTTCAATTTTCATGATTTGTTGTCATGTTTCAACTCCCAAGAAAATATTGTATTTTTGACTATGATGCTTTAGGTAAGTGTTTATTACTGTACCCTACCGTATTATCTATATAAGTAAAAAGGTTTTTATGTTCTATAGAATCTATAATATGTTTTTTTTTTTTTGCCCAAATTCTGATAAGTAATTATTCACAAATTTCATTCCAATTTCAGTTGCACACGGTGTACCCATTCTCCGACTCCCAAACCCTGAAAAGGACCCTGATTAGTTCGCTACTTTGATAGCCGCTGTTGGCAGCCAAGTTAGAGAAAGTGATCATATGAAGATTTATAAGAATATGTTCAAAAGAATATGTGATCACCATTTTGATCAATCAAGACAGCTGGAGGTCGTCTTATTTGTTCAGGAGCACCAACAGTTAATAAGAATCGTAAGTAGAATTAAGTTAGCTCAATATTTGTGTGAACACAACATTTATTACCATACCAAATTGTTCCAATTCATATTTACAATCATTTGTGGGGTGACTTTTCAAAAGGACTTATTTCTCTGTGTGAACTCTAAAGAGAAATAGCCCCTTATGACTTTGTGAAAGGGCTTATTTCTGTATGAATTCTGCAAAAAAAAATGCAGTCCTTCCGAAGAGTCTCTCCTCAATTGGATTTTGCTAATCAGTAACTTAAAAGTACCTACTCTGAAAATTGTGGAAGAAGCAGAAGTGTGTGTCTGACTTTTACTGACTAAAACCCACCCATGTTCCTTAACTTGCCTGTGTGACGGCCAGGGCCACGGTTTCTTTTTTAAACAACCCGCAACGCTGACCCAGGAGGCATTGATCTTCGTGGACCCCGTCACAATGTGAACTGGTAATAACCTTGCATTGTATGTTACAGGTATTCAACAAATAATCAGGGCCTCAATTCTGTAACTTTGTCTTAAGCAACATGCCATAGATATTTTATCGACACACTATAGGAATTATTTTGCGACTGTTGCAAATAGGGCATTCTATAACAACTTCAATAACGTTTCTGTAGTGTGTCTATAGTATCTCTATATTGTATCAGCACAATCATTTTTAGTGTTGCTAACAAAAAACCTACCATGCGATTATAGAGGTGCGCCAAAGCTACTACTTACTAAAATCTTTTTTTAACAATAAAATCTTTATATTAAATGGTTGTTTTAATAATTTAAGACCGTTTTATTATCAAAAACATTAAATTTTACTAAAAACGTGCCTTTACTTAAAAAAGAAAAAGATTCTTATCACAACAATTTTGTTATTGACATTCTAAAACCATAATTGGCTTAAAGGTCTAGTAACCGAGCCAGAATCTTACAATAAAAAAGAAAACTTAAACAAACAAAACTTTGAGCGGCTGTTTTGGTTTCAAAAGCGTTTTCTTGTTAGAATTCTAGATTAATAGACTCAACTTTCTTTATTTTTAATGGGAAGTAAAATAAGAACCGAATCAAGTTCTTCCAATAGTTTTATCACAGACAGATAAGAGCCCGCCGCCATCGCTCAATTCCGAGGGCACTTTAGCAAATTTTTGGATTCCTAATTTCATTCAACAGTGCGAAAAGGTAAGTAAGAATTTATAGTAACATAAGTTTGGTGAAGTGTGTTAAATTTTTTTACAATAACTTTTGAGTTATGATATGAACTTACACATAACTTCATTTTAGGATCGACAATATCATGGGAAGTGTGAGCGTTAACCAACTCTCTCGGCTCTCATGGATTTTTTAGAGTCCAACCGAGAGTTGGCTCTTGGCTATTGCAACAGGAGCAAAGAAGGTCGCAGTCAGGCTAGGCGGCTTTGGGAGGAATGCTCTACTGTCCTCAACAGCGTCTCTGCAAACTGTGTGCAAAAAACGCCAGATCAATGGAGACTGGTAAGAATAAGATACCTACTTACTCTTGTTTATGTATATTTTTAAATGCCCTATACTTACATTATTCTTTTTCTACCTTTTTCAGTACTACAATGAGTACAAATCTAAAGTTATAAAAAAAGTTAAAATGGAGAAGGCTGAAATGTCAGCTACAGGTGGGTGCATAATAATAATTTTATGTAATCATCACTCCATTAATAATTATCATTAAGTTCTACCTTAATATTTGTTTACAACTGTGTAGTTTTCAATGGTTAATAATTTGGCTTTTAGGAGGGGGACCATCAAGCTTGAAAAAGCTTTCACCAATACAGGAGCCCTTACCAGGGGTCCGCCATAATCCTCTCATCACGTCACAGTCTGTTAGTTTTATAACTTAAATTTGAAAAATTGAATAATCGTATAGGTAAGGGATATGTAATGGTTTTGATGGGCACAGGGGCATGGTTAATGCTGGGTACCCAGCAGTACAGACAACATACTTTGATGTCAGCCTTTCACTTACTTTCCCTTGATTTTAATTCAAAAACATATACCGCATTGGATTATTATCATTATTTAAGGTCAATGAGTTGGAAGACATACAAATAAGACACTATTTTTTTTAAACTTTACAGCAAAGCAGTCAAGCTTCAGTGGGGGTGGTGCAGATTCCTCTAGCTGTGAGTTTTCCTTTTCATATTTATTAGAAGAATATAATAGTTTAACGGGGCATTTTTTTTTCAATCTGACTTTTCTTCCCCTTATTTAAACCAAGAATAAAATACCTTTTCTATGTATTACCTATATTCCATTTTTCATTTGTCTAGCCTAGAAAATAAATTTCTTTTAAAACACTTAAATTTAAAAAAAGTATATGTAAACACTTATATACTGTTAGTTTGAAATTGATTGTGCTAATGAGTGCACAATTTATATTAATAATATTATACAATACCTACTCAATAAAATTGAAAATATTTAAGTAGTTTATTATGATTAATATTAATAAAGATAATAATGTCATTCATGCAATATATACATATATATTATAAAAATAAAATTTAGTATACCACTATATAAATACCACAAAATCATATAATACAGTTCTTTAATGATACTATTTTAATTATTATTTATATTGTTTTTCCTTAACAAGAGCTTCTTCATCCTCTCTCCTATTAAATAATAAAGTACTTTGCTGTGCCCAACAGAGTCCATATAATTGATTCTATATTTTATTACACCAACTATTGTGTACACATCATGGAATGCAATACATGATTAAATATTGAAACTTATTATTTTTTGCTATATAGTAATAGCTACCCATATGAATAATATTTGTATTTTCATTACACAGGAAAACAGTCAAATTATAGAAGAGGTGGTGCAAATGGTGTGTTTTATTTTATATTAAAATTATCTTTTGTTAATTTTATTTGAAATGGGTACTAACAATTTTTCCTTTTACAGCTAGATGATAATATATTGCACACAACACTGATGCAGTGCTGGAGTTGCCAATATCTGAGCCTGAGCTGCAACTGTCAGGAGTAGGACCCACCACAAGCCAGGAGGCTGACAGGGTGCTAGAACCTAGCACACCTACTTCTACACTGCGGCAGCCTTTGCCAGCTCTACGGCGACGTCGGCGCCGCGCTCAGAGAAGTCCTTTAGAAGTTAACAGAAGTGGTGGGTATTAATCTTATTTCTGTTTAATTATTTGCCTGCCCCATATTTTGTTGCTATAAAATTTTAAATTTATCTAACAGAATATGTTACTACGCAAGAGGCATCTGCAAGGCTGGAGGCTATGGAGCGTTTAAGCACAGAGGCAACAAGGGAGCATGCCCAAGCCACTAATAGACTGGCAGCTGCATTAGAGGCAATAGCAGAGAGGCTAAGAGAGCCAATAACCATTGTCCTTCAAAACTCCCCACAAACTGATGTACTATATAATTTGTATTAACTTGTAACTCTGTAAAAAAGGTTATAGTCGTCAGAATCAATAAGGCACTGAACAGCTTTTCAGTGTGCCTTCTGATTTTGTTGATAATCACTATGAAATTACTTAAATTTTACAGTGATGGTTATGTCACATTATTTTATTTGTAAGAAGGGAAGCCTGGGGTGTTAAACCTAAGCATATACCTTATATCCAGTAGTGGCAGCCTTTTGGCTGATAAATAAAATATAAATTACAAAACAAAACTTTAAATTGTAAAACTCTTTTAATTTTGTCAATTAAATTGGGTTTTCTCTCCACAGCCTTGAAATGAGTGACTGCTGAATCGCCCGGCCTCTTTGCAGCTCTGGGTTGACACGGTGGTGCCCCGGATTCTCCATGCTTCTTGTCTGATCTACAACCTGTGATTAATTAATAAATAAGACTGATTAGATTTCTTAGAATGATAGTGTGATTATAGATACTTACAATTATATACTTTTAATGTGTAACTTAGAAGAATAATTTTACCAATCATTTACATGCTGTTGGTTATCACTACCAACAGCACGTGCATCATTGTTTAATATTAGTCTTCTAAATTATACGTTTAGAAATGTGATATTTTTTTTTTAACTTTGTTGATTTTTGTTTGAAATTTTATTGTTAGTTTTATAAAAAATATACCAATTTTATTTTTTTATTTAGACAAGTTGTTAATTGTGAACTGTATTTAAAATATATAATATTAGAATCATCTTGTCTTCTCAGTTACACATTCACAGATTTGATATAAGTATATCTTTTTTAACTTTGTTGATTTTTGATATAAGTTTTATTGTTAGTGTTTATAAAAATATACCAATTTTATTTTTTTATTTAGATAGGTAGTGAATAATTGTTAACTGTATTTATACCTAATATATAACATTGGAATCATCTTGTTTTTTAATTTCTTTATTTTAAAAATATAAGACTTGCCTGATATTGTAGCTGATGCTCCATTTCTTCTTCCTCGCTTGTCAGCAATGTGACTGGTACCCTGCAGCGGTTAGCAATGTTGTGTAGCATGCAACATGCATTTATTATTTTCCCAGCAGTGGTGGGATCATAGTGTAATGCTCTTGCTGCTAACAAACATCTGAAAACGGATAGCAGTTATTATTATTTATTTAGACATACATCATCATATCACCTCATACATGCCTTCTCTAAGAAGCCGGTTTAGGCTGTAGTAGCATGTCTGGGACTCGACAAATAAATGTTATTTAAATGTATGGATGTTAATTATAGGTATTTTATATAAAATATCAAACCTAAATCGAGCCTTCAATACTCCTATGCAACATTCTACTGTGTTGCGTGTTAACACATGAACTTTGTAATAATTGTGTTCAGCAGTCTCCTCCCTTGTATCCAAAATAGGTGTCATCATAGTCGGCCGTAAAGGATAACCGCTATCACCTAAAATTGATATATAGTTGATTACTACTACTATAGATTGTTGTTATTATTTATTTAGATCTGTGATCTTATAATAAATAGTATGTAATTGATACCTAACAAAAACACTTCCTCCCAGCGCTTGACACCTCATTTAGATGCCGACACAGTGGCTGTGTTTGCCACACCATAGAATCATGTGCTGAACCCGGGCTGCTTGCATCAACACACAATATATTTAGTTTTGCATCACAAATCTGTAATAAAGTTTATTATACTTAAGTTAATATGCTAACTTAGAATTTGTAGAATTTTGTGACAGCAAATTATTGATACATGATTGTGTCTAAAAATAAATATCAACTTACAATCATGACATTCAGAGAATGGTAGCCTTTTCGGATATAATATCGCTCTTCATGAAGTACTGGCCTCAATCAAGCGACATGTGTCCCATCAATACAACCCAGTACACCCGGGAAACCAAAATATGAGTAAAATCTGTAAATAATAACATAAACAAACAAAATTAACAACTTTTATCTCAAAACTATGAATTATTGATGTTAAAAATAACACTCACTTTGCCTTTATTGCATTTTTTCCTTGGGGATTCATTGGCCAAACTATGTATTTGTTTTTGGTAAATTTGGTTCATTGCATCAGTTGCTTGTTTCACAGCTCTTGACACTGTAGTCTGCGAGACATTATGTAATGCGCTTTGGCCAACCAGTGTTTGGTATGACCCTGTGGCATATAAGTTCAGCGCAATAAGTACCTGAAATGTTTAGACGTTTTAAATTTAAATTGTGAGTAAAAACTTTGGCAATTAATAACTGTGATAGTTTAATTTAATCACTCATAATTATAATTTATCGTCAAACCTTTAATTCAGCAGGGATTCCACTCCACCGTCGCTGTCTCGGGAGGAAGGGAATGGGCTCGTTAATTAGCTCCCTTACTTGCTCCATGCCAAGTCGAAACGTTTTTATAAACTCTGCCTCGGGAAGTTCACTAAAAGCATTTACTTGCAGTCTCATGAGTGCCCGAGATTTGCGGCGCTGGCGCAAAAACAAACGTCGACGGGCAGCATTATAAGCCAGAGTCAAGATACGCATACGCCACCGCAAAGTAGGCAAAGAAGGCCTCATTATGTAGAAAACTTATGTCCACTTTAATAACATTACAACTTAAAACGCGCGCACACACGGACACTTGACTTTATATCAAAAAAATAAACAAATATGAAGCAAATCATAGGCAAAAAGGGTGTCGTTGTTCGATAACGGCTCTATAGCCAAAACACTATTCAAAAACGATAGAAACAACTGTCAAATACGCTTAAAATTTTTACAGAATACGGTAACTTTAGCTATCACAATGACATAGACACATTATAAGGATACAGATTACCCATTATTACTATGGCGTTTCAATAACAGTTGTGTGGCAAGTCTATGGTCATAAATAAGTTATAGAATGTCAAATGTCGGTGACTATCCTACTGAGACACTACAGACACAGTATTGACAAGTTGTTTAGTTTACAGAATTGGGGCCCAGTACCTTTGTGGAGACAGACCATAAATACTAATTTCCAAACTGTTAATTTCTGACACTTTCGGCTAATTTGTAATATTATTTTATTTCTGTGTACTTCATAATTAACGTAATGTTTTATATAACGATTTTATGTTTACATACTATCAGCTGTGAAGTTTTCACTCATAAAATAAATAAATTACTGAATACTTTGTTTTAATCATCTGAAAACCCAGACCTATAATATACATTACATAGCTACGTACGCATAGATACGTAGCTATAACATACATAGCTACGTATGCATAGGTACGTAGCTATAATATACATATCTACATACGTATAGCTATGTACCTGTATCATTCAGCTACATACGTATAGCTACGCACCTACATTCACTAGTAGTTGTTCACCTACTAAACTGAAGACGGCAGCACTTTCCATACATGCATATTTTACCGCAGAGTTGGCACTCTTTAATTATATACTTACTATACTCTTTGGGCTACTGAAACTATCATTTGTAATACATAGTTGCAAAATAATGGTGTGGTTTTGATACTTTTGAATCAAAAGTATCAACACCACACCATTATTTTCGCTATCAAAAGTTTTGATAGGCAGCTTCTGGAGGACGAAATATCCTGCAATCGTCTTGTGGCGTATTGTGTCACAACACTAGTTAATGTTACAACCCTAAACACTTAGGTGCGTATTAGGTCCGTATTCCAGAAGGAAACTCCAGCATTGATCTTTGTTTAAGCATTACTTAAAACTAGTTTCAACCAATCAAATGATTTGAGAATGAAAGCTTGCGTTTTGAGTGACGTTCTGTAATACGGACCTTACAGAACGTCACTCAAAACACAAGCTTTACTTAAGTCTCGTTTCAAGCCATTTGATTGGTTGAAACTAGTTTTAAGTAATATTTAAGCAGAGATCAATGCTTGAGTTTCCTTCTGGAATACGGACCTTAATGTTTCCGACACTAAATACACATAACCCGGCTTGCAGCTTGCATTGCCGCCAGTACGTATACAAACCTTACGACAAGCGATCGGTTATAAAAGGGTAGACTTCAACTCTCATAACTCATCTCAGTATTCTCAGTGTTAATCCTACCACTGTTAACTAGCGTTATGTTACGCCTATAATTGTGATAGTGGACTAGTGAATCTAGTGATTAAACTGTTGTTCCCGTACCCACGCCTTTTATTTAGGAGGTACACTCCTAAATAAAAATTTTAAATATTAATTCAGTGTACCATAAAAAACGAGTGTCGTTAAAAAGATTTTATCTAGCTTATAATTTTTGTTGAAAATACCTAAAAGACTAAAAGTTAGACTTGTGTTTCATATAAACCTTCCAGTTTACCTTTGCCTTCCACAAATTAAAAAACAAGCTGTCACAGTCGCAGACAGTAGTATAACATAGACGTGCCATACCTACCAAAAAAACGTGCCTACCTACACTTTACTGAGAGTATAAAATGGCCGCGAATAGAGCTGCCCATGTTTCTTTACAACATCGATAAAAGATTAAGAGAATATTATTTTTTTGAAGTTTGGTTGAATTTTATGGTCTTGGAATTTAAGCTTTTAGTTATTACAACAAATAAAAAATATATCAAATAATTTATGTAACTGTGTTAGAGCCTTGTTAGACTTTTGCAACGGAGGGAACATATTCAAAGAAATCTTAATATTCACGATGAACTCCTGGCGCGGAAGAATTCTGTGATACATAATCCTACTATCCCTTCCTATTATAATATTATTAACACATAAATGTGAAAGTGACGATGGACGCAAAAACCATTAAACGGATGAAATCTTATCCTAAACTCTAATTTGCATAAAACAGTCTCTCGCACGGTCTCTAAATTAAATCAACATAAACTCTAAGAGGACTTACGCAATATCGACTTTGCCCCAGTTTATGATTCCGCTGATCCACAGTTTGGTCTGTTACACATAATTAAAAACACCATCATAACTCGACTAAATAACAAAAACTACAATATAAAGCCGTGGATCACGCCTGGACTCATTTATTGTATGAAAAATAGAGATAAACTGCATATGAAAGCCAAATCTGATCCATACAATTTTATATTGCAACTTTCATATAAACGATATCGTAATTTTTGTAATGATCTCGTAAAAAGCATCTATGACAAAACTACACTATAGTGCGTTTCATCTAATATTTCTTTTGCTTTCGTCATGTTGGCATTAATTTTTTGTCACTATCACAAACAAGGTAGACGCACTCTGCGTCTCTCTTTCTCTCACACTAAGTTGCATTAGTGCCAACATGACGCCAAAAGAACTATTAGAAGAAACGCACTATAAAAGAGGCTGGTACAGATAGTAAAAAAATCTGGAAGAGTATTAAAAATAATACATATGGTTCAAAACAAAATCAGTTTTCTTCGGGCTTATTACAAGCAAACTCATCGCAGTTAACATCAACTAACATTGCCAATAGTTTTTTTTTTGTTAATGTAGGAAAGTGTCTAGCGAAAAAAGTTCCAGGACAATCACAATACCTAACAAGCTCCCCGTTAGAGAGTAGCACTACTAGTTCATCATCCTTTGTGTTGTTAGATACTGACAAGGCAGAGGTAGAAAGCATAATAATCGGTTTGAGGGACGGCTGTGCGGTAGGCTGAGATAATATATCTAGTAAAATGGTTAAGCAGTACAGGCGTCATTTGATCCCTCCCCTAACGAACGTTTACAAAAAAATGCTTAGCCGCAGGTGTGTTCCCCGAATGCCTAAAAAGAGCTGTTGTTGTCCCTGTTTATAAATGTTTATAAACTGGTTTCAACATAATTCACTAAGCCTAAATACTGACAAAACAAACTATATTGAGTTTTCGATGCGTAAGCAAACTTCCACTGGCATTGTGTCAGCATTATGTGTTCATTCCTCTACGGTTCCTACAAATAACCAATGTTTTGTCCCAACATTAAAATGTCAAATACAGCAAAGTACCTTGAATTATAATAGATGAAACACTTTCATTCAAACAACATATAGAAGTTTTAACTGGTAAAATTCGTAAGTTAACATTTGTTTTTAAAAAGTTACGTCATATTGCAGACTCAAAAATTGTTATACAATTTTATTTTGCTCTATGTCAATCTATTTAACATAGTGTATTACTACATGGGGCGGGGTAGGTAAAACATTGTTATTAACCATAGCGAGAGCCCAGAGAGCGATTACTTTATCCCACTAACCTCCTTTACAAACATTGTAAAGTATTAATCGTTCGTCAGTTATTCATCATGGGCATTGTATTAAATCAACACGCAGATTTACCATATATGCCTGAATCTTACTAATAAAAGACGTAGAGATTTAGTCTGTCCCCAAAAGCAAACAAATGATGCTTTTGTATCAAAATTTGACCTGTTCCTCGGTCCTCTCCTCTATAGTAGACTAAATGCGAAAGCAAACTTCTACTTCTTAAATTACACATACTGTAAAAAGATCCTTAGGGATACTCTTCAGAAATTGTCCTATGTGACTGTATTTAATACCTTATATAATTTGTTTGTTAATATTGTTTATTTATTAATTACTTTAGATTGTTATTACAGCTCTTATCGCTTGAAATACAGGATTTCCTAGTTCAGGCACGTTAACTGTATTAATTTGTTATTTGAGGAATTTTGAATAAATATTATTATTATTTAGTACAGATTAGTACAGATGACAGCTGTACACATCAAGTTACTACAATCTGTCAGATTTCTTTATATGATTTTCAACCTTATCTCCAAAGTATTAAGGGTCAAGGTTGATAGGGAATATTTGACAGTTTCGGGTAGCTTGACCTGCTGTCGTTAGTACCTATACCTCTCCTCTACTCCTTTGAATCTATACTAATATATAAAGCTGAAGAGCTTGTTTGTTTGTTTAAACGCGCTAATCTCGGGAACTACTGGTCCGATTTGAAAAAATCTTTTTGCGTTGGATAGCTCATTAATCCCGGAAGACTTACAGGATATAACATCATGCTGCACCAATAGGAGCGGAGCATAACTAAACCACGCGAACGAAGTCGCTGTCGGCCGCTAGTAATAAATATTTATGTTTTGTGTCATGTTCACATTCCCCAGAATCAAATAAATTATTTGATTCGGCATAAAAATTTACACAAACAGTTTTTAATAATTTTTCGACATTATTTAAAATGTTTACAATTTTTTTTTTATGTATAAACCAGACCATCTCGAGATTTTAAAGTAATTATTAAAACTTTTTTTAAAATTCTCATTTCTAGAAGTTTTGAGAAAAAAAAAATCAATAAACTTGTTTCCTTTAAATCTTTGATAATAATACTAAAATAAACAACTTTGCAAGCAACCTTTCTTTCGTGGTGGCCTAGTGGTTAAAACACCAGCCTCTCAAGTATGAGTGCGCGGGTTCGATTCCAGGTACAGGCAAGTACCAATATAACTTTTCTAAAGTTATATGTACTTTCTAAGTATGTCTTGGACACCAATGACTGAAGGTGAAGGAAAACATCTTGAGGAAACCTGGACTTTAAGTCTGAAATCGTCAACACGCATTGAGTAAGCGTGGTGATTACTCAATTGCTCAATCCTTCTCTGTATGAGAAGAGGCCTGTGCCCAACAGTGGGACGATAAAAAAGGTTAATAATGAAGCAACTTTTGTCATCTGTGTTCTAACTTTCTCATTAAATCTCTTTATCTTCTTATACTGTTTTTGACCTTTGTCCTTTAATTTCTTTATTTTTTTAAAATGGTGTAGGTACCTGAAATCAAATCAAAATAAGCTTTAACAGATATTGAAGATAAGCATGAGATATCTTTCACCATCTCAATTCAATTAATGAGATGTTATCATTGATATCAGTTGGATTTGCAAAAATTGAAGTCATGCCGATAAATCAGGTGCAGTGGATGTGCTAGCAGATATATTGGCCGCGGGGGAGGTGTTACTGACTAAACCTAGCATAGTAGATTGCCAAGGATTAAATCCATGCCACTCCTCTTTAAAATCTCCCCAGGTTGGTTTTGAATGGTAGGTATGCAAACAACTTTGACCTGCAAACATTTAATATTAACGTAAAAGTTAAGTAATTACTTAAAAAATTAGTTTGACTCTTCAATGATATTAGTTCTACTATTTCTACTAAGGAAAAAAGAAGTACCAGATTAGGCGGTCTTATCGCTCTTAGCGATAAGACCGCCCATTGTGTCACCCTTTGTAAAATATTTTTATTTATGTTCTGTAATCTATATGGTGTACATAATAAAGAGTATTCTATTCTACCAGATTAGAAGCACCACATCCAGATATTGATTGAAAGTTTGTTAGATTTTGATCATTTTCGACTAAAATTCTTAACATATTGATGGATCGAATTGCAAGCTCTTAACAAACAATACATTGTTAGTATTTTTGGTGTTTTTTGTTTTTTTTAATTGGGATTTTTAATTAATCCTATATCTATATCTTAAGACGACGCTCGTAACACAGTTTTTACATCACTCTTTGCAAGTGCAGCAATGATGGTGCTGTTAGGAGCATCTTCAGTATTTATCAGCCACAACGCATTTATGATGGACAAAAATTTGTAACTCGCAATGTTGCTTACCAATAAGGTTGGTGAAGGTAAAGCATCGTCACACAATGTTACTTTAATCAGTGCCCGGATGAAACATGATTCTTCAAAGTGAAGGTAATTAATGTGAATCGTTTTAGTTGACATCTTTCAATTTTCAATACCAAATGTTTCCAGCCAAATTTTCGGTTTAAGTTTATTATCAGGCAGCCCTGAAAGTAAAAAATAAAACTAATAGGTAAGAATAATACTGTCGTTAAAATAATGATACTATCGATAAATACAAAATTGTCTATATGCGCAACCCTAGCCCTTCAATAACAAGAAATTGATTTCATTAAGAAAATAAAGGCAAAACGTAAATTATGTATGTTTTACTGTTGAAACTTTAAGATAAATGAATAAAGTATAGGTTTTGTTAAGTAAAGGTATTTCAGCAGAAATTAAGTACGTACTGGTGTAAAGTTATGTTCGGGTGATTACCGTTTCTTTTGATGCCATATCCTATTATACTGCAGTTGGGTATTTTCTCTTCATCTTCATTACAGAACACAGTTTAAACGCAACAATACTGTAAATTACTCGAAAATTCACAAATTTTATCCACAGGTCAAGAGCATTTGACAGTTGATGTACCCATTTAGCGAGATGATGAAATGGCGAACCAGCCGCAAATAGATATTTCAATGATGTTGGAAATGAAGGGTTGCCATATCAGTAACTATGAAAGATAGTGCTGTTTATTTTACTTACGCAAAATCATTAAAATTAGAAAGAGATGATAGTGTTTTTTTTTATTTTGGCGTCGATATGCCTCATATTTCTATAACTATTTTTTTTATAGTCAAACATTTCCTGTCCATGTTATACTACGTCAATGCAATATTATCATCGACATATACTAATGGACATGCCTTAAAGATAAGTATTGTGGCACTCCGGAAGTTTCGAATATCTTTATCTCTCTCAAAATCATCAATCATCTATAAGGAAAGAGATAGTGCTAGACTGAAAGCATAGGCCATCTCTCTAACTCTTTTCAAACCAAAAAATTACTGCTTATACGCGTTCGGCATGTCCATTAGTATATGTATATGACAATTATATTGTTGATATATTCTGTGACACTGTTGCCAGATTCGGAGGGATCCCCCAGAGTTTTGGGGGACAATATTTATGAAAACTTCAGGATCAAACACACCCGCTTAAAACTGGACCCGATCAAGGGCGCCGTATTTCAAATCAACATTGAACATTAATATTTAAGCGCAAGCCACTTTATGTGTTTGGGGGCAATAAAACATTTATTTCCAATTCTCTACTTTTTATTTTACCTACTCGTATTTATCGGCATGATCGCATAATTGACATGCATTTTGGTACCAAATTTCAGCTTTCTAATGTTACCGGTCCCTGAGATTATCCGCGGATGGATGTACAGATAGACAAACAGACTTAGCAAAACTATTCGGATTCTTAATTGACTACGGAACCCAAAAAATATTTTGCACTTTCAAATGAATATTAAATAATAAAATGCAAAATACATTTCGAAAGGCATTTCAAATTAAATACAATATGTTTTTTTAATAAAAGGCATTTAAATGCAAAATACAAAATACAGTTTTTAATTTGCATTTTAATTAGAAGTATTTAAACGCATCTCTGATCAAGGAGCAACCCATGATGGAACGCCTAGCGCCAGGGTCCCGAAAGAATATTGCTTACAGCGGGATTACTCAGGTCCGGGAGTGTTCTCAAACGACTTCAACATAAATTTATCCAGATCGCTAATGATGCTCAACACGAACTACCAAGCGGAGTGTATGGGCATAAGACTAGCTGCTCAAGTCATAGGAGCCACGAGAGTAGAGAGGAAAGGCCTGCTCTACATGGGACCGTCACGGGACACTACTTACTAAAAATCATTTTCACGCAATATTCAGAACGGACAACCCTCTGTGCAGAGTGCTCTTCGAGTGTACCAGAATAGACTTTGGGACAGTAAGATCTTACACAGTTGATCTCAATAAGCCAGGATACATAGTAGGCTTCTTTAGGAAGGTGAGCTGGTTGGAATAACTACCAACGGCCTTCATGGCCCACGCAGAATGGTCCACTTCAAATACTAAGTGCGGAAACTAAACCCGTAACATAGAACGTATCCCCCAATTAGAAAAATCTGGGTAATTTCTCTATTACCTACTTACAATATATGTATGGAAATGCAAACGAAGCGTGTTAAGATGCTGATCCAGCAGTAAAGGACGCTATTGAGGTAAAATGTTTTTATTAGATACATTTTTCCACGTTATATGAATAAACATTTTCTTTTTTAATTTATATATTTGGCAGTATTTTCTTCAAACCCTAAATTTTGAAGAGATTTCGGGGAACATTCGGGTACACGACACGATAAGACGAGACAGTGATCTGGCAACACTGCTCCTTGACAGTTGCTGTACTTACTGTTTGGACGACATGTCGACAAGTAACACGTGAGGTTATTTTCAATGATTAGTTTATTTACCTTGGAATAATTTGATGTGTTCTAACAGTTATTATAAAGTTTAATCATGGCAGACGAAACTGCCTTTGATAAAAAGAAGTCGCACCGTGCTAAGCAAGCGGGGCGCAAAGCAGAGAAGAAAAAAAACAAGGTGAAACTTGATCAGTCTAACCTAAGTGCTCGACAGAGAAATCCTAAAGCTTTTGCTATTCAATCTGCTGTGAGAGCTGAGAGACAGTTCCGTCGTCGTGAAGATGTTATTTCAAAGAAGCAGCACATCCCACAAGTGGACAAAACTCCCCTGGAACCACCGCCTATTGTTGTGGCAATCGTCGGTCCACCTCGGGTCGGCAAAACCACCCTCATCAATAATTTGATAAAGAGTTTTATCAAAACTAACGTGACGAACACAAACGGACCAATAACTATCGTTACTTCGAAGAAACGGCGCATTACACTGATAGAATGCAACAATGATGTCAATTCTATGATCGACATTGCTAAGTGCGCTGACCTCGTATTGTTGCTCTGTGACGCCAGCTTTGGTTTCGAGATGGAGATATTTGAGTTCCTCAACATCTGCCAGGTTCATGGTATGCCTAAAATCATGGGAGTCCTCACTCATCTGGACATGATAAAGAATGCCAAAACACTGAAAACCACAAAGAAAACTTTGAAACATAGGTTTTGGACCGAAGTTTATTCTGGAGCCAAGTTGTTCTACCTGTCTGGCATCATCCATGGGGAATATCTGAGGAATGAAATAAAAAATTTGTCCCGATTCATCTCAGTGATGAAGTTCAGGCCTTTAAGCTGGAGGATGACCCATGCCTATGTGTTGGCGGATCGTATGGAGGATATTACTAGTCAGGAGTTGATCAGAAAGGATGCCAAGGTTAACAGAGATGTAGTGCTGTATGGGTATGTGAGGGGAGTACCACTGATGAAGGACTCCTCCGTTCATATAGCTGGTAAGATTGTGTTTCTACATGTTTTACCATCACATTAAGCATTTTAGTTTGATGTAAAACAATTATGTCTTACTTTATCATGTAGGGTTATTTATATAAATTTTCCTTGGTTTTATCTGCTAGTTCTAGATGTCATGTTTGGATAAATATAATAGTTTTATTCTATGAAAGCATTCGATTTTGTATTTTCATAGCCATATTTCACATTTTTAAAACTGGCTTCCATTGTAGTGAAGTATACCAAAGTCTCCTCTCATACAAAGAAGGATTGAGCGTAATTATGAGACCTGTGCCCAGCAGTGGGATGATAAAATGGTTGATGATGATGATACCATAATTGGTGTATTAAACTAATAAACTTATTAAATCATTCCAGGTGTTGGAGACATGAAAATCAGTGAGCTTTCCTACTTGCCAGATCCATGTCCACTACCGAGCAAAGAGAAGAAACGTCACCTCATGGAGCGAGAGAGACAGATATATGCACCATTTGCTGGTGTTGGAGGTATTGTCTATGACAAAGATGCTGTTTACATAGAGCTGCAAGGTTCTCACTCTCACAAGAAGGAAGATGAAGAAACAAATGAAAAGAGAGCTCTTCTCAAGAATGTTGTAGAAACAAAGGAAACAGTTGATGAACAAATGCAAGAATCAGGATTCAAATTGTTCAGTGGAGGTGCAGTCATATACCCTGACATGATCAAAGATGATGAATATTTACAACAGAATAAGAAAGCAGATGCATCTGATGCATCTGATTCTGAGGATGATGGCAATGACAGTGATTCAGATAATGATAGTGGAATAGATCAAAGTGAGAAAAAAGAGAAGAGAAATAACCTGCCATGGGATAATAATTCTGAAAGTGGCTCTGATGTAGAAGATGATGACAATGGAGGAATGCATGTAGATAAGGACGACAAAGATAAAGGGGACATCAGTGATGATGAAGATGATAGTGAGTCTGATGAGGAACCGCAGAACGAGCAAGATTTTGGAATGAAATGGAAAGAAAAGTTGAGAGAAAAGGCCACAGAAGCATATTTAGAGAGACAAAAGACCTCAAAGAACATCATGAAGCTTGTCTATGGTGAATTTGAGATTGGTAATAAATCCAAAAATAAGAAAGATGAAGAATCTGAAGAAGAAGAACAAGAAGAGCTTGGTGGTCTTTTTAAAAAAGTAACAGCTACACAAAAGAAAAAGCATAGTGAAAAGGAAAGATTAGATTTAGAAGAGTGCTCATTCTTTTATGCCTTGGACAAACCAAATCTCAGAGATTGGACAACTGAATCAAATAAACAATTTTTGATCAACAATTTCGTAACTGGTAAGAGATCAGCTGACGAAGATGCATCAGAGCTATTGAAATTAGATGATGCCAGTGATGGTGAAGATGAAGAACTTTATGGTGATTTTGAAGATTTAGAAACAGGAGAGAAGCACAAAGCTGAAGAAAAAACAAAAACAACTCAAGAAGCTGGCACTAAACGTACAGCCGAGCTAACTAAATCTGAAATTCTGGAAAAAAAGATGAAGTTAAAAGCTAAATTTGATTCCGAGTATGACAATCCGGATGACCACAGAATCAAAGGAGACCACTCCTACTACGAAAACTTAAAAGCAGAAGCTTTGAAACAATCAGAACTCAACAAATCAGTATTTGAGAACTTAGATCAAGGTTTGAGGATTGAAGTAGAAGGTTTCAGACCAGGGTTGTATGTCAGAATGTTGTTCAAGAACATGTCATCAGAATTTGTCACTAACTTCGATTCTAGTTATCCAATACTGATTGGAGCTTTAAACATGGCTGAGCAGAACATAGGTTTTGTATCCTGCAAAGTTAAGAAGCATAGATGGTATAAGAAAATACTGAAGACCAATGATCCTTTGATCATTTCGTTAGGTTGGCGACGCTTCCAAACGTTAGCCATCTATTCAAAGATAGAGGATGACATGAAATGCAGATACTTGAAGTATACACCCGAGCATGTCACATGTAACATGCATTTCTATGGTCCCATAACACCACAGAACACAGGGTTTCTCGCCTTACAGAGTGTTAATAGTAACACAATTGATTTAAAGCGAGTAGGCTTTAGAATAGCTGCTACAGGAAGCGTAAATGAAATCAATAAGTCAACTCAAATAGTAAAGAAATTGAAATTGGTTGGTACTCCATTGCAAATCTTCAAGAAGACTGCTTTTATTAAGGATATGTTTACATCAACTCTTGAAGTCGCGAAGTTCGAAGGCGCTAGAGTCAAAACAGTTTCAGGCATCAGAGGTCAGATAAAGAAAGCCTTGAACAAGCCAGAGGGCGCTTTTCGAGCTACATTTGAAGACAAAATCCTAATGAGTGACATAATATTTTGCCGCACTTGGTTCAAAGTTGACGTCACGAAGTTCTATGCACCTGTTGTTAACCTACTACTGCCACAGGGAAGCAAGAACGCCTGGCAAGGTATGAAGACTAAAGGGCAGCTGAAGAGAGAACAAAACATTCAAAATGACGCCAACACTGACTCCATGTATACTGAAATAAACAGAGCTCCTAAAGTTTTCAAACCTTTGGTGATACCTAAAACCCTACAGAAAGGTTTGCCATACAGATTTAAACCTAAAGAGAAGTCTACCACATTGTCTGGTATAAACCCGAAAGATAAATTCAAGAATAGGATAGCAGTTATCAAGAATCCGGAAGAACAAACGGTCTCAAACGTCATGAAGATGCTGAAAACTAATTTCGAGAAAAAGAAAGAGCTACAAAAGGAAGCCACTGCGCAAAGATTAGAAAAACACAAGAAACAGTTAGAATTAGAAGAATGGAGAAAGTTGAAACGACAGAAAGAATTAAAGAAAAAAATATGTAGGCATTTAAGTAAAGTTGGTAATAAAAAGAAGCCTCAGATGTGATTACTGTGTTTGATTTTCTTGACAATCCTAACATGTTCTATAATTTAGCAAAAATACTCTACCTTTACTACAGAACAAAAACGTCTGAGCAACACATGTTTCCTCTTATTCATAAAAGCTGCTTAAAGTTAACTAGTGATTAGCGATTCTTTAAACATACATTTAGACCTTTTAACGTTATTTAACTTAAATCATCGCTTATGGATAAATCCCTTAAACACTGTGGTGTTTATTCATAAAGGATGATTAAAGTTAAGTGACGTTAAAAGGTCAAAAATGTATGGTGAAAGAATCGCTAATCACTAGTTAACTTTAAGCAGCGTTTATGAATAAGGCGGATTATTTCAAATGATTAATCAATTATTATCATTTCTTATCATGACATACTGGCTTGTTGAATAAAAAATCAACTATCATTTGTTTTTTTTTCACAAATTCCAAAGCGAATGCGAATACAAATGCATTTGTTCGAATATTATAGCGTTTTCTTTGCTTATTAAAATTTAGTATTCTGTATCAAATTTATGATTTAAACAATCATTTGAAAAAATTTGGATTTTCAGACATATTTTACGTCTATGCATACAGCTGTAGGGATGTTGAGAGCGGGAAGAAGTCAGTCTCAGGTATCTCTGTATTTTGGTGTTGACAGAAGAGTTATTTGCCGTCTTCATTCGCGTTACACTAACACGGGAGATCCTGCTGAGCAGCACCCGGGTCGAGGAAGGTGTAGGTACAACCACACAAGATCGATGCATACAACTGACTGCAAGACGCCAGCCGACGTTAACCGCCGGAGAGATAGGTTTAATAAGGCTACAAAATTTAAGTGGTGTTGTTGTTAGCTGCTAAACTATGCGAAGCCGACTGCATGAGTAGGTATGGCCTACGAGCACGACGGCCAATTAGGTGCCTACCGATACGTCACGGTAATTGCCCTAGTCGAAATGAATAGTGTAGGGAACACATTAGATAGACACGGGAACAATGGGATAAAATTTTATTTTGCGATGAGTTTCGATTTAGGTTCAAGTCGGATACTAGAAGCGTGAGAGTGTATCCAGTAATATTGTAATATTGTCCTGGAAATACTGAAAGACTGGTGCGTTCAGGAAATGCATCCATACAACGGCGCAACAGTTTGGTATGGGCGGGTATTATGAAGAACAGACGAACTCGTGCTCGTTTTTGTAAATGGTAGGAAACATAAGCGCTGTAAATTACGTTGAGGAGGTTTTAAGGCCTATGTCCGTCCATTCGCACAAACGCTTGGCTCCAATTTCACGTTCCATACAACTTTGCACACTCGGGACTAATGGAAAACATCCTGGTATTGTCTTGGCCTGCACTAGGCATGGCGATCTGAAATCGATTAATCGAAGAATCGATTTTTGGAGACAACAAGATCGATTTTTTAAATCGATATGTAGTACTGAATCGATTCGATAAATCGATATTTCACCCTTGAAGATCGACATTCGATTTTATTTGGTATAAACCATAAAACTATTTACAATTAATTGAATGTATATAAGAGTGCTGCAGGTTAAATTAATTATTCAAAAACTCGCGATTTCGAACTCGCTATTAAGCATTGGGAACTATAAGCTACATTAAGTTTGTAAACGATTTTTCTTAACCATTTTCTTAACTAAAATTTCTAAATGTAGAAAGAAAATAAATGTCTTATTTTATACTTTATCTGTTAGTTTGACATGGTAATGAAAATATTTTTTATTATCGAATTACCTGATTTTACTGATAAGAGATGGTTAAATTATAATATGTACCTTGTTTTTAATAAAATATTACATTATAACCGAAAACTTGAAAAAAAAATCGATTTTTCGGAAATCGATCTTATAGACCTCGATTTTTTTGTGAATCGATTCATTAGGTCACGATTCGAATCGATTTAAAAATCGATTTTTTTCGAAAAGAATCGCCATCCCTAGCCTGCACAATCGGCATACCTCAACCCCATCGAACAGGCATGGGACATGTTCCAGAGACGTTTTTAGTAACATACAGTACTTACTCGTAATTATTGTTAATTAAGATATTAAAAAAAAAATGTATCAAAAAATCATTAAAAGTAGGTAATATAAATAAGAAAATAGGTACTAAGGATCTAATGCGAAAACACCAAAGAATTTACATAAAACACATGTTAAAATTGAAATTTCTATGTGTTAATTACATTATATACTTATTTTTTTTTTTAAATTTAAGCAGAGCATTGATGTTTACTCAGCACTTGTATTATATATTTTTTTGAATTCGAGTATTACTTTGGCTAGGTATTTATTGTTCGTGTTTTAGTTTAGGCTACGTTATAAAAATTAGGACAGGTATACTTAAATGAAACGAAACATTGTATCGTGTAAATTGTATTTACCTCTTATCATTATGCACAACGTATGCCGTCATCGCACTTTTGATAAACGTTTTTACAAACGTACAGATTACACATTAGTACAGATTACATTGGTCAAAATAAACATTGTCTAGTTAACAATTTCGTTATGACATCAAAACAATGGCCGTTAGAAGGGTTCACCTGTAGCGATATACCGATTATCTAGTCGAGGGCCAAAGCGATCATTTATAACACGGAAAGCCTTGGAATGTAACGCGCACGGTGACGAGACGCGCAACTCGATACATATCCCGTCACTAAACAAGCTATGCACACACAGGCCAAATTATATACATACCAATTGTTTTACTAATAAACATATTTTACATTAATTCCTTAACGTGAAGGTAACTTTATTCTTTGGTAGCGCGAGCCACTGGGACTTAAAATCTTGGAAAAATATTTTATTTGTTTTTGTTCGATACGGTTCCGATAGTGCGTGATCGGAGTATTTTGGAATGTGATAAAATTATTCTAGTTATTGTTCGCGTCCGTTCCAAACTGGCGGTTACTTGGCACTTGTGGAGTTACACACGTTACTGCACTACGGTACACACCGAGGACATGGAAACAACTGGCAACACTGATCGCGATAACACAACATAGTGGAACAGCTCGCGTCCGGGTTAGTGACGCCGGCTACGGGTTTGTAACATTACACGTCATGTAACTTCTTTATTTCATTTATACAATAATACCTACTGTACTTAAATGTATGCAATCTCAGTGGACATAACTTCACAGACCAAAGTGGAGTCATCAAAACAAATGAACTAGTAACAAGGCACGTTACTCACTCGTAACCGATCATTACCGGCTCGGACCGGACGTTACAAACTCGCCGCCGAGCGTCACGTAACGGACACGAAAACAGAGTTTAGAATAGCAACAAAACTATGGACAAGTTGAGTTCAGCAATCGATTCCTGTGTTAACAAGTTTCTAAACAAGAGTAAAGACTGATTTACACGGTGCAATTTAATTGCCTATGGCACACAATAAAATTGATGCATCAAAAGAAACAAACTTTTATCAACAAATAAAAGGCAAACTTTTATTCTTGCTTCAACTTAATTAAAGCCATAGGCAATTAAATTGCACAGTGTAAATCAGTCTTTAAGTCGCAGAGTTCGACTTTCTGCAAGTTTTGCTGCTAATGAAAACTTCGCTTAACTTAAGGAACCGGACGATTGACGTTATCTATGCTATCTGACGGGAACCTACAAACGTGTATGAATACAAAGGGACCGCACAGCGGCCATGACACTTCGGCTATACTAGGTCATCCAAACCACTTTATACAAAACTTGATTAGCTACGTCGAAAAGCTATAAGTACGCTAACAGTTAACTAATAACCATCTCCATAGTACTCCATACTTGCATTGTATACAAACTTTATGTAGCTAATATATATAATTTATTTATATTTTGATAATGAAACGATGATGTGTACGTATGATATTGAGTCAGGCTTTATTGACGAGACGTCAGGACGTCGAACAACCACACTACGGAACAACTAGTTTTGATACTTTGTTCGTTTTCATACAACCCTGATCAGAGTGATGAATTAGGTTACGTCATGCTCAAGAATTACTCATAAATATTTATAATAACACATGAATTGTTGTCCTAATAAATTCAATTAGACTACATTTTGCTAATGATTTCACCAGACATCATTTTGACCTGGGTGTCGTAAGACAATGATATTTTACAACTTTTCCATTCCGTAATCTGATCGCTCGTTCCACTACCCTACCCACGCCTGCAATGCGTTGACTAGCCGCCGCAGTGCTACATGCACAGTGTGTGACTGAACGCCTTGCCAGCCAGGGTTACACTTCGAGCGGATCAAGATAGCCGGCCGGAGAATAAATGGATGTTTGGAGGTTTGAATTGAAATTTGGGTTGAAATTGAAAACAAAACACTACTTTTTCCAATAATTTGCATGTAAAGTGTTGATTGCGCGAAAAACTAACAATATTAGTTATGAAAATAGATTAATGATTTGAACTGTTTAAGCATTTTTCCTGAGATTGAAATTTGGAACCGCAGAAGTTTTTCCCCTGGCTCTGGCTACATAAACAACAATAAGCGTACAATGCTTGCTCTCATGACACGTTCCTCAGACGCGTGTACCTGTCACGTTGATCTGCCACGTCGCAATACAAATTAGATACCATTCATATTCCAATTTATTACGAAAATTTTGAAAACGCACCGCGTCGAGTGTTGCAATACGTCTGAAGGATTATGAGCAACGAGCTAAATAAGATAGGCGCGACTTTTATACCATGAACGTTATATTTTTACATGTTGCAACATTTGACGACGGTGGAGACTTACTCCGAGAAGTATATATCCAAATGTTTATCTACAATTAAAAATTAATTAATTTTATAAAAAATCACACCGGTGGCGCCGTCTCTCACCTTACTTTATTAATACTGTTACTCGATAACTATACATACATTAGCTGAGGCCTACACGGCCGTGACGTTACGGCGTTAACATTACTTGTGATACGCGACAACCGTAAGACAAACCATTATTGAGGTAATTTTTATAATAACCCGGTATATTTTAATACATTCCCTATAATAACTTAATAAATAATAAAATCTAGTTAATAAATAAGCGGATATCATTACAAAGTAATAATACAATAAAAATCCTTTCAGTTTTGAACACATCTTAGCTAAATATTGCTATTACACCTACAGTCGATAGAAATGATACATAAACCATAATATTTACAATATATTTGCTACTGGTTAAAAAGATTCAGTTTTCAAACTAAAATCGCTTTAGCTATACATTTCATTATGTTTTATTTCATTAACTATTGAAGTCAGCGTGTGGTGTGCGATTGACTGGGTTAAAAAAAATATCATTAATTGAATTGTGGAATTATCTTAAAAACACAGTGGCAACACTATCAATTTAGTAGTGAGCGTGGTTACAACGCCAATTATCACAATAATTATAACAGTCCATCACAAAATGTGGTCAATCTCACACCGCACGGCGACGGACCAAATAAAATTACAACATTGTTGTCACCCTCGCGGCAGCCCCACCTTCACTTGTGGATGGGGCTGTCGCGCTACAGGATATTTGTAAAACGCTTAACAAAAATATACCTAGCTAAGTTTCAGCTGATCTAGTAGCGAGTTAATAAAATAGAAGATTACAAAACAATGTAATAACACTGTACATAAGACTAGTAACGTGCACTCGACATCTGAGAGGCACACATTCAACTACATAAAGCTATGTATATATACACACCTCAGCGAGGCACACAGTACACAGGTTACACCAAACATCTTTCTGCGCCACACAAATTAACTCGGAACACTTTTTATTTTTGTGATCTTCTACCAAATCTCTATTAAAACAGTTTGGATTAATCAATCCAAAAGTCTACTCATAGAAACTTTGCAAAGTTGTCGTTAAATTGCGTGGCACAGAGAGACAGCTTGTATTTCAACTATTAAGACGGAAAAGCACTTCTTGGAATACTTGACACTTTAACCTGTTTAATTTTATTCATTTTAATACTCAGACCCTATTGTAAGTGATGCCCAAAGATGCTATTAACGTATCAACGTAGTCAATGAGTTGTATGGTTTGAAAAGACAGGTAAAAACTTTGCACTTTATAACTTTTCAACATCTTTCAAACCAAGTCTAGGTAACCTTTAATGAATAGTTGTTATTGATTTTGTTAAAATACTGCGAACCAATAAACCACAACAGTCATAATAACGTTTAAAAAATCTATCTTGGTTCCAGCTTACTGTACTCTATAAACAAATATTTAATATACATAGTCTTGTATAAAGTCATGTGTTTTTTTCTTACTGTACAGACAGCAGTGCTACTGGGGAATTAGTTCCTTCACTTCTTCTTCCTAGCGAAAGCACTAAGAAGGGCGGGTGTTTTGTGGGACTATCTTATGTAATATTGACATTCAAAAAGTGTTGATTCTCAACTAAATTTGAATAAATGACTTTTGAATGATTTGATAACACCAGTTGCTTCAGTTGTCATACTACGTCACAGACGAACGATTTTTGTTTTCTTTAATTCGCTAAATTGTGGTATAGAGACTGATGAAATACGGTTTTCATAACTTCATCTCATCTCATCACCCTATAGCAGTCCACTGCTGGACATAGGCCTCTCCTATTTCACGCCATTCAATTCAACATGGTTTAAATAAATAGGTAGAAATGTCAAGTATACCGCCAAGTGTGTGTCCATTAATACATAATCACAGTCGCGCGGCAGTCCACAGTTGAAATACACACAACTCGGCGACACAGTCCGGCCACCGGCTATAGAGTTATCTCTCACAACACAGTAACTTTACCGAGTAGCTAGTCGATTACACAGCCTGCAAACTGGCATTAATTAAACTTAAAAGTTACACAGTAAATAATTATAAAAGGTTTTGTTTCAGATTGTAATTTTATTAAAAGTACGCACACATTAACATCGAGAAGTAATAGCGTATAGTATATTATAAATATGTAATTTTTAACAATTTTACTATACACTATCAAGTTACTTTTCGAAATATATTTAAAACATTTTCCCCTTTTTGGCAACTTCTTCCAGTTTCCAGTTTCAAGTCTGTTTACTTACTTTATTTTACTTAAACTTATTTTGAGGTACAAAATAAGTGGATAAGCAATTCAAAATTAAATGCAGATATATGGTCATTTGCAGTTTGTGTCCTCGACAGTATGACAAATGTATATTAGTTAAAATATAACTAATATTTGGCATCAGAGTATGACAATGTTTATTTGCGTGTACCGTGTTTTGTCAACATTAAATAAAATGGCGAATATTGTCGGTCTCATAGACTATTACCATTCTATAACAATGTGAGAGGATAGTCTAGGAGCCCGGCACTATAAACTATTGCGATATAAGGCTATTTGTTTAAACATTTAGTATAGGTGTTTGTGGCCCTATTCATCTCAAATTAACAACTTTATATTATCAGATGAATAGTCACACACAAATAACAGCCAATATTGCTTCATAACAAGTATACTGTACATCTAAGAGAATACTTTCAAGGCGTGTAATACTTACATTAGTGTATCATAATATAAAAACACGGTACAGCGCGCCATAGCTACATTTGTATCCAAGTTACAATTAATAAATATCAGGTTACAAGTTAAGTACATAGTCTACAGATTCAGAGCACTTAGTTATATTGAAGCCTTCGCTACTGTTTAGTTCATATACACTTTACGAGAATATTATTGTATCAAGTATCAACAACTTACTCTATGATAGCATTTTATAGTACTTTGGTAGATAGTTGTGGCGAGAAGAGACATGTTTGTTATTAATTATAAGAAGCGGAATCGTTCAGTAAATATACTGACATGAAGTATTTACATTATCAACATGTAAAAATTTGTTTAAATGAGTGAAGCGTTACTATAAAATGCCAACATATTGCCTCCAGCGCACGGGACGGCGGTGAAGGGATTTGTACCAAATAAATAGTGTCGTGTCGTTAACATATCGTATGACTATAGGATCGCGTCACGACGCGCTTGTCTTGTGATGTCGGCAGCCGGCGGCTCGCGGTCAGCCTAACGCGGGTAGGACGTGGCCTGCAACACAAGTACATTTATCTTCAAAAACACAAGCTTGCATAGCTAAATCAAGATGTTTATGTGAGCCGAACGACCTGTGAGGTGAGCGTGTGGTGTCAGGAGGCCGCGTGCTCGTGTTGTTACCTAGTTGAGTGTGTGGTATCAGGAGGCCGCGTGCTCGTGTTGTTACCTAGTTGAGTGTGTGGTGTCAGGAGGCCGCGTGCTCGTGTTGTTACCTAGTTGAGCGTGTGGTGTCAGGAGGCCGCGTGCTCGTGTTGTTACCTAGTTGAGCGTGTGGTGTCAGGAGGCCGCGTGCTCGTGTTGTTACCTAGTTGAGTGTGTGGTATCAGGAGGCCGCGTGCTCGTGTTGTTACCTAGTTGAGTGTGTGGTGTCAGGAGGCCGCGTGCTCGTGTTGTTACCTAGTTGAGCGTGTGGTGTCAGGAGGCCGCGTGCTCGTGTTGTTACCTAGTTGAGCGTGTGGTGTCAGGAGGCCGCGTGCTCGTGTTGTTACCTAGTTGAGTGTGTGGTGTCAGGAGGCCGCGTGCTCGTGTTGTTACCTAGTTGAGCGTGTGGTGTCAGGAGGCCGCGTGCTCGTGTTGTTACCTAGTTGAGCGTGTGGTGTCAGGAGGCCGCGTGCTCGTGTTGTTACCTAGTTGAGCGTGTGGTGTCAGGAGGCCGCGTGCTCGTGTTGTTACCTAGTTGAGCGTGTGGTGTCAGGAGGCCGCGTGCTCGTGTTGTTACCTAGTTGAGCGTGTGGTGTCAGGAGGCCGCGTGCTCGTGTTGTTACCTAGTTGAGCGTGTGGTGTCAGGAGGCCGCGTGCTCGTGTTGTTACCTAGTTGAGCGTGTGGTGTCAGGAGGCCGCGTGCTCGTGTTGTTACCTAGTTGAGCGTGTGGTGTCAGGAGGCCGCGTGCTCGTGTTGTTACCTAGTTGAGCGTGTGGTGTCAGGAGGCCGCGTGCTCGTGTTGTTACCTAGTTGAGCGTGTGGTGTCAGGAGGCCGCGTGCTCGTGTTGTTACCTAGTTGTCACTACTCTGTAGTCGAGTAACTAATACCATCTCTATGTATTAGTGTCTATGAATATAGTCTATAGTCTTGTCATTGTAACTTAGGATCTGACCTGGAAGATGTCGATTATAATGTAATAATTATACAAGTGAAATAAACCAGTCTAATTATCTAAAGTCTTTAATATTTACCAACGCAAGAATCATACATGGTGTCAGAAGTGGAAAAACACATACATGGTGTCAGAAGAGTGAAAAAACCCAATACGAAGAAAGAAAATTCAAAAAAATGCAAAAGTCGGATGGCGTCGGTGGCAGCCATGACACCGAAGCTACAATGAACAGTGGCTTGAAGGCGCTTAAAATATCGTCAGATGCAACAAACAACAATTACGAAACCTGGAAGCGCTGGTGGCAACAGTTCGAATTATACTTGTTGGCAACAGGTTTGGACAAGTCCGGTGAGAAACGCAAGATCGCCATTTTATTACATCACATTGGTGAAAAATGCTTAAATATTTTCAACACATTCAACATAAATATTGGAGAAAGCACATTACATGACGTCAAAGCCAAATTCGACGAATTTTTTCAACCCAGAAAAAATATTACCATGTATCGTTACATGTTTTTTACCACACGTCAACAGAAATCGGAAAGCATCGAGGATTTCTTAACCGATCTCGAAAATAAGAGCCAAGATTGCGAATTTGGAACGCTCAGAGAATCTCTTATCAGAGATATTTTTATCGCCAACTTGAGTTTGGACTTAGCACATGTACGTCAGAGACTGCTGCAGGAACCTGATCTGACATATCAGAGGATGCGAGAGCTAGCTAGGACACTCATCGTCGCACAGCAGGATGCAGACCAAATTGTCAAGAGGTCCACTAGTGAAGAGTCTGAAAAAGTCATGCATCTGCGTCGGAGGAGCCGTGGTCGAGTGGAGCGTCAGCGACGGCGAGCTTCACCAGTCAGTCAGCAGGGATCCAGCGCAGGGAGGTCAAAGTCAAGTCCCAGTCCTGAGAAGCGCTCGAGGACGTGTAGCCGCTGTGGACAACACCACCGCTACAAATGTCCAGCGCAGGGAGCTAAATGCAGGTCATGTAACTCTTATGGTCATTTTGCAAAATTTTGTTACTGCAATAATAAAAAAGTCAGTCATTTAGAGTCTTTTAGTTCAACTGGTAGTCAAGATAATTTTGTTGGAATTTTAAATTGTCATAACTTCAGTCATAGTTATAAGTCTAGTCAATATAATTGTCATTTACAGTCACAAAGTCATCACAATCAAAATCATTACAGACATAGCAGGTTGTCATACACACAGTCACAGTCACATCCCAAGTTACAATCAACGGTCAGGTCGCACATAGGCCAGTCGCAGTCAAAGTCTAAGAGATCTCATGAGGACTCATCTTGTCAAAAAAAATATCCTGTGTCATATTTCTGTGATGAAAGTGGTGATAATGTCATATCTGAGAGGTCAAATAAAAAATGCCTCAGTGATGAAAAAAGTCTGGTGACTGACAAGTCTAAGAGATCTCATGAAGACTCATCTTGTCATATGTCGTATCTCAATGATGAAAACACTAAACAGTCTGAGAGATTCACAGTCAAGTCAAAAAAGTCAAAAAGTCTTAGTCGAGATTCATATCTTAATGATGAGTACAGACACAAGTCTGAGGAATCTCACACAACAAACACTTGTAGAATTATTACAGCAAAGTCAGCACATAGTAAACAGGTCAATACAGTCGAGTCAAAACAAAACAAATACTATTCTAAACAGTCATGGAACATAAACATTTTAGTTGGTCATACACAAATTAATTGCATTATTGACTCGGGAGCTGATATCAATATTATGTCAAAGAGAACTTTTCAATTTTTGAAATGTCAAAGTCAAATGTCACTTGAGAAATGTCAAATAAACGTTAGTGGGTTTGGTGGTATATCAATACCCATTATGGGCAAAGTCAATATAAAATGTAGTTTATCTTTAAATAATAGCACTATTAGTGTAAATATAGTGTTTATAGTCGCAGATTTAGTTTGTCCGAATGTTTTAGGTCTACCAACTTGTGAAAAATTAGGTATAATTCAAAGAGTTTTCTCTGTGTCTCAACAAAATTTTAGTGAACAAATTCTTACACAATACAATGATGTATTTCAGGGTCTTGGATGTCTACCTCAAGTCTGTCGCCTGAAACTCAAACCTGAAGCAGTGCCATGCGTGGATGCTCCGAGAAGGGTACCCTTCGCTTTACTGAACAAACTGCGCCATGAATTGGATCGCATGGAGAAAATGCAGGTCATTGAAAAGGTTATTAAACCTACAGAATGGGTGAACAGTATAGTCATAACAGTCAAAAGCACGGGTCAGTTACGAATTTGTTTAGATCCTAGAAATTTGAATAAGAATATTATAAGGGAAATTTATCCACTTAAGTCAATAGATGAGATCAGATCTCAACTAGCAGGAGCTGTTTGTTTTTCTCATTTAGATGCATTTTCAGGATTTTGGATGCTAAAACTAGATGAATATAGTTCTGATTTATGTACATTTCAAACACCTTTTGGTAGATATAAATATTTAAGGTTACCTTTTGGTATTAATGCATCGTCTGAAATTTTTCAAAGAGTCATGATGAATTTGTTCGGTGATTTAGAAGGAGTTCTAATATTCATCGATGATATTTTGGTATATGGACCAAACGAGTCAGTACATAATGAGAGAGTACATAAAGTCATGCAACGAGCACGTGAAGTCAATTTAAAGTTCAATAAGTCTAAATGTAAATTTCTAGTTTCAGAAGTCTGTTTTTTAGGGTATGTTTTTAGTAAAGATGGTGCTAGGGTTGATGAAGAGAAAGTAAAAGCAATTGTCAATATGCCCACACCAAAAAATGTCAAAGAATTGCAAAGAATATTAGGTATGATCAATTATTTAGGTCCCTTTATTAGCAATTTGTCTCAAAAAACTCAAATTTTAAGAAATCTTTTGAAGAAAGATTCAGTCTGGACTTGGGATGAAAATCATAGTCAATGTCTTAAGAGTTTAATCGATGAAATTACAAATTCACCAGTTTTAGCTCATTATAATCCCAATGTACCATTAGTCTTGTCAGTCGATTCGTCAAAGTCAGCATTAGGAGCAGTCATTATGCAGAATAATAAACCTATTGCTTATAGTTCAAAAACATTAACTCAAACTCAGTCAAGGTATGCTCAAATTGAGAAAGAATTGTTAGCCATTCAGTTTGGTTGTGAAAAATTTCACCAGTATGTGTACGGTCATAAAGTAACTGTTCATACTGATCATAAACCTTTAGTCTATCTTTTTAAAAAGCCATTACATGATGTACCAGCAAGATTGCAACGTATGATGTTAACTTTACAAAAATATGATTTGGAAGTTATACATGTTCCAGGTAAAGAAATGTTTATATCTGACACTCTGTCTAGAGCAGCATTGAAAGATCATTATATACCTGAGAATGAGTCAGAAATATCTTGTCATGTCAATTTAATGCATTCAAGTCTAGCAGTCACAAAGGAGTACTGTACAAAATTGTTACAGAACACTAAGAAAGATGATACTTTGCAATTGTTAAAAAAGTATTATTATGAAGGTTGGCCAAAAAATAAAAATAATGTCAGTTTGTCAATAAAACCATTTTGGAACATACAAGCTGAAATTCATGTAGTCAAAGATTTGTTGTTCAAAGGGTCAAAATTAATAGTACCACAGTCAATGTATAAGGAAATGTTAGGTAAAATTCATGAAGGTCACCAAGGTATAAATAAATGCTTAAAACTGGCTAGAGAGTCTTTGTACTGGCCAAGCATGTCAGCTGATATTAAAAACTTGGTAGAACAATGTTATGTATGTGCACAATTTAAACCTAATAATCCAAAGGAACCACTAAAAAATTTTGAAATAAATAAATATCCATGGCAACAAGTAGGTGTTGATTTGATGTATTTTGATAACCTTACTTATTTAATTGTCACAGATTATTATTCTAAATTTATAGAAATAGCTTTGTTAAATAAAAACAGTACAGCAAAGAATGTAATAACACATTTAAAGTCCATTTTTGCTCGTCATGGAATACCTTTATCTTTAGTGTCTGATGGTGGTCCTCCTTTTCAGTCATTAGAATTTAAGAATTTTATGCATGAATGGGACATAGAACACATTGTAACTAGCCCATATCATCCACAGTCAAATGGTCAAGCAGAGAGTTCAGTCAAAATTATCAAAAATATGTTAAAAAAATGTAAAAGAAACTCATCTGATCCATACATAGCTTTATTACAGTATAGAAACACACCTAAGAATAATTTACCATCTCCAGCTCAATTGTTAATGTCCAGGAATTTAAGAAATAACATTCCTATGTCTTATAAGAAATTAAAACCTAAAGTGGTTACATTCAAAAATTATGAAGAATGTGTCAAGCAAAATAATAATAATAAGTCTAAATATTATAATAGAAATACAAAGTCATTGTCATTACTGTATCCCAATGATCATGTATACTTTAAAAGAAAGCCTGATAGCAATTGGGAACAAGCCATTGTCAAGCTAAGGTTGGCTAATAATAGGTCATATGTCGTTGAGGATGTCAATGGAGTTAGGTATAGGAGGAATAGGGTTCATTTAAGACACAAATATTCTCCTATGCTATCCAATTCGTCGCAGGGGAGAGAGGAAGGTAACAGGCAGGAGTCTAGACCTCAAGAGCTCTCATCTCAATCCTCAGTCAGTCAACATGTAACTCGTTCTGGAAGAGTTGTAAAGCCAACCAGAAGGCTAATTGATGAAATAGATTAAGTAGAACATTGTATCCTAGATTAAGACCTAACCATAGGCTTAAGTCATTGTCTAAATTGTAACTGGGTCAGGTCTCTATAATATTGTTTGTCAAGGGTTAATTTAAACTTAAACAGGGGGGATGTTGTATCATACATCACTACTCTGTAGTCGAGTAACTAATACCATCTCTATGTATTAGTGTCTATGAATATAGTCTATAGTCTTGTCATTGTAACTTAGGATCTGACCTGGAAGATGTCGATTATAATGTAATAATTATACAAGTGAAATAAACCAGTCTAATTATCTAAAGTCTTTAATATTTACCAACGCAAGAATCATACAGTTGAGCGTGTGGTGTCAGGAGGCCGCGTGCTCGTGTTGTTACCTAGTTGAGCGTGTGGTGTCAGGAGGCCGCGTGCTCGTGTTGTTACCTAGTTGAGCGTGTGGTGTCAGGAGGCCGCGTGCTCGTGTTGTTACCTAGTTGAGCGTGTGGTGTCAGGTGGCCGCGTGCTCGTGTTGTTACCTAGTTGAGCGTGTGGTGTCAGGAGGCCGCGTGCTCGTGTTGTTACCTAGTTGAGCGTGTGGTGTCAGGAGGCCGCGTGCTCGTGTTGTTACCTAGTTGAGCGTGTGGTGTCAGGAGGCCGCGTGCTCGTGTTGTTACCTAGTTGAGCGTGTGGTGTCAGGAGGCCGCGTGCTCGTGTTGTTACCTAGTTGAGCGTGTGGTGTCAGGAGGCCGCGTGCTCGTGTTGTTACCTAGTTGAGCGTGTGGTGTCAGGAGGCCGCGTGCTCGTGTTGTTACCTAGTTGAGCGTGTGGTGTCAGGAGGCCGCGTGCTCGTGTTGTTACCTAGTTGAGCGTGTGGTGTCAGGAGGCCGCGTGCTCGTGTTGTTACCTAGTTGAGCGTGTGGTGTCAGGAGGCCGCGTGCTCGTGTTGTTACCTAGTTGAGCGTGTGGTGTCAGGAGGCCGCGTGCTCGTGTTGTTACCTAGTTGAGCGTGTGGTGTCAGGAGGCCGCGTGCTCGTGTTGTTACCTAGTTGAGCGTGTGGTGTCAGGAGGCCGCGTGCTCGTGTTGTTACCTAGTTGAGCGTGTGGTGTCAGGAGGCCGCGTGCTCGTGTTGTTACCTAGTTGAGCGTGTGGTGTCAGGAGGCCGCGTGCTCGTGTTGTTACCTAGTTGAGCGTGTGGTGTCAGGAGGCCGCGTGCTCGTGTTGTTACCTAGTTGAGCGTGTGGTGTCAGGAGGCCGCGTCCTCGTGTTGTTACCTAGTTGAGCGTGTGGTGTCAGGAGGCCGCGTGCTCGTGCGTCAGACGCGCCGCGCGCTCGGTGCCGGCCGCCAGCAGGTTGCTGAACTCCAGTTCCAGGATCTGTCGCGCCTGGGGGAAATACAACTCGTATACATACTGAGTAATAAAATCGATAACCATAGAGAGGATAGGGGACGTGAATGTGATGAATTTAAAACAACAGGCTCAGCGGCGCGGGATAGCTGGAGCAAGGGTAGGGGCGGAGTCCGACAAGTGATGTCGGAACGTTGTGTATACGGTAGTTGTACAGAACTACGCGGTATATTCTGCTTGCGTGATGCTTGATCTTGTATGACATCACAATGGCAATGTAGGTGACACCACAAGTAAAACGCATACTATATAAAAGCCAAATTGGATAAAGAATAGAGGTAAAGAAACCCTTGCTAGACATGAGTTGTTTACAAATAAAAGACAGATATTAACAACCTTTTCTAGATAGATGATTTTAATAAAAGTAATAATCCTACTTCCTACTAATGTAGACAGTTTATTTATGTTTAGAAACACCGCCGCTGACAAATTGTTCCAGTCCCACGATGTACACGGTATAAAGGAGGGGACGAAACGCTTCGTCCGGATCGTAGTGGTATTAACAACGTAAGGGTCGAAACTCGCCGTACGACGGGTCGTCCGATGGTGGAACGGAGATGGGGGAATTAAATCATGCAATTCTCTCGCACACTCCCCAAAATGCATCCTATAGAACACCGCTGGCTACTCTACGCCTGTGCGTAGAGTAGCCAGCTCCTCTAGGCTTTGGAGACCATCTCGTGTTAAATCAGCCTCTTCGCACGCCTCTCCACTGAATCCAAAGTGGCCAGGTGACACTTAGCAGCACCAGCCCAAATGTGGCTGCAGTACTCCACACACGAACGGACCTGTGATTTGTACAACGTTAGAAGCTGCTCTGGTGTGAAATATCGCCGGACCTTTGCGATAACGCCAAGTTTCCTGGCAGCCACCTTGGCCTTGAACTCAATGAACCGCCCAAAGTTTAGGTTCGAGGAAATCTCAACTCCCAAAAGCTGAAGGCGGTCGGTACACTCCAAGGATACATTTCGAAAAGTAGGAGCTAAGGTGAACGGGCTCCTTTTGGCGGTGAAAAGACACGCCTGTGTTTTGGCGGCATTGAATGCTACAAGATTGGCATTGCCCCATTCGGAGACTGCCTGTAGTGCAACACTCGTTCGCTCTACCATAGCCTCTCTTTCGGACCGGATTCATTCCCTACTAGCCCAAGCATCCGGCAGGTATCTAGAAAGAAAGAAAGAAAGAAAGAAAGAAAAATGCGTTTATTGACATTACAGCAAAATACATACATTTAAAACTATAAAACAATAAAACCCAGCTTATAATGCCAAAAGGGCCTCAGCTCAGCATAATGTCAGATGACAACACAAGATGTGCCATCTGACGCTGATTTTCAGCTGCAACCCACGAGTGCTATACGCTAGAATTTCAAAAACACAATCCGCAATAATATAAATGATATATTTAGATAATAATAGTAATCCAAACTATAGAAAAACCCAAAATGTTGTGACATGCATAAACGTGTGTGTGAAATTATTAAAATACGTTGTAAATTATTCAAAAAATAAAATAAGTATTCAATTTACTTTCATTTTATAAACAAATAAGTTAGAAAATATGAATACCTAAATAAATACCAAAAAAAAAAATTAAATCAAATAATAACATACAAAAAACAGAAAATAAAACAGAAAATACAAAATAGAAAATACCCCCCTCCCCACCAATCACAAGAATTAAAAATAAGATGGCTTATATGGCAGATACGTCTGCTTGGACATTTTCGTACTCTTTTTGGTGACATAAAAGATATTCTTTTAATTTCAATTTAAAAGTAGAGGAACATTTACAATACTTTATGGAAGGAGGGATATTGTTCCAGCATTTAGAAGCTGCATAACGAAAACTGCCTCTAAAAGCCGCTGACTTGTGCTGTGGGATGGAAAGTTGTTGAGAACATTTTCTCCCCTCACCAATTCTGTGCCTACTTGTCCACGATAGCTTATCGTACAGGTAAGAAGGGGAGTGAGACTTAATAACACCAAATAGTAAGGTCGCCAAGTGAAGTTTCCGTCTAGCTTTCATTTTCAAAATGTTGTGGTCATTGAGGAAAGGCGTAACATGTCCCCTTAAGGGAACTTTAAAACAGAAGCGCGCAAAAGCATTTTGAAGTCTTTGGATCATTCTTTCAGTTTTAGATAGTAAACGTTGACCATAGATCGTGTCGGCATAATTCAATTTAGATAAAACCAAACACTCCACAAGCAATACCCGCAATTCTTCATTAAGATAGGGACGGGCTTTGTATAATATCTTAAGTCTATAAAAACAATTACGGATTGACTCAGACACGTGCTTGTGAAAACGAAGTTCCGTGTCCATAATGATACCCAAATTTCGTGCTTCACACACTCGTTCGATGGGCTCTCCCATAACGGTCACATAGCTGGCACAGGGCTTAAATTTACCCAACTGGTTCTCGGTTCCAAAAAGCATATACTTCGTTTTTGTAGGGTTCAAAGTAAGCGTGTTGGCATTGGACCATTGCACTATGTTTTCAAGATCCGTATTAAGATCATTTAGCGCTTGTTCATAGTTCTCTGGCTTGAATGATATGTATATCTGTGTATCATCAGCATAAATATGGTACTTACATTTATTTATAATTTTTGTAATATCGGTACAGTACAAGATAAACAATATTGGTCCAAGTATCGAGCCCTGTGGAACACCCCTACCTACCGACCGATTTCTGGAGGAAGCTACCAAGCCGTCCGCCCGACGCACTGCAACGAATTGCGTACGGTTGTCAAGATAGCTATCAAACCACTTTATTATGCTTTCGTCAAATCCATAAAAAGCCATCTTTGACAACAATAAAGGAACGCTAATACAGTCAAACGCGCGCGAAAAGTCAAGCAGCACCAAAATAGTGCACACTCCACTATCCTGAGCCGACAAGATATTGTCTGTCACGTCCAACAAAGCCGTGGCTGTACTACGGCCCTTTCTAAATCCCGATTGAACATCGGGGAGGATTCCATTAGTCTCTAAAAATTCAACCAATTGAGCACAGACTACTTTTTCTAATACCTTAGAAAGTACCGGCAGTATACTAATGGGTCTAAGGTCCTTTATTTCCAAAGCATTAAGCGTCTTCGGCAATGGGTGCACTTTGGCAATTTTCCATAACTCGGGGAAAGATGAGGATGTAACAGATGTATTTATTAGGCAGTCACGGCGTCTAAAGTCACAGGCAGTGTCAACAAAATCATATTTATTGTGAGGCCATCGCAACCTTCAGCATTAGATTTAATAGAATTCAGTATGCTCGCGATTTTGTCGGGCGTTGTAGGACTTAAACTAAACGAGGAACCACTATTGAGTGTAGATTCAAAAACTGCAAGTAATGAATTACTCACAGTATTCGC
This sequence comes from Sesamia inferens, assembly GCA_037179545.1. Taxonomy (NCBI): domain Eukaryota; kingdom Metazoa; phylum Arthropoda; class Insecta; order Lepidoptera; family Noctuidae; genus Sesamia; species Sesamia inferens. Next base: position 29,983,489 of record CM073937.1, on the reverse strand, counting down.
ACCCGGCACATTCAGAAAGTGGTCACAAATCTTGTCAGGATCGTTAAAATGTAGAGGTAATTCCTTATTTTTAGCTGGAAGTAGGGTAGACTTAAGGTTTTTCCAAAGCGCTCTGGAGTCATTTATTTGACTATTGATTTTATGCTTATAATACGCTGACTTTTCGTAAAATAAGGACTTGGAAACAAGCGATTTCAATTCATTGTAATACTGCTTTTTCGAATCTGATGCTTTATCTTTTAAATGCTCTGCATGTGCCCTGTTCCTCAAATGCATCATAAATCTAACATTTTCGGTAATCCAAGGGTAACAGTACTCCTTTACAACACTAGTTTTTAAAGGTGCATGGATATCGAACAACGCAAGCAAGTTGAAATTAAATACATTGACCATAGCATTGACATCTTGTAGCTCAGTTAACGCTTTCCAGTTAAGAAACTCGAGATCCTGATCAAAACAATCCCTAATAATGTCTTTTAGTGGTCGATAAGTTATGGTTCGTGATGGGATTTTCAGGCGTTTTAAACTAAATTCGCCGGAGATCATCGCATGCGCACCCAGATCCGGTATATAATCAACTGATAAAGAGCGTAGCTTGACATTTGTACAGATGAGATCTATCAGAGAATTTTCGTGCACAGTAAAATGCGTTGGTGATTGTACCAGTTGTTTCAGACCCAAGCAGCTCAAAAATGAGACCAACTTTTCCGTCTTTGAGTCTGCGCTATTGAGCATGTTTATATTGAAATCTCCCATAAGTATCGTGTGCTCGCATTGCGTTAGGGAATTTAAAGAACCAGATACAGCGTCTAAGAACAGATCAACATCCTGCCAGGGCGGACGGTAGGCGGTACCTAATGCTAGTTTAATTCCGCGAACACTAATAATAATGTCATTTATTTCAGACCAAAAAGTCCATAGTTTTGTTAGTAACAATTTATTACTTATAGCTAATGTTAGTAACCAATAGTAATAATCAAACAATAATAAATTATGTCAACTAGAATTAAAATAATACATTATGTCAAAAACCGAATTCTAATATTAAAATAAAAACTTAACGTCTTTCTGCACGTGAATCATGCGACAGTGGTTGAGGTAGTGGCAGTCGAGCCGTTCAGCAAAAGCGCTCAGGATACTGTTGCGGCTGCCCCGCACCCTATGCTCCAGGGATGTGCACCGCTTGCGCATGATTGTGTGGAAACAATCCACACGCGCCTCCGCAAACATCCCCGAGGCGCTACAGAAGCGAGGCAGCCCCAAGAGCACTCTGAACGCGTTGTTGTACTGGACACGTAGAGCACTGTACTGTTTCTGCGTATAATCTACCCACAGACTGCCAGTGTAGAAGGACGTACAGAATGCCCTGAATAGGGCTATTTTGACGCCACTTGAACACCGAGCAAATCTGCGTGCTATCATATTCGCACGAACAGACAGCGCCCTACGTTCCCTTTCAATGTCGGCATCGTCTTTCAAGTCTGAGGTTAATAAATGTCCGAGATATTTAAATGTATCAACATTCTTAAGGGGGCATCCGTTGAGCTTAATTATGGGCAAGTAATCTGGACACCTCCTTGCCTGAAAGACCATGCATTCGCTCTTCTTCGTGTTATACAACAAACCATGTTCCTCAGCATATCTTTCGCACATACCAATTAATTTCGTCACCCCACAGACAGAGGCGCTGAGCAGCACCATGTCATCAGCATAACTGATATTGTTAAGGCACACACCCCCAATATGGCAACCAACATGCGTGCTGCTGAGCCCCTCTATTAGCGCATTAATATATAGGTTGAAGAGCTTAGGAGAAGTTAGCCCTCCCTGTCTCACGCCACACTGTAACCTGTACGGGTTTGAGTAAGCCCCCGCCCAACGAACAACGTTGACCTGATTGTTGTACCAGTATTTAAAGATACGGGTCAGTTCATCTGGCACAGATGCTTGCTTCAGTTTTTGCCATAGCAAATCATAGCAAACGAGGTCAAACGCCCTCGATAGGTCGAGGAAACAAGCAAAAACAGGTGTATTTCTATCCGTGTAGTACTTGACAGTTTGCTTTAAACTCAATATAGCTGTTTCTGTAGAAAGACCAGCCTTAAAACCAAACTGATTATCATGTAACCTCAAACATTTCTCCAACTGAGTATTAAGCAAACCGTCAAGCACCTTTGAAATAACAGTGGCCAAAGAAAAGGGTCTATAGTTATTTTTGTCACTAACATCACCAGTCTTGTTCTTAATAACTGGCACCACCACAGTCTTCATCATCCGCTCAGGCAGATACGAATGCCCTATACACAAGGAGTAGAACATCGCCAAAACTCTGGGCAAATGATGACCAGCGTGCTTAAGATGCTCAACACTTAAGTGGTCGTGGCCTGGAGACTTACCCCTCGACATAGACATAATAACTTGTCTAACCTCCTTTGCCGTAAACCGGGTACTGGACTCCTGACCACTACACCCGGCACTACTTGTAGACTGTGGCGGTCCCAACGGCGACGAAACAGTGAAATGCTCCCTAAATAACTCAGCAATCTGTGAGCCATCAGCAGCGCCACTGACACTCACCGGCAGGCCCGGTCTACTATTGAGTCTATTGGTGGACTTCCAAAAATTTCGGAAGTCGCCCCTCGCCGCTCGACCGTGGTGTGCGATGGGCTAGCAGAGTACGAGTGGCTTCGAACATGAATACCGTGCTTGACATAAAAACCAACACCTCCACCACGTCCCCTCTTAACAGACAAAGGACGCGGTATATGTCGCAGCCTGTATCCAGGTATGGAGGGTGCGCGTCCTTCTTCGCCTGTCCGCAGCCACGTCTCATTAATGGCCATAATATCGACACCCAAACCTAATAATGCTGCTGTAAACTCGTCATGTTTCGTGCCTAAAGAACCTGCGTTCCAAAAACCAACCTTAAGGAATGCAGTAGACATTATTGGATAAATAATGTACTAACAATAAATAAACATATTAGAGAATATACTAAATAAAAAACCGCAAAGATCGATAAAAGATGCATGTAAACATGATTATAGTAGTAATTAAAAAAAGTGTAGTGTAAGTGAGTGATTCTACGTTGAACTGAAAAAATAGTTAAAAATGGTGCGGCACAGTAGGCAGCGCTGATTAAAGGTACACCAAACTGTTGGCATCTCAAGCAGCAATAGCTAGAGATAGTGGAGCGCCTGGGGGTTTTGACCTCGGAAAATTGCTACAGTGAATGAATTTTTTTGGTTGAGGTGGCATTTTCTTTCTTATACTATATCTTGCAAAGTTTACCAAAAATTTTTTTGTGCTTTCAATTTTTTCACTTTTTAATTGAAAATAATAAAAAATTAATATTCCAGCATATAATTTAATTTCAGATAGCATTTATTTTTATGTACACGTAGAATTTGTCTCGAATAGGCTATAGAATATCATCTTCTAGATATACCTATGTTTATGAAGGGTCGTAGATAAAGATAAAATAAATCCTCTATTGGCAAAAAGTAACAAAATTAAAATTCATGACGAAGTGATTCCTGTTAATCCATTGCTGCTGTTTCAACGCATTTGTGTTCTGAAGAAAACTGATGAAGAACTGAAAAATTATATGAATTACGAAATAGCACCATATCCGCTGGCTCTATTTGAAAATGGCGAACTGCGAAAGACCAAAAAATCCACTTTCTATGAGTTATTCCCAGAACTTTCAATTAATTTAAAAAGTTTAGAAAATGTTCATTATATTATTGATGGGGGCATGTTATTACATCGTTGCAAATGGCAATTAAATGAAAGCTTTAAAATGATATGTGAGCATTATGTAAGATATTTGAAAAATAATTATAATAGTAATGTCTACGTGGTTTTCGACGGATATAAGATAGATTCTATTAAATCGGCCGAACGGAATCGTCGCGCATTGAAAAATAAATGTGCAGATATTGAATTCAACGCAGATATGCCTTTAAAAATCGCTCAAGATAAATTTTTGTCAAATAACAATAATAAAAGTCGCTTGATAGAAATGTTGAGAATAAAATTAGCTGACAACAATATTTTTACATGTCAAGCGGAAAGTGATGCAGATAAATTAATTGTTGATACAGCAATTAATTTGAAAACAAAAAATGTTGTAATAGTTTCAGAAGATATTGACGTATTAGTTATATTAACGGCTTTAGCGGATGAGAGTCGTGAAATATATTTTCTAAAACCATCCCGAGGCAAGGTCGAACAAAAAATATTTCCTTCGAAGAGTCTAGAGAAATCTTTACCAAAATGTAAAGAACATATTCTTTTTTTACATTCCTTAACGGGTTGTGACACTACTTCGGCATTTTTCAATAAAGGAAAAATTACGTTTGCCAAAAATTTTGAAAAACATCATGATTTGCATGAATTCGTAAAAATATTTAAAAACAAAAACGAAGACTTCAATAGTATATTTCAAGCAGGTGTAGCATGTATTTTGGCTTTATATGGAGTTCCTGCAAAAATCAAAGACTTGAATACATTGAGATACAATTTTTTCATTAAAGCTACAACCAAAAATACCAGTGTTATTCTGTCATCAGTACCACCTACAACTGATGCCGCAATTGAACACCTGAAAAGAGTGTACCTGCAAACCCAAATATGGTTAGGAAATGACATAAATATTGGAGATTGGGGGTGGAAGTATCTCAATAACATGTTCATCCCAATAACCATGAACCAATTACCAGCAACGGATAATCTACTGCAAATGTTATTTTGCAATTGCAAAAAGGGGTGTGGAGCTGCTTGTGGATGTCGGAAGAGTGGTTTATATTGTAGTGTAGCATGTTTACATTGTAACGGAGATAGCTGCCTTAATACTTTACCTACCATTCAAATGACTGAAGTGGAAGAAAATATTTGATATATATCAATAATGTAAAATGCCTTAATAAACAAAAATTTTATTTTAAATGTTACCTTTTTTTTCCGATTTTCCTTGAATTACTACATTTACTCACTTATTATGCATATATAAAAATATACCTGAACTTAATTTTCATATACAAAATCATTTTACACAATAATATGCCTCATACTATTTGAATTATTATAATTATCCATTTTTTTAATTTTAAAATCAAAAGCACAAATTTTAAATTGGTAAACTTTTTTATTTATGTTATTAGCTAAACATTCGTTTTTTTTTTTTTTTTTTCATCCACTGTAACGGAAGTCTGAGGTTTCTATGATTTTGACGCTCCAGGCGCTCCACTAAGATGTCAACTGTATAAACGTGATGGAAACATATATAAAGCATTTTACAATTCAAATCAAAAATAGCCAAAAACAAAAAGCATGTATTTTTCGACATGCTACAATTAAACAAAAACAAGCCAAATAAAACACAAAACCATAGGTCAATCTTGACATTCGCATGTGACATCGTGCAATGCAAACTTGGAACATGAAAAAAGTTGACAGTAATTACTAATCTATCCAGGAACAAACCTACTGAGTGATTAAAAAACGTGTGATGTCAGTTTTCGTTCGGATGTGCACAACCGATTTTCCCTCCTCTTTACGGGCAAGAATGCGGCCATCCTTAGTCCAGGCGTATTTCCACCCCAGGCGACTAGCAGCTTGTCGAGTCTCGTGGAATAATTGCCTGTTAGTTTTAGTCAGGCGCTCATTAAGGTAGATGCGATGCGACAATCCCGGCACTCCGATGTCAGCAGTAGTGAGGTTGCGGCGGACGCGTGCGGCACTAAGCAAATTTTCACGCACCGTGCGTCTTGCTAGCCGGACAACGATGACACGAGATATCTCTCCACAACTGTGCTGTCATCTGCATACCCATAGATACCGGGCATCAGCAGATCGTTAATATGCAGCAGAAACAGAGTTGCAGAGAGAACAGACCCCTGAGGAACACCGGCATTAGTCGACATGTGCTCAGATGAGCATCCGTCGATAACAACTCGGAGGGACGGTTCAGTCAGGAAGTCTTTTACACAGCCAGTCAAGCTAGGGGAAATGCAGTACGCTGGAAGCTTAGTCAATAGGCCAGTGTGTCATACCCGGTCGAAAGCCTTCGAGACATCAAGGGAGACAGCAATCGTACAAGTGAGTGGCACACACTAGTTTATATAACTGATTTGTTCTTGTCACACTTTTGATTGATGGCCTACCTGTGTGACCTACGCTTCGTTTATGGACTTGTGATAGATTGCCTACCTGTGACTTGCGCTGTGTAAATCGGACTTTGTGATCGCTACGGATTAGCTAGATAAGTTGAAGGTGGCTGCTGCGAGGAGGGCGTACACCCAAAGGGAGTATCATCATCATCATCATCATTTCAGCCGAAAGACGTCCACTGCTGGACATAGGCCTCCCCCAAGGTTCTCCACGACGACCGGTTCTGCGCCTCCCGCATCCAGCGGTTTCCCGCGACCTTCACCAGGTCGTCGGTCCACCTTGTCGGGGGCCTACCCACGCTACGTCTTCCGGTGCGTGGTCGCCACTCGAGAACCCGTCGGCCCCATCGGGCATCGGTCCTACGGGCAATGTGTCCAGCCCACTGCCACTTTAGTGTTGCAATTCTTCGGGCTATGTCGGTTACTCTCGTTCTTCTGCGGATCTCCTCATTCCTGATTCGATCGCGCAGTGAAATCCCAAGCATAGCCCTCTCCATTGCCCTTTGAGTGACTTTGAGCCTTCTTATAAGGCCCATTGTTAGCGACCACGTCTCAATTCCATATGTCATCACTGGCAACACACACTGGTCGAAGACTTTTGTCTTGAGACACTGCGGTATTACGGACGAGAAGATTCTTCGTAGCTTCCCGAAAGCAGCCCAGCCGAGTTGGATTCGACGATTGACCTCTTTCTCGAAGTTGGACCTTCCTAACTGGATAGTTTGTCCCAGGTACACGTAACTGTCAACAACTTCGAGAACAGAGTCTCCAATCTTTATAGGAGTCGGTACAACATGGGCATTAGACATGACTTTCGTCTTGCCCATGTTCATTTTAAGACCGACTCGCTCGGAGGCTCTGCTGAGGTCTTCGAGCATTGTACTCAGGTCCTCCGCGGTCTCAGCCATGACTACGATATCATCAGCAAACCGAAGGTGTGTCATGTACTCGCCATCGATGTTGATGCCCAGTCCTTTCCAGTCCAGAACCTTGAAGACATCCTCCAATGCAGCGGTGAACAGTTTCGGGGAGATAACATCTCCCTGTCTGACACCACGCTGCAAAGGGAGTATGCAGAAATGCATTACCTCTATGGCTTTAGCGACTAAAACCACCCCGGTGTCAGTTCTATCACGAGCGCGCGTGGGGCCGCGGCAGTCTAAATTCTTCCACGGTCCCACACCCTCGTGCTGGTCCGGTCTGTTCGGGCCTCGCCTCCTGCACGGGGTAGTGAGGTGTTAAACTACCACGTGCATCGCTTCTGAGGCACGTGACGTCACTGGCGCGCGCCGTCACTCGCTCCCGCCTATGCCTCGGGGTCGCAACGAATAGGGGGCGGGGTCCCCATGTCCCTCGCCCCTGGACCCATTCATGGGGGCCAGAAGAGGGCGTTATCCGCCCTTCCTCGGCGCCCGGTGCGTCTTCTGCGGCCCGGGAAGGGAGAGTTGAGATCTCATTCTCCCGTTCCGCAGCTTCCTTCTGCAACATCACGTCTTCGCAGAAGGACACAGCCGCGTCCCATGACTCTGCGCTACCGACCATCCTCCGCACTACTGCCGGTAGCGTCAGGTCGCCTCCTACTTCATTTGTGAGGACACGGCGCTGCTCCTCCCAAGCGACACACTCGGAGAGCGTGTGCTGCGCCGTGTCCTCCCCGCATTGGACGCAGTGGTGGCACCGAGCGTCCGGCTCCCTGCCTATACGTCGCAGGTACTTGCCGAAGCAGCCGTACCACGACAGTACCTGCGTCACCCTGAACGACAGGGAGCCGTGCCTTCTCCCGAGCCAGTCGTAGAGGCGACCCGGCCAGTAGGCCGGGTCGCCTCTACGATAGTGAGGCCGGTATGGCGCATAAGCCTCTGCCGCCAGTCTGCCACCAGGACCTGATGGAGAAGTGTCTTTGCCTGTCCTAAGTCAGGAAAAGTATGAAGAAAAAGTTACATCACAGGTTCTGTGTATTGTGTTTTTATCGGAATGTAGTTAGTTAAAACGGACGGCCAGTGCTGCAGGTCATCGCCCTTTGCACTGATAACGTAACACGGGCGCAAAGTATCTATGAATTTATGGCCGGTCTAGGACAAAAACTTTTTAAAAATTTTAAAAGATAAATCGTTTTTAAATTCAAATAAACATTTTTATAATGAAGTCAACTACCTATGGTTTTAGTGACAACGGTGTTTACCCTTCCATCCTGTATAGGAAGCTAGTAGTAGTTACCTGCGTGTTCTGCGTGGGTATCTGTAGCGCCAGCGCCATGCTGTTGGCATCGAAGTTGTCGTCGAGCGCGATGAGGGCGCCGTGCACGCCGCTCTCCGACAAGTTGTTGGCGTACTCCTGCGATACAACAAACTCCTATATATACAAACACCTATAATGTTTTGTTTTCTACTAAAACAACTTTCATTCCTTCACAATAAAGTTCACAGTTTATGTCAGAACTTAAAGCTTCTAAACTTTTTCATGAGCGCTAGTCATTCTAAAATCAACTTAATAGTCATTATTATAAAGTTGATATTTGTTTAACATTGAGATCGCTGCACTGTTACTAAAGATGTATGCTGTCATTTAAGAAGCAACTTCACTTAAAATTTTAGTCACCTTCTTTTTATCGGACTTGAAAGTGACTCGTCATGTCGAGGTTATAATATTTAAAGATTTAGTGTACCTTGAGATTAATAGCTATAAGCCAGCGTTGCAGCCTCTCGTTGGTCCAGACAAGGACGTCTCTGTTGGAGTGCTCGGCGGCTCGACGCCTCTCGTCCAACGCTCGCACGCTGTAACCCACACGCTTCAGGCACGCTACGCCGAAGTGGAGGGACGTTCTGGACCAGAAACATACAATAACATTCTAAATAGGGTCATACTGTGCTATTACGAAATTCCTGATAGTGGTGATAAATTAACAATAAAATAATTGACAAAAAAAGAAATAAAACACCAAAGTCAATTTAAAACTTATCAATTGAAACTAACAAATTCTAATAACGGGACAAAGAATTTGATCTTTCAAAAGCCTTTGAGAGTGTTAATATTTTTTTTTTGCAAAACAACAAGTCAATGTACTTTGTTATAAATATCTGAATTTAAATGAATTGGGTCTTTTTCCAAGATTACTATTTTGTTTACCGATAATATTGTAATTTCACACAATATTAAACCAGCGTAAATGTTTTGAGGACTAATGTAAAGGAGTGCCACAAAGCTATTTCCTGGGACCTGCATGAGGGTTCCGTGTAATGTCTGTTTTTTTACCTGTGAAAACTGTCGACCATTTTGAGTTGCGTCCGAAGGTCCCTCTTCGTGAGGTGTTCCAACATCCGCGCGTCTACCAGACACTCCATGAACGTTGTTCTATATTGTGGTAAACCTGTAAAAATAATAATTCATAGTATTATATTTCTGAAAAAGTCTTGATGTTGTGCTATGTTTGTGTTTGGATTGCCTATCCTTTTTAAGGCAACAAGAGTTCTCGCGCCAACGTAATAAATAAAAATGTTGAAATGATGCGTGTATACCTAGCGACGGTAGCCAGACGTTCCCGATCCACTCGTGGTTCATGTCTCCGAAGGCCAGCGCCGCACACGCCGTCCCGCGCGGGGCCGACGGTGACGTCAGCGACACCATCTCCTGGATGGCCAGCCGGAGCTTCAGCCGGTGCAGGGGGTTACTTATGCCTGACAAATACATCATTACTCAACTATTAGCTTTAGGTACAAGGTATGTGAGAGATATGTTTTCTTCTCGAAAGGGATACCTAACGATGTAAGCATGATCCTTTGAAATTTCAATGACATTGGCTGTCAAAGCAGCAATGGAAGCAGTGAATGTGATGTGAGGTGCGACAAAAAATATTAACGTTATATGTTTCCTGTTTTGCCCAATAGTTATCTGACATTAATTATAACTTCACGGATATCGATATGGGTCACAAGTTAGCATAGTTTCTCACCGATCTCCCGCTGTATCTCCTGGTCGGAGAGCGCGGACATGATGGCGCCGGACTTGACGTTGGCCCGACAGGCGGCGACGTACCAGGCCGGCATGCCCACCCACAGCTCCAGCCAGGCCACCACGGTGGGACCGTTCCACAACGCGAACGGAGTGCCCGCGCGCATCGCCTCGCCCAGCAGCTCGTGTCGGTAGTCGCGCTCTCTGACACCCAACACAATTAACATCGCATCACCACATTACAAATTACAAACTTATTACAATATATTTTCATGCAGTGGCCCCTAATATTTAGTTGGAATTTTTCTAGTTCAACTGTGATAGACCGCAATAGGATTGTTGAATATCTCTTCTAATTTTTGTGTTTATCGGCGGTGAAAGCTGCCGCAAAGACTTAAAGTAAACGGAACGAACGGCACAGTAGTGTGCGTGCTTTCGCTGACGAACTGATTCCACTTCCTATAGAACTGGCAAACTAGCGAATCATGGCCACGATCTTTTAAGGGTCATCAAATTTAGGTATTTAAAGTAACCCGCGGGGGGAATTTAGAATTCAAAATTAAAAAATAATAAAATTAGGGAGTCTGCCGTTGAATTATGTTGATGTGCGTCTTCTCATGATCTGGTCTAGTGGTCTAGGAAATCCGAATTTGAAGGTTGGAAGTAAGTGGTTTGCCGCTTTAGCACCTTAATCAGAGAGATATACTCCGAAGACATCATTACACATATTTACATATAATTTCTAATATGTTGTTATCCTAAATACAGTCCAATTGAATCTTGGTTTAAAACCTTTCGTGGCAGGCAGGTTGCTGCCACAATTAAAAATTTTAGTGATCTAAATGTTTCAACGTGTCATACATCCAGTGATAAAACTATGGATTGTAAACAAGAAAAGCCAATCTCTCTAGAAGCCCAGCTTGACAACAGTAGGTATACTAACTTGCTCTTGGTCCTGGCGTAGTCCTGGTGCGACATGGGTGCGTGCGACATGGGCGCGTGCGGCGTCATGACGTCACCACAGGCCGGGTCGTCCGCTAACGACGACAGGCCCAGCGACGATACGGACGACAGGGACCGGGGACTTTGTCCTTGCTGTACACAAAACAAACACTTGTTCATACTACATTGCTGCTGCTGTAAGGCTTGGTAAAGGGCTTGGTAAGATAATGGGACTGTATGTAAAACATGTTGAACCCGTACTTTAAAACCTTGAAAACCATATCACAGTCGGCAAACTTGTGAAAATATAGGGAAATTAGAGGTATTAGGTTGAGGCTGAGGTGAAACGGTGAACGATCGTAAAATTACGAGAATTGTCTCGGGTATGATGTGCAAATCTTCGATGAAGTTTGCTTCAAAACAAGATATAGCTAGCTAGCTGTATTATCGAGTGTTCCCTAATCAGAACAAATGAAGCCACTCACCGGCATGCCAGCCTTCTCCTTCTTACTAAAGAACCGTCCCAGCGAGCTCTTGATGCCGCGCTTCTTCTGCTGGTGCATGGAGGCGAGCGAGGCGGCGGGGCGCGAGCCCCCCCCGCCCCACGCGCCCGCCCCGCCCAGCGGGACCGACCCGCCGCCGAGGGACTCTTGGCTTGAACTGGATGAAATATTGCTACGTGAACAAATGCCATAGTTAGTTTACAGGTTTTGGTATATACAGGATTATAGCGGGCTTGGAGCCAAAACGAACTAATATAAAAATATTTACATACTAGATAATAGCAGAAGGTATCGATGTTTTGAATAATTAAAGCTTGGTAGATATTGGATTGGACTGCATTGCTACAAATAAATATTTTAAGCATAGTATTTCGTAGCAAATATAATGGTTTCAGAAAATTATGTAAGCCCAAATACTCAACCTTCAGCTACTCGATACGCAGACAGTAAGCATACAACGTGTCACAGAATGGGTACGAAGGGTTTGGCTCTCTGTGGATGATAACAAACAATATTGGAAGGGTTTTTTTAATTCCATGTCTACACGCTCGAAAGTTAACATATTTTCCAATATCGTTTGATACCATCCGAAAAAAGCGGGCCCTTGTTAAGTATAAAATATAAGTTCAAACAATCATTACGCCACCAAAATAAGTATACCCATTCAAAGAGTTACGGGACTTTCTAGCTGAAATGGAATTACTAAAACAGTTATTTAGCAATATCGAAATCTACTATGGATTTTGGGATCACACAAAAAATAATCAAATAACATACCGTTAACAATTAAAAATCCCATTTCCATGATGCTATTGGGCGGAGAGAATTAGTAATTCCATTTTGTAAAATTACAATTTATTAAAATAAAAATTGGAAAGGCGAACACCAATAAATTGTTTCAAATAAACAATTACATGCATGTATTGCAACAAAGCAGAACTTTAAGCTAACTATCTCGACACATTGTTTATCCATGTACCGAAAGAAATAATAGAATTTTTTAAATATAATTTGGTTTGTTTCTTTTGACAGTCTTTACTTTTATGTTCTTCCTGTACAAGCCACAAAAATACTTTTAATTTTTTATTCGATTCGCTCAAACAAGTAACATATTCCAATAAATTGTGCTTCAATCTTGCTCAGCCTTAGAAAGCTGTTAGTAACTTGGTTACATACACAAAATAGAATTTGTTACTAGCTTTATAGATCTTTGATTCTTATTTGAATTCAAATATAACTAGCCGACTTCACTAAACACGGATGATGGAACAGATAACTATCAACGATCCGATACATGCCAGATTTTAGGCAGAGCCTGTGAGGCACATAGTTGAACAATGTGTCGGGGCAGTCGCACCACAAGTGAGCTAGGTTCACTTGCGGGAGGGACGCGGGTTTGAAGCCCAGATGAGTTAAAGGCGGAGACCTGTGCATCGGTATCCTTGCGAGGCTCCCCGACATTATAGAAGTCCTGGTTGCGTGGAATGAATAAGTGTTAGTTTTATTAATTATTTGTTAGTATATACAGTTTTTATCTAACAATATACATACATCGTTGTTAATACATAAATGTTACTCAGGTTGGTAATATACCTAGTTCTTCTACAAAGCCGCCTGTTGCATTGGTTTTTGATAAAAAATTAACACGATTTTATTCAACAGAATATTTCGAAAAGAGTATTAATTAAGCCAGTAATACCCTTGGTGTGGCTCTTTTTAAGAAGACATTTTATAAAGAACTGGGTAAAAGTAAAATCGCTCCAGGCGCAGCGAGCGTGCCGTCAGCTGTGTAGACAGTGTACTCACGAGTCGTAAGGCGGCTGGTAGTGAGTCCGCAGGCGGTCCCGCTCGGCGTGTATGGCGCGCGCGGCTCGCTCCAGGCGCAGCGAGCGTGCCGTCAGCTGTGTAGACAGTGTACTCACGAGTCGTAAGGCGGCTGGTAGTGAGTCCGCAGGCGGTCCCGCTCGGCGTGTATGGCGCGCGCGGCTCGCTCCAGGCGCAGCGAGCGTGCCGTCAGCTGTGTAGACAGTGTACTCACGAGTCGTAAGGCGGCTGGTAGTGAGTCCGCAGGCGGTCCCGCTCGGCGTGTATGGCGCGCGCGGCTCGCTCCAGGCGCAGCGAGCGTGCCGTCAGCTGTGTAGACAGTGTACTCACGAGTCGTAAGGCGGCTGGTAGTGAGTCCGCAGGCGGTCCCGCTCGGCGTGTATGGCGCGCGCGGCTCGCTCCAGGCGCAGCGAGCGTGCCGTCAGCTGTGTAGACAGTGTACTCACGAGTCGTAAGGCGGCTGGTAGTGAGTCCGCAGGCGGTCCCGCTCGGCGTGTATGGCGCGCGCGGCTCGCTCCAGGCGCAGCGAGCGTGCCGTCAGCTGTGTAGACAGTGTACTCACGAGTCGTAAGGCGGCTGGTAGTGAGTCCGCAGGCGGTCCCGCTCGGCGTGTATGGCGCGCGCGGCTCGCTCCAGGCGCAGCGAGCGTGCCGTCAGCTGTGTAGACAGTGTACTCACGAGTCGTAAGGCGGCTGGTAGTGAGTCCGCAGGCGGTCCCGCTCGGCGTGTATGGCGCGCGCGGCTCGCTCCAGGCGCAGCGAGCGTGCCGTCAGCTGTGTAGACAGTGTACTCACGAGTCGTAAGGCGGCTGGTAGTGAGTCCGCAGGCGGTCCCGCTCGGCGTGTATGGCGCGCGCGGCTCGCTCCAGGCGCAGCGAGCGTGCCGTCAGCTGTGTAGACAGTGTACTCACGAGTCGTAAGGCGGCTGGTAGTGAGTCCGCAGGCGGTCCCGCTCGGCGTGTATGGCGCGCGCGGCTCGCTCCAGGCGCAGCGAGCGTGCCGTCAGCTGTGTAGACAGTGTACTCACGAGTCGTAAGGCGGCTGGTAGTGAGTCCGCAGGCGGTCCCGCTCGGCGTGTATGGCGCGCGCGGCTCGCTCCAGGCGCAGCGAGCGTGCCGTCAGCTGTGTAGACAGTGTACTCACGAGTCGTAAGGCGGCTGGTAGTGAGTCCGCAGGCGGTCCCGCTCGGCGTGTATGGCGCGCGCGGCTCGCTCCAGGCGCAGCGAGCGTGCCGTCAGCTGTGTAGACAGTGTACTCACGAGTCGTAAGGCGGCTGGTAGTGAGTCCGCAGGCGGTCCCGCTCGGCGTGTATGGCGCGCGCGGCTCGCTCCAGGCGCAGCGAGCGTGCCGTCAGCTGTGTAGACAGTGTACTCACGAGTCGTAAGGCGGCTGGTAGTGAGTCCGCAGGCGGTCCCGCTCGGCGTGTATGGCGCGCGCGGCTCGCTCCAGGCGCAGCGAGCGTGCCGTCAGCTGTGTAGACAGTGTACTCACGAGTCGTAAGGCGGCTGGTAGTGAGTCCGCAGGCGGTCCCGCTCGGCGTGTATGGCGCGCGCGGCTCGCTCCAGGCGCAGCGAGCGTGCCGTCAGCTGTGTAGACAGTGTACTCACGAGTCGTAAGGCGGCTGGTAGTGAGTCCGCAGGCGGTCCCGCTCGGCGTGTATGGCGCGCGCGGCTCGCTCCAGGCGCAGCGAGCGTGCCGTCAGCGGGGACTCCGCGCCCTCACCGCCCGCCGCCGCGCCACCCTCCTCGCATAGTTGGAGCTATGGGGAGGTAACACATGGGACTTTACATACGGAATATGAATCACTCTAGCGTTCGTTCATCTACGACATTCTAGCCTAGGCTAGACTTTATAGGAAGAATAAGGCCACTACGTCATAGTTGCCTTATGATTGTGTGTAGCATCCCCATGGACTCATGCAAAGTTTGGACCAGTAGCAGATCTGCTACCAACCCAAAACTGCAAACATAGGTCGACCAAAACCGATTGGTTTTCAAAAACAGAATTGACGAAATGAATGTACACTAGGAGAACTAAGCGCGCACCGGTAACGGCATGCGTGCGCTTATTACTTAAGTACCTATCACATTATATCGTTAACACAAAATAAACATTTTTCAGTAATTTACTTTGGCCACATAATAATAATACTTTTAGACAAAGTAATGCATAATCAAATGAAATGCTACAATTACGTTTCCAGAAAGTTGACGTCATACGAACGGTACCGTTGTAAATGATATCATTTAAGTAGGGAACTATTATAATCTGTAAAGAAAACCCTGTCCGACCCGTAAGTATAATAAAGGTTAGGTAATCACATGACCAAATAAAATTTTAAACTATATATAATTATCATAGTAACAATACTAATGAATTTCGAAATAATCTTTTTTTCAGCTAATTAAGTAACTGTGACTTCCCCAAAATTTGGTACATTTAAAAAAAGTAAGGCGCCGGGCGATGACGGAATAACGGCAGAGCTACTGAAGGCGGGTGGTGAACCGATCCTTAGGGCCCTTCAGAAGTTATTTAATTCCGTCATAGTCGAGGGAAAAACGCCACAGGCATGGCACAGAAGTGTGGTGGTACTCTTTTTCAAAAAGGGTGACAACACCCTTTTGAAAAACTACAGACCCATCTCACTTCTGAGTCATGTCTATAAGTTGTTTTCGAGAGTCCTCACGAATCGTCTCGCCTGCAGGTTTGACGATTTCCAGCCACCCGAACAAGCCGATTTCCGAAAGGGCTTCAGCACAGTAGACCACATACATACGCTACGGCAGGTTATACAGAAGACCGAGGAGTATAACCTGCCCCTTTGCTTGGCGTTTGTGGTTTACGAAAAAGCCTTTGATTCGATCGAGACCTGGGCTGTACTGCAGTCTCTCCAGCGGTGCCAAGTAGACTATCGGTATATTGAAGCGCTGAAGGGTTTGTACGAAAACGCCACCATGTCAGTCCGAATACAGGACCAGACCTCGAAACCAATACCTCTGCAGCGTGGTGTCAGACAGGGAGATGTTATCTCCCCGAAATTGTTCACCGCTGCATTGGAGGATGTCTTCAAGGTTCTGGACTGGAAAGGACTGGGCATCAACATCAATGGTAAGTACATGACACACCTTCGGTTTGCTGATGATATCGTAGTTATGGCTGAGACCGCGGAGGACCTGAGTACAATGCTCGAAGACCTCAGCAGAGCCTCCGAGCGAGTCGGTCTTAAAATGAACATGGGCAAGACGAAAGTCATGTCTAATGCCCATGTTGTACCGACTCCTATAAAGATTGGAGACTCTGTTCTCGAAGTTGTTGACAGTTACGTGTACCTGGGACAAACTATCCAGTTAGGAAGGTCCAACTTCGAGAAAGAGGTCAATCGTCGAATCCAACTCAGCTGGGCTGCTTTCGGGAAGCTACGAAGAATCTTCTCGTCCGAAATACCGCAGTGTCTCAAGACAAAAGTCTTCGACCAGTGTGTGTTGCCAGTGATGACTTATGGAATAGGCACGGGTGAGCTCTGTCAACCGAACTCAAAGTAATAACTAAAGATGTAGAATTTATCCTTAATAACGTTTCTTTATCGCTAGTAATCGAAACTTGTCTCTGGTTGAATTTGTTAACAAAACACAGATTATCTAATGATGAAAGTACTTTAGTTTCATTATCGATTAATTACTATAACATTATTATAACAGACGTATTAATTAAACAGAAAAGAGAGAGTCTTATGAAATACAATTTGAGTAAATTATTACAAACAATGTAAAACATTTTAACGGTCAATATCATCGACATTGAGACGAACTGAAATTAAAATTTTGGCATAAACTTAATTTATAGTTGTGTACCTAATTTGAGCTTTGTGAATGTTCTAAACAATTTTATGCGATGATGAATCCATAATGAGAATGTGATTTGCAATTCTGATTCCTGATACTAAAAATAGACGAGTAAATCGTATCGATCGATCCATCAATATCTTTGGTACTTGCACATCTCGAGGCAAAGGGAACCGCCAGCATGCATCTATTTGCCTATTTTTATAAAATAAAAATCACTTTACTTTAAATTATCAGTTTCGCATAAACATTGCTTCCGTGTAGACTTTCAGTGTATTGTGTGATCATGTCATTTTCTAACGTAGAGTATTTTGATGATGTCTGGTGAAGCTGTACGGAGGACGGGTCTGAGCAGTTGTGGGAGTTTGGTCGTGGAGAGTCTTCAGATCAATATCCCTTTGGCGCAGCATCGTTGGTCATGTTGTTGGGTTTAACATTGCATCACCTCGCTCAACTGCCATATTCCTTCCTATTCGCTCAGGTTTTCTGAGTGAATAGGCTCTTAATAAACTAGCGCGCTTTACCATTAACGATCGCATCACTGCTTACCATCAGGCGGGATTGCGGTCAAGCGCTAGTTTATATTTATTAAAAAAAATTAATCTTTTGGATAGCAGTGTTTGCAATTATGCAGAAGCTTGTAGAGACTTATGAGACCCGTTTTGTACCACGGTGCGGTCTGACGTGCGTTCCAACGTCTGCCCAATCGCCTAAGGATTACGGATAAGCGATGTGTCGGCCTGCCCGGTGCACTGCCCCCGTTTCCCGTGCATTGCCATGTAAGTTACTTCCTTTTGCGAAATAATATGTATTTTTAGGTGGTATTTATTTACGTTTAGCCAGGCTTTGTAGGCATTTGTAGAATCAGTTATCGATACCTAACAATAGCTTCACGGGTCGGACAGGAGTTTCTTTACATATTGTTTACTATACTACATCTTTGATATTATCTACACAATAAATATAATTTTCTAGATTTTCTCAATATAATTAAAACTAATATTTTTTCTTTTGACTCTATCAGCCAATATAAGATTCTTACATGTATGATTACTTTTAAAGTAAACTAAACATTTTATACTAAACAAAACATCTTTGCTAAATCTATCACAATAATATAATATAAATCTATCACAATAATATAATATAAATCTATCACAATAATATAATATAAATCTATCACAATAATATAATATAAATCTATCACAATAATATAATATAAATGGACAAATCTTTAATGAACTCTAAATATAATAAAAATAAACTAAATATTATTATACATGTAGGTAAAAATAATGCATTAGGTATACAGATCAGCAGTTAGTTGTTTAGTCAGTAATCCTCAATCACGCTCATAATCTAACTATTTATTTGCTTGGGTTCTAAGAAACTATTTTAAACTACAAATATATAACTAATAAAATTGGACAATTGATTATTTACATATGAAAGTAAAGGGGTGTCTCTGACATCGACGCATAAACGAGTACCATGGATCCAGTACATGATTCTGAATCCTCCAGTGGTGGATTTTGGCCTGGCGACTGCTTGACCGCAAGATGAAATTTCACCGTGCCGCTAACCGCCCAAAGCAGTTGCAACTGCTCGAGCTGTTTTGTGTATGTAGGTACGTAGAAGGCAGTGGTTTACTATGCAGCCGCAGCTTGAAGCAGCCGATCCTGACTGCTTGTTCGAGTATGGCGGTCCTAAGACACGTAGATACCGACGTACTGTGAGGCTCTTCATCTTCTTCTTCAGCCTGTAGATGTCCACTGCTGGACAAAGGCCTCCCCCAAGGCTTTCCACGATGACCGGTCTTGTGCTGCCCGCATCCATGGGCTTCCCGCGTCCACCAGGTCATCGGCCTACCTTTTTGGGGGCCTCCCTACGCTGCGTCTTCCGGTATGTGGTCGCCACTCCAGAACCTTACTGCCCCATCGGCCATCGGTTCTACGAGCAATGTGCCCTGCTCACTGCCACTTAAGTTTAGCGACTCGCAGAGCTATGTCGGTGACTTTGGTTCTTCTGCGGATCTCCTCATTTCCGATTTGATCACGCAGAGAAACATCGAGCTAGTCGGCGGCGGCGGCGGGTCGGTGGCGATTGGTCTTTCCATTGCCCACTGCGGGGCTCGCGTGCGCTTAATTGATAACGTAGCTTAGTACCGTATCGCGTCGTTTATAGTAATTCGTTGAAGTAAATGACTATTTTAATTATTTTAGTGGTATTCGGTCTAGTCTTCTCGCAAAGTTTGCGTTACGATGTCAAATACACCCTGTATACAGTATAACAACAAACCCTTTTTATATTTTTGCATGTTTATTCTGGCTAATCTCCTAAACATATGAGCCGGATACATCATATTCGGCAACAAATTCAACATGGGAAAATGTTACTACCCTGGGGAAGGACATAGGCTTTTATCGACTTACCACGCGGACGAAGCCGCAGGCAGAAGCTGGTAAAAATATAAGTCGACTAACAAAATATTAACTAGTTGCTAGTGATTAAAACGGACCACAGGTTCAGTGCCGCTGCATTGTTTAATATAGCTAATATATCTTACATACAAGCATGGCCTACTTTCTACGTTGCGTGAAGCAGTGCTGTGCACCTTTATGACAATATATAATTATAATTTAAAATTTACTACTACTTGTTAATACAAAGTGTTTTAGAGTATAGAAGTATAGCTAAATAAAAAAGGTCGGTTTTGACCACTTTCACAAAAAATGCTAATACCATGTTACTTTTCGCCAAATAATGGCGATTGGCTAGCAAGATATTGACCTTGCTACCCAATGCTTGTTAACCAGGGGCCAATCATCTTTAAATCAACATTGGATGATTTAAGATGATTGGCCACTTCTCCATTAAATAACACTATTTTTTGGCAAAAGACAACGCTATGTAGTCATCAGGCAAACGTTGGCCATGAACTAGCAAGGCCAAAGTTGGTTAAAATCCGGATGGTGAAGTGGTAAAATCTACCTCAAATATGTAATTGACAATAAGGCATAATACCGAACCATAGAGTTTGATCACAATATAGAGGCTGTTTCATGCTAAACGCTAGGGTGTTTCATATTTACATTTATTTAGGAATTATACACTAAATATAAGATAAATATAGGTATATGAGATTTGCATTTTTAACGAAATTTGGGTGAAGCAGCTTGTTTCGAAATGTTAACATAAAGATAATATCAGAAAGAGAAACGATCTGATTGTTTGTATGTTGAACTTTAACACATGGAAGGACCACATGGTTCTTCCATGTGTTCATAATTCATAAAAAAAGAACATCATCAAATGCTATATTTGCCAAAAACTAATATTTATCTCTCAATCTTTTTCTTAATGAATAATAAAAAGAAAAAGATGCGCTGAACTTAAATCTTGTTGAGTTAGTGAATAAGGGAATCAGCGCCATTATATACGTAAGCCATCAAGCAGACTTCACACATAAAATATATTAGCCGACAAACAACAAGCTGTTTCCCCGCACATAGACATGTTGACACGCGACGCGAACTTCCACACAGCAGTAAGCCATTCCTGTGTATGCGTGCATACCCTCTTGTGCATAGTGTACCGCTAAACTGTCCAATACCTTTAATGTGGGTTTTCCTGGCACTACCAAATTGTAGGAGTTTAATTTTTGCACGAACATTGAACTGTCGAAGACTAATTTTATATGCGAATTATCAGTAGATTCTTTTATAAAGCATCGTTTATGAATTTCGCAATTTTAGATTAGTTATTCTACAGCATTTTGATTGATTTGAAGTGTCGGTACTTTAGATCAGTAGAGCGATACACTGTCACTAGCCAGTACTGCAGTAGTTGGCAGTAATGAGTAAGATGACGGACCTGGCTGGCCGGCAGGCTCTCGGACGCGGGCGGAGTGCGGTAGTGGTGCGCCGGAGACATCGAGGCCGGCGCCTAGGGGGCGTACACCATCGTCCCAAGTTAAGTTAGTAAGCTATGGCACCTTATGATTCTACATCAAATTAGTTACCAGTGTTTCCAGCTGCTTATGATAAATACATGGCTAATTTAAAAAGTAATTAAGTTTACATCTTTTTACCAAACACCAAGTTAAAATTTTCTATTCAGTCTATGTTAGTATATCAAAATACATCGTATTGGACAGGTTTGTTTATACAGAATGTTTAAAAGAAGTGTAGCAAAATGTTAGTTACTGAATGTATTTATATTTTATTTTGAATGTAAAACATTTTTTTGATTCTACATTTATAATATATACACCCTGTATAGACAAACTTGACCAGAGTGGAAGATAACGATTCTGTAATGGATTAAAATGATTAATAATCGATATATTGACAATGTTCAAAGTTGAATGTGTCCCAAGTGTTTGGTTACTGACAACTGAAAATTTTACATCTTGCTTTGATTTTAGACTGAACACCGTAACAGACATTACATCGATCATCACAATGCAGCATATCTGATCCATTAAATTTATCGATGTCATATGGATTTATAGTTCTGTTTTAAATAGATACAGATTAGCTATGGCAATTTGCAAGTAACGCGGTTGTAATTTTGTTTGAATATTTGTAAGGAAAATTTGGCAGTGTTAAGCTGAGTAGATATTATTAATATAATTTGTTGCTTACACGTTAAAATACTATTGGAAAATCAAAATAGTGGCGTTAATTCCAAATTTTCCCCGTACCTTTTTAGCGTTTAATCTTTAAATTGTGGTAAATTAAAATTTTTAAAAATTAGTCTCATACCTTTGACAAAAAAAAAAGTTAAAAATTTGTCAAAATGTAGGGAAATTTTAGAGGGATTGAGAGTGAGATTAGAAAGTGAAAGTTGTTAGAATGTTGCGTGTGTGTATACGTACTGTGAGGTACTTGTGAATGTGTGTATACGTACTGTGTAGTACTTGTGTATGTGTGTGTGTGTATACGTACTGTGTGGTACTTGTGTATGTGTGTGTGTATACGTACTGTGTGGTACTTGTGGATGTGTGTGTGTATACGTACTGTGTGGTACTTGTGTATGTGTGTATACGTACTGTGTGGTACTTGTGTATGTGTGTATACGTACTGTGTGGTACTTGTGGATGTGTGTGTGTATACGTACTGTGTGGTACTTGTGTATGTGTGTATACGTACTGTGTGGTACTTGTGCATGTGTGTATACGTACTGTGTGGTACTTGTGTATGTGTGTATACGTACTGTGTGGTACTTGTGTATGTGTGTATACGTACTGTGTGGTACTTGTGTATGTGTGTATACGTACCGTGTGGTACTTGTGTATGTGTGTATACGTACTGTGTGGTACTTGTGTATGTGTGTATACGTACTGTGTGATACTTGTGTATGTGTGTATACGTACTGTGTGGTACTTGTGTATGTGTGTATACGTACTGTGTGGTACTTGTGTATGTGTGTATACGTACTGTGTGGTACTTGTGTATGTGTGTATACGTACTGTGTGGTACTTGTGTATGTGTGTATACGTACTGTGTGGTACTTGTGTATGTGTGTATACGTACTGTGTGGTACTTGTGTATGTGTGTATACGTACTGTGTGGTACTTGTGGATGTGTGTGTATACGTACTGTGTGGTACTTGTGTATGTGTGTATACGTACTGTGTGGTACTTGTGTATGTGTGTATACGTACTGTGTGGTACTTGTGTATGTGTGTATACGTACTGTGTGGTACTTGTGTATGTGTGTATACGTACTGTGTGGTACTTGTGTATGTGTGTATACGTACTGTGTGGTACTTGTGTATGTGTGTATACGTACTGTGTGGTACTTGTGTATGTGTGTATACGTACTGTGTGGTACTTGTGTATGTGTGTATACGTACTGTGTGGTACTTGTGTATGTGTGTATACGTACTGTGTGGTACTTGTGTATGTGTGTATACGTACTGTGTGGTACTTGTGTATGTGTGTATACGTACTGTGTGGTACTTGTGTATGTGTGTATACGTACTGTGTGGTACTTGTTATGTGTGTATACGTACTGTGTGGTACTTGTGTATGTGTGTATACGTACTGTGTGGTACTTGTGTATGTGTGTATACGTACTGTGTGGTACTTGTGTATGTGTGTATACGTACTGTGTGGTACTTGTGTATGTGTGTATACGTACTGTGTGGTACTTGTGTATGTGTGTATACGTACTGTGTGGTACTTGTGTATGTGTGTATACGTACTGTGTGGTACTTGGGTATGTGTGTATACGTACTGTGTGGTACTTGTGGATGTGTGTGTATACGTACTGTGTGGTACTTGTGTATGTGTGTATACGTACTGTGTGGTACTTGTGTATGTGTGTATACGTACTGTGTGGTACTTGTGTATGTGTGTATACGTACTGTGTGGTACTTGTGTATGTGTGTATACGTACTGTGTGGTACTTGTGTATGTGTGTATACGTACTGTGTGGTACTTGTGTATGTGTGTATACGTACTGTGTGGTACTTGTGTATGTGTGTATACGTACTGTGTGGTACTTGTGCATGTGTGTATACGTACTGTGTGGTACTTGTGCATGTGTGTATACGTACTGTGTGGTACTTGTGTATGTGTGTATACGTACTGTGTGGTACTTGTGTATGTGTGTATACGTACTGTGTGGTACTTGTGTATGTGTGTATACGTACTGTGTGGTATTTGTGTATGTGTGTATACGTACTGTGTGGTACTTGTGTATGTGTGTATACGTACTGTGTGGTACTTGTGTATACGTACTGTGTGGTACTTGTGTATGTGTGTATACGTACTGTGTGGTACTTGTGTATGTGTGTATACGTACTGTGTGGTACTTGTGTATGTGTGTATACGTACTGTGTGGTACTTGTGCATGTGTGTATACGTACTGTGTGGTACTTGTGTATACGTACTGTGTGGTACTTGTGTATGTGTGTATACGTACTGTGTGGTACTTGTGTATGTGTGTATACGTACTGTGTGGTACTTGTGTATGTGTGTATACGTACTGTGTGGTACTTGTGCATGTGTGTATACGTACTGTGTGGTACTTGTGTATGTGTGTATACGTACTGTGTGGTACTTGTGTATGTGTGTATACGTACTGTGTGGTACTTGTGTATGTGTGTATACGTACTGTGTGGTACTTGTTATGTGTGTATACGTACTGTGTGGTACTTGTGTATGTGTGTATACGTACTGTGTGGTACTTGTGTATGTGTGTATACGTACTGTGTGGTACTTGTGTATGTGTGTATACGTACTGTGTGGTACTTGTGTATGTGTGTATACGTACTGTGTGGTACTTGTGTATGTGTGTATACGTACTGTGTGGTACTTGTGTATGTGTGTATACGTACTGTGTGGTACTTGTGTATGTGTGTATACGTACTGTGTGGTACTTGTGTATGTGTGTATACGTACTGTGTGGTACTTGTGTATGTGTGTATACGTACTGTGTGGTACTTGTGTATGTGTGTATACGTACTGTGTGGTACTTGTGTATGTGTGTATACGTACTGTGTGGTACTTGTGTATGTGTGTATACGTACTGTGTGGTACTTGTGTATGTGTGTATACGTACTGTGTGGTACTTGTGTATGTGTGTATACGTACTGTGTGGTACTTGTGTATGTGTGTATACGTACTGTGTGGTACTTGTGTATGTGTGTATACGTACTGTGTGGTACTTGTGTATGTGTGTATACGTACTGTGTGGTACTTGTGTATGTGTGTATACGTACTGTGTGGTACTTGTGTATGTGTGTATACGTACTGTGTGGTACTTGTGTATGTGTGTATACGTACTGTGTGGTACTTGTTATGTGTGTATACGTACTGTGTGGTACTTGTGTATGTGTGTATACGTACTGTGTGGTACTTGTGTATGTGTGTATACGTACTGTGTGGTACTTGTGTATGTGTGTATACGTACTGTGTGGTACTTGTGTATGTGTGTATACGTACTGTGTGGTACTTGTGTATGTGTGTATACGTACTGTGTGGTACTTGTGTATGTGTGTATACGTACTGTGTGGTACTTGTGTATGTGTGTATACGTACTGTGTGGTACATGTGTATGTGTGTATACGTACTGTGTGGTACTTGTGTATGTGTGTATACGTACTGTGTGGTACTTGTGTATGTGTGTATACGTACTGTGTGGTACTTGTGTATGTGTGTATACGTACTGTGTGGTACTTGTGTATGTGTGTATACGTACTGTGTGGTACTTGTGTATACGTACTGTGTGGTACTTGTGTATGTGTGTATACGTACTGTGTGGTACTTGTGTATGTGTGTATACGTACTGTGTGGTACTTGTGTATGTGTGTATACGTACTGTGTGGTACTTGTGCATGTGTGTATACGTACTGTGTGGTACTTGTGCATGTGTGTATACGTACTGTGTGGTACTTGTGCATGTGTGTATACGTACTGTGTGGTACTTGTGTATGTGTGTATACGTACTGTGTGGTACTTGTGTATGTGTGTATACGTACTGTGTGGTACTTGTGTATGTGTGTATACGTACTGTGTGGTACTTGTGTATGTGTGTATACGTACTGTGTGGTACTTGTGTATGTGTGTATACGTACTGTGTGGTACTTGTGTATGTGTGTATACGTACTGTGTGGTACTTGTGTATGTGTGTATACGTACTGTGTGGTACTTGTGTATGTGTGTATACGTACTGTGTGGTACTTGTGTATGTGTGTATACGTAATGTGTGGTACTTGTGTATGTGTGTATACGTACTGTGTGGTACTTGTGCATGTGTGTATACGTACTGTGTGGTACTTGTGTATGTGTGTATACGTACTGTGTGGTACTTGTGTATGTGTGTATACGTACTGTGTGGTACTTGTGTATGTGTGTATACGTACTGTGTGGTACTTGTGTATGTGTGTATACGTACTGTGTGGTACTTGTGTATGTGTGTATACGTACTGTGTGGTACTTGTGTATGTGTGTATACGTACTGTGTGGTACTTGTGTATGTGTGTATACGTACTGTGTGGTACTTGTGCATGTGTGTATACGTACTGTGTGGTACTTGTGTATGTGTGTATACGTACTGTGTGGTACTTGTGTATGTGTGTATACGTACTGTGTGGTACTTGTGTATGTGTGTATACGTACTGTGTGGTACTTGTGTATGTGTGTATACGTACTGTGTGGTACTTGTGTATGTGTGTATACGTACTGTGTGGTACTTGTGGATGTGTGTATACGTACTGTGTGGTACTTGTGTATGTGTGTATACGTACTGTGTGGTACTTGTGGATGGGGGCGCGCGAGGGCGAGGCGGCGCGCGGCGGCGAGTCGGCGCGGCGTGCGACCACGTTCATGTGCTCGTAGCTGCCCACCTGCCCACACCACACCCGCTTATATACATCCTGTTAATACCACACCCGACTCATGCCACGCACCCCGCACATACACGTACTACGTACTACAAGCACAACAGCGAACGAGATAATGTTTACAGTCTTCTGACACTTATCTAAACTGAATTTTACTACGCAACGAATAATGTTACACTTTAATTATTTATTTTCCTCAGACTGGAATCCCTTTAGGCAGGTACGGACGACAGCAGGTCAACCTAACCGAAACTGTCAAAAATTCCCAACCAACCTTGAGCGTTAATGCTTTATTGGTAGGGTTGAAAATCTAATAAAGAAATCTGACAGATTGTATTAGCTTGATGTGCTGTCGTCAATAGATCAATGGCGCGAAAAAACATTAAGATATGATGCTTTCACTACTTAACTATTGTGTACGTTCATTATGAATTTTTGAAACTGAATGATTTTTCAAAATAACAAAATGAAGATACAGGGTCAATTTAGAAAATCCAAACCAATTTAGGACAAGGGTGTACAAAATATTAAAATTCTCCCTCTTAAATCAACTAAGACATGCTGAAAGCACGCATTAGTACTGACACATAAAGCTACTACAATCTACCATATTTATTTAATCGATTTTCAACTACATCTCTAAAGCATTAAGGTTCAAGATTAATTGGGAACAAATTACAATACAGATATCACACCAGAAGGCGTCTGTCTCTCGTTTAATAAAATAATACACGATTAGCGTTTCAAGAAAATCTATGGCGAATTTAAAGATATTTTAAAAAGAAATAGTATTTAAACACAAGTGAAACTTTGCTTGTAATGACAGTTTCGATATTCCCAGAAGACTTTCATATTATCTTGCTCAATTTATGAAACTTAGAATCAGGAAGTTTATTCGCGATCGTAGTACGAATATGATAGCGGTTGCTATAGACGTGATCCCAGGCAATGGAGTTGTTACGAAACTTTAAGTCTCATATACTTGGGAAGTGGCAGCACGAATAAAATCGCCAACTATAATTATTCGCGCCACCACTACAGAACCCCATGTGGCAACCATGAAGTGAACCAATTGGATGACCCATCACCGAGAATTATAAAATTTTACTTTAAAAATACATGATGTGTGGATAAGCAGAATGCAAGCTGAAACATTGTAATACAATTTATGATACACAGATGTTTACCGAGATGTTATTTTTCCACAACCATTGATTTCTAACTTATTGATATTTTCTACAAAATGGAAAGAGAATATGTCACAAGTCTGTATACTAATCTACACCCACCAAATATGATAACCTTACCTTAACGTGTTTTATTGATGTCTTTGTCTGCATCTCATACTATAGCCACCAAAGGATCCTATTCAGTAATAATTTGATTTCTACAATCTACAAAACCTATGCTTTTCCTAAAATACTAACCTACATTTCAAAATCGTGAACCCAAAATAGACTCCACAGTGCGGCCGGCGAGAGAATGCGTTCCTGGCATCCCATAAAAACGGATATACTCTTTGATAATTTAATATTATAAAATGATGTTCACTGGTTTAGGTAATTAACTAAAGATAAACAAAAATCATCTGACTTAGATAACCGGCTAAAAGCAATGCAGTCAGTTCAGTGGTCACGCTACGTCACAGTTGTACTTACTCTTCAATATAACAATGATATAATTATGTATCAGAAAACAGATTTTGTAATAGGCTATTTGACAGTATTAATTTTTTTGGGATTATTTGTTTTAAATGCATAAAATGAGGGTTCTTTATGTCATTTACATGAGTTTTAATAAAAATACTAACAATTAATATATCCAAAAACACAAAAATATGTTTGGCTTTTTGTTTCTCGCGCCATATTTTGTGAAACGATCCGGATTGGCTAATGTCACGATGACGTCATACGCTCATGCACAATTGTTGTCGTTCTATGTGTTCCCAGGTGTTTTCGAGTTTTTAGAAGGTTTTAAACGATATTTGGAGCGATTTATTAGATAAACAACAACAAATAACAGATAAACACAAACACCACTGCGGAACCGAAGATCGTTTATGTGCTTGTAACGTCATTTATAAAGTGCGGCGCCATATTGCTGAATAAAGCGTTTCGGCGGCTTATTTAAATTTTGAATTTTTATTTGCATGTTTCTTACGAAATACGTATTTAATATAAAAAAAAAAACTTTCGGTGAACTTCTTAACCGCAACCAAGTGATTCAAGATATATATTATAAATCTGTCAAAGAGCCTATTTGTAGCTATTTTTAGCCATTAGTTGAGTGAATTCACATGTTTATAATACAAAATAATATCAGCCCATCATGTTCCCACTGTTGGGATACAGGCTTCCTGTCGGTGAGGAGTAGGCCGTAATCTATCACGCTGGGCCAGTGCGGATTTGGTTACATGTTTAGTTTTAGTTAACTACCTAAACCGATGGAATATAGCGACTCTACTATTGTCAGGAACGCATTCTCCCGACAACCGGACTGTAAAAAAACGACCTTCTATTTGAACGTTATTTCATATTTGAATTGTCTAGTTGTCTAGCACATTAAGCTTGAGTTTTTTTTATGAAAGCGGTGCCACCACATACTGACTACAGTACTGCAGATGACTTGCATGTGGCGGCGATTATCGACAATCAGGTGTTGCCATTACTGTTACTATGTAAGGGGAGTCACCGCTTTCATACGAAACACAATGTCAAGTAGTGGTGTTCCCTCACCCTGGACTCCAGCTCCTCCGCACGTGCCTCGGTGGTCTGCTTCTCCTCCTGTATGAGCCTGATCTCCGTGTTGATGGCGTCGAGCTGCTCCTGCAGCATGAGGGCGAGCGCGGCGGCGTCCGTGTGTCCGCCCTCGACGCCGCCGTCCGACTCATCGTTCTGTGGAAGTGCCACTTGAGTAACCGACCGCCTGATACACATCTCTCGTTAATCAAATCAACTTTGACTCTAACGCGGCTAAATACCAGTACCAGTCGCTGGCTGATCTTCACAATTCAGTTAATGGGTAATACAGGGGTATCGTATTACCCATTAACTGAATTGTGAAGATCAGCCAAGCAAGCAAGACAGGTTCATGGTTGTCAGATTTACGGACTTCTGAGATTCATAACGACTGTTAAGATCTATAAACGACAGTTGCGACCTACTACTTTACGTGCTTTCCGAAGCAAGGGTCGTGGAAAGTAAACATGGTAAGCCAACCACGGACCAGCCGCGGCAAGCTAACCTTAACCTAACCGACCGACCCGTGACCCTATCTAGTACAATCTGTCTAATAAAGATAATCAAAAAAAGACAATGGGTGTTTGGACTGGGAACAAAACAGAATTTGTTATAAAGATAATTAACAAAATAAAATATATTTTTAAGTGATCATTGGAGCTTAATACACAGATGATCTTCGTGACAAATGAACGATAGAACTTGATGTTACTAATGAGCAAAAGGAATTAACAAGCATACAAGGGTGAAGTACATATAAAATATTTATACCTACAAAAATGGTACTACGTAGTAAGCGATGACCGTAACGACGGTTAACCGCCAAGACCTCCCAGATGACTTATTACATTATTAAAAACTATATTCCACACAATACCAAAATCTCCTACATCGAATTCACAATATTTTGGGAATAATTTTTTTGCCGTGCTAATACGTATGAAATATTTAGTCTTTTAAAAAGTGTAAATTACTCTTATCTCACTTAGACATAAATTGAAATAAAGTAAAGAATCTCCGGGAACCCCTTTCAGATGCATCTTGCTGGTCAAATATTAAAAACCTTCGGAAGCACCGTTACGCTACGCGTTACAGATTGGAGCATCACTTCGTGCAGCGTGCCGCGGTCTGTTTGTATGTCCGCAGTGACATCTGTTGCCGGCGCCTCCGTCACCTCGAATACCCTCACTTCTGGTCCCTATGGCTGTTGGTTGACACTTCTTCTTCTTCATCTCAGCGTTAATGCCAGTCGTATCTGAAGCTTTTCAGCTTTGGAGTCTAGGGTCCGCTTTACCAGTCTAACTGCACATTTTGGCTAAACTTCGATATTTTCCATGAAGCAACCGCTGTCTGACCTCCACAGCCCGAAGGCGATATCGAAGCATTGCAGTTAGACCAATTGTAGGACTTTTGAGGGCTCCAACAACCCATAACGATTGCTATTAGATGTTCGTATGGCAACCGGGACCATTGGCTTAACGTGCTTTCCGAGGCACGACCAGACCAGTGCAAATATTCATATTGATGCATAGAAATATTTGCACTGTGAGGGGATCCAACCTGCGCTACGCTATGGAGGCTGTGTTGGTTGACACTGGTGTGGACAACATTGTTTACACTTGTGTCTATCGATCGTACAGCGGTGATCACGAGACAACTCGATTAATTTACCACCTCAATGAGGCTGCTGACAATGCGCTGCATCGGGACCCTGACGCACAGTTCGTCGCTCTGGGGGACTTCAACGCCTGCCACCAGGACTGGCTTTTCCCGTACCAGAGGTGCAACCACGGTGGGAGAGAGGAAACTTTGTGCTTTCAATGGGCCTTCCCCGGCTGGTAGAGCAAGCGACTAGGGTGCCTGATGTAGTTGGTCATACTGCCAATTGTCTGGACCTTCTGCTGACCACTGATCCGGACAGATGTGTTGTAACAGTTTCCTCACCCTTGGGAACTTCACCCCACCAGATTACGACTCTCGTGGTGAACGGCGAATGTGGCGATACAAGTCAGCAGATTGGGATAAGATGCGTCACTTCTTCGCGTCTTATCCTTGGCAGCAGGTCTGCTTCTTTTCTGACAATCCGTCGAACAATGGGGACGCTATTACCGATGTGGTGCTTCAAGCTATGGAGTATTTTATTCCCTTCAATGACGTGCCCGTCGGTGGCTCGGCTCGCCCATGGTTCAATGTGGATTGTGTCCAAGCTGAACAGCGTAAGCACACGGCATTTCTCACCTGGGTTGACGCTTGTGACCGCGGGGCTCCGGATCTAAGCTCAAAGAAGAAAGCCTTTAAACGTGCTGCCAAGTTCTCCAAAAAGGCGCTTAAGAAGGCTCGCTTCGACCGCATTACCCATATTGGCAACAAGTTATCTGCGCAGCCATCCGGTAGCAGATCTTTTTGGTATTTTTGACTTCTGTCGGCCCACACTGCCTCCGCTAGAACAGGCCTGATGGAACAGTGGCTCATACGACGAAAGAGAAAGTAGGTCTGCTTGGATCTCTCATTGCCCATAATTCGCGTCTTGACACTGGCAGTGCTACTCCACCTAAATTACCTCATAGCTGAACTTCAATGCCTGAGGTTCGCATTAAGAACAAGGAGGTTCTGAGAGTACTGTGTCGTTTGGACGTGAATAAGGCTAGTAGTCCAGATGGTATACCAGTGATTGTTCTTAAGGCATGTGCGCCCGAGTTGTCTCCTGTATTGACACGCTTGTATCGCCTCTCATTTGGGACTGGTATAGTGTCCAAGTCCTGGAAGCTCACCTAAGTGCAGCCCGTGCTCAAGAAAGGGTAGTCATGCCGATCCTACCAACTAACGGCAGATTTCGATCACCTCCATACTTTGCAAAATTATGGAGCGTGTGTTCAACTCGCGCCTATTGGCATAGGTACCTGGAAGGTAATGATCTCCTCAGTGACCGACAGTACGTGTTTCGCGGCAATCGGTCAACTGGGGACCTACTAGTGTATGCCACTCACTTGTGGGGCGAGGCCCTCGAGAGAAATGTGGAAGCGATTGCTATCTCCCTTGATGTGTCGAAGGCATCGAGCACATATCCAATAGAGTAGTAATATGAGCCGTCAAATTCCGAAACATATCTGTGATTTGTCCATTATAAATAACAACTCACGATTAGCACTAAAACAGTACGGCACCAAGTAGTGACCTGTGCGTACGTGTCCCGATACTATTGAAAATATTCAAAGTTTGGTATTGTACCCCAATGTCGTGTTTTTCTATTCAATGGTGTGGTAAAAATAGCAGAACATCGAATTATAAAACCGACGGAATCTCGTTTCATCGCCAAGTATCAATAAACTATGATTTAATTCACTTTGCGTCCATTTATCATGGCTCAAATTGAACTGGTCAAGAAAAACCAAACAATAGGTACTTGTCTATGCGTCTTGCTCTTACTAAGTGTAACCGATATTATGTCATCCTTTTCTATCCATTACTGGTTTTACTAGTGTTGCACTGTGCTACTCACATTGTGTATCGATACTAACCAAAAAGGGTAAACAAACAAATTACCTAGTAAATGTAATAAATTGAATACATTTCAATGCAAATTTTAAATATGTTAATTATAATATTATTATTACTTTATATTTTTTTAAGAATCGCGAAAAAATATATAGACATGAGACTAACATTCCTCATGAAAAGAAAAAAATATGATGAGAAACAAGCTTTGAGAAGAATTTATACTAAATTAATTCACTTTAAAAATCAGTAACAGTAAAGCATAACAAAAATTATAATTTTTCCTTTATTTTTAATAGAAATCATGATAAAAAAAGTTTTATTTACTTAATACAAAAGTGTTATTTGATTTCAAAACCATAAATGCTCTTATTAAAAGAAAATATTGTTATTTACGAATCCTTGCCTTTCCTAGTAGAGCATCGCTCCATATGCTCCTTACGTGACAGCACCTGACTAGACCACATATAATATTGTTACGAATGCACCTTATGTCGAGGGCATAAGGTTCAATATCGCGTGACATGCAGTGTGCAACTTTTAAGCCCTGTAACTCGAGATCTAGACATTGTCTAGGTGTAATATAAAAACGCATTCCTAGACTTAAGGTGGCCTATTGAATGGTACAGGTTTTATCAATTTTGTCAACAAAGTGACGACATCGAAATTTCTAGAAACCCGTTTCCGGGAATTACCGTAGGTACCTACTGAATGTACTCGAAGTTATGCGCTATTATTATTACGTCTAGACGATTCTGGAATGTTCGATCAGCTGGCCTATATATAGCGCCGTGACGCCGACGCCGAGTCAGTCTGCATTCGACTACCGAGACGAAAACAGCGACAATTAAGAAGCGATCTTTGAGAATACCTACTGCGACAACTGTAACGAGAACATTGAGTACTACGTGAAGAAACATCTGTAGTGTTATTGTGTGTTTACAACACGGACTTCGTGGACGTAAGTGAAGACTTCGGTGCAACGTCAGCAACATTCTACTTGTCATTGCCTACAATCGACTGTACCTTCGTTGCCAATAAACTTCGTAACCCTTAACCGGTATTTTAGTACCCCTAGCCCGTAACAATATCTAATAAAAAAATATATCTAAATCTGTTATGATATGATATAAATATCTGTTATTAGGTCTTCTAGTACAGAAACTGGCTATTTATTTAAATTTTGTCTAATGGACTATGTAGTACTATGAGAAATAAAATAATGTATTTTAATAAGCTAAACAAACATTGTAACATTATCGATATCGGTATAAACAATTATATTTCTGTTGCCCTACTCTAGTGCAATACGTGACCTTGAGTCGGCCAATCAGAGTGCAGCGGCCGGCGCAGCGTTTTTGCGTAATTTGTTTTCGAACAAAACTAGTGGCATTACCACTCTATTGGATATGTGCTCGATGGTCGAAGGCATTCGACCGGGTATGGCACGCTGGCCTTTTGAGTATGCTTCCAGCGGACGGCATTTCCGCTGGCCTGACTAGCTGGGTAAAAGACTTCCTGACTGAACGGTCCCTCCGAGATGTTGTCGACGGATGCTCATCTGAGCCCATGTCGACTAATGCCGGTGTTCCTCAGGGGTCTGATCTCTCTGCAACTCTGCTCCTGCTGCATATTAACGATCTGCTGATGCCCGGTATCTGTGGGTATGCAGATGACAGCACAGTTGTGGAGAGAAACCTGCCGGATGCTCAGGAATGTTATGCTAGTAGGGAATCAATCCGGTTCGAAAGAGAGGTAAAAATACTCGACACGTGTTTCGGGTTTCGCATATACAAAACTAGCTGCCGCCAGCAACTTCGTTCGCCTGGTTCAGTTATGCTCCGCTGCTATTGATCGCAGCATGATGATATATAGCCTAAAGCCTTCCTGGAGTAATGGGCTATCCAACGCAAAAATAATTTTTCAAATACGACCAGTAGTTCCTGAGATTAGCGCGTTCAAACAAACACACTCTTTAGCTTTATATATTAGTATAATACGTATAACGTAGTATGTGTTTTTTAAAAATGATATAAGATTTTTAGTGCATCCTGTAAAATTTTGACGTATTGGATTATTAGGAGGTGTTGACGGTAACCGTGGAATACGATGCTAAAGTAGAATTAGATAACCCTAATGTAGTTATGATGTACTAACTTCGTAGAGCGAACTGACCTCGGCGTCGCTGGTGACGTCGAAGGCTTGCTGCGCGTGCGCCTGCTGCAGCTTCTCCCACGACCCGTCCAGCTGCCGACAGTACACGTCCTTCTCTACTTTACTAAGTCTATTCACACTCATCTTTCAAATTCATCTTATTTCAACTTAAACAATTACCAACTTTAATTTAATAGCAGTTAAGTTGATTTCATAGTGACAGAGTGATATTGAAAAAGTTAGAAGATTATTAGAAGTTGTAGGAGTAATCGAACCTTATCGTGTACGAATTAAAGCCATTTTTCCATAAACTTATAATAGGCTATTTGACAGATTTATAATTTCTATCTTGAATTACTTGGTTGCGGGTAAGAAGTTCACCGAAAGTATTTTTTTTTTATTTTAAATACGTATTTCGTAAGAAACATGTAAATAAAATTCAAAATTCAAATAAGAAGCCGCAGAAACGCTTTAATCAGCAATATGGCGTCGCGCCTTATAAGTGACATCACAAGCATATAAACGATTTTCGGTTCCGGAGCGGTGTTTGTATTTATCTGTTATTTGTTGTTGTTTATTTAATTAAATGGTTTACAAGTGGTGTGCTGTAAAGGGTTGTACAAATACATCGATAAAACACCGGAGAACACATAGAACAACAACAAGTGCTGATGCGCGTATTAAATCATCGTGACATTAGCTAATCCGGATCGTTTCAATATGTGGCGCGAGATACAAGAAGTCAAATATATTTTTGTGTTTTTGTTATTATTTTTATTAAAACTCATGTAAATGACATATATAACCCTCATTTTATGCATTTAAAGCAAATATTCACAAAAAAATCATACTGTCAAATAGCCTATTACTTACATCTTTGGCAAATAAATCGCGAAAGATTTACTTTTACTCCTCTTTTCTATACTTCAAATGAATAAGAATTATAATGCTGTTTGCGACCAGTCCACGTTGATTATAGACATCATTTAAAATATCAAGACTAGAGAAAAAAAAGTCTAACTATCGTAACATTGACTTTTTGAAAAATATATTAAGTTCTACACAATAAAGCTCGGTCTATGCTATAACTTCAAAACAATGTTTTCAATAGTGCTAGTCACAATGAAACTTTAAATAAGATTAAATCAAAGTTAATAATTGTTTAACTTGACATAACGTCAATTAAAAAAATGGTTTGAATATACATAGTTGATGACATGTTTGAAATGCAAGTGTGGTTAATTCTCTTCTAACCAGAACTAGGATAAGTTTTACACTGGTTTAAACAATAAACTTATG
Organism: Sesamia inferens; assembly: GCA_037179545.1. Classification (NCBI taxonomy): domain Eukaryota; kingdom Metazoa; phylum Arthropoda; class Insecta; order Lepidoptera; family Noctuidae; genus Sesamia; species Sesamia inferens. The sequence goes on along the minus strand of CM073937.1, from coordinate 29,947,218 downwards.
GCACGGCCCCCTCAGTATCCAAAATCTTCGACCCCTTTTTCCCCCATTGCTTCTAATTTGGAATTTCAGTCTGCCATTTTGATTAAACGGTAAAACAGAATCCCAACAATCAAACACTGAAACTGTCGTATTTGATTCACTTGGAAACTCCCATCTTTTTAAAGAAGTGACTCTATCAATTTAGCTTTGCGACACCTTAGAGGGTGACCGACATAATAAAAATCACTGTGCTTGATTACATTGAAAGTAGCTATCAAGCTCTATTCTTTAACATGACATATAGCTGTAAAGTTGGTCTAGCAAATAAAATATCAGAATTTCGAGTGCTACAAAGATATTTTAGCTTGAAAAGCACAATGAAATTGTTGGTAAGCATTTGTGAAGTTTTGCAATAGAACTCGTGTTTACTATGTTATTGTTTTGTTAACACAATTTCCGTTAATATGAAACGGTACAACAAACGGTGTGGTGGTATACCTTTGGTTGGAACAGTCCGGGAGGAGGCTGCGGCTGGGTGGCTGGTGATAAGGAGCGAGTGAGAGCGTCCGTCTGTTGAATGTTGAACGCTATTTCTTGCTCCAACATCTGACGTTTTAGCTGCAAAGACACATTTAAAGGTTATTATAATTCTAACTCAAACCATCTATTTCAATTAAACCATTTACAGGCACTGAGTTGTTAAAATTAAATTGTCTGTCAGTTAGACAGAAACTTGAAGCTAGTTGTGCCAATTCGAAAACGTAGATATCAATGAAGAACCGGCAAGACACTCCAAGGACATTTTAAATCAATATTTTTTTAGGCCCAAGTGTTAAGTTCTTTTTGTAATCAGAATAAGAGGCATGTTTAAAATTACATTTAAAATTAATCGGCGCTATGTTTTGTCGTGAAGGAAAATAAAATAACACATGAAAGAAATCATTGTGTCACAGTAATCATTATGTATGTTTAGTTTTAATTTTCGCAGCTGAACTAGCTACATATTACCTGTTCAGTCTCCATGCGCCACTTGGCGAGCTCCTTGAGTATCTCCTGCTTCTCCGCCAGCAGCTCATCGGCGTACTTGCGCGTCTTCTCCAACTCTTGCGTTAAAGCGTTCTTTTCGTCTAACGCATGCATGCGTTCTTTGAGGTGCACTTGCAACCTGGAAACGAAACGAGAACATTGTATTACATTCAAGAATGGATCAAAACTAAATAACTTACACACACTCACTAGAACAAATATTCGAAGAATATATAAAAATGTTTCTTTAGTAACTTTCAGAATACGTTTTTAATGAAATTGTTACCCCTTGCTGTCTTACGAAATCACGTGTATGTCTCAATCACGCTGTCGCGGTCTTCTTGTGGATATTTATTTATTTATTCTTTCGCACATGAATTCTACACAGACGGACTACGGGTACGCCCATACCTAAGGAGGCATGGGCGTACCCAGCTTCTGGCCTTTGGGGAGTAAGCCAGGGCTTGGAGGCTGCAAGTCGGATTTTTAGAGTGAGTAATCTTTGTGCGCTATAGTCGCACGTTGGTTTTTGATAATTACACCGTACATTTTGTCAGTGTCTACTGCGTGTTTTCTTTAAAAGTTAGACATAAGTCCTTGTTTATACTTTTTTTAGTAACTAGGGGATTTCATAAATGTTTTGCGAGATTTCCAGGCGGGGGCAGCTGCCCCCCCTCCCCCTGCCCCTACCTGGGTACGCCCATAGCCTTAGGCATTCTCTACCAGTCAACCACGGGTGGTGAAGAGATTAGCTGACAGGTGCTTTAGTTAAAGTAAAAAAAGCTCTTAACAATATTTAAATAAATACTTACTTAAATAAGTTATATACACATACATACTATAATAAAATAAACACTTCTAATATATACATGCAAAACTAAAATTTGGGAGAAAGGTGTTGCTATGACTCTACCCTAACTGTTACTAAAATAACTCTGCAATTTCCGCTTAAACGCAAACCGACTGGCGGCCATCATGATATTAAAAGGAAGCGCATTCCACAGAAGAATGGATTGAATATGAAATGAAGAGTGAACGAAGTCAGACGTATGTGAAAGACAGAGTAAGAGAAGATTGTTAGAAGATCGCAAATATTATAATGTACCTGTCGTTGGACTCCGAGAGCAGCTTGTCGACGGTGGCGGAGAGGCGCGTGTTATGTTCTTCGTTCATCCGCAGCCGCTGGTTGAGGCGCATGAGCTCGGCGTTCTTCTCCTCGACGCTGGCCTCCAGGCGCTGGATGCGGTCCTCGGCAGAGCCGTGGCGCTCCTGTGCCTGCGGACAAACAACCTGCATTATATAAAAACTATGTTATAATTTGCTCAATCTTATTTTACATCATTACATAGGTATACATAAAGGTTGAATTTTCCACCGTCAGAAAATCAATTCCCATATTTCTAAATGTTCAAAATCGTAATCTTATCTCAAGGATGTCAATTGATTTCAAGAAATATTCAAAAATGTTGCATAAATTAATATTTTCGACATCCCAAGACAGATTAGAATGCGAACTTTCTTAAAATAAGAAATTTTCTATCTGTATATTCGTTCTTTCATTATCCTCTAAGATTTGACACCAAACTCTCGGTTCCACATGTTTCTTAAATTAAAATCATAACAATCGTATCACTGTACGTACGTAGATCAATACCTAAACGTTTCACGTCATGTTATTTTTAAAATATCACGATAACTTTCTTTGATAATTCTGCGCGCCCAGTATCGGCACCACCACCAGGCGGGTTTCTTTCTCATACTTATTAACATGTAGCGATATAATGAAAATACGTTTCCAATATCTTTAGCTGCCATGCCCGTGGTACTTATATACCCTTTATGTTATACGTTGTATATACAATTAAATCAAGAAACAGTTATATTAATTAAGACATTAAGTTAGTCAACAAACATAAAAGCTACTGCAAATAAATTATTAGTTTTTTAGGATAATACCCACTTTACAGAGAGAAATATCAAAGAACTAAAATGGGAATGGATAATGAGAAGCACGAAGCACGACTGTTTTGTTATCACTATAACTAGAAGCAATAATTACATTCTGCGAGTTTCAGGTTCAGTAGAACTCTAAATACATACGTCGCCTTGCATAAAATTGGCTAAAATAATCTCTGAATCTTCTCAGACACCATGTCAATAATATTATTTATTTTACTTCATGAGATTGGAATTCAATTAGCATCCTGCATCCTGGACGAAAATGACTGGCACGCGATTACAATATCGTTTACCTAAATGATGAAGTTTATACGAGACTTCATTGATCGTGACTGTGCTACAATCAGAGAGTCGAGGGAGTATGGCTTACTTGCGCGACGGTCGCTTTCAGACAGAATGCAGTCTGAAGGTAGACTTAACTAAGGTATTCAATGTAAAATATTGTGTTTAAGTGTCAATAATTATATCCTCCACAACTAAATTACCGAGCCTCGTTTGGCATCATACGTGTAAAATTTTAAAAGCCATTCAGTTGCCTCTCAACCCACCTGGCTAAGCGCTTCCATCCTGGCTTTAAGCTGTTCCTCCATCTCTGGCAGCGAGGACATTTGCGCCAACTTCTGCGTGGATAGCTCGAGCTTCTCCTCAATGGCGGCGATCTTCTCCTCTTGCAGCTGCAATGCGAATGACGTGGCATGGTCTATGAGAGTGCTGACTACAGGAAGCGGGGCTAGGTTAATTTTGATAGTTACAAGGTTCTGCTGGAAATACTGGGTTAATAGATTTCGTCGATCGAGGACTTCTATGTTTTGACTCGTTGTTATGACTGTTCATTTCCACCCATCATTTACCAAGTGATATGCATAACTACTGAAAACCACCAGTCTTAGGAAAGGTAAAAGATACTATATATTAAACTACAAGGAAATGTTAATTACATATATTTGCCTTATACAAAATATTTCCATCCATGTTTCAGGTTTTATCCTTTTGAACGCCCATCTATATAATACGCGATGTGTCCTCCTGCGCCACGCTACAAATGTATAACGTATCTATAGTAAAACGTAGGGGTGGAATTAATGTCCTACCGACAAATAATATTATAAGTTGACATTAATGTTTATTCCCCAATTTACGAAGCTAAATAAAAACTAATACCGTAATTTCATATTATGTTTTATTTCATAAAAAAATCAATATGAATACCTGGATATATTTTCCATAATAAAAGAAAAGAATTGTAAATTTATTAGACGTGTGTTCTAAAAGGCACATCTCTATTTGTCTCCAAATGTAATCCTTCTACTTCATATTAAGTCGTTGGCGCTCGAGGCACGACAAAATCCTTTCTGATATAAGGATGTCTAGATGTATATGGTATTTTTTATTTTTATTTTCACTGTGGTGGCTAAATACTTGTGAATACAAAGTGCAATCCCCCGCCTCGCCTTAAAAACCTCATCCAGTTGTTGAAAAAAGTTCGGCTCGAATGTGTTCGATATCTGACAGTTTATGTGTATCGGCTCGAATGTGTTCGATATCTGACAGTTTATGTGTAAAGTTCGATATGCTCACCTTGAGCTGCGCCTGCTTGTGGTTGAGCTCCTGTTCCAGCTTCTCGTTGAGGTCGTGCAGTGACGTGGACTCGCGCTGCGCATTCAGGTACCGTTTCTCCAACGTCGTTATACGCTCCTCCTGAACAGAGTACAGCACGTTGATAAATGTGGAGATAGTTGAATTAAAATTTTCTTTTTCTTTCAAAAATATAGAAGACAATAGTATTAACAAATAAAAAAAGTATGTCCGGAACCGTGGCTAAGAACAATTGCTGGTGGCAAAGTAATGAAACTAAATCTGATAACAAGCTTCTCTTTTGGAACTGGTGCTTCAGACATCTTTATTCAAATTCTCGTGTTAAGGACAAGGAGTCAAAAAAATAGGTTATGCAAAACTATTCTTCGTCTCTCACCGACTTTTATATCACCTTATTTATGTATACAATTACACCATTCAAGTTCCAAGTTAAAATAAAAATGAGATGTTCACCTGATCTTCCTTCTGCGCCACGTTCTCCCTCAAGTCCCTCTGCAGCTTGACGCACTCTTCCTGCTTCTTGGCGAGTTCTTTTTCTCCTTTGCTCAGGCGATCCTCAAGTTCCGACACTTTGTTGTTCAGCTCGGCCACGCGACGCTGCCACGAGCTTAGTTCTGCTGACTGTATGAGAAAGAGCCTTTTAGTTGATATGGTAATATGACTGAGGGTCTAAGAATTTTGAATGGCATTTAAATGGATTATTTTGAATTATGCGAACAACTGATTCTGTATTTTACTTTGCAATAAACGATTATTAATTTGATGGTGATTTTTGGGATAAGATCATTTACAGTTTCTATAAATATTCTGAACCATACTCACCTTTCCATTACATTCTAACACTACCTTTATACTTTGGCTAGCACGGTTACATCCATCACTCCCTAACTAACTACATTGATATAGGTGTTGAATACAATTGAAGCGATGGACGTAACTTATCCCAGTTAGACCAAACGCAGACCGAAAGGAACACAGATAAGATTAACCGATGAGATTAAAAAAGAAACTTTATTTAGATTTGAGTTTAGAGTGCATAACAGAGCCATCCAGGGAGCTGTTTTAAGTCTGCGTTTATGTTTGTAAGACTTTGAACTATATGCCCATAACAATAAAGTATATTATTCAATGTCATTCGATATTCTTCAGTCTCGCAACTTCAGTCTGTGCGTAGTCACAGGTAGCCAATGTATAAAGGGGGGTACAAATACAGATTACCATGGAGTATCCCAACTACGGAGGTGGTCTCACAGGTGAAGGTTAGTGTTAGTGTAAATGAATGTGATCCTATTCTCCTATGGTAGTCTTACGTGATGTCAGTGCGCGCCGTTGGTTAGATTATGAGTTGCATGCTAATACCATTCACGACTGGGCGTCATGTGTGAACCATATTTCCTTGCAATAAGGTGTACCTTGGAATGACTAAGATGCAACATCTCTATAAGCTAGGGTAGTTTAAGGTAGACTTGAGCATTATATCCCAGGAGTTTACTCATTAAGAAATGGTGATAGATTGCTTAAGTCGACCCTTGAAATGTAAACCTTTTGTCAAAACTGTTTTGGTGTCAAATTATTTATACATCTAATTATTCTATGGGTTTTACAAAGCGGATTTATTTCTACGATAGGATAGTAGCAAGCATTTGGTAGTACATGCTTTTTCATTCTTGCATATCAGAGCCAAAAAATATGTTCGTTCCCTTAGAAACAAAAAAATCTAATAACCATGAATACTGCCATGCAGAACCTAGTACAGCCGAATGATTTACTCCACTTCTAATCTTCAAACATAAAGGTTTATTTTTAAATGTTATGAATTCAGATCCTACTGCCTTTAGACTGTGCACACGCAACAAAATGTGCCCAGTTTTGACAAACGGTCAGATTAATATAATGACTATAAATATCAGCAAATAAAACTAATCTAAATATACTTTGTAGGTTATTGTTATATTTCACAAGTTCGAGTCGTCTGGCCAATGCATCGTGATATCGATATAAAATCGATGGACAGCAATGAAGATGGAAAAAAATACTATGTAAGATAATATGAAAGTGGTTTGTAGTTACCAGTCGAGGCATATTAGGTCTCACGATAGTCCTAGACGATAATGCTTATCAGGCTACATTTAGATAGCTATACGCTAGAGGTCAACCCAAGATTTGGCATGTGATTGGGATGGTTATATCTTGGAAATATTGTACGTTATTTAATGCAGATCTGGGCTTAATACAGTATACCCAGTAAATTAAACCGTTTATTGACAGATAGAACTAGTGATTGCAGCAATATGCAATATATTGATTGATACACGAAGTATTACAGTGTCTGTAAGAAGCCATGCATAATATAATTCAATAAGATAAGGAAGTTTAATATTTGTTTTATTACTCATTTAAAAGTTTTACATAATCTGAAATTGTGACGTTCTACGACAGCTGTCAAAAAACGGTTAACCTAACGGACAGGGTATAGTTAAGTAGAACTGCAGGCATCTCAAATATTTAAAAAGTAAATATATAACATGATTCAGCGGATATTCTGTGGGATATGAAACTTATACTTTAGAGAAATTTTCACGATGCAGTGGCCAAAAGCCTTTATGCTTGTGCTACATAATCCAGCAGGTATTAGTACTAAATACATTTGGTTAGCAATATACAGTAGTACATGTTCATATTAGTGCGTATTAGTACGATGTATGCGTTATAGATGGCGACACGATCGTGCAATGGCGACCAGACCGCTGTGTTAGGGGCCTGTTAGTTTGATTGGGCGGTGTTGCAGATCTGGTTCCAATGGTGAACATGGACTTCTAATAGGCGTAACTTTTGATACAACAGAAAACTTTTTAAGTATCGAATAAAATACTCACTAGCGCTTACAATTTTAACAAAGACACTCTCTCTCTATTTACTCATTATATGAGTGTGAGTCGTTCTAGATTTTATCGGTTCCCGATGGTTAAATTACTATAGACTTATTTATTTATTTAATTACCTACCTTGATAGTTACTAATATTATAAATCGGAAAGTGAGTTTGTTTGTTTGTTCCGCTTTCACGCCGTAACTACTGAACCGATTGCTTTGAAACTTTGCAGACGTAAAGTTAGAAGTCCGGATTAAATAATAAGCTTTTTATCCAGGAAAAATTTCAGAGGGAAAACGAAAACGATATAACCGAATTTTTTAATTGCTCTGTAACCGAACTTTATTTGTAGTAGACGCACATTGCTATAAAAATACCGTTTAGAATAAACAAAAACTCATATTATTTTCGTTGTAAGGCTGGACATAATGGCTCCTTTTATACCCAAAGGAATGACAAGGGTAGGCAGGGTTAATGAGAATTACATAGATATGTGTCTCGCCTCTTTTTAAGGTCACGACCAATTTTATGAAGAGTTATGTACATGTATATGCGATACAATACATTACATTGAAAATTTTACCCCGTAAACAACACGAACCCTAGAGGAAATGTTACGTATGTAAGATCTATTCAAATTTACTTTTCCAATTTATGTCATTTCAAGTTAAACTAATTTCAACTTTATTACAGTGGTAATTAAGTCGATTTCAGAGTAATAAGCATTATTTCATTGATAAAGTTGTTTCGTTATCTGATCTTTCTGTAGGAAATAAAGTATTTTTTTCAATAATTCATATTTGTTTTCGCCAATTATTGTCTAATTAGTAGAAATATATACGTTAATTACGTACTGACTGTAATACATAATCCATTGCCTTATTTTTTTGAAATATGTATTTATATTTGAACTTTATCATTCTACACATGTATTAGGCTTATCACACCTTTATACTCTCATGTACTCTCATGTGTGTCTTTATACGCTCTAAGAGTAGGCTCTTAGAGCGTCCATCTAGCACCCCCTGGAGCCGGACCCTCAACACCGCCTAATCCTCAGTACAGCATGATGCTTCAGCATGTATCTAACCTGCTTGGCGATCGTATTTTGGAGCTCACTGATTTTCCTTGACGTCTCCGATTCGCCGTTTACATTATTTGGATCCTGGGTCGTCCATCAAAAAACAAATTTTCAATGTAAAAACTAAACGCTATTCGCTTTAGTTTGTTTAAAGCGTTTTTTTTTGCTAGAAATGTTTTACTTAATTCATAATTTTTTGATAAGCTATTCATCATCATTATCTCAACGTTTAATCTATTTAAAAGTAAAATGACGTTCACTGAATGACCAATAGATCTGAAGACCTATTAAAGTAGCTAAGTCCGTCAAGTGGCTATAAAATTATGAATCAAGTACAACAGAATAATCAAAAAAATTAATACACACAACACACACGTGTCTTTTCTGACATAATTATAATGAATTATTATATTATCTTCCCTCAATGTAATGGAAAACCTTGGGGGTGGCCTTTGTCCAGCAGTGGACATCTATAGACTGAAGTAGAAGATATTATCTTCGATGTCTACAATTAAAACTTTTTAAAAAAAAAAGTCAGAAAAGGTACGTAAATAATTGAGCACAATCACCAATCACTAAGGCTGCGGACACATCAATGGCGCACAAAACGATCTAAATATCGGGAAGTTGTTAAAAGTATTTTTAAATTCATAAAACGTCGAGCTTTCGAGAGAGTTCTAATTGAAGCAGTGACAAGAGTTAGACACGATAAAAAGGTTCTTTTATGGAAGATTTCTTTTTGTTCTTTGAAAGTTTATCATTTAAATGTGAAATAATATCTCTGGATCCTGAAGATGGTCAAAAATGTTACAAATTATAAAGAATTCAATTTTGCCTTTGTTACATTCGCAGCCTAAGCATCTAAAGGGATTAAGTAGTAACACATATTTTTTCAAGTATGTTTCTTTATATATTTTCTGTTAGTGTCATGTACTGTGTGTATGTAGACTCTTATAATTTAGTAATACTGGTGCTGGTTGTCTCCCGTGAGTTTGTTTAGGATTGTCCATATATTACAAGAAAAGTCATAATACAAAAATATAACAAATTATTATTAGTTATACAAAATAGTTTGTAAATATATACAGAGTTGTGATGAAAATACGGTAATAAATTAAACATCGTGTACCTCAACACATTCTCAGTCTACCCATAAAAAATCATATAAATATATCCATTAGTTTAGTCACAGGAAATTATTTTTCATTTTTCACATTTTCTACATGATGTACATGTTGATAAGGAAGCACTTACAGGTTAATGACTGCGGTACCAAACTTTAATAATAATGGCGCGAAAAAAGCAAGACGATACAGGATTGCGCTGTCGCCGATCGGAGGTCAGTGAACCAATATTTTTAAAGGATGTTCTATTCCGTTTGGAATTTTATGCAATTTAGTTTGTTTGAAATTTACATTTTTCCTATTTTTGATGCTAGGTTTTTTTCTATGAAACAAGCATTGTTAGTGTTTTCATTTATTGTAGTATTGTCAGCATCACTTTCTATATTTATTGCAGTAAAAAAATGCAAGGCAGTTGTCCTTGCTTGCTTGGCTTAAAAAATTAAAAATACATTACATTACAAAATTACCTTGCTATTAAAATATCAACCTGTCTAAGAGGTCGAATAATCTTTCAGTGACTGACATACATTAAATAACCATTAAATCTCTTAACACAATCATTTCGTTTTTATAATTATTATACTTTTAAAACTATTCAAATATATATTTCATGTAATTTATAGACAACCCATCAACATTGAAAGTACAACATTTGTATTTAACCCCTGCCATTCCCCTCTCCAGTCACGTGTAGTATGCACCTACCTTAGGAGTTTGTTGTTCCCCGTTCTGTTCGGGTGAGCCGGTCGGGACGGTGCCGTTCTCCTTCGGTTTGTCGTCCTGCGATGACTTGTACTGCTGTAACTGATACACAAATTACATGTTAGGACATTCTCTCAATAAATTATCCTGAAATTGACATCTCTAAATGCCTTCGGAGTTTCGGAGAAGGAAAATGTAATTAGGGAACATGTACTTTATAAATAATATAAGTTTGAAATCGGCAATCAATCTTAAGCAACCGTGGCGATCAATATAAACGTGTAGCGATAAAAATTGTATAGCTATAGCTTACATATATTCAATAATTTACAAAAAAACAAGAACCAATACCGTAGTTACACAAAAAGCGTCACGTGTGAGTTCACAAGTTGATATTACAAGAACAAAAATATATTTCACGCAAATGGTCCACTGGAAGTACTAAGTGTGAAAACCAAACCTGTAACTAGAATATAAAGAGTGTCTCTGGCATCGACGCACAAACAAGTACCATGGATGCAGTACATGATTCTGAACCCCCCACAGGTGGAATTTTACGTCGGTTTTTTTCCAGATTAAAAAAAATAATATGCAGTTTTTTTCACTTTAAACCGTTCATAATTGCTACACTTTTATAATCCAATAAGATTTTAAAGTAAAAATAATTAATTCGCTATTTACACAAAAAAGCGCATGTGAACAAAACTCGAAAAACTATCCTATCAGCTGATTTAATAGAGTTCACATCAGGGGTCAACGTCATACCCACAAACACGCGCGGCGGCACGCTTGCAACGATCAAAGGCCGAGCCGACCCATTTCTGTTACCGCTACTGTTAGCGTTACTGTTATTTCTGTAACCGCTCATTAACGATATAAATGAATATCATAATTTTATTAGTGGCATGCGGTGTAGCCTTCTCGCGAAGTTTGTGTTACGATGTCAAATACACCCTGTAGAATATATATTCTTGGAAATAAACCTAAATGGGCACCTGCTTTAATGATATACCTAATGGCACATAACATGCTACACCTCGTCTATGTTCAAACAGGCGGAAGTCATCGTTAAGCTTACGGACTTGGTCCGTGAATAAATCATAACCGCTGTCCCAGGCCACAGGTTTGGTTAAAATTAAACTTTATGCTTGGAAAAACATGAACTATTCATGAACTAACTCTTAGCGATAAGACCGTCCATTGTGTCACCCTTTGTAAAATCTTTATATTTATGTTCTGTAATCTATATGGTGTACATAATAAAGAGTATTCTATTCTATTTAGTAACTGCAAAATAAGTAAAATGTCATAATGAGGTGTTGCTACCAATCTCTATCTCATATAGCCAGTAAATAGAGATACAGCGAAGAGCTGATCATACCGATCCAAAATAATGTGATTCCACGTATTGGCAGGACAGTTCATTAGCAGAACTTAATCCGACTCCGACTCTGTTTTACATAATGTGCAATCAGAGATATTGCGAGCTGTTTTGGAAGCTTAGTTTTATCTTTGTTTTAAGCGTCTGGCTCTTTTATCACGTTTATTTACACACGTACTGTTTTGTTTGTAATTAATTATATATATTCAAACATTGACATGAGTATTATAAGGTATAAGCTTTTAATTAGCTATTATAATATATGCATTCTTATTATGTAGATATACAATTTCAGCCAGAATAGAAGGAGAGGGTTTCAATTCAATCGAGCATACATAAGCTTTATTTCGAAATAAACTCGGAGTTGGTCATTTGGGTAATAAAACATTATAAATCTCCCTAAACTGCTACAGCCATGATGATACTGTAAAAGAAAACTACACTTACTTCTTCTTTAGTGAGCGCTAGTTCTTCTTCCAGCGCCGTGTTCCTCTCTAACGCAACACGTAATCTTTCCCGCACCTGAAACACGTCCCAACAGACACACATTATATTACATATTCTATGAAAAATAAAATGTAACGTACATTCACTAACTAGATAACGAGACGCATATATATGTACTTTAGAAATGCCTATAAAAGAAATCTAACTATGTGAGAAAAATAGTTTTCTTTTGCTAGGTACCGACACAGACATGTTACTATATAAAAACCCTGTATTTGTAGTATTACATTGTTTGGAAACACATCGCCGAGAGAAAAACGTTTTTTTTTATTGCTAGAGAAATAGAGCATAAATAATGGCTATAAATTTTAGCCACACGTAGCTAAAACTTATAGTGAGTGTTCCCCTTTTTTCTTTTACGCAATTTGTGTTTAAGACGAAACTATTGAAGTTCCGATTTTGGTCCGAGTCGAAGTATTTACTAGTGCGATGTTTGATGATATAACAAGTCTTACAGATATTATATAGAAACTCAAAAACCTACCTTTGTACATTATTGATAACCATATACTGCATGAAATAATACATTAGCTATACAATTAATAGACAGTCTTTAGAAAGGAATATTATCGGCCACAAGAAATTATGTCAGCAATAAATTCGTCAATGACATTATTATAGTAGCATATTTCGACGGGTCCCAAGAACAAAGTCCTATCTACAAAATTGTCTAGTTGCAGTGCGAAGCAATAAAGTTACGTGAGTCTATTAAGTTGCAAAAAAATAAATACAATTTATAGAAAATTATGGTGAAAGAAAATACCCTTTACCATAATTTGCTATTAATTTTCTTTTTTTTTGTATTTTAAGAGATTCGCGTAACATTATTGCTTCGCATTGCAACAAGACAATATTGAAGATAGGACTTTGTTCTTGGGACCAGTAGATTTTATGTATTGAAACATGATTTGGTGCCCCTAAATTGAATACAGTATAAATATTTATGTCTTTTGGTGGTTCATTAAAATTTTTGGTGTTTAGTTTTTAATTTTTTTGTTTTTAATTTTCCCCATACTATTATTCGTGTATCATAAGGAGTATTTACAAACATTTAAATTCACATACAAAGCAGCGAGTCCCGGGACAATTACCTGTAGGCCATAAAAATAATAAAAATTCCGTGAGGGAATCAATCCGCGACACATAATGCAGCATTCATATTATTAGCAAAAAATGGCATATTATCAATTTATTAGGAATTTTCCCTTATACATATTTCGGGCAATAAATCGTCGCATGTGTAACTTATCAAAGATAAACGAAGGTGCCTTAAATTATCTTGGCCACTCATTTTGAACAATCTAATAGCAACTTGTTTCTAACTTCAAACAAATATTGATCCGTCTTGGTTACATGAATATGAGTGATCTTACCTTTTCGTCTAACGCCTTGTGATGTTCGAAGAGGCTCTTCAATGCCTTCAGAACCTCGACTTCTGAGGACACTCCTGATTGCGCGGCCGCCTGTCGCTTCACTACTGTCATGCGCAGCGAGCGCTCGTGTCTTGAGACTAGGCATTCTAGGTGCTCTAGCAATAACTGTAAAATAAAAACAATATATGTATAACTGTTCAACATCATCAGAATCTGTCATATCTTAGCATCTTTCAAATACAAAGTCATATATTCTAATTAGGTTGAGAATCAGCACTTTTTTAACGTCCATATTACATAAGACAGTCCCCTCAAAACGCCTACCCTTCCCACTTCCTAGTGCTTTTACTGGAAGAAGTAGCGGAACAAACTCCCCAGCAGCACAGCGGTCTATATACTTAAAAAAAAACACATGACATAATAATAGTAATAAACAAAAACTTTTTTTATATATATTTTTAAATGTTTTTTATATATTTTTATGTAGAAATATTTAAAAAATGTAATGTAAATATGGTTAAATAAAGGAAAGAATAACAAACATATTAATGCTATGGCCAATAATATTTCGTTGACATCTACATTTCACTATGAGCACAGTAACGGCACTTTGAAGGTTTCTGATGACATCAGATGGACAATGGACCACTAATCTCTTACTTTACTTGTACTTCTCGATTTTCGCAAAGCCTTTCACTTAATAGAATTCGACATACTTCCAGGAATCCTTAAATTTCTCTCCTATATGAAATTTAACTCCTATCTAAAGAGCCGCTCACAGCGGGTTCGCCTTGACGAGTCGTCTTCTGATTGGTACTTTCTCACAGTAGGTGAACCTCAGGGTATCGTTCTCTCTCCTCTTCTCTTTTCTATTTTTATTAATTATGTCACCAGATTCATCTCTTCTAACTCAGTCATAAGGGACGATGCAGAAGCTGCTGTTTCTGCTATGAACAATGACCTGAATTTGATTAACAAGTGGTTGGCGCTTTTTGGACTGCAGAACTTTAAGAAATCCCAGACTATAATAATAATATACGCAGAATCGCATGTTCCAGAGCGACGAGAGGTGGGTGGTATACAGAGCTTGGGAACGATCTGAACAAAACGAGGCTGACGTGTGCCGCCCGGATGATGCCGCCACAAGTGCATTCTGGCGCGGCATGTGGTCGGTATCCGTTTGTCACACTGAGGGTGACTGGATACAGGATGTCGAACAAGTGTGTGAAATCATACCAAAAAAGGTTAGCATTTTGATAACACCATCAGACGTAGCCACAGCAGTCCGTTCGTTATTGAATTGGGAAATCACCGAGACCGGACGGGCATCACAATTCCAGTCATCCATAGAGTTTGGTTCGCTACCCCAGTTCTTAACAACTGGAATTACCCACCTGCTCCATAAATCAGGTAGAACCACGGAACCCAAAAATTATAGGCCGATCACTTGTCTACCAACGGTCTATAAAGTTCTTACATCCATTTTGAAAGCTAAAATAAACAAACATCTTGACAGCAACTCCACCATGTCTATCTCTCAAAATGGACTAGGAGCGGGTTCCGTGGTACTAAGGAGCTTCTTCTCATAGACATGGCCATCGGCCAACAGGTTCGTCGATCCCGCAAGGATCTCTCAACCTGCTGGATAGATTATAAGAAGGCCTTCGATTCGGTGCCACATACATGGCTTATGAGGGTGCTGGAGTTGTACAAGATAAATGCAGCTCTACCCACTTTCCTTGGGTCGTGTATGGGGCAATGGAAGACAGTCCTTCGCTATCCAGGAAGTCGACAGATCTAGGGGAATGATGAACCTGTATGGATTAAGCGGGGAATATTCCAGGGCGATAGTCTAGAGTCCACTTTGGTTCTGCTTAACTCTGAATCCTCTAAGCACACTGCTGGAGAATTCAGGTCTGGGTTATCGATTAAGGAGAGGTGGTCAGGTCATATCTCACCTCCTCTACATGGATGATTTGAAACTCTTTGCCCCCAATGAATTGCATCTGATGAAGCTACTGAATGTAACCGAAACTTTTAGTAGTGGCATCAGAATGGAATTTGGTGCAGACAAATGTGCAGTCATGCATGTTAAGCAGGGGGGGGGGGGGGGGGGGGGATTATGGAATCCAAGTGAATTACACTCCCGGATTCCATATACCTTAGATCCCTCTCCTCATTCGAAGCTATGAAATTTTTTACAAACCGTAGTGGGTATGCACCGTGATGTGGTCACAGTAGACAAGAGGCTCACCTCGCTATCCATGGCGAAAGAGAACTGGCACAAGCCTATAATACTTACCACTGATGACCGCAAGAATGTATGGCAAAGCAACGAACATCACGGGCGATTTTATCGGGCTCTTCATGAGCCCTGTGTAGACTTCTTAGCTTCCGTATCCTGGCTACGATTCAGTAACCTTTTCGGGGAAACTAAAGGTTTCGTCTGTGCAATTATGGACGAAGTTATCTTGACGAATAACTACCGGAGATATATTATGAAGAACGGGACGATTGACGTGTGTCGGGCATGTCACCATCTGGGTGAGTCCATATATTATCTCTGGTTGCTCTCGTCTGGCTAACAGCGAGTATTTGCACAGGTATAACCAAGTAGCTAGGATTAACCACCAAGTTGCTGGTGGATATGTATGTGGTGGGAGGTGCTTTGAAATATAAACTTGTGGATTCTGAGGTACCGTATTATAAGTATGTGCCCGACCCAGTTCTTGAAAATGACCATGTCACGTTGTACTGGGATCGGTCTATCATTACTGAGAGGCCTATTGTTGCAAATAAGCCTGATATAGTAGTAATAGATCGATTAGCGCGCCTTGCAATGATTGTCGATGTTAATATTCCACATGACGGGAATCTCGTGAAAGCTGAGAAAGGGAAACGTAAGTATCTCGTTTTGGCGCACGAGATTGTTGACATGGGGAATGTAAACTTGGCTGTCATTGTACCGATTGTCGTATCGGCCAATGGTTTGATAGCCAAGAGCCTCGACCAACATCTATTGAGGCTCTCGTTAGGCATTTGGATCAAGGGCCTGATTCAAAAGGCAGTACTCCTCGATACGGCTGCATCGTGAGAAGGTTCCTGTCCCTGGAGCCCTAACCTAACCGGTAGCTTGGACCCTGCTCCCGTTAGCGGTGGAACACTATTTTTTATATATTTAAATGTTTTTGTAAGTTTTTTATATAAATATTTAAAAATATAAAGCGATATGTAGATACGGAAAAAGAAAGGGAATAATAATAATAATTTATATTACTGACACTTTCAGTAGCGCCATCAGGATGGTATTTGGTGTGGACAAATGTGCGGTCATGCATGTAAAGCGAGGAGAAATTGTGGAATCCGTGGGGACCCAACTCACGAGTTCCATAAACCTGCGCTCTGGGTTCTCTGCTTCCGAAACCTGTAAGTATTTGGGTATGTCGGAAGCGTTGGGAATCAACGTTACTGACATGAAGCAATCGTTGAAGGAACGTTTATTTGGCCGCCTGAAAAAAGTACTTAATAGTCTTCTATCAGGCGGAAACAAGGTGCGCGCTTTCAACGGTTGGGTCATGCCGGTGCTGATGTACTCTTTCGGCATACTCAAATGAATTCAAACCGAATTTGACGCCCTGGATCAGAGGGTCCGTACGCTGCTGACTGCAAATCGATTGCATAACCCACGGTCATCGGTTATGAGGCTGTATATCTCGCGAAAATGTGGAGGTCGAGGCTTAGACCATCCACAATCGCGAGATATGCAGTCTCAGGGAATATTTTCTAGAAACCGACGTGGGGATGTATCGAGATGTGGTCGCGGTTGACAAGGGCCTCACTCCGCTCTCCTTGGCTAAAGAGAACTGGCGCAAAAAAGTGGTGCTTGACACAAAAGATCGCATGGAGGTATGGAAGAGCAAAGAGCTTCACGGATACTTTTCCAGAGCCCTACACGGGCCCAATGTAGATTTTCAAGCGTCCGTAGCCTGGCTACTTTTCTTCTTCTTTCTTCTTTTTCTTTTTCTTTGCAATTATGGACGAATTTATGATGACGAACAATTACCGGAGATTCATTGTCAAAGACGGCACAGTTGACATCTGTCGGGCATGTCACCGGCCGGGAGAATCAATTAGACATATTATTTCCGGGTGTTCTCGTCTAGCTAACGGAGAGTACTTGCCAAGACACAACCTTGTAGCCAAGATAATTCACCAGCAAATTGCTCTTAAATACCTACAACTTTGTGGAATCGGAGGTGCCGTACTACAGGTATATCTCTGACCCAGTTCTCGAAAATGGTCATATCACATTGTACTGGGATCGATCCATCATCACTGACAGGACTATTGTTGCCAATAAGCCTGATATAGTGCTGGTGGATCGATCAGAGCGGCGTGCAATGATTGTTGACATAACCATCCCACATGATGAGAACCTCGTGAAAGCTGAGAAAGATAAACAAATCAAGTATCTTGACTTGGCTTTACGAGGTTGTCGAAATGTGGGAAGTGGATTCAGCAATCATTGTACCGATAGTCATGACAGCCAATGGTTTAATAGCCAAGAGCCTCGACCAACACCTCAGGAGGCTCTCGTTAGGCAGCTGGATCAAGGGCTTGATTCAGAAAGCGGTACTGCTGGACACGGCTCGCATCGTCAGGAAGTACCTCTCTCTGGAGCCCTGAAAGCCGGTAGCTTGGATCCTGATCTCGTTACCGGTGGGCTACTATTTTTTTTATAATATATATATATATATATATATATATATATATATATATATATATATATATATATATATATATATATATATAAATTATATAAATATCTTTTTTATGTATTTATATAAATATTTAAAAATGTAAAACAATATGTACATATAGAAAAATAAAGATAATAATTTATTTATTCTGTCACCACAATACATGATTTGTCGACAGGTACGCGTATATGCGGAATTCGAAGTAGCGTCGCTGTCTTCACTCCGTTTGAATAGAGTTCATATTGATTATTGATCACTATAAAAAAGTATGATTACGTCTCCAACTCAAGTGGCATTCGACATCGCCAGAATCATCTCTCAAATATTGTGTCTGCTTTTCAATCATCATCATCATCATCATCATCTCAGCGTTAATCCCAGTCGCATTCGAAGCTTTCATAGCTTTGGAGTCTGGGGTCCGCTTTACCAGTCTCACTGCTGATTTTGGCTAAACTTCGATATTTTCCGTGAAGCGACTGCCGTCTGACCTCCACAACCCCAAGGCGATATCGAAGCATTGCAGATAGACCAATTCTTGGACTTTTGAGAGCTCCAAAAACCCGTAACCACCATTAGATGTTCGTATGGCAACCGGGACCAACGGCTTAAGTTGCTTTCCGAGGCACGACCAGACCAGTGCAAATATTCATATTCATGCATACAAATATTTGCACTGCGCGGGGATCGAACCCGCGCCTAATTACGCAGCGGCCGCGTTCTCTACTGCTAGGCCACGGAGGCTGTCTGCTTTTCAATCTCCTTTATAAGTAATCCATTTCCACTTTATCATGGTTGTTTACGTATTTATTATGAATATAGAGTATATTCTCATAATTTAGTTTTGTCTTTGAGAATCGTTTTGTTTTTATATAAAGGGTGTATCTGACTTCGACGCACAAACGAGTACCATGGATCCAGTGCATAATTCTGAACCCCCCAGTGGTGGAATTTTTGGTGGGCTTTTTCATGATTTAAAAAAAAATATATGTAGTTTTTTTCACTTGAGACCGTTCATACTTGCTATACTTTTATAACCCAATAAGATTTTAAAGTAAAAATTAATTCGCTAATTACATAAAAAAGCGTAATGAAAACAAAACTGGAAAAATTATCTTATCAGCTGATTTAGTAGATTTCACATCAGGGATCAACGTCATACATACAAACCCGCACGGCGTCACGCTTGTAACGTTCAACGGCCGAGCCGATACTTTTTTAAAAACTGTGAATTCTGAAACCGTTCATTAACATAAATGACTATCATAATTTTATTAGTGGCATGCGGTTTAGCCTTTTCGCGAAGTTTGTGTTACGATGTCAGATACACCCTGTATTTTTGGTATCCTTTACTTTTTTAGACGCTGTCTTCATCTCTATCCTAGTATCCTATCGAAAGTATGCTGGAAGACATTTCTTATGAAATGAGCATCACCTCTGTACCTTTTTTCTGTTTTAGTTTTTTTGTCTGTTTACATAGGTATATACATAAGTTGTCTTACTTAACTCCTAGTCCTTAGGCAGTGTTTTAGCATTCTCCAAAAGTCCTTTGCACAATTTCTAACTCTTGTATGAATTCTTTTTTCTAATTTATTTTGATTTAGCATTGAATAAAACAGCTTCAAATTTTCACCCCTCTACGATCAACATCTGTTTTTATGGATATTTTAATAAAATATTTCCAAGAATAATGTATGTGTCAAAACTACGTTTGCCGGATCAGTTAGTATTATATAGATATCCTAAGTTTGTTTTGGAACTAACCGTGTAAAGGATATAAACCGCTTATAGGTAAGTATGTACTAGAATTTTCTTTATTAATAACTATTTCTAGTTAATGTCACAGCAGACGCCGCAATCGGCAGCGTCTGTTACGATACACGACGATTTAGACCATATTACTGAAAGAAAATACATTTGAAACACAGTCCATTTTAGTCGATTAGCAAACATAACAAAAGATACAAAGCAAAACAGGATAGAACTAAATGAGTCGACTTGGAGGCACTTTGACCGAGGAAGCCGGGTCAACGACATGGGCGAGATAAAGAGATTAGTCGCTGATCGCAGCTTACTTAGTATGAGGAGCCTTTGAGATAAACAGGAGACGGGGTTTAGACATCACGTGCATTCTTGTTATGGAGATATTTGGAGAGGCCTATGTTCTCCTGAGCGAGCATATAGGCGGCGACGACAAAAATATAGGCGGGATATGCATGTTGGAGAGAGAAAGTATGCTATCTCTCCTAAATATTCCGCCTATATTTATGACAGTGATTGTAACGTTTGCAAGGGATGTAACTCTAAAATATAGGCGGGATATGCATGTTGGAGAGAGAAAGTATGCTATCTCTCCTAAATATCCCGCCTATATTTATGACAGTGATTGTAACGTTTGCAAGGGATGTAACTCTAAAATCCTTACTAATATTATAAATGGGAAAGTGAGTTTGTTTGTTTGTTCTACTTTCACGCCGAACTACTGAACCGATTGCTTTGAAATTTTGCAGATGTAAAGTTAGAACTCCGGATTAAATAATAGGGTACTTTTTATCCCAGAAAAAAATGATATTCCCGGGGGAAAACTAAAAAGCGCGATATAACCGAAGTCCACGGGGGCGAAGCCGCGGGCGGAAAGCTAGTATTCAATATATCTGATTTTGTCTAAATAAGAGCAGCTTTAACTTTCAACTCTTTAACTTTACAGGATACGTTGAATGACGTTAAAGCCGTACAACTAATTTCAGAACGAGACCTTTCACTTTCACTTTGGATTTTGGCTAGGCCTTCGACACACTTTACAACAAAACTTTTAGGGTGAAACACTCCTAAAAGGGATGACGAGATAATCGCTAATCTAGTTAGCACATGGATTTCAATCAAGGGCCGAAGCCCAAGAGAACTAAAACCAAGGCGTGGTCTAGACGCGGAATATCGTGAATTATTCAACATCTTTTAGTGAGACCTGACTCACTTTTTATATGAGGTGTTAAGATATGTCTAAAAATATTCTAATGTCATGTTTGTAGATGATATTTTGGAAAATATACTTGTTTGAATGGAATTCTGATGGAATATGGCTTGAATATATATCAGTCTATTTCAGCACGGTCTTTGACGCTAAGATAGTTGAACAAATTCGAGATTTATATTATCACTAGCTATCCGCCTGCGGTTTCGCCCACGTGGATTTCGGTTATATCGTGTTTCCAAGAGAACTCTTCAAAAGTCCGGAATTAAAACTATCCTATGTTATTTCTCAAGGTCAACTCTATCTTTATACCAAACTAGCTTTCCGGCTTCGCCTGCGTTAACTTCGGTTATATCGCGAGTTTTAGATTTCTCTCGGGAATATCAAATTTTTTCGGGATAAAAAGTACCCTATTATTTAATCCGAACTTCTAACTTTACGTCTGCAAAATTTCAAAGCAATCGGTTCAGGAGTTACGGCGTGAAAGTGGTAAAAACAAACTCACTTTTCGATGTATAATATTAGTAAGGATCAGTGGCGAAGGGTGAAATTTTGACAAAGGGAAGCCGGTCCAAAAAAATAAACACTTAAACACTTACCTACTGCAGGATATCTTGGAGGAGGTCTTCAGATAAGAATAATATGAAAAGCCCCACCTTCACCTTACAAAAAAGGACTGATGATTTGATAACAATGTCTTTCAAGTATGATAAAAGCGGCTTTGTGAAAAGCCTTTTTCGACGTGCATCTCTATACCACACATGCATGCTTGTTAGTAAGTACTAAGTTAAGTACCTATTGTTAGGGAATAAGAGTCAAGAAAAAATAAAATAAAAAATTATAAAAATAATAAAGTGTTAAAAACCGAACCACACAGACACCGATCCAAAACCAACAAAAATATTAAGCAAAAATAAAGCAAATTATACACAATCACAACGTTATTTATATTCTAATGCAATGCGTCTGTTTTTTTTTTAACAAAATGAGCTAAAATGTTGTTATAAAAATTCGGATTACTTTTAATTTTATTAAGCAAATTTTTTTCAATTGACATGATAGCCAAATCGGACAATCTCTGCTCTTTTTGGCAGTTTCGCACATACGTGTGAATGCGTTTTAAAGCAGAAAATGACCGCTCAGCTGAAGCTACTGAAATGGGGAGGGTCAGAATTAAACTGCAAAGAGTCGAAACTTGAGAAAATGCGTCTTTCAAAGACGAATTAACAGTAACAGCACTCTATATGAATTAAAGCCATAATAACAAACAAAATTAACAGTATTTAACCAAATCTGCGATTAAATTACCTTACAGAATCCGTCACAGTTTAAATAACACAAATATTAAAAACAAACGAAAAACTCACGCACCATAGGTAGGTATAGAACGCTATCTCGTAGTAGCGTGGTTTCTGTCTCTTTCTAATAGAGGAGAGGAGAGAAATACAAGCCGCTCGCGGGCGGCTTATATTTATCAAGTTTTACCGCGACGGTTAGCGAGAATTAGAAAGAGATGGACTGACACGCTCTCTCTTTTCGCGGCATAGTAAACCGTTGACATAGGTAAGCTGAAATTCGACGGCTTCCTTCAAGAGAACTACGAAAAGAATTACGAAAAATTGAAGCGCTGATTAATTTACGACTATAAAATGAAATGTGATACTTAGGGTATTGCTAAAAATTGCGATTGCTATTGTAAATCGCGCCGACATTTGATTAATAATACTTTGTTAATGAAATAGAATGTAAATACTTTTGTATGAATATGGAACTGATTTTTGAAAGGTAACCCGGTGGGAATCGGCTTGTATGGACTCTTCGCCACTGGTAAGGATATATTTGGTGTACACATACAAATATTCCAGTAATCTCCCTTGGGAACTTGATGTTTTTTTAGGACCAAAAGTAGCCTATGTTACTCTCCATCTTTTCAACTAACTGTATGCCAAAAATCAGGTCGATTGATTGCTTAGCTACGGCGTGAAGGAAGGACAAACAAACAAACAAACACACTTTCACATTTATAATATTAGTATGGATTTCAATAAAATCAGTTCAGTGGTTTAGACGTGAAAGCATAACCGACGGACAGACAGAGTTATTTATAATATTAAGTAGGGATGATTCTCTGTACCCGTATCCGATTTTACTATGGGCAACATGTCTTTTCCCATACTTTTCTAATAGTGGTCATCAAGTTTGGTCTTGTATGCTGATATGCCTAACGTTTCAGATATTCAAGAGGTAAGGTACAACTCATTATTCAAGTGCTCGTAAAAGAAGACATACGTGCACGTTATTACTGCTTGAGTGCCTGTTACTGTAATCACATTGCTTTAAAAAAGAACAGATGGGCTAACTTGATCTTCATCTGATTCCGGTAGTGTTACAACCTTGAAACATAACAATGTCAGTTACAATATATTTTATCTACTTCATTATATGAACGACAGTGGGCAACCTTTCATCATATCGGGTGACTGTTAACTACGATTATGGGTAGAAAAAAATGATAATAATGGTCACACCGTAAATGGGGTTTGCGATTCAGAGAGTCTAAACATTAAAATAAAAAAAAATATTTCGAAAATGAAAACTGAATAAAAATGGTAAGATTGGTTCAAGAAGTTGGATGAGTGCACCGCGTCTGGTCGCCTGAGTGCTCTAAACGGCTTCTCGCCTGCTCTTTAAAGATTATTTACGTGATGTGCACTCATCATACGGCCCAAAGCACAACTGTGTCGTTGTGGCATTCTATCTTATAAAAAAATAAAATAAGCATTTATCTTGAAAACTTATACATTTTATTGGTAAACAGACGTCAATTGAATGCTCTCATGTCGCTAGTACGCATTTTTCCCACCAAGATAAAACTTTCACAACAGACACACACACTGAATTTCCCGCTCCTATTTGTCAAAAGTCCTACAAAAATCTCTCATCATATGTATATTTATGCACGTGTAACTCACCCTGGTGTTGTTTCTCTCCGCTTTGAGTTCTGAAATCTCCTCTTCCCTTTCGAGGAGCTGTTCCCGTGCTTGGTTGAGCTCTTTTGTGAGAGTCGCGAATTCCTGCGGACAAAAGAAAATAAAAACGTTAGAAATATGTCTAAAGCAATCATCTAAAAGCCTTTTATACGAATATAAACATGATGCTTGTTCCTAATAGTCGTCATTTTTCAAATTCATATTTTATGATACTCTAAGACAATAAGTCATCAAATCTAAGAACATAACTTGCACCTACAGAAAATCCGTTGTAACACAAAAATAAGTGATGTAAGGAATTACAAAACTGAAGTTGTGTTATGATCACAACATACATCAAATATACGAACTAAATCCGCGGTACTTTTAAAAGGAGCTGGTAAACATCACTTCATCGGAGGGAGGCTGCAGAGATTCGAGTCTAGACAGGGTCACAGATGTACCGTAAAGTAAGTTTAAGCCTCGTGAGGATGAAAGAGGACGAGGAACTAGCATACGGACCGAGGTATACGGAACGAAACGCCGGCACCCCACTGGGGCTTATAGACTAAACTTTATTCACTCAAATAGTGACGGCGCGCGCCACCAAACATCTATAGTCGACCACTTTTGTCAACAATTCCCATAAATAGACACTTTAACAGGATTGAAACTGTCACCTAGGCAAATGGACCTTGTCGTTTAATAATATGCAAACTCAATGTCTACTTGTCGTTTAATGATATTCAAACTAAGGATGGCATAACAATTAAATATGACTATTCTTCATCGGTGGTGGCATGTGGGTTGCGGTTAGTTTTCAAAGCGCTGCTCTATCAAAGCAGACGGACTTTACAACCACTAGCACGCCACTGAGTCTACTCCATAATGAGATCACAACGAAACCCTATACAAACCTTTGGTTTCCAACTTCAAAACAGTTGAAATCATTAAAACGAATTCTCTCAATCGTACGGTTTTTCCGTCTCTGGCTGACTTTGCTCGAGTTTCCAACATGCAAATTGGAAAACTTGTCTTTTAATGGGCGTTTGGAGTTTTGCATATTATAATTATGGGAAGCGTTGTTGAATTTGAATATGCTAAGTGTATTTAATTTTTCTTGCGTAATGAAAACTATTGGGGGTATCGGGGGTCCGATACCCCCAATAGTTTATAAAATAAAAATTGCATAGACAAATATAGTCTGTTGACAAACTCATCAGCCTTAAATATTATTTGTAGTGCAAAATAAATTAATTCGGACGCTTTCGTAAAGAGGCACTCAAATAGAGTATTGCACTCGGATTCATTTCCACGTATCGATATTCTTTTAGCGGTATGCAATCAGATTACAACGTTCCACTATAGTGCTGATATTAAATCAGAACCAAATCCTGCTCTAATATACTCGTATGAAGTTTTATGGAACGGTTGATTTTGTAACTTTTAAAGTGTTCGTGTAATTAACGAAATTTTTCGAAACGATAGTTATGCACAAATCCAGTAAGGAATCGGATTCAATGTTGTTTTATCGGCTAATTAACTACAAAGTAAAGTTCTCATCTTGTAGCTCCTTCTTATTTATTAAGAACGATATAAATTGAGTGGGCACGGACGTTTGGACTGCTTTTAGCAGTAGACATAAACTTGGCAAATAGACCTCGCATATTCTAGCAGTTAATTAACCACCTCCCTTGTATCTTCATGAATTATACAGCCAAGCGCCATTCTTTAATATTTTAATAATGAACACTAACTATTAACCATTGCTTTATCAATATTCTGAAAGGCTTGACCAAGCTGATCTAAAAATTATTCGATACTGATGACAACAGAGTCATCACTTCAATATCAAGAGATCGTTGTTATAGTAAACATATAAATCGCATAGTCTCAATTTATTTTAAGTTGTGCTACAATATTTGATCCTTTTATGTTGGACATAATTTTCTGATAATGAAGAAATCAGTCAAAGTCAAAGGGAGATTACTCTTGATAAGAACAACTTTCAATGTGTCATGTGACTAGTGGTTTAAAATCGTAATGTACTCAAACAACGCGAGCATTTCCTAGATCACAGTGCTTGTAGGTATGTTTTAGTGCCTGCACGTCTAACTTTTACAGTTGGCTTGCAATGTACACTGTAGTAAAATATCTCTACCGCTTTGTAGACTATATGTTGGACAGTATGTTCTGAAAATGAGCCTTTTTAGACGAGAGCGCCAGTAGTGTGTCGTACAGAGTGAACTGCATTCGGGGATAACAGTAGTGTGAATAGGAATTGTGCTCAATTATTTAGATATAAAGAACACTATAAATTGTATGAGCTGGACTCCTTTAGTAAAATATGCATTAGTCCTTTGCAGCTCTAGACAAAGCGAGGTTGAAAATAGGAAGGCCTTTGGCCAAAAGTAGGACTTTAACACCAAATAAAAAAAGTGATTACAAAACATTTTGGGTTATTTAGTCCGTTAAAATGGACGGATATTTTACATTAAAAAAATATTTTTTTATAGTTCTCTTATTAACATCACATAAAATTTATAAAGTCGAAGCTGTTATAACTCTGTCAAATTTAAACACATCATAAAATAAGTACCAAAATATGACACACGTTGATTTTAAGACTTCAATCTTCATAAAACCATGATATCGGTGTCCCGAGATTTACGACATCAAAAGCATCTTAGCCGAAACACATTACCTTACTACTTTACTCCCACATTTCCTTCAAGGTACAAAAAGTAACTCAATCTGAAGCGGTTTTAAACGGATCAAACCTGTTATCAGGCGATCTAATGTAGCTAAATTTTATCCTATATAGCTCCTAATAAATCGATCTTAGGTTCAAACTTCAAGCGGTAAATTAAGGAGGATATCGCCACTCTTCAGTCACGTCGACGTCAGTAGATAAAGCTGAAGACGAGGGCGGGGGAAAAGGTATTTCATGTAGTCATATTTCATATTAATGTGGCGAATTGTGAGTTACAGCCCGGCCGTCGTCGAGTGAATGCGTTTCTGTCAGTTCGACAATTTCAGGTAGCTAATGAAGATCAAATTAATAAAATGCTAAACATCAGACTATTTTATTCATATCGTTAAAAATAAAGATCGGAAGTTTTTTGAATAAATTTTTAGATGTACTTTCCAGTTTTTTTTTTCAGTAATTATCTGGTTTTAAAAAGCCTTTTCATGTAGGCAGTTAAAATGGCTATTGTGCGGGGCCAACACGTTCTCTAAGTCAGGGTTTCAATATACTGACTGACACTGGCATTCAATTAACTGTGTATATACCATATATACTACACATGTTATGTGTTTGTATATAATAACAATGGCTAAGTCCAAGCCTGGGCTGGTATAAAATAATGTTTAACTTATTTACTGTGTTGTAACTGTTACCAATCATTCACTAAAGGATAGAGGGTGTAGCTTTGAGCTAGTTAAACATGAGTAGATACATAAAAAGCCGACAAGTACGAGTCAACTCACTCGCGCACTAAGTATTCCGTACTTACTACTAATTTCTATGGATGGAAAAATAATATGTTTTAGTATGTGTTATTATAGCGGAAACAGAAATACTTACATCATCTGTGAAAAGTGCAACTTCTTAGTTATCGCGGAGATATAGATATTATAGATAATTAGATATATTCGCGGATTAATTAGATATCGCCTCGTGATATACAGACAGACAAACAGAGGGACATTTTCCCTTTGGGACAGATTTTTCCCTTTGGGAACAGAAAACTAAAAATCTTTTGTATACCTTCTCTAAGTATACTTGGCAGACCCCCTAACTTTATAAATTTGAATTTTCAGAGCTAAATCTCTCCGGGGGTTACTTTAAATGCTTATAACTAATTAAATTTTTGTGACCGTTAAAAGATCGTAGTCATGACTCGCTAGCTTACTGGTTCGAAAGAAAGTGCGCTCGCCATGCAGTTCGGTGATCGGCGAAAGAACGCCGTCCACTATAGCCACATTCCGTTCACTTTAAAGTTTTTGTCAGCGTTCACTGCCGATAAACACAAAAATCAGAGGAGATATTCAACTATACTAGGCACGTGTTAAGTATAGTACGGGGTTTATAAAACACATCAAAAAGTAGTGATTAAAAGGTGATTATATGTATTTATGTTAAAGATTGTGTCGTTTGGTCAAAAGTGAGCGGTTCCGCGAGGAGTCGACCATGTTGGTATTCTGTTTGGGCTAGCTAATGAAAAAGCAACACCGGAGGGAAGTTTGTTATCTTTAACAACAAACTGTCATTGGATTACAAGAATTAAAAAGATGCCGATATTATTACTGTGTCCCGTCTAGTTTTAATAAAGGGCATTATAATGAACTTTGATATCCAATGGTTGTATAATAATAATATCATTTATTTGCACAAAACATGGTATAAAAAGGTGAAACATACATGTTTTGCTTTGTAAAAACAGAACATACAAGTTTTGCTTCATAGAAGCGTGCACACTTTACATGCAAACAATAGCTAAACAATTCATTTAATCATACTATGTATTTCATTCTCTAGGAACTCCCTGACACTGTAAAAACTTTTAGCAGACAACCATTCATATGATTTAGTTTTAAACAATCTTTTATTTAATATTTTAAATTTATCTGGTATTTTCTTGTATACCCGGACACACATAAACATGCAGCTTTTGTTATACTTTGCAAGTCTTGGTAAGACAACTAGCGCGAGACTGTGAGGGTCACGACGGCTACGAGAATTTACATCGCTTGCTTTGGTGAACAACTCCTTGTGCCTTCACACAAACATACAAATTTCTAGTATATAAAGAGAGGGTAATGGTAACAAATCAAGTTTTTTAATATCGACCTACAAGATTCGTCGGGTTGAAGCCCATATATTGCTCTAATACACACACATTCTTCACAATTGAAGTCTTCAGTGCTTCCGGAAAAGAGTGCCAGTTGAGAATGATAAATTAATCAATTATGTTATAATTTCAAGAATTTCATTGGAACATGCTTTAATGATTTTGGTGTTGATCTCGTCATAGCCCTCGGAATTAGTGTTTTTTAATGACATAATCTCCTGTTTAACTCTATTTTTGAACAAGGGTTTAAGGAACATCGAATGGACCATTAAACAGTCGTTATCTAATTTTGCATACTTGTTTGAAGACTGTGCCATATTAATATAGTGGTTATTGAATGCAGTTGTAATTTCAACAGGATCTGAGAGCATCACATTACCAATTTGAATATTGTCAATGATGTCTCTATGTGTAATGCCCAAAATTTCATCTTTTATTACTTTCCATACAGCTTTACATTAATTTGTTTTCGCTATTGTTTATAAATTTGATGTAAATACATTTCTGTAAAATGTTTGAATATTTAATGTATTTATTTTTACTTTCAACATTTTTACTTTTATAGTATTGATAGCGCAAAGAACGTTTTGTTTTGCAGCTTTGAAAGATGCCGATATTATTACTGTGTCCCGTCTAGTTTTGATAAAGGGCATTCTACTGAACTTTGATATCCAATGATTTAAATGGCTTTTGTGAAAACACTGCGGGAGAAATATGAATACACACATCAACAATGTACTACATTGTCTAATCATTGTCATTGTCTAATTTGTGAAGTCTTAAACTTACAAAGATCAAGTAAGTCTTAGTCTAATTTAAAAACTATTTACTTTAGAAATAAAAAAATAGAAAGTCATTTATAAACAAATGAATATAGATACTGTGAAGTGGGCAGCTGCCCCCCCCCCCCTCCCTCCATAGCAATCTCGCAGAACATGTATAAACTCCCCTAATAACTAAACTAAAGAATAAACGAGGACTTATCTCTAACTTTGAAATGACCCACGCAGTAGACACTGACAATACGGTGTAATTGCCAAAAAACCACGTCCGACTATAGCGCACAAAGATTTCTCACTCTAATGATTTGACTTGAAAATCTAATGTTTTATGTATTATGTGTCTGATGGGGGTGTGCGGGTAAAGGTTCGTTCCATTGGAGCTTCGTTTAAATGAAAAGGTAAAATAAAAATATTGCATCTAAGATAAGCCCCTAGATATACAAATAAAAAAAAACGCCATTTATTTTCTCGAAGTATTTTGTCTTTTCTTTGTGTTTATCACGCTTTCTAAAGAATTCCATAAAATATGTAAATTCTAAATCAATTTATATAAATTCGTGGTCGCCATGCTTGGCAAACGGTTTCCCCAATAAACATTTGAGCAAGTGATCGGCCCTTCTCCGGCCCAATTCTGCTTATCCTATTTCTAATAATAGTGCACGGTGGGTGGTTCCCCTCAATCCTCCCTCCCCACAACCCCCAGCGGTGTCATCGTCCACGGCGCACTTTGCACCCTGCGGGGAAGCCAGACAGCTTTCAACTGATAGATTCAGAAGGTACACTTTACCCAAGAAATTTTCTGCCAACCATCTGAGACATGCATAATAGAATATGGGCAACAGTGGACTTCGATTAGCCCAGTTCTCAAATTCGATGAATGATCAATTTAAACAAAAAATAAAGTTCTTCTAGAGTTATTAATATGATTATAAGTAACTCCAGAAGTAATTTAATTATGGGACATTTGAAGGACAATTCTCGCTCTTAAAAACCGAATCAAGTCACAGTCTTATCTCAAAGACTTTGATTAGAGGGATTTGGACAAATTGAGACTGAGATTAGAATGCGAACGTTCTTAAAAATAGGGGAGATTGTCCCCCAAATCGCTGCTCTCAATGGGGGTCCTTACCGCGACTTTTTCGTTCCCAGAAATGTGGTATCGCTGCGTTGTATTGACAGCCTACAGACCAATTGAGTTGTTTATTCGCTTTCATTTGTCTGTCGTCCTTGTCATGTGGCTGCGGATGGCAAACATTGGTTGTTTATTGAGTGGATGATTTTGTGCTTTGGTCATTGCTGTTTTCTGTTCGTTTCAGAAAGTATAGATTTAAAAGAAATGACATTTTAGCAGTAACTTGAAATATACTTATTACAATATCTTGCTGTTTAATAAAATTACTCGCCATACTCTTTCGACACAAATCTTTTCCCTTATCAGACACATATACCTATGAAATCTTTCTGCGAACAAGTAAAGGATACAGTCTCAAATGTACTTCTAGAAACTAGGTACAATTGTAAACTCTAGTAGTATCTGGGTAGAAAACTGTCTGTCTGGCGCTTCGCCAGGAACTTACACCTGAAATACATGTTCAAAGATAGTGAAAAGCCAAGCATGTAACACGACAATGTTGGTATCGTCAGATGATTGTTATATTATGTATCTGTGCTGAAACATACACTTATAAAAATTCTTTGTTTGGGTTGCTATTATTGGGTCTATATTCTGTTTCTGTTTCTATATTCATCGTTACGATATCATTTTTACCAGTGTGGAAATGCACTGATTTTCTGTGTCCAAAAAGGAGCTATTGAAAATTTTAAATGGAGGTTTGTAGGTTTCTGCTGTCAAACAAAATGTTCTCATCCCGAAATTTCAGGCCTTGATTTTGTTGCTAGGCCATCCATCAAAAAAGACATATTCCATGATGTATGGTCACATTGTAAGGCATTTGTCAAAAAAAGCATTATCATAAATCCGGATTTACCAAATTCAGGTAAAAATCGGTAAATCTTGATAGATGACGTAATAATGCCAGGGTGACGGACGACGGGTCAAGACCACGTAGGTGACTCAACTGACCCATGTCCTCAGTGAAGCCAGTGGAATTTCATTAACACGTCATCCTGCAGAGCGTGGCATCTAGTAAATAAGCAGCTGAACATGAATAGTTTGCATATTTGATTAGAAGTTATAAGCAGGATGAAATTTTATCCTTGAAGCTTCAATTAATAAGTTCAGTCTAGTCAGTATCTTTAGTAGTTTTTTATTTAAACTGATACTCACCCAAGCTTCAGTTCTAATGAAAAATCAATCAAGCTTTGAAAAAAATATAAACCCCCGACACAAGTCTAAGTTCTCATTAAAAAGTAGTGAATAATAAAAGTAACAATTTTCACTGCACTAGCAGAACTAACTCAGTAACTACATTACTACAATTTTGGATCCACTGCTTATCTAAGTTCTCATTCAAAAGTAGTAAATAATAAAAGATACAATCTTCACTGCACTAGAAGAACTAACTCAGTAACTACACTACTACAATTTTGCATCCACTGCTTTGGCGATAGAAAACGTACAGACGACCTGGAAAAACCAGAACCATTGAAGATAAACGTATTGTATTCATTAGTAAACGTGATGGGCTTATCACGGGCCCAGGGACAGCAGCTCAGATCAATGAAACTAGGGATCTGCCTTTGAGTACTTCTAGAGTGAAAGGCAGATTGAGAGAACCTGGCCTGGGAGAGTGGTAGTGAAGAAACCTCTTTTAAAACGTCAAAATAAAATGAAGAGGTTGCAGTGGGCTAATGAACATAAAAATTGGACGCATGAACAGTGGAAGACAGTTTTATGGAGTGATGAGTGAAAGTTTGAAGTTTTTGGATTTAACAGTCAGGAAGAACGGATGTTAGATCCATGTGTAATCCCGACTCTAAAACACGGCGGAAGCTCGTCGATGGCTTGGGGATGTTTTGGAGGAAGGGCGACTGGTAACCTGGTAATAATTGAAAGCATTTTGAAGAAAGAAGGCTATATGAAGAAGAAAAAATAAAAGATGTTAAAGGAACATGTAGTACGTTCTGGAGAGCGCCTGATAGGCAGAAAATTTAGTTTCCAGCATGACAACGATGCCAACAAGCATTCCTCGAAGCTGTGCAAAGAGTATTTGAAAGAATTGGAAAGTAAAGTAAAGTAAAAGTGAAAGTAATGACGCGACAGTCACCCAACCTCATCCTGATTGAGTTTATGTAGAACAAATTGGACAGGGAAGTCAGAAAGCAGTGTCCTGCTTCCACAAGTAAAAGCTTGGGAGTGAGCTGCTTGCTCTGTTGAGCATTGTTATTAAGCAATATGCGTAATTATAACGTAAATTATTGTAAACATTTTCATTTTTCATGTCTGGACTTGAAAAAAAACCCTGAGTTTGTTTCGGCTATTTCTTCTCAGAGGTAGTCAGTTAAGAAATGCCGGCTTTATCAAGTTAAAAAAAAAACATGACGTGTAAAAGTGATCAGTGATCCTACTTGCTTAATAGACGATTTCATTTCAATTCACTTCACATGTTTGGAATATTTTGAAAAACGAATCGAACCAAATAGACGATGATTATTTGTCGAAATTGTTATAGAGAATGTCAAGATTGTGCACCGAAATAATAAAAGCAAAACGTGGTTACACCGATGAATCAGAAATTCAAATATGTAACAATTACAGAGTGTAGTTTTATTATTATTATATTCTTATCCATATTAAGTTCTTTAAAATATTATTACTAAAATCGATCGTATTCTTGGTGGGCAAAAACTTTTGAGCGGTAGTGTATGTGTAGTCTTGGACAGTCTGCGCCTAGTTTGGGATCCGCTGTTAATTAAAATTGCAATTAAAATTCATGTTTTTGCCTGTTTGTAATTACATGCTATTCTTTGTGTATGGGTGTATCTGACATCGACGCACAAAC
Organism: Sesamia inferens; assembly: GCA_037179545.1. NCBI lineage: Eukaryota > Metazoa > Arthropoda > Insecta > Lepidoptera > Noctuidae > Sesamia > Sesamia inferens. The sequence goes on along the minus strand of CM073937.1, from coordinate 29,913,322 downwards.
GAGCACCATGGATCCAATACATGATTCTGAACCCCCCAGTGGTGGAATTTTTCGTCGGCTTTTTCATGATTTAAAAAAATATAAATGTAGTTTTTATCACTTTAGACCGTTCATGATTGCTATACTTTTATAACCCAATAAGATTTTAAAGTTAAAATTAATTAATTCGCTAAATACACAAAAAAGCTCAATGAAAACAAAACTCGAAAAACTATCTTATCAGCTGATTTAATAGAGTTCACATCTGGGATCAACGTCATACCTACAAACCCGCACGGCGGCACGCTTGCAATGTTCAAAGGCCGAACCGACACTTTTTTTTAAACACTGTGAATTCTGTAACCGCTCATTAAGGACATAAATGACTATCATAATTTTATTAGTAGCAAGCGGTCTAGCCTTTTCGCGAAGTTTGCGTTACGATGTCAGATACACCCTGTTATTTTAATAAACTTACACATAATTCATAGTTCACCAAAACAACGTGTAAATTAAAAAAAATATATATATTGTAAATATTGTTGTTGTGTCTTTCTCCCACATATATTTGCAAACATTGGGTCTTTTCTCCACTTTTAACCCCAGAGCTTTTTCACAGCTCAACCAATTTTCATATTATTTTGTAATGTTTACGTGATGCGCTTTCATTTGAGACCACACTCGAGTATATTTGCAGACACTCGGTAATTCTCCTCATTATCACCCCCCACGAGTTTAAATTGAAATAGCTTCATCTTTTCGGGATATGTGATGTCACACACAGACAGATGGACGCACAGACACTCGATCTTCCAACATCCTTTTTTTTGCGTCGGGGGTTAAAAACTCGAATAAACAAGTCTTTGTTTCTGTCGTTTCACTTGACGTATCGAAAAACCAGACGTTTAAAAACGACATAAAGCTTACAGTCGTGTAACCATGAAATCGTTTCCAAACCTTCTAACCAAACACACATAGTTATTATCACCAACTTTCTACCAAGACTTGCTCCCACATTCCTCTCATAAGTTCAATTTCCTTCTACAAACATATCGTGGCAGTGGTTTCAATTAGCAGCCTGCTAGTTTCAACTGAATCAATTTCCGGCGACACGAAGAACAAAAAATATATATTAAACATGACACTTCGACACACAACAGTTTTCCGGAACGTTCGCGATCCGTTTTTACGGCTTTCGAGCGGAATGAGCGTCGAGATGATGTGGCTTGTACAAGAGGCGTCATAAATATAGGTACCTCACCGTTCCAAATGATCAGAACAACGAAGCGAATGAAAATTTATCTAAATTGGATAAAATATTAGACAGAATAACAGTAGCGTAATTAAAAACGTTCATAAAATTGTCGCGATCTCATCTCAGTGACAATCAATGTCAAATATGTAAAAAACTTAGATATTTTTGACATATTGAAACTGAGTTAAATTATAAACGTTCTTACAACTTCGAGAATCCTTACGAATCCTGTTATGAGTGGATTTCGAAACACCTATTATATAGATATTTGTCAAGTTTTTCTTGTCATTATGAACGCATTATTCGTCCTTACAATTCGCTCTGGGAGTCTGGGTTCTACAGTGAAATTGTGAATTTTGTCAGCGTTATGGTGATCCCAATTGTGATTCATAAAATTATACTTCGTGATTAGCTGAGGAAATGGATTTTCAATAATCTGGGTCGCGGTTGGTTCAAAACTGGAATTTAATTGAGAATTGAGTTGTTGTTACAGCAAATTAAAAACGTCACAAACTACCTAAGTTTCACAATGTTTACTGTTTATCTTCCACTATTTAGAAATATTTGTTTGTTTCTGAATAAGCAAGAAATCTCATATCCAGTTTTGAACACCACATTTCTGTTATTTTAAGCTCAAGCTGGATTTCTAGACTTAAACATTCAGGCCTTACTAAGTGGCGAGTTTGGATCTGGTTAGTCCATTTGTGTGCAATTCCACTGGCGATTGGATTGGTTCCTTTTCCCTCGGTAATTGAACTAAATATATCACACACATTCCCGATTCCGTTCATAAAATTTGTCATTTGATATTTTTTTGTAAAAGCCTCGAAATACTTTACAGTAAAAATACATAGGTGCTTGCAAAAATTCCAAAACATTTTTAAGAAAAACGATGTTAAACGTTACAGAGTTCATATCTTTAATTGCATCAAGTAACACTAAACATTGGTGAAAATCTCAGAAGTGTAAGCTAGATTGTGTAAGGATAGTGCACAAATAGTAAGTTGTTAGCTGTAGTCAAAGCTATTATCTGGCCGTAGCGCCGCTATCAAATTGAATCAAATCAGTCCTGAGTAGCTCTGAAGTCCGACTATATATGTACGTATGTATGTATGTATGTATGTACGGACGATAGCAGTTCAAACTGCCCGACACTGTTAAATATTTTACAGATTGTAACAGCTTGATGTGCTGTCTTCTGTACGTCATGATATTATTTTCAAAAGCTTTCGGCTGTCAGACCATTGGCCGATACGGCAAACTATACAATGACAACCGAGTTCACATCTCTCTCTTTTTTTTTTCAGCATTCACGAGATTCCCGTCAAGTGGAATGGTAACATCGACAGAACTAGGCATCGATATATTCAACTATACTAGGCACGTGTTAAGTATAGTACAGGGTTTATAAAAAAAATCAAAAAGTAGTGATTAAAATGTGATTATATGTATTTATGTTACCGATTGTGTCGTCTTGTCAAAAGTGAGCAGTTCCGCGAGGAGTCGACCATGTTGGTATTCTGTTTGGGCTAGCTAATGAAAAAGCAACACCGAGGTGAAGTTTGTTATCTTTAAAAACAAACTGTCATTGGATTACAAGAATTAAAAAGATGCTATATTATTACCGTGTCCCGTCTAGTTTTGATAAAGGGCATTCTACTGAACTTTGATATCCAATGATTTAAATGGCTTTTGTAAAGACACTGCGGGAGAAACAAATACACACATCAACAATGTACTACATTGTCTAATCATTGTCATTGTCTAATTTGCGAAGTCTTAAACTTACAAAAGTTAAGTAAGTCTTAGTCTAATTTAAAGTGCAATGTAATATTATAGGTCGTATTGTTAGGTGGAGATGACAATACCAATAAATTGATCTATGCATCGGTAAAATATCATGTTAAAATATTTTAAAATGTTGACAGTTTCTGATTTTTTGATTTAGTGGTTATTTTTAAAAGGATATTGCGCCAAAGCATAATGTTTGACACTTAAACCCATGTTGTTGCTTAATTTTGTGTCTGATTATGGCTGAATATGTTTGAAAAAGAAAAAAAAAATACCTACAGTTTTAGCTATAAAGAACTTATTTTTAATAGTGCAGTCAATTAAATATAAGTTTGATTTGATTGGTTGGCTTCCTAGTAAAGAAAGTAAACAAATAAAACTAGGGATTCCCCGCACCGGTCGTCGGCGGCAGGGATTTACTCGCGGTAGTTACGCAACGTAAGCAAATGTTGCCAGACTATAAAAATAGTTTTTACAACAAAATTTATTTATATCTTTTTTTTTCTTGCTTTGTAGCAATGCATACAAATATAGGCGGTGGCAAACGTGGCCCACGCCTTACGCCGCCTCTGGATCCCAGTATAGCGTGACAAGGTAATTTTCAAGAAGCACAGATTTTTATTTATTATTAGGCTTTTGAACAAGGAGTAAACTATATTTTTAAAATTGCAACAGTAGATTTCACATTTAAATCTAATCAATACTTACAGAACGCATACCATTGCTTTATATTAGGTGAACTAACAGCTAAACAGATAAATGTATCTGTTGTAATTGGACATTGTTATTTTATATCTATTTTGTATCGACAATATCACTTATTAGAGACTAGTAGCGCCATCTGTCATTGAATATGTAGCACTGTATGTTTTCTAATTAAAAAGTTCAGTTCTTGTCTGTGAGCCACGCGTTTGATTTATTAGAGGTTATGGACCCAGTTTTAAAGTTTTTCTCGCAATTTTCTTGGACATTCCTAGTGAAATAGACTTTGCAGATTGAGATAAACTGTGATTAACGCTGTAACTGTAAAAATGACGACGAACTACCTTGTCAGTGTGCCTAAATTGAAAGGACGAGAGAACTACAGTGAGTGGGCTTTCGCGGCTGAGAATTTCTTAATTCTGGAGGGAATGTCTGATTGCATCAAGTTGGAGACTGTACCAGCAGAAATAGGAGCAGCAGGTGATGCGAAAACCAGAGCAAAGTTAATTCTGACAATAGATTCGTCGCTTTATGTGCACATCAAAGGTGTACAAACGACCCATGAGCTGTGGAAGAAATTGAAGAACCTATTTGATGACTCAGGATTTACGAGGAGAATCAGTTTACTGAGGAGTTTGATTTCCATACGACTCGAAAATAGTGTTTCAATGACTTCGTACGTGACACAAATCATCGAAACAAGCCAAAAATTGAGTGGTACGGGTTTTAAAATTAATGATGAGTGGGTCGCATCGCTTTTGTTAGCGGGATTAACAGAAAAATATTCTCCTATGATAATGGCAATTGAGCATTGCGGCATACCATTGACAGCAGACGCCATTAAAACCAAGTTGTTGGACATGGAAGAAAGCGGAAACGGAGGCGACAATAGCGCTACCAATTCCAGTGGAGCGTTTGTGAGTTTCAAGAAAAACCGTAATGTTGGCAGCACTGCGACCAAAGATAACACCCAGATGTCAAAGTCAAAACAAAAAGTAATAACATGCTACAAATGCAAACAAACAGGGCATTACCGCAACCAATGTACATTTGCTAACAAAAATTCCTCGAATATAAATAAAAATGAACGTACAAGCAGTAATGCGTTTAGCGCCGTGTTCCTGAATGGTGAATTTTGCAAAAGCGATTGGTATATAGACTCTGGGGCGAGTGTTCATCTTACTGCGAACGAAGAATGGTTGTCAAATGTGTCGCGGGATCTTATGATCAAGGAAATTGTCGTGGCAAACAAAAATAAAGTACCTGTATTATGTACTGGAGATGTGCAGATTACGACAAAGACGCGCGCCTGTGAATACGATATTACAGTAGAAGGTGTATTATGCGTGCCGAAGTTGACTACAAATCTGTTGTCTGTTAGTCAACTTATATCAAAAGGAAACAAAGTTTCATTTAACAATTATGGTTGTCAGATTTTCAACCAAGCAGGAGTACTGGTGGCTACAGCGAGACTGTTGAATGGTGTATATAAACTAAATATGCCTGAATATTGTTCATCAGCTGCAGTGATGGTGTCCAGTGAAGTTTGGCATCGACGTCTAGGTCATATCAACAGTCAGTATCTGAACAAGATGCAAGATGCTGTACAGGGATTAACACTTGATAATAAGACTGATATATCAAAGTCATCATGTGTTGCATGCTGTGAGGGCAAGCAGAGTCGCTTACCCTTTCCCAAAGAAGGAAGCAGAAGTACAGAGTTGCTACATATAGTTCATACTGATCTCTGTGGACCGATGGAAAACCGGTCTATGGGTGGTTCTAGATACTTTATGCTGTTCATAGATGATTTTAGTAGAATGACATACATTTACTTTTTGAAAACAAAAGATGATGCATTGAAATGCTTTCAACAGTATAAAGCAGAGGTTGAGAATCAACTTAATCACAGCATAAAAATCTTGAGAAGTGATAATGGGACAGAATTCTGCAACAGCAAGTTTGACAATTTTTTGATGTCGAATGGGATAGTACATCACAAAACAAATCCATACACACCTGAGCAGAATGGTCTGTCGGAACGATTCAACCGGACTATTGTCGAGAAAGCCAAGTGTCTTTTGTTCGATGCAGGTCTTGAGAAAAGATTTTGGGCAGAGGCCGCACACACTGCAGTGTATTTACAGAATAGGACTGTGACCACATCATTAAATTATAGAACTCCCTTCGAGATATGGACGGGCAAAAAGCCTGATGTGAGTCATTTACGTGTTTTTGGTAGTACAATCATGGTACATGTGCCAAAACAAAAGAGATTAAAGTGGGACAGAAAGTCTGAAAAATGTATACTTGTCGGCTATTCCAATGATGTCAAAGGGTACAGGATTTACAACCCAAAGTCTAATATCATCACTACTAGTCGGGATGTTATAGTATTGGAGAATATAGCAACAGATAACTTTCTGGAGGTACAGGAAAATTGTTCAGATGAGATGAATATGGTTCCAGTGGGGGAAAAAGTATTAACAACTCTTGAAGATTCACTTGAACAATCAGAGAGTCTGAACACAGATGACAGCGGGGAACTGTATGTACCTTGTGAAAATGATACATCGGATAGCTCTGAGTCTGGTACAACAGACAGTGAAGACTCACTTATACTCAACAATGTCAACATGACAAGTGGGCCTCGGCGTAGGCAGCAGCCAGACAGATTTGGGTTTGCAAGTGCTTGTATACAAGATGACAACATGTTCACAGGTGAGATGTCATTACAAGAAGCCTTGGAAGGTCCTGAGAAAGCACAGTGGTTAGCGGCAGTGCAAGATGAATTGCAGTCGTTTGAGAAAAATAGTGCATGGGAACTTGTGGATGTACCAATAGATGGTACTATAGTGCAGTGCAAGTGGGTTTTACGAAAGAAACACGATAGTGAAAACAAAGTGCGTTACCGAGCTCGTCTAGTCGCGAAGGGCTTCACCCAAAAACAAGGTATAGACTATACAGAAACCTTTTCACCTGTGGTGAGGCATACGACTCTTAGACTACTATTTGCATTATCTGTAAAGTTAGGTTTAGATGTTAGCCATTTAGATGTAAAGACTGCTTTTTTGAATGGTGATTTAGAGGAAACCATTTATATGAAAATGCCAGATTGTTATAATAGTAATAATTCAGCATGTAAAGTACTGAAACTTAAAAAGGCTATTTATGGACTTAAGCAGGCTTCTAGAGCTTGGAATCAAAAGGTTGATAATTGTCTGATCAGTAATGGTTACAAAAGGTCAAAAGTAGAGCCATGTATGTACATAAAGGATATTAACAGTTGTAAGACGATTGTAACAGTCTATGTCGACGATTTCTTTATATTTTCCAATGATAAAATTGAAACTAAGAACTTAAAACAGATTTTATCTAAAGAGTTTAGCATTAAGGACTTAGGTGAAGTTAAAACATGTCTTGGAATGAATGTAACCTTCAATAAAGATAAGGGATATGTAACTCTGAGTCAGGAAACTTATATTGATCAACTTTTGAGCAAATTTAATTTAAGTGACTGTAAAACTGTTGATACTCCTATGGAGGTCAAACTAGATGTAAATAAAGGTCATGTAGGTGTATATAGTCATGTGCCCTATCAACAACTTATTGGTAGTTTAATGTACCTGTCGGTCTTAACTAGGCCAGACATTAGTTACTCTATAAGTTATTTAAGTCAATTTAATAATAGCCATACCAAGGAGCATTGGGAATATGCGAAGAGAGTATTAAAATATCTAAAACGAACTAAGTGTTATGGAATAAAATATTGTAAAGAAGGTAATTCAGAAATAACAGGGTATGCAGATGCTGATTGGGCCTCTAACTCTGTAGATAGGAGATCATATACTGGAATGTGTTTTTTGTTATCTGATGGTATAATATCATGGGAATGTAAAAAACAGAAATGTATAGCCTTATCTAGCACTGAATCAAAGTATATTAGTCTGTCTGAGGCATGTAGAGAAGCATTGTATCTAAAGGAATTGCAATATGAAATAACAAATAAGATGTACATAATCAGCCTATTCAATGATAATCAGAGTGCACAGAAACTGTGTGCGAATCCAGTATTTCACAAACGTACAAAACATATTGATATCAAATATCATTTTTGTCGTGATCTAGTAAAGGATAAAATTGTTAAAATGCTGTATTTGCCAACAGCTGATATGCCGGCTGACATATTGACGAAAAGTTTATGTTCAGCAAAGCATTATAAATTTATGTTGCTTCTTGGCATAGTTTGTATAGAATAATTTATATATATGTTAGAAAGACGGATGTATAAACTATCATGTTGTGACGCGCTAACATATACATAATAGTAATTTTTCTGTAAAATTGTTTAGTGGATATTGCGATAAGTGGGGGTGTTATTTTATATCTATTTTGTATCGACAATATCACTTATTAGAGACTAGTAGCGCCATCTGTCATTGAATATGTAGCACTGTATGTTTTCTAATTAAAAAGTTCAGTTCTTGTCTGTGAGCCACGCGTTTGATTTATTAGAGACATATTTTGTAAAATCGTTATTTAATAAAATAACGATTTATACAAAATATGTCCAATTACGGAAAAACGGAAAAATATAATAGACAATATCATACACACAACAGAAAAATGTCTATTATTTACGCTTGAAGAAGCAGTTTTATATTGAATTATATATTGAAGAATTATTTTCAATGTATCATTGAAGCTTCAGCCAGCTTCATGCTTCAGCAGTATGTCAGCTTCTATGTACTACATTTTGCGCGGATAAAAACGCAATTAATTTATTAAAACAAAAAAAAAAAACTATGTATGTATATCATCATCATCAACCTTTTATCGTCCCACTGCTGGGCACAGGTCTCCTCTCTTAAGAGAAGGATTGAGCGTAATCATGTATATGCGTATGTATCTATGTATGTATACTTATTGTACCTATATACTAGTATCAAAAACACGAAGGTTGGGATTACTAAAGGACATCTTTCATTTTGTACCCAAAAATTTAAGTTAATTTACGTAAGTAAACCATAATAGAAACGCTTAATCTAATTTTTTTCTCTCTGTATTCTTATTAGCATAAAAGCGAACGTTCAGCCCACTACGAGGTGGGAAATTAATTCACGTTGAAGTACCAAGACCTTCTCTACAGGAACACACGCTTTTAGACCCGACCTAATTACATACGCGGTGTAATTATAGACTTTCTGGTTGCTTGAAAGTGGTTAACACCTTATCGTCATCCTAATTATTTAACCTGAAGGCTTTCTAAACACGTATACTTTGTGGAAAACCACTTTTTGTAAAAGTTGTAAGCAAAAACTAGCGTCGGTAAGGTGTGCATAGTACTTGCCACCACCGGTTATGCGTCCTTCGTTTGTAAGTTACAAAGTGTTTACCCTAAATTACTTCTTCTTTCCTTCGTGCCTCTTCAATCCTGAAGGTTGGCCGCCAGTTTCTTGTACACTGTCTTGTCAACCACGAGCCAGAACAGTTTTTCGACTGAAGTCTAATTTACTACCCAACCTAAATTACCATCCTAATGATTACCCAAAATACATCACTAATAATGTTTAACTAGTTTTAAATTTCTCATAAGATAAAAAATATCTTAATGGAAATAAGACATCTCAAACTTCACAGTACTTTCTATAATCAGTTTCAATCTTATTTTTCTTTTTAGTCATTCTGTATAAAAGTTGTTAGGGTCAGTTCTTTTTTTAAAGATCGTGGTTCAAAGGACTTAATTAGAAGACGATCTTCTCATATTTACCTGTAGCAGCGCAGTATGTACGCGGCACGTGCACACGGCGCCATTCTTGCGCGCGCAGGGCGTGCCGAGCCAAGCGCACGCGCCGCCGCCGCGCTTCATCGCGCGCGACCATCCCTCGTGCGCGTTCACAACGCGCAAATGTTCTTACACGAGCATTTTGAATGGACACTGCACTTGCACTTGGTGTTTAGGTTCACTTGTGTTTGAGGTTCAGTTTCATCGCCTTTTAGAATATGTTTAAAGTTTCTGTAATGTTTATTTACACCATTTAAGGTTTTCTAATAAGGGCTTATAACTGCATCTTACTTACGCGTACTCCGTATCTCATAACTGCGCGTTATATATAAAATTATGATGTATTTTACTGCTCTATGGAACAGAAGAAACTTAAACGAAAGAAATGTTTTAAACTAAGTCAGTCTTAATTGATTTAATAAAGTGACTGCTGGTGAGTAATTAGGAAAGTTCTTTGAATATGAAAAGTAGAATCGCGAATTGTAAAAAATAAAATCTCTTTTACTAATCTTTAAATTATAGTACCTACTTGGCAAAATGATAAGGATAAACAAAGTAACGATACTGACAAAATGAAAACGTCCAAAGTTCTTTCAAAATCTAACAACGCAATACAAACATTAAGACATCGAGGGGCAATTCTCGTAGTTTTAAGAACTGGCTTTCTAAAATTCACTGTTAAAATGTCTTACAAACTAACAGAAACAGTTGTCGAAGTCAAGACGGTTCAATACAACCGACAGTTGTTATCGAATTCAGTCGGCCACAAAACCAGGTGTCGACTGCAAGTTACGGCGGCCATATTTTATTGAAAGGTTTGTCAGAAACTGTGACTATGGCGACGGCAGTCTCATCGGGAATGCCAATTATAAATAAGGATGCAATAGTGGAATTGTAGATATATCTATAAACACTAATTACTGACCTAATAGATTAAGAGATATCTTAGTGTGGCGAGAATCTCCAGAATGTGTTTTACAGATAAGTGTGGAATAATACAACCTATTCCGACCTTATTTATTGAACTATCTTAAAGACTACAATATGATCTGAAGGTATATACAAAGTGGTGACGACAATACGACAATAAATTAAACATCGTGTACCTCAACACATTCTCAGTGTACACATAAAACATCATATAAATATGTCCATTAGTTTAGTCACAGGAAATATTTTTTTTGTAATTCACATTTTCTACATGATGTACATGTTCGTAAGGAAGCGCTTACAGGTTGATGACCGCCGCATCCAGCGGTTTTGTCATCCAACCGTTTTATGGGGCCGCATACACATTTCGGCCTTGACTTTTGATGTTCCCTTGATGATCCTAGTTTTTGCTATCACGCGTTCTTGTGATGCAAGGTCACATAGTTTAATCGCGCTCTATTTTCTGATGCTCTTGCTTTTAATGAACAGGTAAAAGATTATGGTTAAAGAAATAGAGGCGCGAGAGAAGCGAACGCGAAATATTTAATTAATTGTACTAATTATCAACCTATTCATTCAAAAGAAATTTATTAATAAATAGGCAAAATTGAGGAGCAGCTAGTTTAGGTACTTGGCCAAGAAAAACGGCCCTGCGGGCCGCAGGTTGGGTAGCATTGGCGTTGGTACCTACATTATGCATGACGCGTTGCCAACTCGCTACTGTCCCGTTTCTTTGCACTCATTTTAATGTAAAAATTGATTTGTGCGAAAGACATAAATCTAGTTTCATTTATTAAATCGCTTTCTTGTCGAAATTAATCGAAATTTAGGTCACGGTCACAGATCAGTGTGTCAGTGGTAGGTGCAATCCTATGACGCTTTACGTGCAATTGCTCTGTGCTCGAGACGCCGTGTTTGTTTACATTTAGGTATTGACGGTATATTGCGATATTGGACGCTTTATTTCAGTTAGAGGACACGTAAAATTTTGTCTTATTTAATAATAAGTACCTAGTTAAATGAATAGTTAGTGCGAAATTGGACGCTTAATTTAATAGTTTTATTCATAGTGCTTTCTTTGATGTAAATAATAATGCCGCGTTATAATTACACAGCCTCTGAGTACACGGGCTTGATTTTAATTTATAGCGAGTGCCAATGTAATGACGCTTTGATTTTACGGAAATACCGACAGAGGTATAAGAATACCAGAGTTTGTCCGATCAAAAAAAGCAAGTCGCGACAAGACCGCGCCGTCGTCGATCGAAGGTCAGTGAACCAATATTTTAAGGATATTGTATTTCGTGTTCAATTTTAAGCGATTTAGTTTGTTTGAAATTTTCATTTTTTTATTTTTGATGCTAGGTTTCTTTCTATGGTTTAGGATTATTCCTATGAGCTAGTATTGTCCGTGTTTTCATTTATTGTCGTATTGTCAGCACCACTCTGTATATCGACTGTCTACGAAAAAGACACTTAGCTGTACCAAATATCATTTGATTCAACATCACAGAGAACCAAAAGCAAATTCCCCTTTATGCGTCGTTTAACAAATCGCCTTAACCCCGACATATATCTATCAGCGTTCGCTCTAACCCCAGTACACGCGTCAGCCAGGGGTAGGGCATCGTAAACCTCGCGAATTACTAGTTACAGCCTCAACGGGCCCCAGTGGGCCTCAACACGACCAATGGCAGGAACCGGTTGCAGCATTAATAAGATATATCAAAATTGTTGCTTGCTGTTTGTTGATTCTTTCCTTCGGAAAGGGCAATCAATTTTAGGTGAAGAAAAATTTTTGACTTTTTTTCAAAACGAATATTATCCGAGTAGATTATACAACAATCGGATATGTATAAATGTAACTGAACTGAGTTTTTATCTTGACAAAATATCGATCATTATAAATGGTGTTATAAGATGAATTTGTCACGAGCCTAGAAAATGTTCTCCTAAGTCTAATATGTCATGCCCACTTAAGTGTCTCACTGATGGTGGCGTGTGTGTTTGGTTTGGTTTTGTTTGGAACCAATCATTTGGTTCCCTACAAAATAGTTGAGCTAAAGAGTGCTGATCCACGCGTCATGCTTGTGACGGGTGCTGTCGGTTAAGAATGCTCATGCTTAATTGTTAGGGCGTATTTTTAATGGTTCGAGTTTGAGTTTGACTAGTGTACTCAGAAAAATCCACATAACATAATTAGAGTAATTTAGTTTAAATTACATACGAGCCTGAAACCAATTCTTATCATTACACAGTTCCAATTTAAGGTCTCAAAAACCTATGTTACTTTTTCTCCCATTTTCACAAAGGCAGTTTACGTTACCCTAAAAGGAATTAAAATTTCCTCCTAAAACCTTTATTCATGAATATTGTAAAGTAAAAGGAAAAAGAAGCAATTTTTAATACTCTTATAACAGATATTTTCTTCCTTTTGTCTGCAAAAAGATGAAGTAATAATCCCCTTGCTTCTGATACGTTTTCAATGGAAGTTCGTTTAATCACCACGAGCAAAGAAACAATAAGGATAGGGTATATAGTATAAGTTGGGTAAGCGAGTGCAATACGGTGGCTTTATAGAGCGACCACGTCAAAGCAGAACGAGCTGTCTAGAGCTCATAGGATTTAGAATATTGTTTGGTTAGTTTCTGGAAAAAGACAGACTTGTTAGCTTTATACAACGTTAGTTTACGTTCGTGTAAAGAAAAAATAACTTTCAGAACAAGCAACTGAATTGATTCCAATAATTTTTACACCATGTTATATTTTTTCCAACGTAGATGATATATTCGAAGTTATGAGAATTATACATTGACACCAGAAACCGATCTTTTTATATTAAAAACGAACGGTGAATATTATGCTTATTTAATATATAAATTACGAGAGCAAGCTGTCCAAAGGTGTCCCCTTACTCCATGACAACGCGCCTGTTCATACGGCTGGTGTTTCAAAGGACGCAGTTCGACAATACGGTTTCACAGAAGTGGAACATCCATCTTGCAGTCCAGACCCACTACTATTTTATTACCAATTTTTTTAATAAAGCGGGGCTTAAGAGGAAGAAAATTTTCAAGCGATGAAGAAATGTAGGCTGCCGGCCGTCTTCGGTCATTTTGAGGATAAAAATTTTGATTATTTTTATAGAGGTTTAAGAATGTTGATTCACAGATGTCAGAAGTGTGTTAGTATTCATGGTGATACATTGTAGAATAAAGTTGGTTCCGTTTCATTTCATAGTTAGGCCAATTCGTTATTGGACCACCTACTTATAGTAATTTTATACCAACTGATTTATCTTTAGTGCTTACCTACAGATTGTAGAAGGGGTTCTGTATCACGTCTTAGTGTCGGAACTGATTCTACCTGGCGAAGCATTATAGTTAGACGATAGATTAAAGTTAAACTAGTAGTGGACTTAGGTATATTTTTGACCAAATTCCAGTCAACTTTGTGGCCCACACTCGAGTTGAGTGACAATAAGCTGACTGACGCGTGTGTGTCATACCACTGCACAAAGAGCAGAAGATAATTTATAACCTTTACCTGGAAATTTTGTATCTTAGTTCTGGCAACAATAAAATTTCAATCATCAAGGTAAAATGAAAATCTATCGCAATAGTCAAGTCCCAATTATAGTTCTCGACAGATTTTTGTTTCAATAACCATTTGGAGACATGTGTTCATTTTGTGGTCACCATAAAAACTTTTAACTTTCGTTTGGGCTACAGACGTTTATATTATCTATAGGTATTATAATTATATATCTAAACCAGGAAATATAGATGTCTAAACCAATTATATTGCAATTTAAATCTGAAATTGGTACATCAGCACCGCGCGTGCTATAGTAATTGCTTTATTATTCAGTAGGCGTCTGCAAGTTTCCTTCGCTCGATACAGCTTTGAATTTAACTTTGAAAACTTTGGTATTACAGCCCATGTTACATATAGCTCTTAAATGAACGCTTGTAAGATGACGCACTTTTCCAAATACATTTATCCAAGAAACATGCATTGCATTTTCTCAACTAACAAACTATGTTGAGATCGGTTCCCAGTGATACCGTATGCAGTGGAGTTCCAGTTACCACCTCAACAATATCATAAATTATTGTACTGTTTGTATTGTTACCCAACAACTGCACTATTATTCCCAGTTCGGTTGTATTATTCAGCTCGTCACTCTGTCGTGCTAACGGGAGGATTCAACTTTTGTGAACAGCGTGTGTATTCTCATTGGTAAAGTTTGCCCCGAGGTGTGTTTTAAATGTTACGTCTCCTGCCATTTTGTGGCTCTTCACTATTTTTAAATGTAAACTGTTATAACCGCCATCCCAGCGAAAGCCTAATTTTCGTGGGAAAAAAATGAAATTCCATCTACAAAACGATTACGTTTAAAGCGATAGGAAAATTAAAAGAACACAGTAAGTACCACGCTATTTCTCGGAATGATTAAATTGTATTTGAGATGAAACAGACTAGAGGCTATTGCATAATATTGATAACGCTCTTTGAACAAATCTCGAGTATTTTTTTCACTTTGATGTAAAAATACCAAAGGAGATAATTAAAAAAATGTTAACCGTATATTAACTAGCTGCATCCTGCGGTTTCACCCGTTCAATCCCGTGGGAATATCGGATAAAATCCAGTTTTAGTCTTGGTTATAGTCCATCTGTGTGCCAAATTTCAACCAAATCCGTTCAATAGTTTAGGAGTGAAAGCTGAACAAACAAACAAACTCACTTTCACATTTATAATAATATTAGTAAGGCTATTAACAGTGGAGTTATATCTATCTATACTAAGTCTAATCTATACAGTCTAGAAGGCTGAAAACCGTTGACACTAAAACTATAGGTAGTTTGCTTAATTATAAAAATGTTTATCTGAATTGGACATAACATCGGCTGCCGGCAGAAGTTACCACCCACCAGATAAAGTCTTGCCGCCAAGCGATTCGTCGTGTTCCGGCATGATGACCGGTGAAGCCGTATGGAGGACGGGTCTGAGAAGTTGTGTTGCGATGTGTACCGGTTATGATGCGTCAAATGTTGTTGTGTCGGGAGTTTGGTCGTGGAGGATCTCCAAATCAATATCCCCTTGGCGCAGCATCGTTAATCGTGTTGTTGAGTTTAACATTGCATCACCTCGCTCAACTGCCGTCTCCCTTCCTATTCACTAAGTTTTTTTAGTGAATAGGCTAAATAAACTAGCGCGTTTTAACATCAACGATTGCATCACTGCTAACCATCAGGCAGGATTGTGGTCAAGCACTAGTTTATAATTATAAAAAAAAAATGCTTTTTCTTTCAAAAATTTTAAAAAGTTTCTGTCCGAGACTCGCCGTATAATGCTGATGGAAGGTAGTAACTGCAATTAGTTGTGTTGTGTTGTGATCAGGTGTTGGACGATTCGGATGTGGCTGCTTGATGATCCCTGTGGTGACATGACGGTGTCCCACCATATTTTTGCCGACCTGTTGGTGAGTACCTCCATTATCAGTTCGGCGAGCAATGGATTGGTAGGGGTGGACTAACTTTGTGAAACACCGTGCTAATCTCGTGCGACGGTGCCAGGCCTTTATCGTTCTTAGTGAACGAAATATGGAACAACATCTCCGCCACAGCCATTGTGCTCATCGAATGAAATGATACATTCGGAGAGTCAGACGACCTTCCTACTTAAAAAAAGTTCTTTTCACGAGCTGCCTAAGTATCATTGTTTCTTTCGAGAGTCGATAAACATGGGTAAACTACCTATACCTACATGTACGAGGTGAACTGAGGTCATGACCTGTGCCTGTATTGCCATGAAATTACCTATTTATTTTATTTAAATTATTTCTTTTTAAGGGGGCTTTTTCTTTGGTTTAGCCAGGTTATGTAGGCATTAGTAGAATCAGTTATCAATACCTAACAATACCTTCACGGGTCGGACAAAAAAAAAAGTTTTCTTTTTCATTGAATTTACGTTCTGAAAGTGAAACTAAACCACTGATCTCATGAGTACCGGTGTTTACACCAACGGCCTTTATAAAGCTAAAGAGTTTACTTGTTTGAACGCGCTAATCTCAGGAACTATTGGTCCGATTTGAAAAATTCTTTTGCATTGGATAGCCTATTAATCCAGGAACGCTTTAGGCTATGTAACATCACGCTGCGACCAATAGAAGTGGATCATATAAACATTTAAACATATCGAAACCTACGCGGGTGGACCCGCAAGGCTCAGCTAGTATTTAATAAAGCGCAACCGAAGTCTAAAAAGGTTGGATAGGATGGAAATGACAACAGTGTGGAGAGTGCTTTTAAAAGTAACTGGACACCGAGCCATCGATAGTGTGTACCGAGTGTCCCGAGTGCCCCGGTGTTCAAGAGTCGAGAGCAGAGCTGTTTGTTCAACAGTGATCGATAATAATAAGTGGAAAGTGAATTATTGTAGTAGTAATAGTGCCTCCATTGGTTGTTACCAGTTAAAGAATTAACTTGGAAACTTATAAATACGATCCTATTTATGTCCCACTGCTGCGCAAAAGCCTCATCTCATACATAGAAGAAATGAGCATTGATTACCAAGCAAGCTTATGACTGTATTGATATTCGTAATAGAATATGTTACATAGTTCCTAGAACGACAGTGGGTCGAGCGGTGCGGTCTCGGCCACTGTTTGCAGTTACCTCTTGTCGTAGTAACGCGTTTGCGTGCGCCTTTGCGGCGACTTACTAATAATTACAATAATAAATTCCATCATATCGATAGGATTGCTCTCTGCTGGTAATTATAATAATAATAATTTTAGTGTATTCTGTGGAAAATGTTGTTGGTTACACATTTGCTCATATCTTTTTGTATTACTCTCTATAAAATAAAATGTGTCACTGTTTGTTTTATAAATAAATAAAAAACTATTTATTTTATTTTTAATAATTATAAACTAGCGCTTGACCACAATCCCACCTGATGGTAAGCAGTGAAGCGATCGTTGATGGTAAAGCGAAAACTATGCTGCGAAAAAAACTATCTCTATGTTCTTTGTGAATTATTTACTGACTGCACTTTTTACTACATAAATCACGCACTTTTATTTAGTAAACAACACCATAAATAATTTAAAAGTCCAATGAAAAATGATCGTGACACTCGGCTTAACTTTCGCGCCAAAATTCCATGAAGTTCTTACTATCCATAGCTACAACACTGTTACTCGTTAATTTAATTATATTTTAATATACTCTTTACTCCTCATTCTAAGTCCGCGAGCACTCAGAATACTTAGTGAGCACTACGCTATGCAGTTATGAAATCAAACTTTCACTTTCGTCCTTTGTAAATGTAATATCGCATCAAAAGCAAGGCAGTATAATAATACACCAGTAAACACACAATTATGAAGAGTTACAACAGCAGCAGGACGCATTCATGCCGTCACAATTACCAACGTTACAGTTTTATAATAATGTCGCTAAACGATGCACAGTCGTACACAACCGCAATACGTCCTAGGTATTCAACGGATCGTGAACTTCGAAAACAATGCAAATTCTAGTCAGTCCAAGATATACAGGACGATAGATTTCAAAGAGCTTGGGTCCACAGCCTTTGCTAACCATATTTAGGTGTGTATATGCGATAAAGTGGTGACTGGAAAAGTAGGATAAAATGCCGAGTAAGTATACTTATAAAAAATAAGGTACAGATGAAAGTTCAATGTAAGTGAAGCCTCATGAATACATTTTCAGATTAACCCCAACATTCGGTACAAAATTCAATTCACAATAATATTTGTATATACACACACACTCATGCCTAATGTGTTTAAACGCTTTCATTTTTCACCTTGAAAAAATGTTCAAAAGAAATTGTTTTTTAGGGTTCCGTATCCAAAGGGTAAAAACTCCTAAAAGATATAGGGATCCTATTACTAAAATTCCACAGTCTGTCTGACTGTCTGTCAACAGTCTGTCTCATGAACCGAGGCCAAGAGATTTGGAATTTTCATAGATATGTATATTGTATTTCTGTTGTTGATATAACAAGGAATATTAAAAACGGATTTTTAACGCACAACGCTTGGTGTCCTACTCGCACTTGGCAGGTTTTTTTATTATTTCAAATTTCCTTACAATAGCAATGTTAATTATTTCTATCTTCGTTTCTTCTTTGACAGCATTTCTTAAGAGAAAGTGATAAAAATATGAGCTACGATATTAAATTCGCGATGTTCGCTTTTACTATGAAGTATCGCATTAAGTGTCCCTGAAAAGTGATTGATAGAAATTTATGTGCAAATTAATCAACTGAAGCTATTGAAAATACATACACCCTGGAAGTTTTCGCAGAGAAACAAATATAAACTTTTAAAAAGATATTATTTATAGAAACTTGCGATTTCAATCCATCGTTTCGGGAATCCTTAAGATATAGCATTCACATCATACGTTCTCAAGTACTGTAAGATTTCACACCCAGCTTGTTATGTAAAAGTCGTCAAATTAGTTGGGTCCCATTTTTCTTGCAAAGCTCTACTCGTGTTCGCTAACTAGTCGAGAACCGAGGGCTGGCTGTGTCGTGGTCGGATTGCACAATTTTTCCATACAATTACCTTCGAAACTTCGAGCCATCGGTTCATTAGAGCTGGCGCGGTTGCACACTCGAGTTCAAGCTGTTGTACTTTTTTTTAGATTGCTAGCTTATTTTAGTATTGGTAGTGTTAATAAGGAACTCAGTTTAATTTAACTTGCAATACCAGAACAGTTATTGTACATGAAGGCACCGCACAACTACCGCATGCGAAGTGATTACTATAATTTTGAAGATGCTATTAGTCCAAAATGGTGTGAATTAAGGATACCCAGACAAAAGAAATCAAAACTAACACAAAATCAGTAAATAATAATACAAATATTGTTTTTCTACGACCATTTGGTAATTTGCTTAACTTATGGTTATGTATCATAAGTTATATCTACACGGGTAAACCGTACTACAATGAAACTTTCTTTTTTAATGGTTATGTCATCAAAACATCAACATACGATAATGCCAAAAAGCGCGCGTATTTGCGTTACGACTAAACATCGCATGTTATTAGGCTGTATGGATGAATTGCCTTTGCCTTTCATTTGTGGAATTATAACAACAAAACACCATTGCGCGCGCCGCGCTATTTTCGCGCCATTGTTAACTTTTAATTTATTTCAAGGTCGTAGAAAAAATGTTGTATGCCACTGTCGCAAACAGTTATTGTAATACTCGTGCTGATCTATTGTGCCACTCAGCTTCCCTTCGTGGCACAAACTATCACTCATATTACAATAGCTATCATTGCTTGACAGTGGCATAAATAACTATTAAACAACTATTAAAGGTGGGACTTTACAGAAGTCACGTTGGCATTTAAGAAGAATTACTCAAAGAATATCTCGCGAGGTGAGGCTAAAAGATGAAATGTAAGACAAATACTTGATGCAGAACACAGTTATAGAAGTAGAATTTAGGTTGAAAAAAAAAAAAGAAAGTATTTCATAAGAAGTGTGGACACGAAACTGGACTTTGCGTTCAAGTTACACAATTTTTATGTTATTATGCTCGTTCATTTCACTTAAACAACATTTTAAACAGGTATGGTGATAAATGGATGTGTATTGTTAATTAAACACCATGCAGACAGTAATTAATAATCTACCGTCTGTCAGCACATAAGGTACAATTATAATTTGTTTCGTTACATAACGTAGTAGGTACACAAAGAGCTGTCTTTGTGTAGTACGATATGCAACGACGTACATAAGAAACCTCAAAATAACAATCAGAAACATTACAAATTACGGCTATTTCTGTTCATACCATGTCATCGTGACGACTGTAATTACAGGGAATAGCATGAATTCGGAGTGACATAAACGTTTCTAACATAAATACAAAGATATATGAGAGATATAGATGCATATAATATTCACGAAGATATTTATCTCAAGGCTAAATCAAGGGACAGGTTAGTTATAAAGATGAAACTAGTGGGACATTCACAAAGAGATTTTAAAGGTTCCTGTCGAAAAACGGTCAAGAAACTCCCCAGACACACTCTTTTCAATGAACATTTTAGTTACATTACTCATGTTGAAATTATACTGTGAGAACGAGGTAGGAAAACGTGCACAGCGTAAAAAGCATGTTGGAAAAGGGACTGTGTCACAAAATGCTACACAGTTATATTTTCGATTAATCTTAAATCGTCGCTACGTTCGGCATCTATATCTTACAATATCTAAGTGAACATTAGGTGATGACGGGGCTAACTGGTAAGCAATGGATGAATCTGTAAATTACGGTGCTGAGGTTTACCTATGAATTGTTTAGATCTTGAGTTATTGTATGATGATGTGGCGAATTATGATTTGTAAGGTGGAACGGTCACATATAAATTGTAGATTTATTTCCTTATTTATTTCGAAATGAGGTTTATTATAATGTGCCGTCGTTGCTCCATTTTAAAAACATAAAACTTTTATGCAAAGTAATGGCCAATTCAGGCAGTAATTGATAAAAATTAAGACTGTATGTGTGTACCAAATAATGAGTTCTTAACTTTGCATAGACCCTTTCATATGAAAATAGCCATCACAGACAAAATTAGCTTATGTAGGCAAATCTTACCTTTTAAAGATTTATATGCTTGGTTTGCCAATCAAAAATAATAACAATTGGTTTGGTTTTTGTTTACAAGAACTCTCAAAGTCTGAGCATAAGTAAAATTTTAACATGTGTATGTATTTGTTTTACAGTTTCGAAGGAAAGCTAAAAATTGGCGAGCAATGGAAATAAAGTCGATGAAGGTGGTAGTAGAGGTTCTTTTGGCCAGTAAAATATAAAAGTATGCTTATAAATCGCGCGCTACAGAAGATGGCTCCTGTCACGTAGCTCACATAAAATGTGGAGAGATGGCGGAAGGTAACACCATACTCAGTCTGCAATGGGTATGAAGATATTTTACTCATTTGTTATGTATGACTTTCGACAGATATGGCACGGCATGATCTGTGTCGTAAGCTAATGTAACGCTCAATCAAATAAGTGATTACGGGATTGTTTATAAGAATTATGATACCCAAACGAGACTTCTTTGTTGGCACCAGTAGGCCTAGTATGAGTTTTCAATACGAAACTCGTTCGATCGTATCGAGCGCGTTTGACTCAGCGATTTGCCCGCTTCAAGGTCGTAAGAACTCTCACCCAATGAGAGCGCCAAACGCGCTCGATATCGTCGAGCAAGTTTCGTATTGAAAACTCATACTAGGCCTACAGTACGACATATCCGTAAAAACATGCGCAAAATTGCATACTATACCCGCTCGACTGCGTTCGCTAAGGTTAGGACATGGACGACAGGTTCAGTAATCTGGTAGTAAACAAAGTACATGGCGTGTCAGTTTCTCTCATACCTTTAATAGCAAACTGTTTGATAATGAATTAGCTTGGTACTTGCAGAAGTACTTAGGAAAATATTAGCACTTTCCAAGACAAAGAGAAAAACAGGAACGAGAAAATGCGGTCATAGCTGGCATTCACATAGGAAACAAATAAAACAAGAATTAAAAAAAAAATAAACATATTAGTTACCTTTGGCTTGAATTTCACCAGTCGAGTACTACACTTATGTAAGTTGAATACATAATTTCAACTAATCCTAGGACAAAGCAACAAAGTTTTAACGGCATATTACAAAATACTTCACTCCTAAAGCACTAACTTAACCCTTAATGTGACTTACGCTCCTCTAGAGGACACAGTTCTAGCGAAAATCATAAACTACATTATGGCTATTTTAGTTCTGGGTACTGTTGAGTCGACTTATAGAGTCCTGCTGCGATGTACCATGCATCTTGACCGTACTTACTTATGATGAAGTTTAAGGGCTACGAGATTTGACGAGGAATTGAGCAAGTTGCTATAATAGATAGACAATATAAATAGAAAAAAAAATGCACTGAAATTTGAGAGAGACATTGAAGAATTAGCCTGAGAGGTGCAGAGAGCGCAGAATAGACTTTAGAAAGACAATACGGCATTTACAGTGATGGATGAACTTAACTGTCGTATAAAAAGATTATTCAATAAAGAAGCTTGTTTCCTTTAGGGTTCTTTTTTTACAAAGGATTGAAACTGGAGTCTTATTACAATTTTCACAAATAATGTTTTTCTGTAGCTGCTATTATTATTCTGTACACACATACACTTCGTATGTCCGAGTCGCACTTGGCTGGTGTTTTTAAATTTTCTAAATTTAATTTTTTTACTTATGACACCTACCCGACACTAACTTCGTTATAATTATCTTCACTAACTATTAGTTATTAAACTAACTACTAGTTATTACTAACTGTTAGTTATATAAATATTGATAATAAATTTTATGATGTTATTTATAATCATTAGCTAACACTCGGTGTAGAAGTATATCATTGAACCCTACTCAAAAACCGCTCATCAAAACTCAATCAAATTTTCATGGGACCATGGAGACTGCGTCTCGGCAAACGTAGCGTAGAACGCCCTTGGGCGAGATGGAGCGACGACATCAAAAAGGTGGCTGGTAGCGGTTGGCGGAGAAGTGCTCAGGGTCGAGCTTGTTGGCGTGCCATAAAAGAGGCCTATGTCCACCAGTGGACGAGTACAGGCTGATGATGATGATGATGAAGCCTCTCAAGATAATAGGGAGGCTATCAAAGAGTAATTACAATGCTGCAGGTCTTTGCCTGATTCCTGAAATTCCTTTATTTACTGTTTGCATGCCATGTAATCGTCTATGCGCGTTATTAAACATAAACTACAGGAAGAAATACAAAATACTGCGTTTGAATCATGGCGCAATAAAAGGGAAAAGCCTCAGTGTTGATGTTTAATATAACGTGCAATACTTCTTTATTATTCATGATTAGTACGCTCCAACGGGCTAAGATTTGGACTGAAAACTATTTTGTTTATGAAACAAGCACGAACATTTCTTACAATAATGTTTACTGTATAGTTTGGTATACCAATAAGGATCAATACAAGTTAGTGTTTATAGTGTTTTCTTTTCGGAAAATTCAAATAGGTTTCAAGTGTGGTTTCAAGAAGAAGACTCTTTAGTCTTCTACTTCTTCTGCCTTTAGAGGTCCACTGCTGGACAAAGGCTTCCCCCAAAGCTTTCATTGCTTTGGATGGGTTTGCCATAATCCCCAAGCTTGGCAGGCGGGTTTGGGATCGCAATAATTTGATATTCCACAGTAGAAGCGCTGCTGCCCGCTTCCCTGGTGAGAGCTCCCTTAGTCGCATCTTACGACACCCACGGGAGGATATATATAAATATATACGGACAATTCACACAGATTGAGCTAGCCCCAAAGTAAGTTCGAGACTTGTGTTATGGGATACTAACTCAACGATACTATATTTTATAATAGATACATATATAGATAAACATCCAAGACCCAGGCCAATCAGGAAAAAATCGTTTTCCATCACGCAGGCAGGCGTGTTGACCGCTGCGCCACGGAGGACGACAAATAATATGGTTAATATGATATGGTTTGGTACTATTCTAAGCCCGATACCACATGGCATTTTAACGGCGTTTAAAGAGTGCTTTTTTTACTATCATTCTTAGTCTTCATCATCAAGCAAAATATTTTAAAAAACCCTAACATGGACACTTATGAAATGCCAGAAGCTACGTAAACGGTTCCAATTGGTGGTTTCCTATGAAAAGAGCCGACAAAAAACACTTAATTGGCGTTAACAATGTTTTCAAGCTACAGTGTTTTTTTTTTGTTTTGAGCAGCTCGTCTCGCCATCTTCTTTATATTGTTTTATTGTAATTAAATGTTCAATTTAGAAGTTGGTCATTTAAGACTACATATTCCTTGTTCACAAACTAAATTTAAGTTCAATGCACCTTTTTCTTTCTATTTTATTAATCAACGGACAAAAAATAAATTCAGTTTAGACAACTCAGATACGTACTCACATTTGTATGTTACATCTTTGAAACTATGAATTTTTACTTTATATAATGTATGTAGAATACCCTAGAGTTAGCGGATATAAAACACGTTGTATAGAAGGGCGGACGTTTTGGTGGGACTGTCTTATGTAATATTGACATTTAAAAAGTGCTGATTCTCAGCCTAAATTTAATAAATTACTTTTGATTTTATGTATACATATATCGTAGTTAACACACTCTCATTTCCGATTTAAAACTAGGGGGAACTAAATCGTACTGGAAAAACTCCCACGAACTCTATTTGAAACGTAAACAATTATTGTACTTTATTTAGATATTTTCGTTAATTCTTTAACAACATTGCTCAGCTATGGAGTAATCTGTGGCGAATCATGATAATTATAGTGCATGGTATTACGTTTAGTCGGTTAATACCTGAATCTATGCTGTATAATATTTTAGCATCTACGTTAGTCTCGCTCTAAAAGGCACATAAATAATCCTCAAACACAGTTCATATAAGTTTCAGTATGTGCACTTTTATAAGTTATCAAGTTACGAACACGCTAGTTCAACAACTAATATGATCATACGCATAATTTGTTTGCTTTAAGCTAAAGTTGGCAACTTTATACTAGAACGCTATAGTTAGCGAACTTTGTGCTATCTTTTACTAGCGTTCGGTGGCCTGGTTTTTATAATTGAAGGGATGCTACGATTTTACTAGCCAAAGTATACAATATGTATATTCACACATAAACTATCGCCTTCTTTCCATGGGAGGGGCAGAAACTATAGAACGCCTTCTGCTTCGATCCTGAACCTCCCTTTAACTTGCTTCTGGTGACACATGTCGGTTTCGAGTGGCCTTCCTATTAAGAAAAGGATATCTAACTATTAAAACCTGGCAGAGTAAAGGATTTTCTAGGTTATCTCTTTCCACTTCTCTAGATGTAAAGCTACTGCTGTCATAGTTTGATCATTTATTTCTTTTATTTGTTGAATAAAATTGACATCTGACATTCTAACATGGAAAAACTATCAAACATTCTAAATATATTTTTTACGATAATAATTTTGGTAAAATGTTATAAATATTATTGGTTGGTCGATGAAGGTGTGTTGGCTTTTTAAACAAGTCTAGCTATAGGGATACCATATTTTTCATTTGATAGCCTTAAAGCCTATATAATATCAAGCCCCAAACAAATGATGTAAAAAAATAAAACATTAGCGAAAACGAAGTATAAACGAGGGCGAGAGATTGTGATACGTCGATGCAATAGTGAATTGAAGAAAGGCGGAAGGGGGCGGAACGGAGCTAGCCAATTTTACACAGACGGAGTTTACGAACAGAAGCTATGTAACTGAATATAAGAATGAATGTAAACTTGACATTGTTTTTACAGAAAGAGCCAAACTATGAACATCTCATTTTTACTTATCCTAAAGTCAAACTCAATTTCTACCATACTGCAAAGTTTCAGTAGTAGGTAATGTTTTCTTCCTACACATGCACTAAGCAAGCCATTTCGCTGATCCTCTAAATAGCGAGTTTAATCCTACGAAAGTGAAAGCGAGTCGGTTTCTAAATCCTCTTCTTTTACGAGACTGCTCGCATAGTGGTCCTTTTTACGCTACTCGTGATGGAAATTGACGATACCTCACAACTTTGGGGATGACCCATATAAAGTTAGTGTCTGGCATTAAGCATTCTTGGACGTGTATTTTAGTCACTAAGATCTAGAGCACGACGGCCTATATATATTTTTAGTAGCTACGTTTTTAATTGTGTCTGCCGAACTGAAACTATCTATGAAATATCTTTATTTTACAATACAAGACTAATATTTCATCTTGTCCTTTTCATAGTAAAATATAAAGAAAAATATGCTGTAAACTGACATTTTATGTAGTTTGTGAACAAAGGAATCGGCGTCATTATTGTGGATATGATTTTTGTATCCTTTTTTTATAAATATTATGAATGATTGTAATTATTTCCTGAGCGAAGGCATCAGTTTATCTATTATTTTCACGAAGGGAGAAACAAAAGATTGGCAATTACTTACTAACACAATCTTTTCCCTCATTTTCTTTCTCATAACCGATTACAGTTTCCAGGTATATTTACCGGAAAAACTGACATTATCTCATATTTCGTGCCAGTAAACACATATCACGCAACATAGTTGTCAACAGCTAACATATATTACTACAAATATTGCCAAGTCACACACTTCAAATAATGTGGTCGAGACGCCCCACTGAGTCAACTGTCAGCGCTATCACGGGAATTACACATCACTAATTTTGTGGGACATATTTGTACTCCGTTTAATTTTGACATTTCGGGTGTAACTTTGGGCTGCATTTAGCGTCTCGCATCATAGTACTTAGTATTCGCTCCACTACCCTTCTAAAGAGGACCTGTTTTCCCAAAGCTCGTGCCGACGCAAGACTAAGTTTGTGGGTTAACATTTCTGAGACAATTATATTAGTAGGACATAGGCTTTTTGAATTGCAGATATTTATTGTGAAGTCTAACATTATCATAATGTTTGAATGTGCGAGTACGGTGAATGTAGTTTATTACAAATCACGTAAATAATGAAGGTTGTTAATTACCTAAGCCTTCAGATAATTGTTGATCCTGCAATCACTATACAATATGTAATTGATGTATGTTGGCTTACAGTCGCAGGAAAAGTGGAAAGAGGGAAGGGAGGCCTTTGCCCTGCAGTGCCACAACACAGGCTTATAATAATAAATTTCCTTTACTGTTAGAGGTCAACGAGCCTCTGCGGGTTGGCTTCGGCTCCTTGTACTACCAAAGGTTCGGGACTCCATGCTCCCGAGATATCCGATAAGTTTAAAAATACACACGATAGTCAAGTTTAGAAACACGATGAATTTTGACATCTTATTCTATTTACATCAGAATAATCACTGCAGTAATTCGTTCCGATAAAACTAAACTGATTATATCCAATTAGGGCTCTAGGGTGAGATTTTTTGAGACAAGAAATCATCATAAAATAATTCTTATCGCGAAGAGGGTCAACCTTTGGAGATTCCAAGGTCATACTTGATATTTATAATATGATATTAATAATAATGGGTGAATGCAGAACGTACTACCGGTATAAAAACAGAAAGTTGACTATAAGATTTCAATTGACAAGAGGTTCTAAGACCGTTGGTCCTTGTCATAAGATATATATAAAAAAAAAAAAATATAGGTGGGAATTTTAAAAAGAGTTTGTCAGGAAATTTGACCCTTTTTATAGCAACATATTTTGAAGGTTAAAAATAGAAGTTGGTTGCATTGAAATATTTACGTCTTGTTTAGTCTGCCCGGAAGTAGGCTAGACCTTTCTTTAAGACCTCTACCAAAAAGCAATAACTGCTGGCTCGAATTAGTAACCAAAACCCTAGACCGCTCTGCTGATTAAACGAAGAACTACCAAATTATGAATCAACAAAGACTTTGAAACCCGTGTTTGCATATCAAATGAACTCCTAAGAGCGAACAGGTTTCCTTACCTATGTCACTATACGACTCAAGTGATGTACAAGGAGAGCAATTAGCAAGGATACAATGTCATGTTAATCAAATGACGGCCTCGTTGTGGTAATGGTCGCACGCTACTGCTGAGCATAAGGTCATGGATTCGAATTTAAGATCGGCGAAAGTATTATTGAGTTTTAGCATCAGGATTTTTTCAATAGCATCCTGGGGTCTTCGTGACAGAACAACAATATATTTATTAAGCACAGACTGAAAGCAAGACCAGATACATCGATACATCAGATGAAAAATATACAGTCCGATTTAACAAATTAGCAGGAAGTATAATAAGCCGGAAGAAGTCGTGGTGGCCTAGTGGGTAAAACACCAGCCTCTCAAGTATGAGTGCGCGGGTTCGATTCCAGGTCAGGCAAGTACCAATGTAACTTTTCTAAAGTTATATGTACTTTCTAAGTATATCTTGGACACCAATGATTGAAGGTGAAGGAAAACATCTTGAGGAAACCTGGACTTTAAGTCTGAAATCGCCAACCCGCATTGAGCAAGCGTGGTGATTACGCTCAATCCTTCACTGTATGAGAGGAGACCTGTGCCCAGCAGTGGGACGATAAAAAGGTTGATGATGATGAATAATAAGCCGGTTAACGGCTGCACCAACAGGCCCAGATCATGCTGAGTTGGAGACAATACGTTCATCCCCTATTACATGGGACTTAGAGAACCTACATAGAGGCAAACATCTCTGCCTAACCTGTCGGATTACACGCGTGGTGTTATGTTTCAAAAGAAACATAAAGCATCTAAAATATGTAGCATAGATCGCCTACGAAGTTGAATCACAGCTAAAAAGGGTCTGAAAATAGGATTGCAAAGATCAAGTTTCTGAATTTAGCGGAAGCCGGGAATTTATCATGTCCGTGGATGAAACGTAACTATGTTATTTTAGTTTACTGTGGATTTAGCTTTGAGTGGAGATGTTTTGATTGAATACTGCACAGTATTTTTGTTAACTTATTTGCAGATCAAACATCTATGTAAAAGTACAGTCATGAGCGAAGTATGTTTAAGTGGTGTCAGGTATTTTTGATCACAACGAAGTATTACATTCTTTTGAATTTAGGTGAGTTAGTCTTCATTTGGGCACGTCACGGGTTGCGGATTGGTTATAAAAGAAACCGTGGCCCTGGCGCACGGGCAAAAGAAGAAACACGGGTGGGTTTTAGTCAGTAAAAGTCTGACACACCCTTCCGTTCCGCCCAGAGCGGGAGAGGTCATTTGATGATACAAAACAAAAAAAAAAAAGTTAGCCGATGTTTATAAACGCAAAACATGTCCAATATTAAAATAATCTATGACGAAGAGATGATAAATCTACATAATATTTTTAATTTAACTATAATTTAAGTCGTGGTGGCGTAGTGGTTACAACACCAGTCTCTCAAGTATGAGTGCGCGGGTTCGATTGCAGGTCAGGCAAGTACCAATGTAATTTTTCTAAAGTTATATGTACTTTCTAAGTATATCTTGGACCCCATTGACTGAAGGTGAAGGAAAACATCTTGAGGAAACCTGGACTTTATAAGTCTGAAATCGCCAACCCGCATTGAGCGAGCGTGGTGATTACGCTCAATCCTTCTCTGTATGAGAGGAGACCTGTTCCCAGCAATGGGACGATAAAAAGGTTGATGATGATGATGATGATGATGAACAATAATTTAAGTGTCTTATTGCTAGCGTGGCGTAGCTAGCTCTTAATAAACTAGTACGCTTTACAATCAACAATTGCGTCACTGCTATCATCACGCGGATCGCGTAAAGCTCTAGTTTATAAAATTCTGAAATCTGAAGCAACATCTAAAAGTTTGGCGTCACTAGTTCCGTTCGATAGTTTTGGTGTTCCTTCGATGTCGCATATTTGTGCTACCAGTTTTATATGACTCCCAGAAATTACCATAAATATATGCCGTACTATATTCATAAGGACAGGTATTATTTAAGAGCATTCCATAATAACACATTTGCAATGCTTTAGCGGTAAAGACGAAAATGTATTAAAGAAATTAGACAAATTGTAGTAGCTTGTTGTGCTGTCGTGTGTACGTAACTCTTTTAATTCGCTTGGATATTATTTGACGTCAACATAAATTCCTATTCATGTATCAAAACTTACTAGAGAATTCAACATATCAAATTAATGAAAACCTTAACAGGAAAGCACGAAAAATAACAGAAACGTGAATTCGTGTCTCGAATGATTAGCCGCACGGAAGTCTGGTTCAATGTCTGGACGAAGCAATAATTCCTTGAAAAATGCATTTCAACTTTTAACTTCTTTGTTCAAATTCTGCACGGAATATGAAACTTAACTTAATTCTATGATTTATTAAACGTATTATTGAGTAAGTATGTCGATAAATATTTATGTTTTGAGGATAAATTCAGTCTGTGAGACTATCAGACTGTTTGAGTTATTAATTTCAACATCAAATTTTTCAGGCGAAAGACGTCCGCTGCTTGACAAAGGCTCTACTTCGATTTCGTTCTTTCCAACATTCTTGCGACCTACACTAGGAGGACAATTCTCGTAATTGTATGCGCATTCACAGTCTGATCTCAGTATCAAACTGTCAACAATATTAAATTTCCTTACATTTAGACAAGTTATTGCCTTTGGTTTGTCACTGGATGAGTATTCGGTTACGAGAATTGGCCACACAATTGAAACACTAAATCTTCCAGTACGTAGTAACGGTTACTGAGTTATTATTTGATCATTAACTGCCATAACTGCTGCGATGCTCTAGTGCTTGCAAAAGCTACTGCTAAGCATATAGCCTGGGCTTGATTCAGGGGTCGGGCAGTAATATTTTGAGTATGAGTAAACTTTGTGACATCACAGGCCTTTATACAGTTCATAAGGGATCGACTGAAGAAGATATATTGAATCCAAAATAACTTCTTTAATACTTAAAATACGAACCGACGGTTTAAAAAAAATGCATTTAGTATTAATTGTTATAGCGGTAACCGCAATATACCAACTATAGTAAAAAATTCAACTGTCCGCCCTTCAATCAATCAAAGCATTTATTTCAAATAATTACATTTACTTCATATTTCATCAGTCACTCTTACAAAATCTTCTACTTGTAACTTTTATACAACATCATCACTCCCTAATAAATGTAAGTATATATACAGAAATACTGGCTTTTTTTAAATAGTTCAAGTTAAAGAGTATTTTCAGTTCATTAATGATATGGTTGACGTACGACACGGAGTTTACAAGGGTGGGTGAGCTTTTGTACTGTACAGTATTTAAAAAAACCTATGGAATTTGTGAATAAAGTAACGAACTATAACTAGACATAGATGATATTATCGGCCAAGCGCATGTGGGGGAAAGCCTTTAGTGTAAACAAAGGTAGATATTACAAAATAATGACAAAGCATCATTAATTTGCTCACTCAAAGGACATGAAATCAAAACGCTGCAGGGAAGTAAGGACGTCTCACTTGGGACGGAGTGGCGGATTTTAAATTAAATTAATGTTTGGTCTTGTGATCCACTAATAGACGGGCACACTATAGAGCGGGGGAAGCTATTAAAAATGTTCAACTAATAGTTCTCGGAACGTCTGGCATGTCTGTCAGACTATATGAAAAAAGATTAAAAATTCGTTTCACGTTTAGAGGTGTTGTTGGGAGGGGTTAAAAGTTAAAATTGTTTGTTGATGACGACAGCATATCCTACAACAAATTTTTAGTAACTATCACCGTTTATTGAAATTGTTAAACGTTTCTCTGTTTGCCGCAAAACACTGAACACGGTAAAAATTTTAATTTTACGCAACGAAGTTTAGCTAGCTAATCAGCTAATAACAACCTCATGAAATGACTTCGTTATTGATAGAAAAATTGGCTTAATCAAGGTTTAAGCCACAAAGTGGTGTCAAGCCATCAGTTACCTACAAGACACATTAGCTAAACTCAACTTGGAACTACAAAGTTAAATATGCATAATGAGAAATGCATGCAAGTGACAAAATAACAAGCGTATTCGAGGCAACTTTTAGGCAAACCGCAAGGGTATATTTTAAGTTGGTAGCCACGTAACAGGCCTCTGTAAACGTTAGGAAACAAAACGAACCAACTAGGAGTTTTTTACATTGTTGAACGAGGTGTGAGCTTTTTGGGTGATAAATTAACTCGAGATTTAGTATAAGAGTTCAAAACTCAAAGCACTTTTTAAATGTAGTCTTTTAAGTTACATATGCAGTCCCATTTAGCTCTTCTTCCAATAACGTTCCTTGGCATATGAAGAGCCTTTGGAAAAACATATATTACAGACCTACATTTATCACCCTTCATTAATTCATCCGCCTCCACTTAGAAAAACATTCTAACCACCGTCTCCAAGATTTACGGCGAAGTCATAAATTCCATTCATTCAACCGACTGGGCTCCCGAGAGCTGCGGCCTAGGAAACAAAAACTAACTCAGGTTAGGTTATTTTGGGACAAATTTAGGTGTTTTAAGCTATCTGGGCAAGGCAAACAAAGATGTCCCAAAAACGGGGCTGAGCCAGACACCCTAAGCAAAGTGATTCCCAAGACGCACAATGGGGGTGTTCGGATATCCTTGGCTGCATTTCGTATTCTGGATCACGCCAGCAAAAAGTTTTTCGACAAACAAGAAAATCTTATGAAGATTTGTAAACTAAATTATGGAGGAAAAGTTTTGGTAGGTTGAATGCATGGGTTTGACTTCGAGGGAGATGGTAAAACTTAAGACCAATAAAATAACAAGTTGGAAGTTTAGGCAGAATTCATATGTTACTCGTAGATTGATCCTCTATCAGTTTTGAGATAGTAATAGTTGTTTCCGTAACAAATTTAGTTTGTTATGCCGTTCTCGACTTTCTGGAGATCGATTTTGAGCATAGGTACTGCAATGTTTTTCTTCGAATCGAGCTTTCAGCAGACTATTTACTATTCCAACAAACGAACGTTTCTTAGACTAAGATATTATGCAAGAGCTAGAAATTAGCCAGTTCACCGTGTTTTGAACAATAATATTCTGAACGGTGAGATGCTCGTAGATCAGAGTGGCAGCCTTTTATAGAGACTGAAACTGACTGCTTCGTTAGTGTAATGGCGAATACTCGAGATAAATGTCCTTGTGTTGCGGTGAGCTTGTTAAAGGTTGAATAAACTATGGAACTGGTAAGAGAAGATTTAACTAAGACTAAGAGAGTATTTACTTAGAAAGTATATGTACCATTATATTTCGCTTTTTAAACAGACCTTAGATATTTTAGTTTTTTAGGTTGAGAATCACCACTTTTTGAACGTCCATATTACATATTACAGAAGACTCAAAACGCCTACCCTTCGCCACTTCCTGGTGCTTTTGCTGAGAGAAGTGGCGGAACATCACAATCATAATAATAAACAAAAACTTTTTTTAAATATATTTTTAAATGTTTTTATACGTATATATTAAAAAATGTAACGTAATATGTAATTATGGTTAAATAAAGGAAAGAATAACAAACATATTAATGCTATGGCCAATAATATTTCGTTGATGTCTACATTTTACTATGAGCACAGTAACGGCACTTTTGAAGGTTTCTGATGATATCAGATGGGCTATGGACCGCTAATCTGTTACTTTACTTGTACTTCTAGATTTTCGCAAAGCCTTTCACTCGATAGAATTCGACATCCTTCCAGGGATCCTTAAATTTCTGCACTTCCTCCACTGGTTGGTTTAACTCCTATCTAAAGAGCCGCTCACAGCGGGTTCGCCTTGACGAGTCGTCTTCTGATTGGTACTCTCTCACAGTAGGTGAACCTCAGAGTGTCGTTCTCTCTCTTTTCTTTTCTATTTTTATTATGTCACCAGATTCATCTCTTCCGCTATGCCGCTGTTTCTGCTATGAACAATGACCTGAATTTGAACTTTAAGAAATCCCAGACTATAATAATAATATAACCTTGTAGCCAGAATAATTCACCAGCAAATTGCTCTTAAATACCTACAACTTTGTGGAATCGAAGGAGCCGTACTACAGGTATATCCCTGACCCAGTTCTCGAAAATGGCCATATCACATTGTACTGGGATCGATCCATCATCACTGACAGGATTATTGTTGCCAATAAGCCTGATATAGTGCTGTTGGATCGATCAGAGCGCCGTGTAATGATTGTTGACATAACCATCCCACATGATGAGAACCTCGTGAAAGCTGAGAAAGATAAACAAATCAAATATCTTGACTTGGCTCACGAGGTTGTCGACATGTGGGAAGTGGATTCAGCAATCATTGTACCGATTGTCTTGACAGCCAATGGTTTAATAGCCAAGAGCTCGACCAACACCTCAGGAGGCTCTCGTTAGGCAGCTCGATCAAGGGCTTGATTCAAAAAGCGGTACTGGTGGACATGGCTCGCATCGTCCGGAAGTTCCTCTCTCTAGAGCCCTGACCACCGGTAGCTTGGATCCTGATCCCGATGCCGGTGGGCTACTATTTTTTTATATTTTTAAATGTCTTTTTTATGTATTTATATAAATACTTAACAATGTAAAACAATATGTACATATTGTATACAGACGTGGTGACCTAGTGGTTAAAACACCGGCCTCTCAAGTATGAGTGCGCGGGTTCCATTCCAGGTCAGGCAAGTACCAATGCAATTTTTCGAAAGTTATATGTACTTTCTAAGTATATCTTAGACACCAATGACTGAAGGTGAAGGAAAACATCTTGAGGAAACCTGGACTTTAAGTCTGAAATCGCCAACCCGCATTGAGCAAGCGTGGTGATTACGCTCAATCCTTTTCTGTATGAGAGGAGACCTGTGCCCAGCAGTGGGTCGATAAAAGGTTGATTATGTTGATGATGAATGTACATATGGGTAATTCCATAAAAAACGCTACCACAACATAAATTTTTCAATTACTGTTTTTAAATTAAAATGTGTCTTAGGATAATCTTAAACCCCATATTTTAATAACATATCATTATTTTTTCGATAAGTATTTAATTTTTCTATTTATTAACATATTTAAGTTAGGTTACTATGAACGATTGATAGTTGATAAATTTAATCAAAATTGGATACACTGAAAAAAGAAAACTATTGTTAGTTTGGCATTACGCTTCCCGCCATTCGAAAAGAGAAGTTTTCAACAGCTGTTGCGTGTAATATTATTTCGTAAGTTTAATTATTCTTTCCATTTATTTAACTTTTAAATCATACCTCCTACCTGTAACACCCATTACAAAAAAAGTGCATTCGTTTGTTTGGCCATTAAGTTATGCACGCATTATAAAATGCTTTTAAGAAAGTAAGGATATGATTGATAACTACTTAACTTTGCTATTTATATGAAGATTGGCGTTTTTGTGTCTGAAATTTTCGCGGGTAACAGTGTGTAACACCCGTTACGTAACGGGTGTTACCAAATTTTGACATGCCTTGATAAGAACTAATAAAAACGTAAACGGCTCTGGTTTAGTGATTTTTTAAGGTTTTACGTATAGGGGTCCTCCATATATTATATAATGATGAAGAAACATATAAACAAAGTCTGAAAAAATAAATCTGCAAAACATGCAGAACATCATGCAAAAAGAAAGAGAGAGGGACAGGAATTTAAAAAGAAATTATAAAGAATAAATTGTACAAGATCCAAACTTAAAGCTTAAAACCAGACAAAAAACTAGTGATCGCGTAGAGAGACTTTTGATTTTTGTTCTGTATTCAAAATACTCTTTCTGAAAGCAAAAAGAAAACATAGTACAGCGGCGCAGGGATATGCCAAATATGTCCATGCGAAGGAGAAAATATTATTATTTTCCCAATAATATTAATGTAAATTAGCAGTAAACGTGATTATTTCACTGCTATTGTTATTAAAATACCTTTATTGGTACAAATATTGTTTTAATTTAGTACTCGTAACACCCGTTACAGTTTTAAACTACGATAAAAAATCATGTATGTGTTTTTGTTTTAATCCAAGTGGACTACGAAGTAAATAATTTATTTAGCTACGTGGTTCCAATTTTTTGACTAACGTAGTAAAGTAAATAAATTCGCAGAGTATTGCTTTAATTTGGTTAAGCCCGAAAGCTTACGAGAAAATCGTGTAACGCCCGTTACACACGTATCTTCCCTTTAATTTCTTTACTGTTGTTTGTAATTGTCCAATTTATTATAGGTACCGGTAAACAGTCCTAGATGGAAGGTGTTAAGGTCATAAAACTTAATTGTTTTCTTATTGTATCATTAATTAATTGTCAAGTAGAAGTGTACAACCTGTAACACCCGTTACATGGCATTCCATGTAACGGGTGTTACAGGCCTGTACCTGTCGCCAAATCATGTATTGTGGTGACAGAATAATTAAATTATTATCTTTATTTTTCTCTATGGGTCATTCCCATAGAGAAAAATAAAGATAATAATTTAATTATTCTGTCACCACAATACATGATTTGGCGACAGGTACTCGTATATGCGGAATTCGAAGTAGCGTCGCTGTCTTCACTCCGTTTGAATAGAGTTCATATTGATTATTGATCACTATAAAAAAGTATGATTACGTCTCCAACTCAAGTGGCATTCGACATCGCCAGAATCATCTCTCAAATATTGTGTCTGCTTTTCAATCATCATCATCATCATCATCTTAGCGTTAATCCCAGTCGCATCCGAAGCTTTCACAGCTTTGAAGTCTGGGGTTCGCTTTACCAGTCTAACTGCTGATTTTACCATTACATTTCGCTTTTTAAACAGACCATGGATATTTTGGTTTTCTTTTCAATAAAAGGGAAATCTTTGAGCGGTTGCTGAGAGTAGACTTCGTTAATGAAAGGAATTGGTAAAACACGGCGAATATTTGTGAAGATGTCTCAATTTTTGTAGAAGTGCTGCCCTAAATACCTACCTACAAAAAATAATTAATCTGATTTATGAACATTTTCCACTTGAAAACTTTTGGATACGTGAGAAAAATTGGGGTCCTTGGGTACTGAGGCTCCATATTCCATCAGAGCTCGATAAACAATTTGCATATGAAAGCGAGACTGGCTAGCGCGCGTGATCTGAATTAATGAGCGTACGTTTTGACGGGAGCTAATGGGCGCTATTGACCGAGATGTCGCTGCGGTTACATCCGACCAGGTGTTGGTCAAGCCGGCCGAGGATTAGTGGACTGTACTCGGTTTTCAGTTCATCACTATGAATCAATGTCTGTCGTGCACAGGACCGGAATTTAATCCAATAGTCGAAATGTACTTTTTGGAAAACATCGTCCGCAATATAGGCAATGTCCACAATTAATTTGGCTAATGGATGATTCAAAGAAAAGAGTAAATAAAACTACTAGGACTAGAGAAAAAAACTCAAGAGATTAACAGAAAATGTTTTAAAAGCTACCAAGGTTTCGACAAAATCAACTACTGAAATCCAAGGCGCTTAGAAAATCCTCACGCTTTCGTGAGTATTCAACATTTATACCAATTTCCGATACAAATGAGTTTATTCCGCTAGTTAGAGGCTTCTCCAGTGTGGCTTCATATCTCCCGATTGCCTAATAATTTGTCGGCTGTAATGGTTGCTATTGATCTGCGGTGGTCAAATGGACCGATTTAGATAGAATTGATCACAGAGTGCTGTCGGCATTCAGGTCATCGATTAGGTGTTGAGTTGCAGAGACTTTGATTTATGTTGATGACTTACTGAGAGCTTTCAATGTTTCTTTGTGGGTTTGAAATATTTTATGATGTTTAGGGGCTACGTCATTGAAGTGAGAGAATAATTGTGTGTCATAACTGAGCAATAAGAGAAAGAGTGTTCGGATCTCCACAGTCACTATTTTGTGCAACTGTACAAGAGAATATCATCCAGAACACAGTACAATTAATTGAGGACACACAACAGCACCCTAATTGTGTAAGCATATTGATAATCCATTACTCTAGAAGTTCCAAAAACGTGTCTGCTCAACAACTTAAAAAACGCAATGAATGTTGTTGAACTGTCAAAATCAAACCCATTGCTTATTGCTAGCTTGATAGTGAGTTATGCAATTACCCTGATTATTTGTTGTGTATCTTCAACGAATTGTGTTGTTACAACACGCGTTGCGTGTGATAAGAGCATACCGTATGCGTGAGGGACAATTTAATGGCTTCATGTGATTCAGCATATCCACCCGGAAAAGAAAGAAAAAAATAAAGATCGAAAAGATAACAATGCAATCACCCTATCTGTTGATCTGAGGGTTGTAAAATAAAAGTTTGAGAACATTTCTTGTGTCTTGCGCTATCATCGTTACGTGGGGTGGGACTTATTATGCTAATAACAGTTTCGTGAAGGCGAGCTTCTTCAAGTAACGGATTTTATGTCACATTAATTACTATTAATGGTTAGTTATGTAAATTTTATTGATAGGTATTGCTTTTGTTTGTAACTGTTAGGAAGGGGTTACAGCACCTCTTAAATCTTTAAGGATTTAAGGCCTGAATGGTAGTTGTTTGCCGTAAAGCCCTTTGAGTAAGAGGTGAACTTTCTTGTGTTTGGGGGTCGGCTCAACATTCCTGATCCGTTCATAAATAAGCTAAAAGAAAAAAAAAACCGGCCAAATACGAGTCGAATTCGCACATGCAGAGTTACGTATCTATCAATAATCTTAGCAAATAAATTTTTTACTTACTTACTTAATACAAAAACAGTTTGAGTATACAGTATCTGTGAAAAATTCAACTGTCTAGCAATCTCGATTCAAGAAATACAACCTGGTGACATACAGATGTCCAATGGAGACGTACGAGTCAGGTGTCGTACAAGGCACGCGCACATTAGTTACAAAGATCAACACTTTTCTGTCGCCTTGCACAAATTGTACCCCTCTATTCATAAACGTTGCTTGAAGATAACTAGTGATTAGTGACTGTTCAAAGATACATTTTTGACGTTTTAACGTCACTTTTCTTTAATTATCTTTTATGAATAAACCACTTTATACACTATGGTGTTTATTCATAAACGACGATTAAAGTTAAGTGACGTGCAAACGCCAAAAATTAATTTTTATTAGTCACTAATCACTAGTTAACTTTAAGCAACGTTTATGATTAAGGGGGATAGTTTAAGGCGACAGTACGCAACCAGCGTTCATAGACTGGACTCATATATCATTTGTTACGAGTTCGTTAAATATATTCAATAAAGCATCATATTTGGTGATTATCATTAAGTTTACCACCAAGGTGTGTGCGAACCATTCGGCAGCGCATACAGGAGTCCTCAGTAATAGGGTCCAGTTTATATCTCTTTCCAAACTAGAACAATTCGTATGTACGTGCATATTAAACCACACCTAACTAACTACCTCTACGTACTGACAGTCCCATCTCTATTTACCAATCCTTCCAAATCTCTGTCAACTAATAGCAAGCGTTAGTCACGGCGAGGGTGAATTCAGCAGTTTCCTGACGAATAACCGCATGAGTTGACGAGGCCTGCTGGACTGAACATTGCACGCGGCATTCAATTCCGTTTCGAATTTTCAACACTTATTCGTGTGGGTTTCAACAATCGCTGTGGGATTTTCGATGGAGTTGAGTGAATGTCGAGCTATTGTTGAGTAAATTGGACTGCGGGATTGATAGGTGAGCGATATTAAAGTGAATTGTCTTGGGATTTGTCTCGACGGAGATTGGATTCGATGAATAGCTGACCCCTGGTTACTAATGATCGTATTTTAGACGAAACTCATTTTGAGCCAATTCTCATTCTGTTTCGTTTAGTATAAAGTTCATTGTAGTCAGCGACAATGTTTTAAAACATTTTCAAAATAAGTGTGATTGTGATACAAATCTCAAGTTTAGAATCTGTAGTTATTGTGTACACCATAAGAATTACAGATATGAATTCAAAAATAAGTTAGTTGTTATAATAATCGTTTAGCAGCAATAATCAAACGCAGGAAATCTATTTAAAATAAATTAAAGATACCCTTGAAGGGAAAGCATATTCCCGTATTCTAAATTTTTTTAACAATTACATTTAATATCAAGTAACCAGTATTATCGATGCATCTTAGAAATAACCAACATAACAATGCTATTAAACATACATAATTAGATTGACATCTTATAATATTGTAAATGATTACTTACATGACAACTTCTTTTTTCTTGGTCCATAAACTTTACATTTTTTCACAAAGGTATTTTGTTTTAATTTACTTTGCGACATTAATAAGGACTTACATGACTGATGCAATAATATACTATAGAAACATGCTCCTTATACTTATGTTTCCACAAATAATCTTGAATCTAGGATTTAAAGTTACTAATTATTTCCAAATTACACCTAAAGTGATGGCCAATAAATGAGCTTGACTATTATGTATTCTGATACGTTGTGTCATTGTAGCCGACATTTAGTACACTGTAGCTACTAATGAACTAATGTAATCAATAGTGTAGATGTCATATTATGTAGTTCCAATTAGTCAGGTGTGCCGAATTAGATAATATATACAATACTGGCCAATAAGCTAGTTATGTATGACGAGTTAAGCTGAACTAATTGCTGCAAGGGTCATTGAAGCTTAGAAAGAGCGAAAGGCTTTGTTAGAAATTGACTATTTGCCCACACACGTTTGTGCCGAGAAAAGCTTCGGTTTATTCGCCATGTCTCGGTACGGTAAATTTTCTTGAATAACAAGTAATATCAGTGTATGAGGTTAAGAAACCATCCCTTTTATCTGAAATTATTTTAATTGCATCAAACATATACTGTGGGAAACGCCAATGGCAGATTGGAGTTTCCCATAGTATATTTTTAGTATAGTTCCATAGTATATTTGTAGTAGTATACTTCTAATATCGTAAAAATATTTGTTCTACTATCATCAATCAGGGAGAAAAGAGAGGAATCAGTTTGTATGGCATGAACGCCAATGATCACTTGACCACGTTTCTTCTCAAATGGAAGGATAACATGCACTAGCGGATGTTCTGAAATTTTATTTGTATTACAACTATTGTGTAGGGAACAATAAATGTACCTGAGTTTAGTGGACTAAGAAAACTCAGTAACTCAAAGTCGTACGTGGTTCTAATCTATATAGCAGAATTTCTGAAAGAAATGAAAGTTCAAAACGTCCGAAACCGACATAGTTTCGGTCAAGAAAACGGCAAAAAAGAAATGTACATTAAGATCAAGATTAAAGGCCTAGTTATTATGTATATTTTTATACTGTTTCATATTTTGTTAAGTGCTTGGTACTTGTAGACAGGCTTACAATGTCCTGCCATACCAGTTAACACTATAATTTCAAAACATTGTAAAAACCAATTATGTTTAAATGTTGTTTACCGGCTCTTTTCATTGGAGACGATCAATTGGCTTCTGGCAATTCACTGAAGGACCCATGTAAGTTTATGTTAAATATTTTGAATT
The DNA here is from genome assembly GCA_037179545.1 of Sesamia inferens. NCBI lineage: Eukaryota > Metazoa > Arthropoda > Insecta > Lepidoptera > Noctuidae > Sesamia > Sesamia inferens. Next base: position 29,871,860 of record CM073937.1, on the reverse strand, counting down.
GATCATGCAAAGTAGTTTACAAAGATGTTTCTTTGAAAGGAGTTTTTGTCAAATAATGTGTGCTGTCTAATGCATATGGTATGGAGGTAGTAAGTACTACGTTGTACGTAGTGCTTATTACTTCCATCGTATATGGTCTATGACATCAAATTAACTCTGTTTATAGTTTTGCATGTTAGGATACGAGACTTTTGATGATATTATTATTTTTTTTCCTGTATTTTGTTTGTTATTTTATTGTATTTAGTTGTAAGGTGCGTTTTGTTTGTGCGGAATAAAATTTTTCTTTCTTTCTTTCTTTTAAAATTTAACATTATTTTTATTGCGTTGTAAAATAGTGAGTTCTCGGCCAATAATTCAGTGCTTTTAATATAAGCGATTGATTACTTATACAAAATGACGGACCTGAGCAATATAATAGACTAAGTATATCCATTTCACTTTTGTTTTTTGAAACATTAAGAACGACGCAATTTTACAGCGGGGTTCGCCGATACTTTTAACATTCAAACGAACATTGGGAGGTAGTGACGTAACGAAATCAGTCAATCCCAAGGGCGGTATTAAATATCGCTGTAAAGTACGCTTGGAGGCAATAAAAGTACGGATAGGGGGTTTTATAACCGAATGTAGGTATTATGTTAGACTGAACGTTCTAGTTGTTAGTTGAACAGTTAGAAACCTTCAATAAAAGTCTTGATAAAATGCCTTTGGTCCACGCAATGGTTGTTTGGAAACTAACTATTAGAGATAAGGCCAACTATTGAATTTTAAAGTGGACATTCAGTTAAATTTTCAGTTATGATGTCATTCAAAGGAAACTACAAGTTGAGACCTATTGTTTTGTATTTATCAGATTGTTGGGATACAAAAGGGATGAATGAAAAGCAATTGCAATCAGGTAAGATGAGAATGCTAAGAGGAATGTTGATGTTACACGAATGGATAGAATAAGAATTGAGTATACAAGAAGAATTCTAAAAGTGGTACCGATAATTGAAAAGTTGTGTGGATATCAGTCGTCATGGCATGGACGTGTGTTACGGAGAAATGAGGAAAATATTTTGAGGAGAGTTTTGAGTGTGAATGTCGATGGCTATAAGAGTAGGGGAAGACCAAATAAACGATGGATGGAATGTGTGAATGATGATACTGCGAAGAAGGGGAAAGAGATGACGTGTAATAGAGAAGCATGGAAGGAAAAGACATGTGGCACAGACCACAGAAAAGTTGGGATAAGGACAGAAGAATGAATGAATGAAGTCATTTTATCAGAAATTTTGAACATATTTATTTTTAATGAAAATTAATCCGGAGGGCACGCCTCGGTAATGGGCGATTAATTATCATACCGGCGAGAGTCAAAAGAAAAGAAAAATTGATATTGCAACCTGGCACCCCTATATTTGAAAATGTGAGGATAATTTTAACGTGAACGGTAAAGGAAAACCTCGCGAGGAAACCGGCATGTACTAGAGCCAAAACTCATATATATATATATACGATTATATGTATGTAAATAATATGGTTTTACAAAAGCTTATTCAAATTTAAATTTCCTGTAGGTCTTACGATAAAACCGACAAAAACAAAAGTCCTGAAATAATGAAAACCATAGGGGTAGGTTCATAAATCAATTATTATGTCGGTAGGTACTCGTTTTGTCGTACATTTATCTACAACTTTACATATAATTATTTCTATACTTTATACTGTTTCAATAAACTCAAATCGACCATTAATTATCATAGTCACGTCAACATTATAATGTAGCTGTACGGACAGGTAGGTATATTGTCTATGTTTGATTGACATTGATAGGTATATCTAAGCTATGATAGTACTAGACTAATTAGTGTTTAAATGCAAGATGATGGTTAGGTATATCTCTAGAATAAACATAAGTCCCCGAAACGATCAAATGCGATAGTAGTAAAATTGTCAATCGCTTCAAATCAATAGTTACAAATACAATTAAAACTTTTGAGGATCTTTCATGGACGTAGGTACATTATACTGCACGTCCATGATAACAATTTGCCTTTGGCTGATTGTGCTTATAATCAGTATATAGCTGCCCGCCGCGGGTCACCCGCGTAAGTTTCGTAAGTAAGAACATTGGGGCAAAACGTTATTCTATGTGATATAATAAACTATTTGTGTGCCAAATACCATCCAAATCCGTTCAGTAGTTTACAAACTTTCGCGTTAATAATATAAAAGTAGGATAGGATAGCAGGAAATAAGATAAGGGTAGTGGTTTTTTAATTGAAGTGGTTCTGCAACATGCGGTGACCTTACCAGGTAGTAGATCGGAAATCAGTAATTGAAAAATAACTCTTATCCCTGAAAGACGAATCTGAAGACATCTGTTCTTTCAAGTTCAAATAAAACACTTTCCAATGGCTGAACAAACGTTATTAGATTCCCAGACACAACCCCCATATTAAAGCTTCCACACCAAAACTACCTACATTTACGAAATCTCAAGAAAAATGGCTTCTACACTGTCGAGCAGATAAAATACAAAATGGGAAAGAGGAAAAAAGAACTGTGTAGTAATTCTTATTTGTCGTGCGTTAAACCAGTCTTATTGGCCCCTTGGTACCGATGGGTGCCTGTTGCTAATCTCGACGGATACCCGACTAGCTTACAGGAAATACATACGTAGATACTTCAGATGGTAGGAAATTAAATACAGTGGGTATGAGGAAGACGCTTGTAAATTGCGTTGATCAATTAGGATGTACTCTAGCATTGAATTGAAGCCTATACATATATACGAGTAGATGTTCAAGACCACAATATGATGAGGTTTAATGAAACAGACACCCCGGCTAGATTGGATTGTCGATGAGATTGAGAATCACGGACATGTTTCAAACTTAAATATAAAATAATATAGGGTATCGTGTATAAACCTATTGTAGCTTATCCGTCTGGAAACCGCTAACATGAGATACGGAGAATTATGAATAACAAACTAGAACAAACGAGCCGATCGTGAACTAATCTGTTTATTCGATTTCGTTTCATTTATGCTTATTATTTTATTACTTAATAAAAATTAATTAACGTGCGTTTCGTCATTCTTAGTAGGGATTAACATCAGGCATCTGGTTATTCATATTTTATCCCCAGACTGGGTCTACAAACCCAATAATATTCAATTACACATTTTTTTTCCGTTTACAAGAGCAACCTTAGGACAATTGAATTAAACGAAAGTCTGTTTTATGGTTATCACAATATAGCACCTTTAAAGATGAAAATGTTTTCAATCCAATCGGCACAATATTTGATTAAAAAGTTGAACGAATCCACTATTGAATCACTACCATATATCACTATTCAACTCTCACGCACATCCAAATACTAAAATCAGGTGTCACAAAAGAATAAAACCGATATTCTATTTTCAAAATTGAATTCGTTGGTTCGATGGTTAGGGTATTTATTCGCGGCGCGTGGGTCGTGCGAGGCGGGCGGTCGACTCGCTGTTCCCGCCCATCTGACGGGCTTGCCGCCCTTAGCGACGTACGAAAGCATTGCAGTATTTGCAGTCAGAGTCAGACCGCCTAGACGACACAACGTAGGCTCTCTGAATCTGCCTTCAATATGAACCTTCACATGTTTTATTGCTTAATCGAAATATATCGATGACTATGGCTATGATTAAAAGTTGCTTTTACATGTATTTTTGTGTAATTATTATAATATTAAGTTTTAACATTTTGATTTTATTTTACCTGGTGTTTTTAATGTAAACTTTGTATTCAAAAGGATTTACATCGTTATCCACATAACTGCTCCCTCTTTTCTGAAATGGGTAATTTTTCCTTATATTCCGGTGAAAAAAAAAAAAACAACAAACTGTCAACCACCTACCGTTTCAAGGTGCCTATGAGGGTTGCACCCTTTTCGTGCAAAGTCCTAATTTCTCCTCCCTTTGTCCATAATTGACTGCACGGTTAGCGCAGTGGTTAAGATGTTGACTGCTGCGCTGCGTGTAGTGGGTTCGATTCCCGCACGGGGTTCGATTCCCGCACGGAACAAATATTTGTATGACCTACAAGTAGTTGTTCTGGGTCTGGATGTTTGAGTATGTGAATTTATATGTTTGTAAACGCACCCACGACACAGGAGAAATTCATAGTGTGGGGCAACGTTTTTTTCTTTTTAGAAAATGTTTCAACAGCTTTTATTTTAGGAAAAAGTGCCAACCGTGTGGTGAACGGCAGTCTGTCTGCATGACGTAATCAATGTTGCTTGAAAAGTGGCAAAAGTATATTTTTTTAACAATTTTTAAGATATTGCATACCTTCTATCACGGGCCTTAAGCGTGGAGACCGAATCCAGAGATTCCGTAACGAAAATAACCTAACACCCACCACTCCGACCGCCACAGCGGGTGCGGTGTTGAAAGCCGTGCATCGTCTAACGTCCTTTTAGTTCGGCAGTCTTCAGCACGGTATGTTTATGTGGTTGCGACTACATCTATTGATAACAATTCATAGATTTTCAAATAGAGCATGTATATTGCAGGGCGCGAACTCAGTTTTAAACATTTGACGAGTTAATGATTGTCGCGATGTGCTAAACTTGCGATTAATTTTCACGTCTTCTATACGATGTAGAATTATAAAATACAAAATAGTTCATATACTTCAGTCATTTTTGAAATCCAAGATGGCTGACATTATATTCCGTGATATTTTGACTTGGGTGTCGTAACATGGGTTTTGGGAGTACTGATCACGAAAATGACGTCATTTTTAAAATCCAATATGGCCGACATCAAATTTCATGATATTTTGACTTGGGTGTCGTGAAAGTGGTTTTCGGGTGGCGATTACCAAAATGAGATCATATTTGAAATCCGAGATGGCCGACATCTAATTTCATGATTTTTTGACTTGGGTGTTGTAGTAAGGGTTTTTGGTACATGTTACTATTTTCGGTTCTACAGAGGCTTTTCTTATAAAAAATCACTTCTGGTGAAGACGATCGATATGTAAAGACATTTCAGAATTGAATTGGTATGGTAGTAATAATACAGAGTGGTGCTGATAATACGACAATAAATGAAAACACGGACAATGCTGGTTCATAGGAATAATCCTAAGCCATAGAAAAAAAACTTGCATTAAAAATAAAACATGAAAATTTCAAACAAACTAAATCGAATAAAATTGTAAACAGAATAGAACTTCCTTTAATATTGATTCACTGATTTCCGATCGGCAAGAGCGCGGTCATGTATCGTCTTGCTTTTTTTGGCGCCATTATAATTAAAGTTTAGTACCGCTGGATGCGGCGGTCATCAACCTTTAAGCTCTTAAAGCATGTAGAAAATGTGAAAAATGAAAAACCATTTCCTGTGACTTAACTAATGGATATATTTTTAAGATTTTATATGCGTAGACTGAGAATGTGTTGAGGTACACGATGTTTAATTTATTGTCGTATTGTCATCACAACTTTGTATATGTAAATAAATAGATCATGTAAGGAACACTACGCTGCGCTCTATAACTCAAGTAGCGAATGTTTGGCAAGAAAGAGAAGGCGTTTGCCCAGCCGTGGGACACAAAGTAGGCTACGAAAAAATTAAATTTAGTCAAAACCAAGTAAAATATTGTCAAATAACTTCCCAAATTATCGTATACATATTTCAGCAGGTCCTACCGTTGGCATCTATTGACAGCATTCTTGACATCGTGCGTGCGTAAAGGTAATGAGGTTCAGCATTTAATGAACATTCGTTGAAAGGCCCCAGCTCACGGCACGCCCCAATGCATTTCAATGATTTACCACTGAAATGTTCAAATCTGGGTTATCGACTTTCACACTGGGAGTTCCCGAGAATGAATACCTTATATTTAAAATTACCAGAGTTTGAGTTTATCAAATCCTGGTGGTGTCAATACTGGTTTTTATATGACAAGGGCATGAAAGGTAACTAATAGTGCAGCTATTTGTCTGTACATTTTTGAGAAAGAACGCAACAAAGTTATGAAGAGCCCGCATTTTGCACTGTATTCAATGCTTTTAGCGGGCACTCTTGTGAAGCCGGCTAGTGTCATCTTGAATAATACTGGGTGCATTTTTCGTATAAGTTTTTCAGAGTATTTTACAACTAACATGTTGCTATGCTAGCATTTTTACTATAATATTTTATGCCTGAGTAGAGACAGACACATATTAAGTACAATTTAAGCAAAGAAAGCTGTACAGTGGGACTAGATGTTATTTTTATATATACAGTATGTTACGAAAACCCTGTCCGACCCACAAGGATAATAAGGGTTAGGTAAACAAATGACCAAATAAAATATAAAATTTTGCATAATCATCATAGTAACAATACTAATGAATTTTGAAATAATCTTTTTTACCAGCGAATTTACTGTAACTTCCCCAAAATTCGGGAAATTTAAAAAGTGTAAACACCATTTTAGACCTTATAACTGTCGGCGGCGTCAGTGTGTCTAGCCGCCGACGCGCAAAGGAATAATTAGAGCTGTACTAGTTTTTGCGTAATAACGTTTTGTTTTTGTCGCTACTATTCGATTTTTACCTGCTCGAATGATTTGTTGTAAAAACGCAGATCACCTAATGATAAAAGTACTTTTTTTGACTATCGATTAATTATTCATAACAATATTGTAACACAAGTACCTATTATTAGTAAATAGGAACTAGAAAGGTCTTATGAAATACGATTTTAGGAGAATATTATAAACAATGTAAAGCATTTAAGTTCACCTGATTTAAGTTATGTGAAAGTTCTAAAATCTAAAGAATGCCATGCGATGTTGAATCGATGCGTGAAATTCTGAAATACAAAATTGATACCAAAAATCGATACGAGAAATATTTTGAATACTTTCACACCTCTAGTCAAAGGGCACCGCCGTGCAGTTAGAGTACCTATTTTTATGAAATAAAAATCATTTTTATTTTAAATTTATTAGTTTCGCGTAGACATCGCGTCCGTGTAGACGTATCGTTTATTGTGTGATCATAATCATACGTCATCAATCATCATCATCAATACGTTAGTTTTTTCTAACGTAATGTAACCTGCTGATGGAAGGTACCTTGTAAAACTGCAATTGTGTTGTGTTGTGATCAGGTGTTGAACGATTCGGATGTGACTACTTCTTGGTCAATGTGGTTCCAGGATGAGGGTGCCCCACCATATTTTTGCCGACCTGTACGTGAGTACCTCCACTATCAGTTCGGCGAGCAGTGGATTGGTAGGAGTGGACTAACATTGTGAAACACCGTGCTAATCTCGTGGGACGGTGCCAGGCCGGTATCGTTCTTAGTGAACGAAATATGGAACAACATCTCCGCCACAGCCATTGTGCTCATCGAATGAAATTCGAAGATACATTCGGAGGGTCAGACGACCTTCCTACTTAAAAAAAAGTTCTTTTCACGAGCTGCCTAAGTAGGTATCATTGTTTCTTTCTAGAGTCGATAAACGTGGTTAGACTACCAATACCTACATGCATGAGGTCAACTGAGGTCATGACCTGTGCCTGTGTTGCCATGAAATTACCTATTTATTTTATTTAAGTTATTTATTTTTAAGGGGGTATTTTTTTTTTAGTTTAGCCAGGTTATGTACGCATTAGTAGAATCAGCTAACGATACCTAACAACACCTTCACGGGTCGGACAGGGTTTTTGTAACATACTGTATATATTCTTTTTATTATGTTTTTTTTTAATTATTGTAATATTTGTAACTGAAATTAAACTGCTTTATTTAAAGAAATAAATAACACATTTTGATAATTATTATTAACTTACGCAAAAAATATAAACCATAGATATTATTATAACTAAATATTGATTTAATATTATAATAATATTAAGAGTAATCTTTCAAAAAATTGAAGAAACACTAAAACTTTTACGCACACAGTAAATATCTTTCAAAATAAAAATATTTTCAACAATATTCCGTCTTCGTGTGAGTTCCAGTGAGCGATGCGTTGGTTGAGTGTGATTCCACAACAAGCCTATAGGCCTAGTATGAGTTTTCATTACGAAACTCGTTCGATCGTATCGAGCGCGTTTGACTCAGCGATTGGCCCGCTTCAAGGTCGTAAGAACTCTCAACCAATGAGAGCGCCAAACGCGCTCGATACGATCGAACGAGTTTCGTATTGAAAACTCATACTAGGCCTACTGCTCGAATATACACATCGTAGAATCCCCGCGGACATAGTACAAAGAGGGACAGAGTAGGTTATCTTCATACAAACGCACCGCGCGCGGCTTGTATGTTTGTGCCATAGTATCTATGCGTCGCTGCACGCACACCTAAACAAAATATTAGAGTGCTATCAGTGCGCTAGTCGCGGCTAGCACCGGACGAAGTTCGTGCGTCACGTGTTCTTGTTAAAAAAATGCATGGATCGTCACGAGGATTGTGAACAACAGTAAGTTTGCAATTTAAGTGTAGAACCAAATTTTATTAGTCGTTCCATCTGACGACTAGAGTAGAAAATATTAAGAGGATGGAGCAGATGTTCAAAAAGTATTTAAAAATGATAACATAAACTGCAAAGTTGGTATGTCTATTTATGAACAAATAAAAGATTTACATTTTTCACCGCCCTGCCCATGCTTTTCGAAATTATATTTGCAAAAGTGATTTATAAGGATGCGGATATATTATACATTAAAGTTTAATAACAAGGCGTTTCGTAATAGTCGAAACCGAAGAAAGTACCTATTTTCCTGTAGCTAATTTGTAATTTTATAATAAATGTGTGATTCAATAGATATATTTGTATTATTTATAAATAAAAATGGTCCTTTATGTGTACAAAACTACTATTATATTACTAAATAAAAAAATATAAAAAAAACTGACTAGTTTATGTATACTAAATACTAAGCAAATAATTTAGACATAAGCTCTTATTCTATAAATATTTGTTAGCGGTTTCGGCGACAACCGAATCCGACGAAGCGCGGACAGTCGTCAACTTTCCGACCTTTGCCAATTTATAGACACTGAATTAAAATTTAGCTAAACGTGACAACCCTAAAACAGTAGGCAATTAAATCGCGGATTGGGTCGGAGATAACCTACTTCCCTCTTTATACTATGCCGCAGAGTTCACTCGATGCATATTACACTGTGAGGATATGTGTACATGAGAGCAAGGAGGGCATTCGATCGGAGACTCACTGCTAGAGGTATTGTAGAAAATGACCGATGTTTGATGTATGGAGTGTTTAGCCTGAATGATATGAAGTGTAGATCAAACCTTAATGGTAGGAGATTTGAGAGGGTGTCGGAATCTCACACATACACTTCATTCACGCTTCATAAAAAATTTCACTGCGTGTTTTATACAGAATAAACCAGCTTTACTTTAAAATTGTAGCAATAGTCGCAGAAAACAGTCAAATAAGATCGATCTAATGCTACACCATCGCTGAGTCGACATCATTATACATATACATACGTTCTACATACTCTTAAGATATATATTTTATCTAACGCTAATGAGCCCGTATTTGCCCAGCACTGTGCTCTTATCTGTAACACGCCACGGCCGTGTCCTGATCCATGCCAATCATGCTAATCGAGCCTCCTTCAATTGCAAACGAATTTCCGCTTAAAGAAGCAAATATCTACTTTTACGTGAACTAGTCTAAAAAGGTTTTAGGATAACAAGTATAATAGGCATGATATAAGTTCTTCTGACAAGGTTATGGTCCTTTTTATAACTGGTTAGGGACTTGGGATGGTAGTTATAATAGATGTTTAGTGACAAGGGGTTTAAAAAACCTTTTCTACTTCTTTTTCCGATTATGAATGGCGTTATTAAAAGTAACTGACATAAAGTCATCATTTTGAATGTTGAGGGTAAAACTACAGGTAATACTGTTACGAATGAGTTATTAGGGTAACTAGTCGTCCGACCGAGAGGATTACTCATCGGCAAAATTGATGAACTTCCATGATAGATGAGTTTCGTTCCTTGTTAATCGGGAATTATCATTTTTGTTAAAGAATAAACTCTTGTGACAAATGGAACTCAAACGGAGATGGGCAGAACACTTGGCACGGCACAGTGATATCAGGTGTCGTAAGGAGGTGTGACAGATTATTTATAATATATATATTTTATTCTAGGCATCAAGACCCATATAAACATCTGCAATATTATATTAACATGAATACTTAAAATACATATAACTAAATACTGCTAACAGAACCTGGAGGAGGCTGGTACAAGAGCGTGGAGATTGATACAAAAATGAGAGGCGCGAGGATGATGATAATGTGCGAAATTTCGGGCTTTCAGATCTAGCACGCATCATCGTGAGACATCCAGTAATGAACACAAGCCTTCCCAAGCACTTCCGCTTAGACCGCATCTGCTTCTCGTATGCAACGTTACGTCTTTCAGTACGTAGTCGCCGCTCCAAACCATTTCCACTGTCACAAGTTTGGCAATTCTGCGGGCTATGTCGGTCACCTTTTCCCACGGATCTCTTCTCTTGGGGTATAAATTAATACGAGTTAAGACTAAACTAGTACCTAGGAAACAGTACTTAGTTTTAATTTCATTACAAAAACTATTCCAACTGCCACGTCTACACTGTCAACCTTAACCCAATCTTATCGATATAATACCAGTGATTGCACATCCCAGCCTCGTTCCCAGGGGTGTCACACTATTTGTACGGCTCGTAATATGTCACCCGGACGTTAAGCGGACATGTGACGGACTGCCCGTCTACACACAATAATAATAATTATCTCTCGATACAGCTGACAAACGGACGATAAAATCTATACCGCTGTCAATTGTAGGGACGGGGTTGAACAGCTAAATTGGCCCCTATCGATTATACTGCCGGTAAGGTTGTTAATTTTCCTTTTGGGCTCAGGAGTCAAGGAGTTTTTATATTACTATACATATAACTGCATTATTTATTTGTTCTATGAGTCTCAAATTATTAAACCTAATAAAGAGCGAGTTAATAATAAGACTTACTTTTGACAAAAATGAAATGATATTTAGGATATATATAAATAACTACAATGTCACATATGCCGCAGGGCCGACAGCCGTTGGGGTAAGAGAGTCCTCGAGTGGAGTCCGTTTCTCGGCAAACGTAGCGTAGGGCGCCCTTGGGCGAGATAAAGCGACGACATCAAAAAGGTGGCTGGTAGTGGTTGGCGGAGAACTGCTCAGGATTGAGCTTGTTGGCGTGCCATGGAAGAAGCCTATGTACTTAATAACTACAAGATCTGAAGCTTCATCAATCTTTAGAAGAGAATCTAAGTTTTATACAAAGCTTAGCTTTATAGTTGACTCTAAAACTCCTAATGATGAATTTACCGTGACGGTCACTGACGATTCTTAATTGTTTGAATTTTTTTGTTTCTCTAACCCACTCTGTCGCATCGCATCGCCTGCCCGCGCTATATGGTTTCTTTTTCGCTTAAAGTTCTTTCAGGCGTTTTTTGTTTTTACTCGTCTCCTAAGGAGCGTAGCGCGATGTTAAATGGTTATTTTCAAGCATTAGGCCCTATCAGAAACAAAAATATTTTTTAATTTGCCTAGAAGTTCCAGAGAATGACGAGAGAGATAAGAGATAGATAACGATCTATACTTAAAATACGACATAACGCTGTCTGAGAGTATTTAGCCATTATATAAGTATGTAGTTACCTTTAATTGTTACTCGTTATGACATATGTTTTTACATTCAGGAGAATAGCCAGTTTTATCGCCGAAACTAATTCTGTGCGTATTAGAAGTAAAAGTTTTAATTAAACAACGGCTTTTTATGCTTTAAGGAAAACGCATTGACGTTTAATTTATGTTCTAATTTGGTAATGAAATGTATTGGCGGATTAGTATTTAATGTTTATTGCAAATGGAAGATAAGTTTAGAAAGAGAATGAAGGCGTGCTGGTCAGGGAAAAATGGAAAAAGAAAAATTGTTCGTATATCATAGAACAAGGACAAAGATATGATGATATCTAAAATTGAATTACTATGATCAAGACAAGCATAACGCTTATAATAGATAAAGTCAAAATATTCCGCAGCCTTAAAAGTTTCAGTAATAAAACCCATCGGACAAATTCCACAAAGCAAAATAAAAAAAGACGTGTGGCACTCGGGGACTGCCGCGGTAAAGCTATTGCATAGCATTTTGTATCAATTTATGCAATTATAATTATTTATTTATTTTATTTATGCAGTATTTCTTTTTCTTTGATATTAATTCAAGTTACACTTTTTGAGCGTGGTGACCGACAAGAAAACAAATTTTTCTTTTATTAAATAAATAAAAAATTAATATTATTTAAAATATTTTTATTATTTTACAATACATGTGGGTTTTATTACCTTACAGTAGCTGTTGGTTATTCAGGAATATTTATCATTGAAACTATAGGTTTATGATAACTGAAATAAGAAACATAAGTTTGCGACTTAATATCCTCTAAATACCTAGAAAATACCGCGTCAATGGTGGTCCCATATTTTGTTGTGGACTCTTGTGGATCATTATTCATTTTCTAATTCAATGTTTTTGATAGAAAAGTTGTCAACCGCTCTGATTTTTTATCAGCGAAGTTAATGTTGAAATCGCCAGCCAAGATAAGTGGAAATTTATTACCATTTGTACCAAGTATTTTCGAGCCTTCTTTAGTGTACTCCAGTACAGTGCGATGAATAAAATGCTCTACCTCGTCCAATTTTGGATTCGGAGAAATGTAAATTGCTACCATCACTATTTGTAGGCCATTTCTAAGTTTGCATAAGCACGCACAAATATCTCCAACAACTGAGCGCCTAACATTAACATCGCTAACGTGTACAATATTTATTTCAATATTCGGAGTCATAATATTAGTAATATCATTTTTATTTTGGTAAATAGCTACCCCACCTTTTGAAACACTATCTCGTTTGAACTGAACAATACAATTAAAATTAGGTATTTCAATTGGATTATCATGCGTCATGCAAGTTTCGGTAAGAAGTAACACATTTGTTTGTCTCGTAACTGAATCTTGTATATCGTATTTATGACTATTTAGACTTTGGCAGTTGAAAGTCATTATTGAAATGCCATTTCTGTTACTAATGAAATCTAATACACTTTGAGCAATCGTCTGAACACTATTTAAAGACAGTCTTTTGAATTCTTGCAACAATTGAAAAAATGGCCGCGTGAGCACTTTTTACTCTATAAAATCACGCGCTTTTATTTAGTAAACAACACTATAAATAATTTAAAGGTCCAATGAAAAATTAGCGTGACATTCATCTTAGCTTTTCCGTTAAAAAAAAGCTATTTTATAAAAACACTACTAAATTAATTTGAATAAAAGTACTTAATAATTAATTATATGAAAAGTTTTTAAGGTAGCCATGACAACGTCGGTGACGTCTATGACATATCTCTATAGAAGACCTATTTCAGAGAGAAAATTAATCGCAAGTTTAGCACATCGCGACTATCAGTAACATGGCAAGTGTGTAGAACTGAGTTCGCGCCCTGCAATATGCATGCTCTTTTTGAAAATCTATAAATTGTTATCAAAAGATGTAGTCGCACGCACACATACCGTGCCGAAGACTGCCGAACTGAAACGACGTTAGACGATGGGGAGCGTGAGGTTTTTTCGTTACGGAATTTCTGGATTCGGTCCCCGCGCTCAAGGCCCGCGATAGAAGCTATGCAATAGCTTAAAAAATGGCTTGTGAAAATATACCCAAATAAATAACCCTAAGTTATTATTACCATTTTGAACCCAACAAACCTAATTTATATGGAGAAAGGCTGGTAAAGGGAAAGAGGCTGGTCCATCATAAACATGGTGTAAAAATAGAGAAAGTGTGTTAACTTATAACACGAATTGTGAATTTACGTTGTATAAAAAAACTGGTCAAGTACGAGTCGGCCTCGCTCACGATGAGTTTCGAACCATTTTATATATATATATATATTTTATTTTGATACAGGACCAACATAAATACATAATCTGTAACTGTCTAGCTATCATGGTTCATAAGATACAACCTGGTAAACACGGGATCCCGAGGTCTGTCTGTCTGACAGACAGACTTCGGGATCCCGTGTTTACCTTCTGTGTGCGAACCGTTTAAAAGGACGATCAAGGGATGCTTGAAATTAAATTTGCTTGCTTTTTAAATTTTGAATTGAACTGCACGATTATTGACAAATGCGTGCGCTGACTGAACATCCACTCAATAGGTGTGGTTCTTTCGGCAAACAAACATTACAGACACCAATTTACATGGTATTCACATGATCCGACAAAAATCTTTGTCTGAACTTTAAAAGCGACTCTGACCTGTTGAGTTTGGTTCAGCCTCTCTTATCAGAGTAGACACATAGAAAACGTCGACGTCAAGTTGTTTAAAAACAATGAGATTGTCGTTTTTATATAAACCTACTTATAGAAACAAAATCATTTATCAATAACCTTTAGAACAACCATACAAAAAAGAAAGAGGATTTTTAATAAGAAGGAAACGGTAAGATCGTAGCAATCTGATAATAGTATCTGAGAAAACCAATAACAATACAAATAGGACAATTTTCCTAACACACATTTCTTAAATAAATTGGACAAAAATTGGCATTCTGGGAAGTATATAGGCAAATTATATCCCACGTGACACCCTCCGACAGGCTCATCGTAGGGCTTGTCGGAGGGTGTCACATGAGATATAATTGGAGAAGCAACAGATGGATCGGAAAATGTGACGCATTGCATTTCCCACAGGAAAATATCGCAGTGTTTTTCATATTCCGCGGAGGAATAGATTTAATTCTTTGTACATCTCCAAGCCGTCATGCGAGCTGATTCAGTTCGGTATTGTTTTACTAGTGTTTTATATTGTGACAGCTGAAGATGTATATCGATATTTCACTCAAAATATCGTTATGAAAATGATGTCAGAACCGACGTAAGGATATATCGACTGGGTATGGCACTGAAGCTAGTGTAGCATTACATAAGATGGGGAATCAGAGGATATAAAGTATACAAGTATATAAGACAATAGAAAGGAATGGTGCCATGGTAATACACTGGATAGTCTAAATGTTTTCATATTAGACATGATTGGAGGATGAAGCAGGATAGATGACGTAATTCGCCCACGTCTGTCCTGATTTAGTGCATCAGGCGTACACGTAATGTGGAGTGCAATTGGTGCAACGAGGTTGTTGAATGTTATCTACTATTTCTTTTTAGTGGAAGAGAATAAGAATAAAGAGAAATAGAATTAAGTACGCTTAAGTCACGCGGCAATAAGTGGAACTAATTATTTTTACACAAGTTAGTAACTCACACACTTTTCTTTATTCAAGATTGTGTATTTTATTAACCAGTCTCTGTAAAGACGAAAAAAGAAAGAATAAAGTTTGCTTAAACATTCAGTGAAATACGAAATCGAAATAAGAAAATAGAATAGCGAAAGATATGTTTAAACTTCAATAGATAAATAAATAAGTAAAGATTTATGATAGATAGATTAGATTATGCACTGCAACATGACAATAACTAAGCAATTTTATTCCTTGTTTGTTATACGAGTACATTATCTTGTTGTTTTCAAACATGAGATATGCGTATGTTCAGTATAGTACCTACGCTAAAGTTGTTGAGTGCATTCCTCATGACTGGTCAGTGAGCAGGGCTGTTATACAGTTTCAAATTATTTGTTAGAAATTTTAACACTTGTGTTCGTCAACCAGAAAAACGATTGGTTCTGGATTTAATTTTTCGCTAACGTCAGTTGTCCTCCGTCGGTTACGCGTACCAAGACTGACGATTAATGCAGATGGTCAGCCAGTGTGTGTCCATATAAATCCTACGCTACCGATGCCCGCCTTGATAGCCCGTGGAAAACTAATTCCAGTCTTACGTAACTTTAATCTGTAAAACTAACTATCTAAGACTTTCAACAAAAACTACTCGGTAATCCTAAGTGGGATTTACCCGGTCCGAATATCTTGGTAACGTAAAAACTTTGGTATTAAGATTACATGAGGGAGGTACAATTCCACTTGCTCCGTCATGTACTTTTTGCTCTTAACAATCTCGTTTGTTCGCCGCTTTGTAGGATTGCTTGTAATGTTGCCTATTCTTTTGTTGAGAAATCAGTGTCTGTAAAGCTATGCTGATGAAAACTATGATATAGTGAGGTGAAATTTAAGAAACTTTGAAATCCCAGTTTGTTCAGGAGTCAGAAATTGACATATATATGTAGGTACAGCAGTAAATCTGTGTTTAATGTTTATATGAAGTTTTTATTGATATGGTGTTGGCTTTTGCTTCGTTGTATACTGTAAATGCAGCAAGCAATCCTACTATATAATCCTACTTCCTACTAATAATATAAATGCGAAAGTTCGTGAAGATGTATGGATCGATGTTTGAAAGAGTAATCTTTCACTAAAAAACTGAATTCGGATAAAATTTGGCATATAGATAGTTTATAACCAGGAATAACACATAGGATTCTTTTATACAGATGTTATCAAGGTATCGAAACTAACACGAGTGAAACCTTGGGGTGCAGCTAGTTATTATAGAAATAAAGCGCAATAAACATAATCAGTTCGTGGTGGCCTAGTGGTCAAAACACCAGCCTCTCAAGTATGAGTGCGCGGGTTCGATTCCAGGTCAGGCAAGTACCAATGTAACTTTTCTAAAGTTATATGTACTTTCTAAGTATATCTTGGACACCAATGACTGAAGGTGAAGGAAAACATCTTGAGGAAACCTGGACTTTAAGTCTGAAATCGCCAACCCGCATTGAGCAAGCGTGGTGATTACGCTCAATCCTTCTCTGTATGAGAGGAGACCTGTGCCCAGCAGTGGGACGATAAAAAGTTAATAATGATGATGAAACATAATCCGACTCCGAACGTAGTTGCGAAAAATGAATACCTACTAGAAAAATGTTAGGGCGACAGCACGGCATGTCAATCATTGCCGTGGGTTGTTCGAAAGTGATTCGGTGGCTCCTGGCGCAGAGGCAAATGAAGGAACACGGGTGGGTTTTAGTCAGTGAAACTGATAAGCTCTTCGTTCTTCACCCTCCGCCCAAAGCGTAAGAGGTCAATTGACGATTTGTAAAAATTGAATTCATATTTACAACTTTCGTGAAGTCGTGAAAATCTTCGAAGTGGAGGAGGGTCGCTAGTAAATAATAAGATAATTTTTTTCCTTCCCCCTCGTGATAGCCCTGTTAAAGTAACTGATCGGGGTCATGGTCGGACCGACGCGGCGGTCATCGCTTCCAAGAGCTGCCACGGAGCATACTGCACATTTTTAGTGTTTACTTACGTGTGCGCTGCCTTGGAACCTTTCCAATATTTACGAAGTTATGAAACTGATGAGTATTTAAAATATTTTAGTGTCACCAAAACTTATTTTTGCGTTGTGAAAAGTCGGGAAATTACCTGTAACAAAAATATTTGATTTTAAATTCTATGTATTATAAATACATACTTTTTAAAGTGGGCTATTAGCCAAAAGGTATATTGTCTTCCATTCCTTCGGTAGGAGTTAAGCTATTCTAGTTTGATAAGAATTTTGTAATTTCGGAAATTATGAAGCTCGGAATTTCAACGTAGCTAAAAAAAAAAAGTTCTGAAGTCATTTATTCAAATTATAATCAGCATTTTTCACACGTCACAATCACATAACAGTCCACAAAAAAAACACCCTTCGGCTGCGAAGAAGAAGTGTAGCTACATATTCCCCAGCAGTACAGCTATCGGTTTAGTTTGATAAACTTGCTTCTAAATAATAGTAGGTTTACAAAGCAAACTATTTCCCATATGTTAGCTAAATATCGTTACATTGGGAGTCAATAAAAAAATGCATACTGTAAACACCTTATAAAATATGTACATCAGTTGATACGGTCTGACATTAGCCCAAATGATCACCTATGTGACATACCATGTGAGTCGTGCCATTAATTAACTGTTTAATTGATTTAACCTACATTCCGGTACAACGTTATTGACACGATATGTAATGGAAATTAATATCTATTGAAATAAAAAATAATTGATGGACCTGACATAATTATGATGGAGATCATAAAAATATTAGCTGCATGTGAGTTAAATAACGTTAACCAGCATGTGAGTTATATGACGTAAAAGATAAAATGCTTATGAAGAAATTAGCTTTTGGGTGGGACATCATCCAAAGACTTCTCTCGCTCTGGACGTAGGGGAAGGGCAAGATAAGAAAAAATCCCCACCCATAACTTCATGTTTGAAAAACTCTTCTGCTCAATAACGTACATAATGCAGTAAAAATGTTAAAACTGTCAAAATGAAAGGCATTGCCATTGCAAGTGTGAAATTATTGTATATTTATACAATTTCCTCGCAGGTTGACTAAGGCAAAATATTCATTATTCTAAGCAAAACAATATTTTCTTGGTTATGTCCATCTTTGTTTGCAAGAATATCCAGTGTGCTCCGCGACCTTTTACAAACAAATACACATTGCAAAACTTTTCTTTAAAATACCACATTTTAACTTAATACACAGTTTTACCTTTTTTGCCACCAAAATAAGGCAGCATTAAACCCACATTTGTTACACGTTCTCCTTTATCAGCTGTCTCATTCACATACAAGTCGGTTGCCATGGCAACACTCGCCATCCCTTTCAGAAGCACTATAGCATTCGGCTGATTAAAATAGTGATACCGATAGTACTTCTGATTACATGGCTTGTTTTAACAGCCACTCTGATTAGGGAGAAGCCATAATGTGAGGTTCTAGGGCTACTGATAACAATGTGGCTATTCAAATTGGCGGTAGTTTTATAAGGCTAATAATAATTTCTCCTTCTCTGTATGAGACCTTCTCTGTATGAGAGGAGACCTGTGCCCAGCAGTGGGACGATAAAAAGGTTGATGATGATGAATAATAATTTGTTGCAAAAAAAACGGTTTTCATGGTATGGTCATTTGATGCGGAGGAATGTAAACCATGACGGGAAAATATTGAGTTTGAATTTAGATGATTTAAAGAATAAGGGGGAAACACAGATGAAATAATGGACCGATGTTATGGCTTGTAAGGGGGTGACTACTGTGATAACGAGTGATAGGGAAGTATAAAAGTGGTAATCCCGAATGATTTGGGACAAGGTCAAGAATATTATACAAGAGCATTAACAACACTGGACTAAAATAAACACTCTAAATTATGTTCAGTACTTTTTATAGAGGTATAGGCAGAGCAGTGCGATCAAAATTGTTTTTTATACGTTAATAATATCATAATTATAATTGAGAACCCACCGTTATATGTAACTGTTCAAATGGCATAAATATGATTTCGCCAGAATAATGTTAGAAACAAAAGGTTTTCCACATATTGTAATTGAAAAACGATCCCTTTGTGTAACTAATGGGAGGCCGAAAACATATTATGTAATCTCATAAAACATGAGAAGACAATTGGTAATTGATCAAATTATATAAGAGCATTAGAGAGGTAGATAATAGCTGGTCGGTAATAATTAGATGGAAATAAGGCAACTTTCTAGTTCTTTTATTACTGCAGGCAATAAAACGAACAATGGGCTGCGTGGAGACAAAGTAAGTTATTAAATGGATTAAATGTGATTTAGCCGACATAGCCCGAAGAATTTCAACACTAAAGTGGCAGTGGGCTGGACACATTGCCCGTAGGACCGATGCCGGATGGGGCCGACGGGTTCTCGAGTGGCGACCACGCACCGGAAGACGTAGCGTGGGTAGGCCCCCGACAAGGTGGACCGACGACCTGGGGAAGGTTGCGGGAAACCGCTGGATGCGGGAGGCGTAGGACCGGCCGTCGTGGAGAACCTTGGGGGAGGCCTATGTCCACCAGTGGATGTCTTTCGGCTGAAATGATGATGATGAAATGTGATTTATGATACAGTGGTGACACAGCTAGTTCTTACCAGTGACAGCCGAGTATCATGTACTGTATTAAATATACATGATAACAGTAGAAATGAAAATCGGTACAATATTTTTAACTTTATTTGTTATTACATTGTGCAAGCCTTCTATTCCACCGGATATGTACTTTGTTCTGCGAGAAATACTTGAGACATAGAAGTTCGATGAGGCCGAAGGTTCTAGAATGGCAACCGCGTACCGGAAGATGTATTCATTGGAAGGCCAAGGCCTCCCACAATGTGGACCAATGACCTTGTAAAAGCAGCAGAAACCGGATGAATGCGAGAACCACAAAACTGGTCGAAGTGTGAGGCCTATGACCAGTGGATATCTTTCGGCTGAAATAACCTAGTACGATCTGACGTATAAAATCCGTCTACGTCTAATCTAACCAATAAGACAATATTATAGTATACAGGGTGACAGAGACGCGAAACCTGTTACCATGGATGCAGTACAAAATTGTTCATGACTATACTGAAAACCTTGCCACCATGTAAACTGGCGCGAACAGAGACCATACGGATAATTTTAATTGTATATAAAATGCAAGTATATAAGAAAAATTACCTTCAGACTTTCAATTATGTAAACAAACACAGCACTCATAAACACGAGAACACACATCCATAAATCTGCTTCTCAGAGAAATTTTGGTGGCAAGGCCAGGTGGCAAGACGAGTCATTGAGCAAGATTGATGGTACCGTCATGTTCCTACGTGTAAATATGTTGCAGTACGTGTGATTAGCCCTGTCGTTAGTAATGCAAGATGCTCAGATGACTTGGTGTTAGTATGTCACTGATATGTCGCTGGAAAATGTTACAGCCTTCTGCCTTCTCTTTAAAATACGCTGAAGGTAAAATTATTTCGTAGCAAAGCGGTTCCGTCATTTTTTTTTTACTAGAATTTGACATTATTAAGCTATTGCATAGCTTCTATCGCGGGCCTTGAGCGCGGGGACCGAATCCAGAAATTCCGTAACGAAAAAACCTCACGCTCCCCATCGTCTAACGTCGTTTCAGTTCGGCAGTCTTCGGCACGGTATGTTTGTGTGCGTGCGACTACATCTTTTGAAAACAATTTATAGATTTTCAAAAAGAGCATGCATATTGCAGGGCGTGAACTCAGTTCTACACACTTGCCATGTTACTGATAGTCGCGATGTGCTAAACTTGCGATTAATTTTCTCTCTGAAATAGGTCTTCTATAGAGATATGTCATAGACGTCATCGACGTTGTCATGGCTACCTTAAAAACTTTTCATATAATTA
This sequence comes from Sesamia inferens, assembly GCA_037179545.1. NCBI lineage: Eukaryota > Metazoa > Arthropoda > Insecta > Lepidoptera > Noctuidae > Sesamia > Sesamia inferens. The sequence continues at coordinate 29,850,558 of CM073937.1, read as the reverse complement.
AGTACTTTCATTCAAATTAATTTAGTAGTGTTTTTATAAAATAGCTTTTTTTTTTAACGGAAAAGCTAAGATGAATGTCACGCTAATTTTTCATTGGACTTTTAAATTATTTATAGTGTTGTTTACTAAATAAAAGCGCGTGATTTTATAGAGTAAAAAGTGCTCACGCGGCCGTTTTTTCAATTGTTGCAAGAATTCAAAAGACTGTCTTTAAATAGTGTTCAGACGATTGCTCAAAGTGTATTAGATTTCATTAGTAATAGAAATGGCATTTCAATAATGACTTTCAACTGCCAAAGTCTAAATAGTCATAAATACGATTTACAAGATTCAGTTACGAGACAAACAAATGTGTTACTTCTTACCGAAACTTTCATGACGCATGATAATCCAATTGAAATACCTAATTTTAATTGTATTGTTCAGTTCAAACGAGATACTGTTTCAAAAGGTGGGGTAGCTATTTACCAAAATAAAAATGATATTACTAATATTATGACTCCGAATATTGAAATAAATATTGCACACGTTAGCGATGTTAATGTTAGGCGCTCAGTTGTTGGAGATATTTGTGCGTGCTTATGCAAACTTAGAAATGGCCTACAAATAGTTATGGTAGCAATTTACATTTCTCCGAATCCAAAATTAGACGAGGTAGAGCATTTTATTCATCGCACTTTACTGGAGTACACTGAAGAAGGCTCGAAAATACTTGGTACAAATGGTAATAAATTTCCACTTATCTTGGCTGGCGATTTCAACATTAACTTCGCTGATAAAAAATCAGAGCGGTTGACAACTTTTCTATCAAAAACATTGAATTTCAAAATTAATAATGATCCACAAGAGTCCACAACAAAATATGGGACCACCATTGACGCGGTATTTTCTAGGTATTTAGAGGATATTAAGTCGCAAACTTATGTTTCTTATTTCAGTTATCATAAACCTATAGTTTCAATGATCAATATTCCTGAATAACCAACAGCTACTGTAAGGTAATAAAACCCACATGTATTGTAAAATAATAAAAATATTTTAAATAATATTAATTTTTTATTTATTTAATAAAAGAAAAATTTGTTTTCTTATCGGTCACCACGCTCAAAAAGTGTAACTTGAATTAATATCAAAGAAAAAGAAATACTGCATAAATAAAATAAATAAATAATTATAATTGCATAAATTGATACAAAATGCTATGCAATAGCTTTACCGCGGCAGTCCCCGAGTGCCACACGTCTTTTTTTTTTTTTCGAAAAACCCTCCATATTGCACAGCCGTTAATATGATACCGCATACCACTTCCTCAGGAGAACAAAGTTATACCCGCTGCTGGAGAGTTGCGCCGTAAGTGTGTCTGTATGTGTATCGTACTTCTACTGGGGGATACAAAACCACAGAGTGGCCAAGTTTATCACTAAACACGGAAGTCTCCAGGATTTCTTGAGTAAAGTATTGAAAATTGAGTTTAAGATCGCCAAAAGTCGAAACCTGTAAAATTATACAAAGGTTTCTTCTTTATCTAAAAGACGATAGCAGTATAACTTGTGGTCAGATAGTACAGAAAATACACACATCAAAAGTGTCTAGGGATCAAGCATTTTTATGCGGATTTCTTGAGATTGAGATGTGGCTTTGTAATAAATTTATGATTTTATAAATTTATATGGATCCTTTTTGGTGCATTTCATAATTTGAATCAGGAACTGTGAATCAAATTCAGCTGTCAATATTTTCCCTATAAAAACATACAACGCATTGAAGACATTATTAGTGCTACTGTTTCCCTACTACTGATTAAAACCAACGTTATTATGGAGCGGCGACGTCATTTAAGCAGGGAAGAAATGCTCAGAGCCGTGGGAATGATAGAAGCTGGTTCCCGGCAACGTACTGTGGCTTTAGCTCTGAATACAAGTCAGAGTGTTATCAGTCGACTTTGGACACGTTACCGAAGCACTGGTACCGTGGCTGAGCGCCATGGAGGACGGTATCGCTGCACCACACGGAGACAACACCGATACATTCAAATCTTAACTCGAAGAGCTCCAACAATAACCGCCATGATGTTAGCCGTGAGGCTTCATCACTCTTCAGGGAACTTAATTAGCGACCAAACAGTCAGAAACCGCTTGCATGAAGTGAACCTTCATTCCCGAAGACCGCTACGGGTACCACCTATAGCAATGCACAATCGTAGGATTCGATATCAATGGGCTCTTGAACACAGAAATTGGGCAGAAGAACAATGGCGTTTCGTGTGCTTTTCTGATGAGTCTCGTTTTGGTATGAGACCGGATACAAGACGTATACGACACTGGAGAACCCCTGGACGCCAACAGCGATTAAAATCCTGCCAGGAAGTCCATTCTTATAGTGGTGGAACCATCATGGTATGGGCGGGTATTTGGATCGGCGGAAGAACTGAGTTGATTTGGATCAGAGGCAACCTCAACGCTCAAATTTATGCTGAGACGATTGTATCAGACGTCATCGTTCCTCTACAAGTGCAAATCGGTCCCTTATTTCGGTTAATGCATGATAATGCACGACCGCACACCGCAAGAGTTGTAAGACAGACTCTCGCCGCAGCTAACATCAATGTCCTGCCCTGGCCTGCTCAGTCGCCAGACTTGAACCCGATTGAGCATGCATGGGATATGCTACAGAGAAGAGCTCTGCCGAATATGGAGGGTATCCGGTCGCAAGAAGACCTTTTTTGTTGTTGCAACGAACATGGGCGGCCATTCCACAGCGTGATTTGGATGAACTCATTTTGAGTATGCCAAACCGATGTTCTTGTGTTGTTAGTGTTCGCGGTAGAAACATGGATTATTAATTCTTTAAGTTACCCAATAAAATTTTAGAGAAAACTGTTATTTCAGTTTTTTTTTTCGAACTTTTGTGTTAGTGGTTCAAATGTCAAATATCCCTTTATTAGGAAAATGGCAAATTTCTTTATTAATGCAAAGGTGACTTGGTTTATCGTTACTGTGACAAACGAAAACACTTTATTTGATGAATCCTTAAAGAAAATTTTAATTAATATCAATCAGGAGAAAAGTTATTGCAAAAATATATGTTGATCCCTAGACACTTTTGATGTGTGTAATTGCTCTAAAAACCTAAGAAGAACAAAGCTGTTTTCAGAATACTAACTGATTCTTTAAATGGCAATTAATGCAGCGCTTAAATGTTGCATACATAGCAAAACTGAAAAATTACAACAATCTTTAATTTTATTTTTAGTACTGAGAATCAAAGAGAAGAAAACAACGTAGCCATGAAGAGTAGCCATCCATTGGAAATATTTCTGATTAAAATTCTGCAATGTGCGCGGCTAAATTGGATTCAACTGAATGAAAGTTAGCGTTTAATAAATAAATTATATTCTTTCACAATATTTTGGATTCGCAAACGATAAACACTTCTTGCGAAAGAAAATAAGTTTATTTGCGGTAAACATGACGCACAAAAGGATAAAACACGAAAAGAAATGGTTGGAGATAACATGTGTACCATTCACACAAAATGGCAATCCTATACAATAGAGATTAATAATAATAGATTAATAAAATAATAGAGATTAGCAAGAGCAGACGTGCTCTGAGGAAGGAAGTATTTCAAAGAGATGCTATTGGCATATTGACCGTCCTTCCGCGATTGTCCTGATAGATGGAATACCACTCCAGTCCTCATGCGTCACACATCTCAGACCGTGTTGTCTTCTTGTTGCTACGACACTACATATGTACCAGAGGCCGTTTTTGGAGGACCAGTATTGAGGGTGCAAGTCATCCACTGCTATAGGGGGCCATTGAAATCCCAATTTTTGGTAACGGGTCTATTTTAACCACCAAAATCCATAGTCGCAATTTTTTTATTTTTTCCATCTCCTGTAATAGTCATACCTCAATCGGGATTGTTCTTGGGTGCACTTGCATAGTGCTTACAGGGATAATCGTAGCTTAGTACCGTATTCCATTAAAATTTCCTAATGGGTATCTGCGTGTTGGCTTCAGCCCTCGTACACTTTCCGAAGGACCGGGCATGCTAGGGCTCCCAGATGTGAATAACTGATAAAATAACAGTCTAATGTACTCCTAATGTATTCTGTAAAACGTCTGACCGTGAAAATTATTCTGTACAACGTCTGACCGTGAAAATTAATGATATTATGACACTAAATAACTTGATAATAAAAATAAAAATCATCTGATATCCAAAGGACGACTGTTCCGTAAGGCCCTTCAACAACAACTGTTTAACTATACAAATTGCGTTTAAAAGTTATCACAAAGGTCGCTAAGATCTTTAACTAAGTTTAATTTGATCGGACAGTAAGGAAGTTATCAGGAAACAATTTGAAATCATTCTCATAGACCCTTGTGCGGGTGAGAGTGGTATGGCTCTTACCGCTTAAAACCACCGTGGTGTTCTACCTCTCCCAATGACAGCATTCATCGCTCCAGCTCCGGTTTGTCTCATGGGTGTCTCACGTCCAATAGGTTAATCGCGGAGCACACGAACAAAAGTAATCGCTTTTTCATTTCGTTATAGTATAAGTCAGTCCAACGACATTGATCGAATTACGTTGCTGAGCAGAAAAACATATCAACATAATTTGAAGCAATTGATTAGTCCTCCTCCTCCTCAAGTCGTTCTCCTCATTATTGAGGGTCGTGATGTCACTGTGGAATTATCTTCTCCTTTACGATTGTTCGCCATATGTTCGATCCCAGTCCGCGATTATAGTATCATGCAGGACGGTATCCAGAGATGAACGAATTCGGTCAGTCCACCTTATTGGACTGCAACCTCTAGAACGTCGTCCGTCGACCTTCCCAGTAACCATTATAATATATTGTCTCCATCTTTTATGGCAATATGGTCAAAATATTCTAAAATTCTTCGAAGGCAGACAGTCAGTGGTGTCACAATAAGACCGAGTCTTTTTGTATATATTACCACTCACAATTGATTAGTAATATCCCTCAGAATCATTGAGATTAATATTGAAAAAACGTTACGCAATCAGGGTGCAGGTCTTACCAACCGTTTTTTAACCGATTTCAAAGAGGAGGAGAGGTTACTCAATTCGACCGTATATGTGCTTTTTTTTTTGTTGTTCGCGGATAACTTCGTCGTTTATAATCAATTTTGATAATAGAATAGAATACTCTTTATTATGTACACCATATAGATTACAGAACATAAATAAAAATATTTTACAAAGGGTGACACAATTGGGCGGTCTTATCGCTAAGAGCGATCTTTGGATGGAATTCTAAGAGGTAGGATAAAGAAATAGTGTAGGTAGTCTACAGTGTACTATTTACATAGATTATACAATAAATATATACGTTAAGTGTATCATACTAGTTTAAATAAATTTATACATCTAATTAATAAATATCATAATTTGTATTGACAAGAACTTAACATCTATATAGGTTGTGACTATCGTAAGAGCTCTGATGATGAAAACAAAGGCCAGTACAGGGAACTCCTCAAAGGTTTACAGTAGTTACCTAGTGTTTAGACTTAATTCTTTTATATTCATGAGAACTTTGCACCTATATGCGTTATCATGAAGGTTTGCAGTAGATTTGATGATGGAGCCGAGGGAACTCCTTAACGATTCACAGCAGCTGCCTTGTGTGTGTGCTTGATTAATTTGTATCAATAAGAACATTACACCTAAATGTATTGTGATAGTCTTTAGGACATGACGAAGGGCAGTTAAGGGAACTCCTTAATGGTTTACAGTAGCTACTTTGTGTTTGGACTTAATTCATTTATATTGATGAGAACTTTGTACATATTTATATGGGTTAAAATAATGGTTTGCAGTAAATCTGATGATGAAGACCGTAGACAGTAGAGGGAATTCTTCAAAAATTTACAGAATTTTAGTTGAAAGATATGACGCGTAATTGCGTCATATCTAGCATTGCTCATACTTTCAGTTTGGTCTCATAGGAATTTTATAGAAATAGGTTCAGTGGTTTGGTTTGTAACCAAAATTACGGGTAAAAATTAAAGTAAACAAAATTACGTCCCTCCCCAACTATATTAGCGCTAGCTTCCAGTCTGACCGGATGCAGCTGAATAGTATAGACAACTGAAAAGTAAAGAGTAAATAAAAAACTGCCGACTTCCAAAAACCACTACAAACTGAAAAATAACTTATTTCGAAGTCTGTGTCAAAAACAATATACAAAAACCAAAGACACCGTAGTGGTTTTTGGAGTTTTTTTTTTTTTTTGTAGTTATTTTCCCGTCTCGTTTGTCGTGTCGTTAATCCGAAATGCATATGAGTTCTGCCGCAGATTCCCAATGCTACAACGCACTAACATAACAGCGTACAAGCGTCTGTTGTATTCAATTCCCGGTATGTCTCCCGAGGGATCCAGCGCACATCCCTAAATGTTCAATTATGAATTAATTAATACAGTTAAAGTCGTTTAGGTAAGCTTTGTTGGACCTTTTATGATTATTGTTACCGTATTTTTGGTTAAACGAGCTCTATTAGCATTACTTTTGTGTTTGGCCTATGTCCAGCCTTAGACTTTTGTGGGCTAGTTGTATAAGTTTCTCTTATTGAGTTTCTTCATAAGTACCTACTTTCGTTTACACTTTGGATTTTTCTGGTCAGACTACTCTGCAAAAGTGGAACTTGTAACCAATGTTCAACGAGGAAGTTGTTAAAGCTTTTGGAATGCAACAGCTGCAGTGACATAAAAAATATTGTGTTAGTGGTGTGGTGTGTATCAAGTTAAACCGCCAAGTTGTTTTCTATCTTTTGTTCTACTCTCTTTACGACTTTCATTGCTCCATTATTCATGGATGGGAAATCATTTAATACCATCTCTCAATATAATAATAAAAGCGGTACCTCAATTAGCATACCCTAAATTTATTAATTGATTTTCGATGCTGGTTAACCGGTTTGTTTGTTTGTACAACAAGGTAAATGAATGTAGCTGAACTCTTAAAATGAAAGGCATTGTGATCGATTGCCATATTGTTGGCTACGCTGTTACCCCACCGGTATTATAAATTTTGTAAGACAAAAACTAACGAGATAATGATGGACAGCTTGGATCGTTAATTTGCAGTCTAAAACGTGGAAGCTCCATGTCAACATAACGAGCTAAGACATCAGATATTATAAATTCCAGTACTGTTTTCATATAGAACAAATGGGTGAGAGCAACGATGTCTGATAACAAAGACCACCTGCCTCTTGTTAGTTGTTGGGTATCTGTATCTATCTATTGGTTATTATGTCCACTTGGCACATATTTGGTAAGTAACAGTTGTTTCATGTTGACATATATTACGGTGTTTTTGCAGTCTTGTTAGCGTTAGTTCTTGATTTCTTGTGTAATTCCCAGGAATAACATCACATTCAATTTATTATCATTCATCCAAGGACAGCTTCTAATCTTATACAAAGCACAGGTCCGTTAGTGTGTGGTTACTGCAGCCACATTTGAGCTGGTCCTGCAAAATGCCACATGGCAATTTTGGATATGGTGGGGAGGCGTGCCAAGAGGCTAATTGGCGACCCAGATTCAATTCAAAACGGTCTCCAAGCCTGGAGCACAGGCGAAGAGTAGCCAACCTGTCGGTGTTCTATAGGATGCATTTAGGAGAGTGTGCATCGGACGACACATCATAAGCCGTGTATCCTCCCTTACTTTGTTGACACCACTACGATCCAGACAAAGCGCGTTAGTTTATATGTAATAAACTCTTAATAAAGTAGCTCGCTTTATCATCAATGATTGCATCACAGCTTACCATCAGGAGGGATCGGGGTCAAGTACTAATTAATAAATATATAAAAAAAAAACATTATCATTCTTCCTTCCTTATCCAAATTTATTTGTGTTTGATGCAACATATTCCTGGAATCCGTCGAGTATTATTTTATTTGGAAGGAAATTAGTAGATTATTTTTATTAGTAGTAGTTATTCACTGTCACCAGACATTATTTAATGGAGAAACCATTGAATAATGTCTTATGACAGTGAATATTAATGGGAAAATCATAGCATACTGGTTGAACTCTACAGTGCTTTTAAAAGGCTTAGTGCAAGAAAATAATAACCCTAACGTTCTAAAGCCAGGATATTCTAACAAGAAGATGAGTGTATAAGCCTAGCGTGTTCTTACGCAATTTTCAAGAAGTTAATGATGGAAATTGCTGATTATATTCATAGACGCTGATCCATCATTACGGGTTTTATCATCAGAGTGCGTCATATTTCGCGTCAAGCAGCTACTTCTAAGAATGTGAGTATTACAAAAGTAAGGAATTTAGAATAGTAAAGATCCTGTACATTTTTCTTTTTCGGAAACTGTTATTTTGTCTTGTGTCGATCCACAACATAATTTTTTTAAATCAATTTTTTAACCTTCATTTTCATAATCATAAGGACAAGGTGAGGACGATGGCACTGTTCAGTGTTGACTGAACTACTAAATTATGTTTTATAGTTTTGGTATAGAAAATCATTCATTAATTTTCATCATTTCAGCCGAAAGACGTCCACTGCTGGACATAGGCCTCCCCCAAAGTTCTCCACGACGACCGGTCCTGCGCTTCCCGCATCCAGCGGTTTCCCGCGACCTTCACCAGGTCGTCGGTCTACCTTGTCGGGGGCCCTAACCACGCTATGTCTTCCGGTGCGTGGTCGCCACTCGAGAACCCGTCGGGCCCCATCGGGCATCGGTCCTACAGGCAATGTGCCCGTCCACTGCCACTTTAGTGTTGCAATTCTTCGGGCTATGTCGGTTACTCTCGTTCTTCTGCGGATCTCCTCATTCCTGATTCGATCGAGCAGTGAAACCCCAAGCATAGCCCTCTCCATTGCCCCTTGAGTGACTTTGAGCCTTCTTATAAGGCCCATTGTTAGCGACCACGTCTCAATTCCATAAGTCATCACTGGCAACACACACTGGTCGAAGACTTTTGTCTTGAGACACTGCGGTATTTCGAATAGTTCATTCAAAACAATCATATTAAGTTTCAATCAGATTGAACGTACCAAATTAAGCACAAAAGTGTATTACGTTTTCCCGAACCCTGATTACTGCTACAATCTGCCAAGATAATTCAGCAGTTAGCAGATAACTGAACGGTGCGATTCTACATGCAGAACACTAAACAAAAGGTAGGGCCGCAACGTAATAGCGGTTTCATGTACTTGCCGCCTAGTGCGCAACTTTACCATAAAAGCTATAAATCTAGTTTAGGTCGGCACTCGCATCTGTGGTAATTTAGGGCTGGCTTTACACTTTTAAAAGTGCGTAAATGACAAGTTTATTTGGGAAAGATTGATAAAACTTTTTCTATACACAGAAGATGGATTAGCCTATGTAGCTATTTCACTAACCAACTAGCTCATTCGGGGTCAACTCTGTTCAATGATTGGTCATTTCAACAAGTAATAGTTTTCATAATGATCGGACAACGTCCTTACCATTGGACCAGCCAAACGATACGTTCTTTTCTTGCTCTAAAAATATGTTAATGCAGTGGCATTGTCAAGCCATCGGATAGCAATAAAAACGTCTTACCATTAAGACCTTCCGAAAACTGCAAAAATCAACTATTATTGTGTCAATGAGCGGTCATTCTGACACACTGATCATTATTGCCTTAACAGACTTGGCCTCCTGAAAATCAAGCAGCTGATAGGAAACTATCTCTACCGACAAAATCTAAATTCAACTAAGGTTATATCAAAATCTTTTGCCTTTGACAGGACTAAATTAATATTTATCTTCTGTTCTTTTCCTTTTTTCTTTCATTTCAATGGAAGGAAAAAAATTGCATTGAATTTAAATTTAGTTCAGTTTGTCAACAAGGGAATTGGAACCACAGGCAACCCTACATAATGTACCGACAAGTTGAAAGGATTGTAGTTAGAACTGTAATGTTGTTTGAGTTTCAGGTTAACTTACAGTTTAATTCGATAATGACTTAGCGTTTCACGTGTAGGAATTAATTGTTGGTTGAATTAGGCGTTTGGTTCGGATTACAAGGCCCTAAAGATCCACAATACCCATTGGCAACCAAAGCTAATTTATTAAATTAAATGGGGCAAAAACTTATAATCTAGGATAAATTATTACTAAATTATTAATTTGCTTGCTTCCGCACCTGGCACCTAAAACATTAAGGAAATAGGATGGTAGGTACGATTTTATCTGACTACAAAACGTAAAACTAAAATATTATCTTATGGTCATCTTGCTTATCCTAAGTGTGAAAGTTCGCGAAGTTGATGAATTTACTTTGGAATCAAGACTTCATGTTGGTCTTCTGATATGAAACTTAACTGTTTCGAAACTTAAAAACGTTTAACTTTGTTTCTTAATGTGTTCGTGACACATGTCAGTGTGACAATTAATAATGATCAAATTCGCAAAACCCGTATTCCGTTTGTACGAAGTTGACAAGAAGGTAATTTCTCGCGACAGTTGAACTTTAGAAGGTAATAACAGTTTTCATAATAAAATAAGAAATCCAAGGGAGTAAGTAAAGTGGCGAGCGTATCAGGCTTCCCTCAAAGGATACAATTATATGTAAAACACGCCAACTTTACCCAAATGAAGGAAACGTTCGTAATAAATCCAAGATTTATCGTTTTGGGAGGAAACATTTAAAAAAGCCTCGACCTCTTGACGTTTCAACTGTTCGAGGATTTCTTTATGAGTTTTTGTGTTATGAAATTCGGAATGTTTGTCGTCAACAACAAAGAATCGTATAAAATGTCCAAACAGCGGTTAAATTAAATACAATTAGAAAATAAGGAAATACATACATTTTCCTTTCCGCGACATCTGTTAAAAAAGTCGTTTAAAATAATGAGTACAAATATTACAGTAACAATGTACTAAGTAAATTTCATTATAAGCGGGAACAGAATGCATTCAACTACGGAACGAGGCGGTTGAATCGGGTCGCAACTGGTTCGGATTGGATTAAAGCCAGACTTCACAAAAACGAGCACTGTAGTATGCTGGCGTAATACTTAGTCACAGTAAAGAGTAGTGCGAGGGAGGGGGTGGGGGTAGAGTTTTGACTCGCTAATGACGTCAAGTATTCAGGATAGTCAGGATTCTGACAGAATGGCCGGATTCATTGCTTTGGCAAGTAATTACAGTTTCGCTAAACTGCTAAAAGGGACATTTTTTATGAAATGTTGCATCTAGCTTCAGCGGGGCTTTAATTAAATGAGTGTTAATACTCGAAAAAAATATAGGACGTATAACGGATGTTATCTGAATCTATTATTTCGTAGATAGGGGATCAATATAAATGTTCTAAATTACCCATCTTTTATAGATTTTCATTTCAAAATAGCTTGGTTCACCGTTTAAACTGTAAACAAAGAAAACATGCAGTTGAAATAAATTAGCACACCTCAATGCTACGGAAGTTTAGCAAAAACAATAACAAATAATTTTGGTACACACATAACATAAGCGTTGCCACCTCGATTATCTACCTATTTGAAATAATATTTAAGTTTCATTACCCAAGCAACCACGATAACTCGTTCAATTACCACTTTACAAAAACAATTACGTAGCTGTCATTATGTATTTAATTATCAATTAATTGTCACCCTACTTGCCATGGCCTGTCATTTCATTAATTTACTGTCATATTGTCCGCGTTGATAAAATATGAAAGGGCGTTAATTATAGTACTAGGGTATGTGATAAGTGAAACGAAAACACCGACGTTCAAAGCATAAACTGTCGTCACAATATTTCTTGTCGGAATTTCGCAGGTGTATGGAAATGAAGGCTTCCCCACAAACAATGCTGTAAACTACAGACACATCGTGTAGGTATGAGTCTACTTCACGAGCCTGGAATCGAACCGCGACGTCTCCGCCACCTGGCTTCAACTTTTGTCGGCAATTGAAATCCCATTGTGTTGGCTGTCCGTTGTTCGCGTTTTTCAGCTAGGGTAGGGATCGTTTGTAATGCCAATAAGACGAAAATGTACTCAGAAATGGAAATGTGCTCGTATTGAAAATTACAATACGAGCACTCTAATACACGCTTCTGTTTTCATCTTGCTGTTTTGGGAATGTTTGAATTTTTGATCATTTTATTTAGGTGTTAGGGGGTGGTTCTGAGAAGATTACCTTTATCCTGAATGCTGTCGCAGAAGGGTGGCAAAGCTGGGACATTGGATATACCTACATACCACTGTGGCGTAATGCCGATGATGGTAAGCAGCGATGGAATCATTGATGGTAAAGCGTGCTAGTTTATTAAGAAAGAAATATAATATTAGGAAAGAAGACGGCAATTGAGCGAGGTGATGCAATGTACACCCAACAACACGACCAACGATGCTGCGCCAGAGCGAGATTGATCTGAAGATCCGCCGCGACCAAACTCCAGACATAACAACATTTGGCACATCATATCTGGCACGCATCGCAACACAACTGCTCAGACTTGCTCAGACAAATGGAACGTCCGATAAGAGTTTAACTATCACTAATAATGAGACTCAATTACTTTTTGTCTTGTTACCGAACTTAATAAGCTTGGCTAACAGACGAGGCGATGTCTAATTATTTTTTCCTTTTGTAGTAATAATCAGTTTTTGAGCCGCGCAATACAATATAATTAAAATAAATTTCTAAACCACGTCTCAAACAAACTTAAGACAGCAAACAATAAATTAATGTCTAATTATTTATACACTTACTATTCACCACCATTCATAGTTCACCGTTCAGGTAAAAAAAGGTGGTATTATTGTCACAGTGTGTAAGGTTCACTGGCCTCTGCTACCATCGTCGGGGATGCATTGTGTTGAGTTAAAAGGTGCCATAAGTACAACTTTGGCAAAGGAGAATGTATTAGCTACATGTGTATTTGTTGTGTTAGGATTAAACTTAAAAACCCAAGTGCAAAAAAAAAGTATTCTATTTATTATTGTTGTTTTTAGAGCGGCAACAGTCGATTGATTCTGTAAAAATCTCACGGTGAAAAGTCTGGTGCAGTGACCTTATAGTGAGCTTTTCAAGAGTCAATTCCTAGCATTGACTTAGGTTCTCACGGTGATATGGTTACAGAATCGCAATGGAGAAATAAATAATCTGCGAGAAATTTCAACTGTCTAACTATGACTGTTCCAAAGATGTAGCAAGTCATATGTCCGTATTACAGAATATTCCTCAAGTATTAAACGCCAATCACTTGATCATTGTTTAAGTATAGAATCAGTGCTTGAGCATGGTTCTTATTCCAGAACGGTGATCAATCTATACTCGGCTAAATCGAGACTCAAATCGAGCCTCAAGCAGAGATGTGTTTTGTCTATGCATCAGTCTGTTTTCGTTTACGATTTATTTAATTTACATAATAAGAAATCTTTAATTGTACCATTAGAACCCAAAAATTTATAAAAGGAACATTATTTTGTTAACCCTGAATGGTACAATCCCACATTTGTTGATGTTAAAACTTTTAGAAGTCTTTTTTTTTTTGTATTACGTGCCCAAAGATCATAACAATATGGGTCGTGACTTTGACAGTTATAAGTAATCAATTTTGGTAAAAAGTGTTTGATTTAACAATTTAATAAGTTTGTTTCTCTGTGTTTGCTATGTACTCGTCTCATGATCACCACGCTAAAGCAGTCCACTGGATATAGGCCTCTGCTATTGCACACCATTCAATTAGAATTCCATGATATACAATGTATTCAACAGGATCAAACAGTGTCTATATACATATAAGTCGCAGTACCTCTCATGGCAAACAGAGAAGACATAAAAGAAAGAGATTTCCTTTTCTTCCTACAAGTTTTTTAAGATGAGACATTGCGACCAAATACGTTTTTAATTGCCGTTTTGCGATTACATTAATTCTACTAGGTATTACTAAGTTCACATTATCTTGTACCAGCAAACAGTTTTTTAAAAATTACTTACTATAATTTGTATTTTATTCATTTCCATTCATTCTCGCAATATTTCTGTCAAGTTACTCCAACAGTGCACAATAGATTCTCTCAGCTTTTCTTGACAGTTTCCACGATTCCTTTAGCTTAGCTGGTCTCCATTTTAAGGTGAACGCCTGACGTTAAAAATGTCTAGGTTTTGAAATGTTTTATAGAATTGCAGTTGTGTCTTCAGTTTTTTAGCGAGTATTTAGGATGATAATGCAATTTGTAAAAGATTTTCAGATTGGATTGCGTTGTTCTTTTTTTTTGCAAGACAGAATTAGTGAAATTGACCTGTAGATTTTATATTAACTCCTTTTTATGTATACAACATTGCAACAAACATATATACGTTTGTAACATTGCGACATATTCGCCATAAATGTAGACATTTGTAGAAAAATAACTTTAATTCCTACACAGTAAAGTTTAGTTTATGCTACAAATTTAAACATTTTTCTGACTTTATCAATAGTGCTAGTCATTCTGAACTCAACTATGAGTCATTGAGATAAAGTTGATATTTGTCTAACCAATGGGATAAATGACTTCGGGACAGAGCATTCAGGATTAGCGAAGCATCTCGATTTTGCGATAGGTACGCGACTGATGTTAGTAATGTTTCTTAGCAGAGTATGTATTAAGTGTTTTTCGAACTTTTTCTTGGCACGGCGCTTTAGTATCGAAAACAATTTCCAGAAACCCTTACCTCAGCTTCTTTGAATTTGAATTTCAGTCTGTCAATTTTGCCTACCTTTTGGTTAAACAGAAAAACAAAATTCCTATAATCAACCAGTGAAACTGCAGTGTTTGATTCCATTTGGAAACTAATATATTTTTAACCCTTTAACCGCCATGTCACTGATCCATTTGACGAACCTCCAGCGCCACGTCACTTTAGGTATAAGTTGGAACAGTGTTGGGAATACTCAATATCGATGCATTTATTTATTCACAATATTAACCTTTCGACAATATTTACTTTTATACTGCTCATACACACATAGACGCATTATTATAAAAATATAGGTACTTATATACCTAAACGTAATAACACTACAAATCTGTTATTACCTACCTACCGAGGTACCTTCTTAATATTAAATAATTCCAGCCTATGAATGTATCATTTAAATTTTGGTTAGTATCCATGATGAACCTTAGTAGGTATGTTACAAACAAACACAATTACTTGTCAAATTAAAATATCGATTTAAAAAATAAATTAAATTTATCAAATCAACATCACTTTCTATGTTAAGAACTGTCGTCGCTTCGCAATTAATGATTGCAAAATATTTAATAACTCTTCGTCTTCACGAAACAAGAAAAAGGGCTACAACACTACTTGCACTGAGCGATAAAGCTTTCCCGTGATTTGACGGGGATGGCGGTGAGGCAACTCACACAATACAGCGCAATTTAACCTTGAAGCTCCTTGGCCGCACGTAATAATACGGTGACGGCGAACGGCGAATGTCTGCACTAGTGACGTACCGCGTAATGAGATTTTTATATTTTTGTCGTAAAAATTAAACAATATTGAACTTAAATACATTTTATTGTGTACAGATTTTTGTATCAGAGTAACACAATGGTTATATTGTGATGAAAGTACCCACTTTCATTGCAAATAATGATAGTAATTTCTAAAGAGCCTTGTTTATTCTTAGACAAGCTATAAAATATTTTAGGAATTTGCCCCATCCCTAGTACTCGTACAATTACGTGATTGGCGATACAGGTAAGGAGACCAGTGATCACGATGTATTAAAATCTAAAAATTCACAATATTTATCATTCAAAAAATTGAAAAATGTCAATAACAATAACGATTATGCCCTACTTCTTATAATTGACACATTTTATATGGAGTTTGTGCACTATAAGAACTTATTAGTGTTGGCGGTTTGGGCACAGATTTCAGAGCCCGTAATATTACGTTGTCGGCGATTAAAGGGTTAAGAAACGACGACCCCCACTATGAGGCGCCCCCTGGTCCCCAGGGGGTTGCGTCCCACATATTGAAAACACTAGGCTACAAAGTTGGTATAGCCGTTTGTATTAGACGGAGTTATTTGCAGTTTTCTTTTCTTGTGTGAGTGACAAACTTCAGTAAAAATAAGTAAAGATTTAACCGAATGGCAAACTGTTTATGGCCAGATGTAAAGCTGTGCCCAAGTATTATTTCAAGTTAAACAAATATCAACTTCATTTAAATGGTAATTAAGTTGATTTCAAAGTAACTAGCACTATTGAAACAATTATAAAAATGTTTGTAGTTGTATTGTAAACTGAACTTATTGTGTAAGAATTGAAGTTACTTTTCCGTTTTTTGATATGTTTATAATTTTGTCGAATTTGTCGCAAACATAGATTACATATATGTAATCGGGTGTGAGTTTATGAACTCACACCCGCTTATGTATGGGCTAGGCCGAACTATAAACTACATGAGCGTATAACCAGATTATAAACGTAAACAACGCGAGTATCGTAGCGAGTGACGTTCTGAATTATCCAATAAGTAGTAATTAGAAGCTAGACATATTAGGAATTTTTTCAAAGTATTTACCTAAATCGGGAAACTCAGGGGGTTTTCGCTGTAGTTAGAATTCCATTAAATTCCAAGAACTCTTGAGTAAAAAATTAATAGCTCTATTCCGCTTCAAAGCATTTGCATTAGATAGAAGTCGTTCAGAGGAAATGGAATGTACCGCAGCGTTCCTGGTAATCTACTCACCTAAAACTTCTACGTTCCTAAGTGACATATTTCGACAAACTACTCCCATTTCACTATAGAAATAATATCCATAATTACGAGGCTGTTACACAAAAGGGTGCGTGCGAAATAAAGTTTCTCGCCCATTGTCTTGTCAGACATTGTTTCGATCGCGCGAGAGGGTACTTGTCGATAAAATAGCATATTTGTCGGAGGCTAATAATATTGTAAACGAAGGGATGCTTTTCTGGCAGTCGGGCTACTGTTTGTACGAAATAGGTTTCTTAATGAACTGTAATGTGGGAGTTGAAAGGATTTATGTTTCTCTTCTTTGAAATTCGCCCAAAGCTGGGTAAAGGTCTTAACGTGGGATGTTAATTAAAGCTAAATATAAATCAAATAAAAATTTAAGACGTGGCTAAATGAAGCAAAACTAATAATTAATAATTGTTTTGATAATCATCAAGCCTGAGTTCCATTGCCAAACGGTAAACATGGGACTCTATTACAAAGACTCCACTCTCCGTCTGTCTTTCAATATTTTTTTCTTCACATACTTTATTTCTATACATAATTTATTTTGGACTAAACCTTACACATATATCATAAATCTGTCCAACTGTGTCGGCATTTATCATCGTCTCGTAACTCCTCTCCGCCCAACTTACCCACCCACACTCGAATATGTCTACCTCGGCACCTCATACTGTCTGCCTAAAATTAACACCAACTACTCTAATTGAAACTTGCTAAACCTTCCGCCGCAAATCTATAACTGCTGCTTAACCTTAAATTATTAACAAGCGCCATCGATTTGGCTCATCATTTCCTTCGACGGAGCGTGAGACATGGCGGCGGCGGCATTATTAGAGGCGACGCGGCGTATTAGTGAATATTAATATTTATGGGGAAACCAAGAAGTAAGTGGAAAAGTTTCACTTACAGCAAAATAATGTGAGGGAAATGAGAAGCGAACTGAAGAAAAAAATTTTTTTTAAACTTTGCCCCGTACTTCAAATTTCTCCTGCGTCGTGGGTGCGATTACAAATAATTATAATCTCATATATCTACAGTGAAAATCGAAATGACTACAAGTAGGTCATATAAATATTTGTTCCGTGCGGGAGTCGAAACCGCGACACGTAGGTCAACCGTGATGGCTAGACAGTTTTGGTGTTCACAGATGATGTATTTTCGTTGCACAAGTAACAGGCAGAAGCGACGTTAGCAGACCTAATATTTTACAAATCACCTTTACCTAAATTTTAAAACAAATTAAAAGTGAACTTTGTTATTACGAATTAAAGTTGTTTTTCCAGTAACGCACATTTGTTTACAACAACACAACAGAACTCTGATTAGTTGTTCTGCGCTATTACAGTACAGCTTTCTGTCAAGGAGTCCATCAGTAAACAACATTACACAACACGAATCTTCCTAATTGGTTGAATTCGTCTTCCTATACTGAACTATGTTCCTTCTGTGTCTATTTTTGTTACCATACAAGGGATATGTAATAAGCCGTGCTAAAGCGATTACATGGATACTGTGAAAACAACAGCATTATGGTCGGTTTAATTGGGTAATCGATTATAGAAGATTTGTGTGGTTTACTATGTTAATGGCTTAGGACCGATCAGTACTAATATTGGGCATTTATCTATCAATTATTAAATATAAGTACTTAATTCAATACCTAATAATATGTATGGCTGAAAATAGCCCATAGCCGCGGTTTCACCGCGGATCCAATCCAACTAAGATGGGTTGGATTGGATCGCATGGCCTGCCCGCGCTATCACTTCGTTTTCGCTTAACGTTCTTTCTGGCCTACCGTGATAAAACATAACATCAAGCTCTGGACTATCAAATACATTTTTTTTTTCAAATCCATGTTGAGATTCCGTCTATGTGTCTTAGATTTTGCTTATAACTAAAATTCGAAAATCCAAACTTAACGTTTGTCAACATGCAATACAGCGCAGTATTTTAGGCGTCAAATTGCAACACTCACTGCGATCCAAAGGATAGTTGCTGAAAAAGCCGCTCAACCGAATTGGGACTCAGTCGGCTACGTCTGCAGTAGGTATGTCCAATACGCGGTGGGCCAAAATAATCACATGAAGCCCTGAAACAGCTAGAAGGTCGCGGCAGACTCCGTAGCAGATGGCATGATGAGCTAGACCAACAAACGGCCAGTGATCGAAAGATCTGCAGGGTAATTGCGTAACACAACCAGTAGCAATAGGTTTCATTTTGACAGGTCAACAATATTCATTGCGTTCTTTACATTATTGAGCAGACACACTTCCCGAATACATGAAGCAATGGATTAGAAATATGCTTCGAAATGATTCCAACTGATAGTAATGTGTTACGTAATTAGGGTGCTGAATGTAATGGGGAGAGGCCTTTGTCTGCTGTGGAATGATACAGGATAGCAATAATTAGTAACTTAACGCATCAATTTCTGGAATTACAGGTCAGGGACAATCGACTCAATCAAACTTTAACAAGCAAACAAATACCTTAGCTTTATTTTTCTTTAGTTCACATTTGCTGTTTCTTTTCTACACCATTTAATGGTGGGATTTGATATGAAGTCTCTATCTGTAGATGCGTGTGAAACAGTATTTTGTCTTCATCACTCTACATAGTATTGTATAGTCATGTGTTTT
Source organism: Sesamia inferens (assembly GCA_037179545.1). Classification (NCBI taxonomy): domain Eukaryota; kingdom Metazoa; phylum Arthropoda; class Insecta; order Lepidoptera; family Noctuidae; genus Sesamia; species Sesamia inferens. Next base: position 29,831,158 of record CM073937.1, on the reverse strand, counting down.
TTTTAAATGAACAGACAGCTGTGCTGCTGGGGAGCTTGTTCTGCCACTTCTTCTTCCCAGCGAAAGCACTAGGAAGTGTCGATGGGTGGGCGTTTTGGGGGACTTTCTTACGTAATATTGACGTTCAAAAAGTGCTGATTTTCAGCCTAAATGACTTTTGAATTTATAAAAGTGTGTCCTAGTAGTTTTTCCGGAAGTAAACAACATACCAAATACCGTAAAATAAAAAGAAATAAACAGCCTTTTAAGTCGCGGTGGCCTAGTGGTTAAAACATCAGCCTCTCAAGTATGAGTGCGCGGGTTCGATTCCAGGTCAGGCAAGTACCAATGTAACTTTTCTAAAGTTATACGTACTTTCTAAGTATATCTTGGACACCAGTGACTGAAGGTGAAGGAAAACACCTTGAGGAAACCTGGACTTTATAAGTCTGAAATCGCCAACCCGCATTGAGCAAGCGTGGTGATTACGCTCAATCCTTCTCTGTATGAGAGGAGACCTGTGCCCAGCAGTGGGACGATAAAAAGGTTGATGATGATGATGATGATGAAACAGCCTTTTTGGTTCGACAAGTTTAGCAGGTCGCACGTCGTGGCAACATCTACGAATATTTATGTACTAAACGAAAGTCAAAGGTTATACAATATTCCAAGCGGTTAGAGCTAACAGATGACTTAAGATGTGGGCCCTAAAGCAATTCCTATTCCTGAAGGATTTAACCCTTTCAGACCGATAGCGAAAGTCTTAAAACGTAAATAAAAACAGCTTCAGGGCTAGGAGTTGTCTGTGAGGAAATCAAGATTCTATCTTCAGCCCGTTGTCTGAATACAGAAAATTCGTTTACTTTATGTAGGTATGGAGATGAAAATAAGGACTTTAAGAACAAAAGGACCAGATCCTATTTGATCGGTTCATCGCACAGGTAGGAAAAGACTTACCTACAGTATCTACTGTAGGTAAGTCTTTTGTGGCCCTTAATGGGCCACATCGTTTATAATATATTTCGTAATGTTCTAGCAAAAAATGTTAATTTCACGCCAATATCCCTCTCGCGAGGATGAGTAGAGGCATAACTAGTTTCAGTGCTTGTGGAAAACGGCGGAAATACAACGCCTCTGTTTCAAGAGCGTAGTTTGAGAACTATGCAACAGATGGCGCTGGATACAGGTTCAGTATCGTATCAGTTTTAAACTAAAAACAAATTTTAAATAATGGTAGAAATCATTGTTTCTGTGTTAGTCGCTTATGGCAATATAAATTGGGTTAAGGTTTATATTTTTAGTACTGCATATTAAACATGCATTCCACTAGTTTTTACGATAAATTCTTTACTGTACAAGCAGTTCGGCTATGGAATGACTTGCCCGTGTCTGTAAGGCGTGCTCAAACTCTGTCCACTTTTAAAACCATGGTAAAAAAGCATTTCTTCTCTCTTTAAACATATCAATATTTTTTTTTATTTGCTTTAGTATGATGTTTATTAATTAGATGTATATATTTATTAGACTAGTATGATATACTTAACGTGTATATTTATTATATAAACTACTAGCGGCCCGGTACGTGCTTCGCTACGTATAAAGTGAAATAATAATAAAATAAATTTGACCATAAAATTCATTTACTCAAACATATTTTTTATTTTTATTGAAAAATGTGATAAATGAAGATTTTTTTTTTAAGAATTTTGTATAAACTTTACATAAACCATCTACGTATTAGTTAGAACAAAGCCTAAACATTTAGTTTGGATAGATGTGTCCGTTCTTGAGTTATAAAATTACAAAGAAAGTGGCATTGATTTTTTATATATAATATAGATGTAAATCGTACACTGTAGACTACCTACATTATTTCTCTCTCCTTTCCCTTACTATTATTCCATCCAAAGGTTGTCTGTAAAAGATCGCTCTTAGCGATAAGACCGCCCATTGTGTCACCCTTTGTAAAATCTTTATGTTTATGTTTTTGTAATCTATATGGTGTAGATAATAAAGAGTATTCTATTCTATCTCATTGAACTCTGATCAATATTAACCCACTAGACTCTAGACTAGAGTCTGCAGACTGTCTAACTTCAAGGTTGTGCTCATGCCAAGCAGGACGACTCCAGCCAAGTCGGTCACCAGATAATACTATTTTAATATTATTTATTATGTAGGTACTCTACCCAATGAACTATACATACTATGTAATGGTATTTTGTGTCCATATAGCTTAGGTTTCTTAAGACAGTGGTACCGTCGCATTACGGATGAGGCAAACTTAGGGTCTACTCTTTAACGACTGAATCAAATAACATATTTTCAATTAAAGACGATAGTCTTTAACTTAAAACAGGTTAATGGATTCAAAATAGGTAATTGAAAATAGGTTACTGTCTTAATAAAATCAGAGACAGCTATTTCTACTTCTAGCACGTAAAGATAGGTAAATCGCCACAAGTCCACCTCCGAAAATGCGGGACCGCGCCTGAAAGTAGCAGATCCATCAAAACAAGTGTAAAATTCAATTTTTGGACGGAAAAAACCACATTGGCAGTTGGGGCTACTGTCACACGTTTTGTAATTCATTATTAGTTCGGGCTGCAGACTTGTCTCATATCTATTAAAACGCTACGGTAGTGTGCACTCAACTGACTTTATTACTTTTAATTCACAATAGGTACACATGGTGTATGTGTACCCTTATTCATAAATGCTATTTAAAGTTAACTAGTGATTAGTGATTCTTTAACCATTCAATTTTGACCTTTTAACGTCACTTAACCTAAATCATCCTTTATGAATATACACCACAGTGTTTAAGGGGTTTATTCATAAACGAAGATTAAAGTTAAGTGACGTGCAAACGTCTAAAATGTATGGTTAAAGAATCGCTAATCACTAGTTAATTTTAAACATCTTTTATGAATAAGGGGGACAATCATCATCAGCCATACAGCCTAATAAGCTTAACTGTGAATGACACTAGATGGCGCTACTAGTCATAAACGGGACAGTTATTTTGTTATATTTATTTAACAATATCAGGCTCTATCATAATAATTAGGTTAAAATTCATTACGGCTGTTATGTGGCGGTCACTGCTTGCTTTTGCTACAGTTTAGTTTTACCATCACCACGAATATAGAGTTCATTGCTTTGATTTGGCATTTCTACATTCCAGAAACGGGTCAAACGTATCAAATTGGATTTCTCCATTTCGTATAGAAATTGTAACTTTGACAGATGTTTTTCTTTTATTTGTTGGTTTTAATATAAAGAATACATGTTTGCTTAAGGTATTGACTGAAGTTTATGAGAGTGTAATAAGTTACAGGCGACAGCAGATCAAGCTAGCTGGAAGTGAGACAAATTTTCCGAATTAACCTTTTACCTTGAGGTATAAAGTTGGAAATATATTAAATAAATTGTAGTAACAGCATAGATACAAGGCAATTCCATTACAACAAATTATGAGTAACCCTAACCATGTTAGTAAAACAATAGCGTGCAACATAAACACAAACCAATACTTTTTTTTTCTTATCGACCTTAAAATCGTTCGTCTGCATGGAAAAAAAAGCCGTATAGCATAGTTTCAAGCACTTTTAGTACATAAAAATTGTTACGTACACAAAATTATTGTCGTGGAGATTCTTACGCACACCAGCCCTTTTTAACTAAGTTATTAGTTGTTATATCTATAAATTTGTTTTTGCTTGCCTGTTTTTGTCCACGCAGGAAGTTCTTGTATGAACAAGGCACCCTTAATAGGACTGTTATAATTTAGGAAGTGTTTTCAAGAAACACTTTTCTTTTTTTTATTATTAGATTCGTGTTTTCGTGTTTGTATGAAATAATAACTTTATTAAGCAAAAAAGGCCTGTCTTTATAAGTATATCGTTTTTCACGGTAATAAAACGTGTGAGCCTTATGCTAAGATAATTTGATTGCCATAATGGCAAGACAGTACCAGTCTTGTAATAACTCAAATAATGTAACGTTTTCATTCTCCATCTAACAAAATTTGAGTATTTTATTTGAATGCAATATTAATAATTAAATTAAACGCAGAGTTAATTAAATGGTTTCTTACTAAAATAATAAATTCTCATAAAATTTATTTAATGATATTAATTTTCATTTAATACACAGGAAACAGATGAAAACGAAAATTACAGGAATTCTTAAGTTCCACAAAAATACGTGGCAGTACAAGTACATGAACAAGCCTATCATATTTTATATATTTCTATCTATAAATAATCAGTCTATAATGTTCCCACTGTTGGGCTACAGACCTCCTCTTGCTGAAAGGGAATTCAATCTATACGGACTTTTAATTGACTAAAATCCATCGCTTAGAACCTACTAAACCTATTAAAAAAAACAAATGGTTTCCTAGTGAATAAACTTCACAGTAACAAAGTCTAGGGGTCCGTTAGACCTTTAGTACAGTTCAGTTTAGTTAAAAAGCACCTGGGTCAACACTGATGTCCTCTCCCTCACACATGAATATGAAGGCATTAAGACTCCTCATAAATATTAATGGGGTACTTACACGATCGAAAATATCGGGCATTCTTACGGGCAAATATACGCATACCGATTTTGAGGCAGGCAAAAAATCCGGTGTATCGACAAATTGATTATGTGACTCGCACCGCACTATACTCAGTGTATGAAAAAGTACTTTCCATGTTATATGAGGAAATGGTATTTTCAATATACAGTCGGCTCAAAAGCAAAGAATATTAAGTGAGTGTATTGACAATAACATCTCTTGGGAATCCAACCGGTATATTTTTACGTGTTTGTTGTTGCGGACACGAAAATCGTAGGATAGTAATGCGTTCACGGTAGAACATACGGAGCTGCCGCCTTGAGTGGAGCACCGCCGTGTCCTCGTGGTGGCGATCGGAGACGATCTCTCGCATCCGGCCCTGGTCCAGGCCAAGGTCCGAAGCGAGAGTGCATGGCAAGCTGTCACATCCTTCTGCGTATCAGTGATGCTGGCAAAGGAGGAGGCGGAGCGCGTGAGGGAGCGGGAATCTCGGCGCCCTCACGCCTCTAGCCGCCGCAGGAGACGCCCTGGTCGGGAGACAACATCTGACTCCCGGCCACGATATGGACACACACAAAAAACCGCGGCCCCGGCACACATACAAGTGAAAGAACACTGGTGTGTTTTAGTCAGTAAAAGTCCGAAACGTCATTTTGATGATTGCTTATGTACCTACACCAAAAAAGGTGCTTTTTTAAGAATTATAAAACATATATTGTGGCTGGTCCGTTCTGTGGCAAGTAGTTAAAATCGTAGGGTAGAAAAAATATTAATGGAGTTCTAATATCAATGTAAGGGCCCGCTCCCACACACACAAACGGACAAGGGATGTAGTGGTGACATGTGAATAGAATTGCTGCAGATTCCCTCAGTTGCATTGTGGTAAAAATTTGTCGCTAGTACTGATGAAGTTATGTTGTAGCTAATGCTAACAGACAGAAACACCAAGTCCGGCTTTGTAAATGCGATGTCGCCGCCCACTAGGGCGCGATGTCACCTTAAAAGTACCTTCATCATCATCAGCATCTCAGCGTTAATCCCAGTCGCTTTTCCAATCTAACTGCTGATTTTGGCTAAACTTCGATATTTTCCGTGAATCAACTACCGTCTGACCTCCACAACCCGAAGGCGATATATAAGCATTGCAGTTAGACCAATTGTTAGACTTTTGAGAGCTCCTACAACCCGTAACGACTGCCGCTAGATGTTCGTATGGCAACCGGGACCAACGGCTTAATGTGCTTTCCGAGGCACGACCAGACCAGTGCAAATATTTGCAATGTGCGGGGATCGAAAACGCGCCTCCTTGCGCAACGGTCGCGTTCGCTACCGCTACGCCACAGAGGCAGTCAAATATCCTACCTAAGTACCTTCTTTCTCAAAATTGTTTTAACAAAATTGAGAGAATATTAATAAATAAATATTGTAGATACTTTTCCTCTATTTCAGCTAGGTTTTTAGGCCGTTTACCTGTAACAAAATAATAAATAAGTTAGTAATATTTTCGAAAGTTTTTAAAGCCTTAAATGAGATATGTATGAATCTAGGTTGACAACACGTTTTCTTCTTCAATGAAAGAAAAGGTGCGCATCCGAATACCGTAACAAACTTCTAATCTGAATCTGTATAATTTTGTCGGGTTCTGCTAATCTATTGCTTTATATGTTCGAGTGAGTGAATGTTGTTAAAATGTCAAAATGAAAGACATTTTTTTTGTTAGTGCGTAACGTAACTGCTACGGACCGCAGGTCACATTGACGTGTTGTTGTTATTGCCAGACAAAGTAAAATCTAAAAGCAACACCTTGTTAGGGTACAATCCCACCTTTGCACCCTTCTCAATAATACATGAAAAAGCTGTATGAATCCAACATTTCGCCCATTTATGAGTGCCGTAAATAAATCATAAATTCCTGTGTACCTCTTTCTGCGTGTTATTTTCTAGAAATTGTCGGTATTGTTTTTTTTTTTAATACTTAATAATAGTTTGTGAATGTATGTAACATCAAGTCGTGGTGGTCTAGTGGTTAAAATACCAGCCTCTCAAGTATGACTGTGCAGGTTCGATTCCAGGTTAGGCAAGTGCCAGTGTAACTTTTCTAAGTTATATGCACTTTCTAAGTATATCTTGGACACCAATGACTGATTACAAGGTGAAGGAAAACATCTTGAGGAAACCTGGACTTTAAGTCTGAAATCGCCAACCCGCATTGAGCAAGCGTGGTGATTACGCTCAATCCTTCTCTGTATGAGAGGAGACCTGTGCCCAGCAGTGGGGCGATAAAAAGGTTGATGATTATTTATGTAACATTGTTTATATCATTTAATAGTATTTTGCTTGGCTTGAGTGTAGCGGTGTAACGGCTGCGACTTACTAGTTTTAGGTTGTAGGTTGTGGGGACAGCCGCCAACCTGGCCTAGGCCCACGTTGTGGATTGTGGTCTTTTATCTCTAAAGAGACTGGGTCCTAGTGGTAGGAACATTATCGGTTGATACTGCTATATGCTACGCTACATTATATGAAACTATTGCTTGACTTCAAGCGATTGCTTGTGAAGAAATGTTCATATTAAACTATAGGTACTATGTGATACAAAGGATTCTTTCTACAACACGGTACGTACCTACTGTAACTGAATTAATTTTAGATATTAGCAGTGTGATTCTTAGCTAAGATCAAACAGCGGTGTCAAAATATGGACCATTTCTGAATTGTCATACAATATAAAATAATATGGTTGTAATAATTGAATTATATTTGATATATTAGTCGACAAATGGATCATATTTCATACAGAAGTCATCAAAAAAAGAAACAAAAAAAAAAACTCATTAGATAGAGACAGCATTTAATAACGCTACAACTCGTAATTGTATTTAGAAATAACTTCCCTTTCAATCATCAAAACATTAAATCAATATTCAGCAACACAGCATAATATCATCATCTGACCTATATTCGTCTCAACAGATCTACAAACTTCATAAAAGCGATGTTCCCAATTGGTTTGCAGGCTCACGTAATGCGATACGACCACAAAAATCGATGTGACGTAGTCCTTTGACAAACACACTAACATCGGTACCTGCACAGTGTACACAGAGCGCACGACTAAAAGCTACCACTTGGTAAGGCGTGCTCATACTGTATTCTGAACCACAAGCCTGTTAAGGTTACCCTCAACTACGAAATCCGTTCTTAGTGCTACGATATAAAGGTGCTGTTAATGCTAAATTGTTAACATGTACGTGTGGTGGATTGTACGTTCGTACACTTTAAGAATAGAAGTGATGGGAAAAAGTCGGAGGATTTGGGTACATTATTCTAGACTTCAACTTCGATTTGCTGTGATGAGATTTGCATAATCTACGTTTTGTGTGTGGAGAATTGAAAAAGTATAGCTTGATGAAGTACTGTTGTTGAAGGGGACTGTTTCCGGCTGCAGAAAGGTAGTGAAAAAAAAAAAACAGCTTGAAAATTAAATGTTGCGCATCTCTGCGAATAGAGTATAGCTATCACGGTTCATGAGATATAGTTTAGTGTCAGACATACAGACAGTGGAATCAGAAATGAAGTCCTTTTTTAATTTCTTGGTACGGAACCCTAAAATCCATGAAACGGATTTAAAAAAAAAACGGCTTTTATCATTTTTATAAAAAGGAAATCCCAAGGGCCGTGCCAAAATCTTGTGCCAAATCCAGAACCAGAAACCAGTGATAGATCAAAGCCAATCTGCTCATAGATAAGAGCTCCGCTCGCTCGACTCTCACTGCTCGCAGCTTTGCTCTCGAGATGCATTTGAGAACGTCAGTCGTGTGGTGTTAGTGCAAGCTGAAATATATTTATCAACATAGCTTCCGACTAATTTAGGTATAGATAGTGTACCTGAACTTTAACCACTACTAGTTGGGGGGTGTTATGTGAATATTATAGACTAGAGGGTTTACGTTACAAATAATGATAAAGAGTAGGGAAATATTATATTTATTTTTTAAACTTATTTGACACAAATTTACTATTGATTTGACAATTAAAATTTTAACTCTTTATTAGCAGTTGTTTTATAGATTCTTCTAAACTGGCAAGGCTTATTTTAAACGTAATATTTCGTAATGTTTTGGAGTTTCTTACTCTTTATTCTCCATAGAGATCCATGTTTGGAAATGGGGATCTCATTAACTAGACCGGCAATTTCATTTTGACAAAAAATATTTTTTTTGAAAATACTATTTTTTTTTAGAGTTTCCACCCTTATGTTGTTAACACCTCTACGACGAACCGGACGAAGCGTTTCGTCTCCTCCTTTATACCGCGTACATCGAGGGACTGGAACAATCTGCCGGCGGCGGTGTTTCCGTCGGACTACAATTTGAGTGTCTTCAAGGCTAGAGTGAATAGGCTCTTAATAAACTAGTGCGCTTTACCATCAACGATTGCGTCACTGCTTACCATCAGGCGGGATTGCGGTCAAGCGCTGGTTTATTTTTTAATAAAAAAAAAAAAAAAACTATAAACAATCCCGCCTGATGGTAAGCAGCGATGCGGTTTTTATAAAATACTGCTATATGCTGTATACTACTGTGGAAGAGCGGAGTCTCCTAACGCAATCATTATTTGCTTAACAGGAGGCTCCTAATGCAAAATAATTAGGATCTCAATTAAATTTGATTTGAACGTGGGAGGCGTGTCATTGTCACCACGATCGCAAATATAGGTACAATAGACGGTTTAAATAATTCTACATTTACGTTCCGACATGGCTCAACATTTATGTCGAAGTCTTGACATGCTAATCCACAAATTAAAATGCAAACGATATAATCCTCAAAGGCACAGAAAATCTCAGCTCAAATATACCTAGTAGTGAAAACATTTGGGTAATTTATCAAACGGTAGCGCTGGGTTACTAATTATATCGGTAGCTCTCAAGTGGGAAGATGAATGGGGCTCCCAACGGCTCCGATTTGTAACACCGGACACTAGGAGCACCTAGGTGTCCAGTGTCTTGGGTAGGCTAAGAAAATGATACGGAAATTCTGGTGGGAAAAATAATTGAAGTATGGACAATGTTTGCCTTGCCTTGCGACTTCTGCGTGTTTCGATTTGTTAACCATATTTCACTTTGTGAAGTACCAGAGAGACAATTTTCGTAAGGTTCACAGTTTGATCTCGGGTCAGTCGCGGTGATAAGATTGCGACTAGATTAAGGTTCTCAATTTGTAGGAATCTCTTTTTTTTGTTTTTGGTTTTCTGATACAGGTTATTGACAAGCCTGTACCTTCGTCCCATATCTATTTACACAGTAATTTGAAAACATTGTAAAAGCATTTAAAAAAAAAAAAAAAAAAAACGTCACCGCGAAGTTACCTTCCGCCTGTTTTAGGAAAGGACCAATTCGAACCGTACACGTTTCATAAAGACCCAAGTAGATTTATGAGAAATAAAATACTTTGAAAGAAGCATATAATTTCCAGAGTAGTATCTTTTCTGTGTAGCTAAGATATTTTATGACATTAAAAATTTTATTTTGAATTATTGAGACAATATTTCAAACCTATCTCTTATCTAATTTAATCTTTAGAGAATTTGGCTCGTTATATGATTCGAAACGAAACTGTGAAAGTTACTACATGTTTCATAATGCCGCTTCAAGAAAAATCAGTTAGTAAAACAACGACAAAACTAAATTCGACGTTAGAACTCTTGATAAAAAGAAGAGTTCTTACGGATCTACGAAGGTCCTATCTACATAATTTGCCATAAAACAATGATCCTTGAAAGTTCGCGTCCTCTTTTGTAACAAACGACGTCAGTTGGCAGCCATCGTGTAGACAATACATCTAACTTGGGAGTACTTACCAGACAGTGAGAATATCAAGGAGATCAGTTAGGCCTTGCACGAACGCGCAGATTTGACGTACTTGTGTATCTCATCGGCATTAGCGACAGTTCGTTAAATTTAAACAATTACCTTACTATAGATTCAGTTTAATCTTAACTTTATTTTATAAATTTTTATAGTCACTCTGAAATTAATTTAAATTCTTTGAAATAAGGTTTAGCAAATATTTCTCCAACTAGAAATATGACGGAGGTTCGCTCCTCAAAAGTGCAATTGTATGGATACTTGGGACATTCCAGCAAAAGGCTGTAACCTCCCCATATCCAAATTGTAATTCTTAAGTTTTTTTAACCTATATTCCTATATCTATCTTCTTCTTCTTCAGCCTATGGATGTCCACTGCTGGACAAAGGCCTCCCCCAAGGCTTTCCAGGCTGACCGGTCTTGTGCTGCCCGCATCCATCGGCTTCCCGCGACCTTCACCAGGTCATCGGTCCACCTTGTTGGGGGCCTCCCTACGCTGCGTCTTCCAGTACGTAGCCGCCACACTGCGGTTCTGGAGTGGCGGCCACCATTGCTCTTTGTGTGACTCTGAGCTTTCGTATGAGGCCCATTGTGAGCGGCCAAGTTTCAGTTCCGTATGTCATCACTGGCAACACACACTGGTGAAAGACTTTAGTCTTGAGACACTGTGGTATATTGGACGACGAGAAGATGTCTATGTCCTATATCTATGGGTGATACTAATTATATTTCCCACTGTTGAGATACAAGCCACCTTACTGTGGGTGGTAATGGGTTTTAATTCACCACGCGGACGCGGGATAGGTAGATGTCCCATGTCTTAAAATTTTCGCTTGTAAGACATACCGGTATAAAATATTTAAACCAAAATGTGTCCAACATGTGAAAAAATGTTAAATTGAATTGAAAAGACTACTTATTATATATGTATGTATTAAACGAGTGATGAAATGTACGTTCCGTTTAGTCTGTCGGTGGTGATAGGACCTCTAAGGAATTGTGCTCAAGTTAGAAGTAAGTAGGTAAGTACTGCTTTTCTAAAGCGGTAGACTCATTACGTGAGATAAGGTTATTTTTAAGGGCGGGAGTTGAAGACTTAAGATGTTATGAATAGATTTTAGGGTCCCGTAACCAAAGGGAGTGCCAAGGGGAGTTACTAGGCATGCGCCGTCTGTCTTTCTGACACTCACTTTACTATAAACCGGGTGAAATTTTCAAAGAACAAGCTTCCGTAGTGATTTATAAAGATTTAATGAATAAAATATCGTTCTGAATAACGGACCGACTTTTTGACAGTTCAAAGGTGCTTGTAAATGGTGTAATTAAAATAATTGCATAGTGTTTGAATATTAATGGTTCTAATATCTTACTTAATAGCATAAACGTGAAAGTTTTTATGATGAGATGGTCGATTGTTACTGTTTTACGCAAAAACTACGGAACGGATTTGGATGACATTTATAACATACCGGATACTTGCGGATATTGTCACGGGATCGAAACCAAGGTAATAAAATCATATACTTTATTCTAAATATAATATTAATCTCCATCTAAAGAACATATAATATACAGGTTTATTTTCAGGACCAGGCCCGAGACGACGGCGCGTTGTGTTTCACGAGCGCCTCAAAGAGATGTCAGCACATCTTGACGGGGTCCACGAGGACCGATGCCTCCTTGGTCAGGGTAGCGGGTTGGTTAAAAAAGAAACTGTGGCCCTGGCCTACAGGCAAGTGAAGGAACACTGGTGAGTTTCAATCAGTGAAAGTCTGACACGCCCTTCCGCTCCGCCCAGAGCGAGAGAAGTCATTTGATGATTTCCCATCCCAAATGAACAAAAAAGGATTATGTTTTTCAAAGACCAGCCAAATTTAAGGGGTTGATGTAAGCCATCAAAATGAACAATTTTCTCCATGGGGCTAGTCTCGTAACCACACTCATAAATTTGGCTGTCTTTGAAAATAAACCTTGTATAATGTAGCTTTTGCGAATCAGCAGCTAATCGACTCTTTGACAGTTTAAAAGTGCTTGTAAACGGCGTAATTAAAATAAATGCTTTGCGTTTGAGCGTTAATGGTTCTAAAATAAGAAAAATTGCAATTATTTTTGAAACATCTCACTACTTTTTAAACCTATTAGATGTAAGTGTTTGTTTCCTCTCAATTAAAGCAATTTAATTTCTTCACCATTCTTGGTTGACTGGCACATAATGCCTAGGGCATTAAATCCGTCTTTATGACTTTTTCGTGCGGAAAGTTTAAATAACTAAATAAAAATAATACAAGAATCAACTGATGGGACAACCGATTGATTCTTAAGTGTTGATTTCTTAGATTAGGAAGCTTTCCAAAAGTTCGAAATTTTTTAAAATTATTCATAGCTGAAGTAATTACGGGCACATTAGACATTACACACCACGACGGGTTTGATGTTTATTAAAGACATCCACCATGTTAGGTCTGCCAGCCCATTAAAAGTGCTAAGGCTTACACACTGGCTCATCTTTAGCCTAGCCTTTTCTAACCTTTTTTTTTTTTTTTTTGCCGGGGTGGAAATCCTCATAGGATGCCCGCCGCCCTGGGGAGGGCGACGGGGTATGTCAGACTTTTACTGACTAAAACCACCCCGGTGTGTCTTCTATCACGAGCGCGCGTGGGGCCGCGGGAGTCTAAATTCTTCCACGGCCCCACCCTCGTGCTGGCCCGGTCTGTCCGGGCCTCCTCTCCTGCACGGGGTAGTGGGGTGTTAAACTACCCCGTGCATCACCTCAAAGGAGCCTTTTCTAACCTAGCCTAACCTAACCGTTTGGGTCAGCTTATAGTCTAACCATATGCAGCTGAACACCAGGACTTTACATGGAGCTTGGCGCTTTTCGAGTGTATGGTTGTATACCTGCATAAACTGCCTGACGCAATCCGCGCCATGCTCCCTGAGGAAGCCCTGCAACGTCCTGATGCCCTGCACCGACAGCCTGTAACCGTTGCCGTTCTCCCCGGCGCAGAAGAACACCCCCGGCAGTGAGCCTTCACCCATAGCCCACTCTCACATGTTGATAACACTCACACTAATTTGAAATGAAGTGAAAACTTTAACCAGAAAAAAATATTAATTTAAGTGAGGATAAATTTATCAAAATAACCTCTAAGCAATTGAATATTTATTATTGAATTAAAATTACAGTTTCACGCACTTGTTTATTCCTAAACGTCACTTTATAAACAAGCACAAACTTCACCATATACGCTACGCCAAGTTCAAACGCTACGAGTTCGTAGCGTTCAGCCAGTCCGTCTGACGCGCTCGTAACCACTGCTACGCGACCGCTACGAGCCACGCGTAGCTCGGCCGTAGCAATGCGACGCGAAAGGTCGCGCCGAATATGACGTAATGGCCGAAAGCCGATTTTTCCCATGTCAGCCGAAAATGTGAAATCAGTCATTCGATATAAGTGCGATGATTTGTCAAAATATAAACTATTCGGGGCACGTGTTGTTATCCATTTATACGTTTTGGGCGGGCGGCGCAGAGTAATAAACTTTTTTGCTCACAAACATGTTATTGAAAATAAGTTGCGGTCACATTGTGAAAAAATGCTTTATTTAATAAAGAAGTTTATCCTTTTAATTTCGACTAAATACTAATTTCTGGTCCATACTTGATTTACATCACGAGTATAACAGTTAATTACAGTACATAATTAGAATCAAATTTTTGAGTTTAAAGACTTATTGTGTGTTGTTGCGGATCGACAAACCCAACACAAAATACTGTTAACATCATAATCCTGTGGCTCGTACAACGGTAGACTAAGTAATGGTCAACTATTACGCAAATTACCAATTCCGTTGTCAGTAAGCCTATGACTGAACGAAGCTAATAAATCTTTCATTGAACGCCTCTAGTTAAACGAGCTGATAATTAAAACTTTCAGCTGGGAATATTTATTATCTCTCTGTGTGCATATTCTTTGTATATTATTCAGGCAAGCAAGAAGAAGTTAAGTGGCTGTTGGATTAAGATAAATATTACCTAAAGAAAGTTACAGGTTTACGTTTTATTTTTTAATAAGGCAGGGAAACAGGTAGGATATTACTTTCACTCTAGCTCAATCCCAGCCAAGTCTAAGCCTGAAGCCAAGGTTTTATCTTTACCGTCTTCGCCGTTTTAGTTTGTCTAATCTCTGTAACGTTTATATAGCGGGCACACAAACCTTGAAACCGTCTGGAGACGAGAACACGTAGGTATATACAGTATGTTAAGAAAACCCTGTCCGACCCGTGAAGGTGTTGTTAGGTATCGATAACTGATTCTACTAATGCATACAAAACCGGGCTAAACTTAAAAAAAAAATCCCCCTAAAAAATAAATATTATTTCGCAAAAAGAGGCAACTTAATAAATGTGTTTTAATCACCCTTCGCCTGCCGCCCGCGGGGGCCGGGCGGCAGGGTACGCGGCACGTGGTCGCATCGCTATTCGCTCATAATAATACCGGTGTTGTCACTTTTTAAAAATTACCAAATTTCGGGGAAATTGGAATTAATTCGCTTGAAAAAAAGATTATTTCAAAATTCATTTGTATTGGTACTATGATGATTACGTAAAATTTTATATTATATTTGGTCATGTGTTTACCTAACCTTTATTATCCTTACGGGTCGGACAGGGTTTTCTTAACATACTGTATATATAGTCCAAAATTTTTATTTTCACAATACTTTACTGTTTCGAAATGTCAAAGCCCTTTTTTGTAGTGTCTCTAGTATTTTATGTTTATAACTTGTCATAAAACGCGAAATCGATTTTAAGATATAAATATTCTGAGACGAAAACTACTTCAGCTTATGTCAACCTTGTGTAAATGGTAACTTTGTAAGTTTATAGTGCATAGAAAAGAGTGTACATTTTCTAGAAAAATTTACTCTTATACCTACCTACTATTGTGTCTACTCATACCATTTATAAAATCACTGACGTGGTGGCTTTATATAAAACTACCTGATTACCTATAGCAAATTTTGACCACTTGTATATTTTAACCCACTGAAGGAAACTGAACGAGACAATGAAGTTTATTTATTTACTTTTTATTATATTTGTATTTTGTGTTTCACGAAGTGTGTCCGAATAAACTTTCTTCTTTCTTTTTCCTATGTCGAGGGGCTTTTAATGTACTGGAAAGTAAAAAGAAACAAACAAGCGGAAAGCATACCTACTACACCATCCTACCAAACTTCCCTACATTTTAAGCACCAACCCAATATTTTCGATGACGTATGTGCAATTGAGCATCCAATAAATATCACTTAAGCCTGCTCGTAATGTTGATCGTTACAACCAGTAAAGCAACTCGTCGATCGATTCGATCGTTACAGCAATTACCCTATATTTAAGCCTAAGGTTACATAAGCAGCCAGCCTAGGAGTAACAGTAGCCTACATGACAAGTCATCAACTAGGATTCTGGCAAATACTCGTACTAAAACATCCAGTAAAATCCATCTAAAAGCTGAGAGGATTACTGTATCGATAATGGCAAGATATATGATGCCAGAAACATATTGGAAACATTATAAAGCTTAAAATTTAACGTATTATAGTGAAGATTTTGTTGAGTAGACTCGTAGGACCAGAGTCAATTAACGTTAAGTAGTTTACAACGGATTATTCATTTCTAAAACATGTTACTTCACGTCTAAGGAGCAATTTTCTAATTTTAAAGAAGATTCGCATTATGATTTCAAACTATCTGTCAAAAGTATCTCTAATATACAAAAAAACAAGTAGAGGCATTTTACAAGTGCCTCTATAACTCTTGAAGTAACAAAACTAAATTCCTTCAAAGTTCATCACATTTTTCAGATTATTCGAGCCCGTCGTTTATTTAGAGGGAACTATGTTCCATCATTTCCATGCTAAATCCGGCTGAGATATTAAATAATATTACCACTATAACTTACAACAGCTGTTATATAGTACGATGCTCTATGCAGAAGTCAATAAAGTAGGCCGCAGACCAACCCTAGTTCTATACCAGTAATATACCGTGTGCAATGGAAGATACAGTGAAATGAAATTCTCTAGTATCGTAAAGATGAAGCCAGTTAACTCTCCATGTTTGAAAACTGCAGTTTTCAAAAATATTAAAGTCATATTCAAATTCAAGATCCAAGTTCAGTATTTCATGTATTCCTTGATTGTATGGGGAAGTTCTGATATGGGGTCGTGCGATATAATAGCGGGTTTTCGCCTGAGGCTAACGTTTTAGGCCCCATGATTCCTTTAGAATTTTGGTGAGGGAAGTTTGGTATAAATATATTTTTTTATTACAGTCATAAGCGCAGAAGAAGATTATTACGACCAGGCTGTGGCAGATAATCTCAAATGTATCTATTCTTTGGCTACCACAACAAATCGTAGCCATTATCGTCTGAAACGCAGATTAAGGTTTTTTAAACTCTAAGCAGCGTAATGTAATTTTAATTTTTTTCTCTTGGTGCAAGAAACTCTACGGTGGATCCCATTCGCAGCAATCAATCACCCGTCAAGCCTTGACGACCGACGATGCCCTCTCACTAAGTATACTTTCTGATTCAAGAACTGGGATCGATCTCCTACTTATTTTTGATTTGCAGAATTCGGAGAGAGATGGAAGTATCGGCTTCCCGTCCGATGACCAATTTGATAAATTGAACCAATTGATATTCTTGATAATCATAATGTTAAATTAAATTAACAGTGACCAAAATTTTGTTCCGAGAATTGAATTACGTGCAGTGTGC
Organism: Sesamia inferens; assembly: GCA_037179545.1. Lineage (NCBI taxonomy): Eukaryota > Metazoa > Arthropoda > Insecta > Lepidoptera > Noctuidae > Sesamia > Sesamia inferens. The sequence continues at coordinate 29,813,963 of CM073937.1, read as the reverse complement.
AATTTATGTGGCCACATATTACGTGCAGCGTTCGGCTTGGAAACTATTACGAAGTTTTAAGGCGATAATGGCTGAACGGGTAAGTATAGACTTTAGATCAGTGGGCCAGGCATGATTTAGAACCCGGGCGTTTAAAGTGTCCTCGTGTAAGAGTATTTTGTTGAACTTGAACTGTATTGTAATATGAAAACGTTGTATGTATCATGCATTACGAAATAAAGGTTTCTCACGATGGTGCTAGCCGTCTAATCTCGATGTACTGTATAGTCTAGCAAGCACTTTTCTGAATAAACATAGCTTCCTTATTACTAACGGAAGGCATTTCTTTGCCGTGGCTCCATTTTAAATGTCATCAGCATGTTCAAACTTCACGAAAATAAGGAAGAAAACCGAGAACTTAATTAAGTCGTGAATAAACAGACTATCCTTGTTTAAATCTTCTGACCGGCTTCATTAACCGTCGTAAGAAGTAAGAATTGTGTCTGAAAACAAACGCTGGACAAACGCCGTTCACACAATTACTGTAAAAACATACTGGACTCAATATGCAACGGGCCCGTTTACAATAAACGCTTTAGGGACAGGAATGATTTTTCTAATTCAAACTATGCATTTTAACGAGTTTGGCGAGTTAGTAGATTGCATTTATAATGAGTAAAAGCATAAACGCCTGTAGAAGCTAATCGGGATTGTCTCACTATGTCGTTAGTATTAAGACTTGTTTATTAATAAAAAAATATATCAATTTCGTTACTTTTACCCACAAAACTGTAAAAAGCTGGACTAGTAACTAAGTATTTGCCAAGTCAACTAAAATAGTATTGAATTATGTCGCTCACGTTTTAGCCCCATCCCAAGCCTATTTCTGTACTAAAAAACAATTTCACAAAGAAAACGTGTAATCCTTTGTCCGGGGGGAGAAAAAAGGCGTAATAACAGCACGATGTAATAAGAGGCAGAGGCTGGGATCGAGAAACTTTAAGTAACGAGGGTTCTTCATAAGCTGTTTATCATTTAAAGGGAAGGTGCTCTGATTGTTAAGGGGATTGTTACGGCTTCTTGAAGTGCATGTATAAAAATAGGTCGGCGATAGACTTTATATGACAGAGTTCTCGGATATTTGAAGTTCCGAAACAAATCCTTGATAAAGGTTTGATGAAAAAATTTACTGTTTAATCAGCGATAAGCACGGCGTGCTATGTTATAAAATTTCATTACTTATAACTTATAAGCAGAGCACCATCTTTGTTTGAATTCCTTTCTTCTTGTCATAGTTAGCTCTTGACATTAGCTTCTGCCGGCCCTATTTCTACTAGATTTAAAAATTCGAAGTTCTGAAAATAAATCTCGATCTATGTCCTACCAACCCGGGCAAAGTAAAACAAAAAAAAAATATATACATAACCTGGCTCATTCGAACGCAGATCCTCTAATCCAGTTTCACATAAAAAAAGTATGAAATATTTACTATTCGGGGGATGTCTTGCTGGCCGTCAACGTCTTGGACAAGTTGCAAACTTACTTAGATTAGTGAAAAGTAAGGATCGCTTATGGAATACATTAGGGCAAGATAATGGGCCCAAAGATATTAGCGTGTTACTTGGATATTGATGAATATTTGAAGCTTCGACACGCTCAAACTAGATAAACTAGCGTCGTTAAGTGGTGAATATATGGAAATCCTTGAGACTATCTCCAAGAGGCTATCATAAAGTTCAATATTTATGGTGATGCTTGGCCGAGAGAAGACAATGTACATACAATATGTAAAGAAAACCCTGTCCGATCAGTGTAGGTATTGTGAGGTATCGATAACTGATTCTACTAATGGATACAAAGCCGAGCTAAACATAAAAAAAAAAAAAAATTATTTCGCTAAACGAGGTACATGGCAACCCATGCGCGGGCGACGGGGGGTAGGGCACGCGACACGCCGTCGCATCGCTCATATTAGTACAAACGACGACGGTGTTGTCACTTTAAAAAAAAAATACCAAATTTTGGGGAAGTTGGAATTGATTCGCAGAAAGAAAAGATTATTTCGAAATTCATTAGTAGGTATTGTTACTATGATGATTATGTAAAATTTCATGTTTTATTTGGTCATCTGTTTACCTTCATTATCCTTATGGGTCGGATGGGGTTTTCTTTACATATTGTATAATAGGTTTGACTGTCCATATTCTTAGTTCGTATATTATCGTCAAAAATACTAATACCTAAACTGAGTAGGCATAAAAATAAATAGGGCGCGCTAAAAGTTATTTGATATTGAGAAACTCTGAAAGCAAATTGGTAGTATATTATAGGTATATTTTTTATTTTTCACGTGGTCTGTAAATAACTAATTGAATAAAAAAGTTTTCAAACTCCATTGTATTAAAAACATCCCAGCCACGTAAAAGATGAACAAAATCAAAGCTTATCAACTTAACTAAACTTTTACTTTGGAAGCCTCTAGCTAAACTTCTTATATTATTTTAGATGCTTTTGTCCGCTACTTTGTCCGTGTGAAATTTCATGTTCCCCAATCCACCCCATCGTATGGCATCGCCTGCCCCCGCAATAACTTTGTGTTATTTCTGAAGTTCTAAAGGCTTTCCTAATCCGACTGGTAGTTTCAGACATTAGCGTGCTCTAAGAAATAAAATAATAATAAAAAAATATATATCAAGATATACAGCTGCCATGACATACATATTTAGCCGGTGGAGAGGTAAAATAATTAGGAACGTGTTTTACTTGATATTCACGAGGTTTACGTCTGTTGTTATAAGTGAATCGTTTCTGGACAGTAATCCAGGTTCTGGAGCTTTTGGGCCTAATCTATAAGAGTATTTGGATCCCTGTACAATCAGTGTGAAAAAAGGCTTCAGCCTCACAATTTAAAAAGCTGCAGGGCTTCTTATTTATTGTATTTTTACAGAAACCGCTGTATTAATAGGTTTAATCATTAAATATAGTTTAAGTGTTAACTACTACATGTTACCGCTTGTATGTTCATAAAACAAATTTATTTGCTTTCTGTCAACCATTGTTTTCTTTTTATTGATTTATTTAGGTCTTCCTTGCTGTAATAAACAAGTACTAGTACATTTTTATGACTGGTCTTCTTATTGGAAGTAATGAGGGAGAACCTACTGAATATTTACTTGAACTGACACTTTTTGTATCTGTCTGTGCGCCTTTTTCTTTTAAACTATGGATGTTCAATCTGCAGTATTCAACTTGGAACATCTAAGTTTTCTTTCTCAGAGTTATTACAAAACGTCATATACCTATAGGTACGTACCGCAACGACTCGCTGGATCAAAAGCATCAATTCCATATTCTAGTTTAACTTCCACAAATAAACCACCAGGTTTGTCCACTTATTTACCTATAGCATGTAACAACTCAGTAAAAGTATAGCCCAACGACATGTAACCATGCACTAACACGACGCGGAACCACCAAAACACACCACAACTGGCACGCCCATGCTCATAAACAAACGCGTCGTGTTACACCTTATTGATACCAGTGTACTCATAAAAATAAATTGTTCTGTACACTTTTATACTGCTGTAGGAAGGTTGGGAATCGTTTGTTTTTTTTTTTTTTTTACTTTACTACGAGCATGTGAGGAAGGCAGACTGTCTTTTCTTTGATTTGGCTAGGGAATTCTAGGAGATTTGACTATCATGTTGAAATTGAACTGGCGTTTGATGTGCGAGCAAAGACTTTCAGTCACGTTTGCCCAGTGTATTTTTAATAAATTGTCAGAAAACAAAAAACAAGTTTCTCTTCAGATATATACAAATTGAAAATTGTCAAATGTTATAGTAATATTGAAGTCTTACAAAACACCTGAAAGAAGCAGCCGTTGTTTTCTTTTATGTCCCCATTTACCATAAAAGACACCAAAACCTGTTTTAATTAATATGAAATTGAACATCAACAATCTATTCTGTTGCTTCCCCTTTGAAATCGGAATTAAACGGAATTCTAAAAAGAAAATAAAGGGGTCATTTGGACATGGAAATGTGAGCGAGGCAAAAAGAGGTATTATGTGTTGGGAGCCGAGTCACCTACCGCCGTACCTAGTACCATCGCGACCGTCGCGCCCACCCGTCTGATAGAGCATTTTATAAGCGGGAGACGTGAAATTTAAGCTTTGAGCGATTTCTGTGTTTAATTGAAAGGCATTGAGAGTTACACAGCGCCTTGTTTTTTATACACAGTGTGAACGAAGCCGTAGCTACTTTACGCATTGAGGTGAACACAGGTATTCATACATCAGACATAGATCCTTTTAACATTTGTCTTAATAACCTAAAAATAAAGCTAAAAAGTAATTATATCACCTAATTAAAACTTATCTTTTTTGCCAGTTTACGCCATGGCATGTGTTACAGTGAAGTCATGTTTTGATACAAAAATTATGTGTACGGGTGACAGCCGGTCAAGCTACCCGAATCTGTCAAATATTCCCAATCAACCTTGAGCCTTAATGCTTTACCGTTAAAGTTGAAAATCGAATAAAGAAATTTCACTGATTGTAGTAGCTTGATGTGCTGTCGTCTGTACATATGTTTAGGTACAGACGTATCTGACCCGTCTTTCCTTATAAAGAGTTTTCCATTATCTTAACAATTATATAAAATTGTCGACACTATAGGTCTATTGTAAAAAACCAATTGTATTTATAACTTATTGTTTGTATATATACTGACTGTTTGATGCCAAAATAAAATAAATATAAATAAATAAATTAATAGATCTAGCCTGGGTGGAGCAGGTATAACGTAGTTTATTTATACACTTCTCATCAAAAAAATCGAAACAGCTTACGAGTTTGTGTTATGTACCTAAGGATTATCAGAAAGATATACATATTACACATAGAAATATATGTCATATGTCGTTTAATAGTGAATAAAAAGAGGGTTTTAAAATCCTAATGATAATGTTCTAAATTCAAATTAAATTTTCATAGGATTCGTATTTGGTAACGAGTAGGTAAGTTTTGCCCTGTATGGAGTATGAAGGATATGAATTAAGCAATATGTACATGTAAATGAAAAAAAAAATCTAGGAAACGTTTATTTAGTAACTGGTATTCCCTCCCCGAGCTCTTATGACTGCTTCCATGCGGTTCTTCATGGATCGGATGAGACTGACAATCAATAATGTTGAGGCATTTTATTCCATTCTTCTTGGATCGCATGCTGCAGCTGGCCGAGTGATTCCGAGGCCGGATTTCTAGCACGAACACGTCTCTTTATCTCATCCCATAAATGTTCGATGGGATTCATGTCCGGGCTTCTTCCTGGCCATTCCATAATGTGCATATGGCATCACGTAAGGCTCAAGACACTGTTTGACGTACCGATGACAGTTTAGTGCAGGCAGACGTGGCTTAGACACGAATACTAGCTCTGTCTTACTTTCGGCGCTGATTCCTCCCCAAACCGTCCACGAACCGCCACCGTAGCTGACCTTTTCTTCAATACAGCATTGTGCAAAGCGTTCTCCATCTCTTCTATAGACCTTGTTCCTTCCATCGTTACCATATAGCATAATTTTACACTCATCAGAAAAGAGGACTTTGCTCCATTGGACGTACGACCAATTTAGGTGCTCACATAAAGTGTTTTTTTTTTTTTTTATTAGGATAGAAACCATAAAAAAGGAAAGTGTTTCGATTTTTCTGATGAGAAGCGTATTACTATTAACGTTGTGCCGGATACTGATGTTGAGAATTCAGATTACCAAAGTACGAACTACTGGAAAGTTGACCATAACTGCCTCTCAATTCTACGTTTCTTAATTAACGTAGCAACAGGAATGAAAAGTTAATTTAACGAATACTAATGCATTGTAATGCCGTTATCAATAAAAAAATACATTTTAGCAAAATAGTTGAACCACGGTTCTACCTCAGGATACAAACTCAAACCCCGCTTCCACCTTAAACTTAGGCCACAAAAAATGTAGAGGGGCATTTCTAATTGAATAGCCGCCCAGAGGCAGTTGCTTTGATTGGCGCTCTGTACCGGGGACTCCGGGAGACGTCTATCCCCGCGATACAACAGTCTTATTCCGCTACTCTTCTTATTTCCACTTTTTAATCTCGAAAACAATGGAGGGGTAAGTTTTGTTACTAAATTTGAAGTGCTAGAATTTAAAGTATGTTTATATATCATTTAAAGTATGTTTATATACAATCCGCCTTCACTCCATCACATATATGTGATGGAGTGAAGGCGGATTGCCTCTAACTTGCAGAATAAGCATGAGGTCTATATAAGATCGGTCTGATCCTAACTTGGAACTGCCCCGGACATGTTTTTTTTTAATATAAATTATAAACTAGCGCTTGGCCGCAATCCGGCCTGATGGTTAGCAGTGATGCAAAAGTGTGGGTGTCTGAAAACGTCCGGCAGCCTCATGGCTGATCCAGAAGTAGGCGGGACGAACTGGGCACCTACAGACTAGATTGGTCAACTCTAGCTCAAAACAAAGGTGTGGAAAAGAGAAAGGAAGGCCTTAACCCTGCAGTAGGACAAGCCCTGAAAATTTTACAAAATCATAGCTTTAGACGTGGTTGGGCCCATCGAAGGTACTTCAACATGGATACTTTCTCATTTCAAAACCTAATAGTAGCTATAGGTGGTCATGATAAACTGTTCAAAAGAAAGCTCAAAGTTATAAATAGTTGGTTCATTAAACTAGATAGTGGTCCCGATTCCCTTGTCCACAAACAAAACTAAATTTAAGTTTAGTCCATCTTTTTCTTTATATTTCATTTAAAAAAAGGACAAAAGATAAAATTTTAGTTTAATCCTATCGAATTAAGATATTCCATAGACAGTTTAGATGCGATTGTAAACATGGCGACCAAAAATACTCCAATATACGTCAAGCGCGGACATATTTGACAGGTCTAAAGTAACATTTAATCTTCTGTCCTTTTCTTGATGAAATAGAAAGAAAAAGATGCGATGCGAGATTTGTGGACAAGAGAATCGTTGCCAATATCTACCTCTTTGTTTTAAAACTAAGTACAAAACATGTTCTTAATTACACATGTTTGTAAAAACAACGTTTATTGCCAGTGATAAGTGTACAGTGGCTGAAAGTTTCACCTATTAATGTAAGACTTCTGACAGTAAGTGTGTGAAAACATACGGAGTAACATTCTTGATTATTTTAGGTTCAGTTCATTCAGTTGTTGACTGGAAGATATGTATCTGTTATTTCGTGCAAAAGACCATTTCCGACTAGAATAGCAGAAAGAAACAAAGAAAATACATTTATTTAACACAGAGTAAAAGACACAATAAACCAGATACATACATCAGAGAAGACATGTCAAATAAAAATTAAATAAAAAGTGTAACGACATAGAGGAAAATAGCAGGAACATGCACCTTACGGCTGCCAAATAACTAGTGCCTGACGCTAGGAGCCTCCCTGCGCTGCGTCTTCCGGTACGTGGCGGCCACTCCATAACATTACTGCCCCATCGGCCAACGGTTCTACGAGCAATATGCTGCCGCCCCCTGCCACTTAATTTTAGCAACTCGAAGAGCTATGTCGGTGACTTTGGTTCTTCTACGGATCTCTTCCGGATCTGGAAGACCGCAGCGTAGGGAAGCCTCCAACAAGGTGGACCGATGACTTGGTGAAGGTCGCCAGAAGCCGATGGATGCGGGCAGCACAAGACCGGTCATTGTGGGAAGCCTTAGGGGAGGCCTTTGTCCAGCAGTGGACCTCTATAGGATATAGAAGAAGACGCAGGTTTTTAACTTTCAGAAACAAAATCATTTAATAGAGATAGGACCGTATACTGTACACGCCATAGAACTAGTAAAAGTTTTGTGTAATAATTTGGATTTACAATAAAGTATATATATTCCGCGGGGTATTTACTCGTACATAACATATTTTAGTAGCAAACGGTTTCATTTTGAATGTCGTTGACATTCATTGCATTATATCTGTTGTTGAGCAGACACATTTTTTGCACACACGGAGCAATGGACTGTGTTACGCAATTAAGGTGCTGTTTCATCTAACTGACTCCGTTTAGAAGACAGTTCAACTTAAGGAGTATTTTCAAAATATTATGGTGCACCATAGTAACATATTGGTTGCTTTGGTAAAAACCCAGCCAAGTACGAGTAGCAATTGTGCTTTATATAAGGTACATATACAATATGTAAAGAAAGGTCTGTCCGACTCATAAGGATAATAAAGGTTAGGTAAACACTTGACCAAATATAATATAAAATTTTACGTAATCATCATAGAAACAATACTAATGAATTTTGAAATAATCTTTTTTCCCGCGAATTAATTCCAACTTCCCCGAAATTTGGTAATTTTTAAAAAAGTGACAATACCGGTATTGTTATGAGCGAATAGCGATGCGACCACGTGCCGCGTATCCTGCCCCCGCCGCCCGCGGAAGGGTTGCTTACCGGAAATGTATTAAGTTACCTCTTTTTGCGAAATAATATTTATTTTTTTAGAGGGATCTTTTTTTTAAGTTTAGCCCGGCTTTGATCCATTAGTAGAATCAGTTATCGATACCTAACAATACCTTCACGGATCGGACAGGGTTTTCTTTACATATTGTATATCTATCACGGTTCATGAGATACAGACATTGGATACGGTACCCTAAGATACGACGCAGCTACAACAGAAACAGCAATAAGGATTTATAGCATTGTTGCATATGCTTCTAACAGCATTTTTTTTTTTGGCATAATGGACATCAGACGTGTTTCGGCTTGGAATGTTTCTTAAAAGCTACTTATAAGACGTGATGTGCGAGGTTTTTAGAAGATGTAGGTAGACGGGCGCAAGCGGAATGTTGGATCGATCCTCGATAGCCACGTATTCTCCTCAATTACGGCAGCAATAAAACGTTTTATCCATGTTTCGTCAATATTAAGCTGTTATCTTTTATTATGTAACGGTAGGTACACACTTCGGCAATGGGCAAGAGTTAAACATGTAATTGGGCATTAAAAATCGCACTTCCTATCAGATTGTAGGTTGTTACCAACTATGCTATATATTTTAATGCTATAATAATTTAAAGCAGTTGATGATTTTCAGTTTTCCCCAACCATTTTTTGTTCGTTTTTTGCATCATATTTATGGCAAATAAACGTATTTTCTTTTTTACCTGACTGCGGAAGGGTAAATGTTTTTTTTTCTCATTTAGACTATGTAACTAAGTTGCCGTTTTAACAGCAAACACTAGAATAAAATAAATATTTTAAGGGGGCTCCCATACAATAGGCGTGATTTTTATACATACATACCTACATAACCCTATGTGCGCGAGTCCAACTCGCACGTGACAGTGTTTTTTTTTATTTTGTCCTATTATTATTTTGTACTAGCTGTGTCCCGCGGTTTCACCCGCGTAAGCTTCGAACCGAAAGAGCTCAGTTGATATAAAATAAGCGCCAGTTAAAATAATGGGAGCAATATGTACGTCAGCGTTTGTTCCCGATTTCGAAACATTTTTTGTTACTGCTCTGCTCCGATTGGTCATAGCGGGAAGTTTTATAGCCTATTTCCTTTCTCAGGCTCTAGACTGTCTGTGTACCAAATTTCATTACATTCTGTTCAGTAGTTTTGGCGTGAAAGCCGGACAGACAGAGATACTTTCGCATTTATAATATTAAGTATGGATTTTACCATTTTTAAGCAAATAAATGTTGTTGTACTCTATCCCGTATGTTTCAGTCATGTCATCTGCCGCTATAGGGCCGGCTATAAATCGACGTAAGTGCCTCAAGACAAACAAATGTACTGTGAAACTACACGATGACCTTACGACCTCTTATGTAGTTTCTTGATGGGACATGAGTACAGTTAATGGCCGGGTTTAAATTGGGAGGAACACTTCATATATATTTTTCTTTAATAAGCTTTTTTACCTGCATCATCATTCTGCTTACCTTTTCCCAACTATGTCGGGGTCGGCTTCCAGTCTAACCCAATGTATTTGCCTATGACTGCCACTACTCAGTTACTGGGTTGATATGATAACCTTTGACTGTCACTACTTTTAGGCTTTTGACGACCTGTAAGGACTGTCCAAACGTGCGCACTTTTGTATTATACCGCTTCTAGTTGGGCGTACTCCGTGTATAACTAAAAAAAGTGTTATTTTTCCTAAAACTGTAATGACAGTTTTACGTCAAAATATTTTTTAAATTTGTCACGTAAGTGGGAATGAATATCTCAGACCTTAATAAAAACTTTTTTACAAAAGAAACAACCGACTTCCAAAAATCACTACAAAGTGAAAAATAACTTATTTCGGAAGTCGGTGTCAATAACGAATATACAAAAACCAAAGACACTGACTTCCGAAATTAGTTATTTTTCACTTTGTAGTGGTTTGGTGGAAAAAAGATTTCATTTTACACTTTTTAGTTGTGAAAAGTACTATGTATTCAGTGTACTCAGTTGCATCCAGTCAGACTGGAAGCTGATGCAAATAGAGTTGGGAAACGACGTATTTTTTTTTTACTTTAATTTATAGCCGTAATTTTGAAAAATTACTTCGACTTCATCATCAGATTTACTGCAGACCATTATTTTAACCCAATGGGTGCAAAGTTTTCATCAATATAAATGAATTAAGTCCAAACACAAAATAGGTACTGTAAACCGTTGAGGAGTACAGTCACAACCCATCTAGGTGTAAAGTTCTTATCAATACAAATTAATCAAGCCCAAACAAAAGGTAGCTGCTGTGAACTGTTGAGGAGTTCCTTCAATTGTCTACCGGTTCCATCATCGGATCTAGTCCAGACTTTTATTAAATTGTAGTGCTTTAAAATACTTAATTATTAATATTCAGAAATGCACCAGTCGCCCCCTATTATTTTTGAAAGTTCCTCTTGATTTCTCTGGTCTTCCATCATCAGATTCTGATGTCATTATCTTGGGACCACCTTGGAAATAACTTCTTTCCAACAAAAAAAAAACAGAAATATCAAAATCGGTTCATAAACGACGAAGTTATCCGTGAACAACATAAAAAAAACCATATACAGAGTAGTGCTGACAATACGACAATAAATGAAAACACGAACAATGCTGGTTCATAGGAATAATCTTAAAAAAACCATAGAAAAAAACCTAGCATCAAAAATAATATAAAAAAATGAAAATTTCAAACAAACTAAATCCCATAAAATTGCAAACGGAATAGAAAATACTTTAAAAATATTCAGGTTCACTGACCTCCGATCGGCGACAGCGCGATCCTGTATCGACTTCCTTTTTTCGCGCCATTATTATTAAAGTTTGGTACCGCAGGATGCGGCGGTCATTAACCTGTAAGCGCTACCTTACCAACATGTACATCATGTAGAAAATGTGAAAAATGAAAAATATTTCCTGTGACTAAACTAATGGACATTTTTATATAAATTTTTATGGGTAATTTAATTTATTGTCGTATTGTCAGCACCACTCTGTATACGGTCGAATTGAGTAACCTCCTCCTTTTTGAATTCGGTTAAAAATCTACGAATTACAGCTGGGATCAGAGTCAACGTCCTTTCCTAAAACTTGAATTTCGCGGTGAAAAGAACTTGGTCTTTGTGTGTTTCAATTATATGATCCCTACAACATGGATCTCAATCCAGTTGTCGAGAACAGTGACCAGTACAACAATATACAACACAATCCTTATGTAACGATTATGTTTATTTACACTTGAGACTGCCTCTTTGGAGCAGTGGTCGCAAACGGTACCACTAACGAACTTTGTTCACAGTAATAATTAATGTAAGTAGTTAGTAATCTGATTGCAAATCACTAAAATTATTTTAATTTAAATTGATTTAGTATTTGTATGTATGTACATAACTCTTAAAAGAATGATGCCACTAAACTTTTGCTTCCTCTTTTATTCCGCGTACATCGAGGGACTGGAACAATTTGCCAGCGGCGGTGTTTCCGGTTTTCCAAATTGTAGTGTGACACTACAATTTGAGTGTCTTCAAGGCTAGAGTGAACAAACTCTTAATAAATTAACTCGCTTTACCGTCAACGATCGGTGCTTATCATCAGGCGGGATTGCGGTCAAGCGCTAGTTTATAACTTATGAAAAAAAAAACTATTAAATCTAGTGTTATTTCATGTTTTACATAGGTACCTACATAGATACATTCAAAATACATTTTTTTACAGAGGATTACAGATATGAGAGCCAGAGTGGAATCGAGGCATATCATTTGCATTACAGTTATCGTAATGCAACTACTTCATCTACTAATAAATCTGATATGCTTTAAGACAACGACATATAACAACAAATATTTTATTTACTTCACGTCTTGGGTTTTATTACCGGGTCGGGCAAAGAATTATTAGGTACTTTCACCTAGAATTTGTAAAGGACGAACATTTGACAGCTTCTGGTAGTTTGAGCTAGCATCTGTACCTACATACTAAGATACAATTCTGCCTAATACATCGGGGAAACATGGCGTGATGTTTTGATGTTATATTCATACTTCGTTGATAAATAAATCAATGTGCGTATCTCGTCGCTGTACAAAAGAAATTCGATTCGTGACATAGTCGGATAATCTTACGTAAATAACTAGAATCAACTGAATAAATAAAACCAAATGAGATCCATTTTTCTCATTTCTAAAGCGAAAACATTGTCGAAGCTCATATTTCAGGGTTTCACGATGAGAATAGCATCTCCAGATTATATTCCTTTGTTGCTCAGCTGAGCGGGGCAAATACAGCCACATTTGGTAATGTTGAAAGCCAAGCTCATCGTAGCGAAAAAGATGATCATTTGCTCATATCTATATGATTATAATATGCATAGTTAATTTAAGCTTTCAGCTTACCTCTTAAATAACCTAAAAGTGAGACTAGCGAAGTGTGGCATATCAGCCTATTGAGCCTATAATGTTCCCACACTGCTGAGACAGTTCCCAATCTTTGAAAGGGTATGGACCGTAATCCATCCACTATGTGTGCCTAGGTTGGCGATTGGTAGATATTATAAGTCTTCGATTTTTGGTCCGTTGACGGAATTGCGGTATGGCAGTCTAGTTTGAGGATAAATAAATAAATTCAGTTTCTTTACGACGTTTACCTTCACCGTTTTGGAGGTGGTGGCGATGAAACAATTGACACACACACATCGCCTGTCAGAGTTCGAAACTATAACTCGATTTCCACTGCGCTACAACTGCCCTGCTACAGTAAAGTGTAGTAGTGATTAATTGCGTGTCACAGTGACAAACGATAACACTCATTTACTACTAGTGCTACTGTCAATCTTTTGCCAACAAACTATTAAAGTGAGTGACAAATTATCGGAAAGAAAACGTTGGTAAGTTAGAGCCGAGTTGCTGTCATCCACCTTTATATTCATCCATCATTATCGGCATTTCAGCCGAAAGACGTCCACTGCTGGACATAGGCCTCTCCCAAGGTTCTCCACAAAGACAGGTCCAGCGGCTCCCGCATCCAGCGGTTTCTTCAGCGCGACCTTCAGCAGGTCGTCGGTCCACCGTGTCGAGGGCCTACACACGCTGCGTCTTCAGGTGTGTGGTCGCCACTCGCGAATCTGTCGGCCCCATATTCTTCCATATTAATATCATTATTATTATGTTAACTTTTTATTCCTGAACCACTAAATGGATTACGATAAATCTTGCAGTATACACATGGCAAACTGGGAAGAGACATGACCTCACTCTCTGTCCACATTCCTGTGGGATAATTTCCGACACTCACGCTAGCACAACAGTGCGCAGAATTTAATTCTTACATATAATATTATAAATTGTAACTGAGAAACGACAGAAAGAACGATTTTCAATTAAGTTTAGTAGGGGAGAGGTGTGTCAATAGTAACAGGGAGGCAATTGTAACATGATATTTCACAACATCTATTGACAAATAGTGGTAGCTCTTGGTGGCATTCGAAGCTGCATTTAGTGTTGTTTTACCGACCAAAATTGCAACTGAAACAGTTCACGCGTATGCTTTCAGTATATGACAGTTTGAAATACAACAAGTTGAGTAATTTTTTTTTGGTCGGCACAGTTTTAGTTATTTTAATTAAATAAAACAATTTTAAAATAGTTCAGTGGTAGTTTTCGGATGAGTTATCATCCAATCTATACATGGAGGTATGTGAGTTGTTTAAATTTACCACATATTTTTGTTAAATAAGACTTCATTGCAAAATTTGGGGGTTGTGCAAAAGTAACAAAACAAGGGCAATTGTAACATGTTACATTTGACTATTTTATTTTCAGAATTCTTACAAAATGGTTTATAAACCACCTCGGAAGACATTGCGTGGCACCGTACCTCTAGAAAAATATACTGAAGCTTGAGAAATTGTAATTAAGCCATAATAATGAGCCAGAGGAAGATATAAATGAAGACACAGATGGTGCAGATGAAGACGATAGTTACTTTATAGTTTGTGTTGAAGATTACAGAACGAGTAGGGAAAATTGGTTGCAATACAAAGATTGAGATTTCCTCCAACCTAAACTTTGGGTGGTTCATTGAGTCCAAAGCTAAGGTGCCAAGCCAGGAAACTTGGCGTTATTGCAAAGGCCCGGCGGTACTTCACACTAGGACAGCTTCTTCGTTATACAAAGCACAGATCCGTCCGTGTTTGGAGTACTGCAGTCACATACGGGTTGGTGCTGCAAAATGCCACCTGGCAACTTCGAATTTAGTGGAGAGGCGTGCGAAGAGGATAATTGGCGACCCAGATTTGGTTCAAAACGGTCTCCAAAGCCTGGAGCACAGGCGAAGAGTAGCCAGCCTGTCGTTGTTCTATAATATGCATTTTGGAGTGTGCGCGGTAATTGCATGACTTAATTCCTCCATCCCAGTTCCATCATCGGATGACGCGTCGTACGGCGAGTACAGTAAGTATCCTTACGTTTTGGACATCACTACGATCCAGACGTAGCGTTTCACCTCATCTTTTATACCGCGTACATCGAGACACCGGTTCGGTGTTTCCGTCTGACTACGTGGTTAAGTGTCTTCAAGGTTAGAGTGAATAGGCTCCTAGTAAACTAGCGTGTTGTACCATAAACAGGCGGGTTAATTAAAAAAAAAATACTAACACGCAAGCGAGAGCGGACAAGAGCCAGGACGTTATATCTCATAGATCAGAAACTATGATTGAGAGATACTTTGATTACCTGTGAATAGATCGCAGACTAATAAGATATTCAGCGAATTTCATAACTTTGGTGGTAGCACAATTGATTTATGCTCTGTAATTGGTTGGACAGCGCAGACTGTGTCATATTGTGAACGGGGACAGATTTATCGCAATGCAGGCTATTGCATGTAATAGCAGGTGCATTGAAATTATTGCTGTTTGTTGTTAGCGGTGATCAGGCGATGGAATTGGATAATGTTTGCAGCTGTCTATTCAGTATTAATTTAGTAGTTTTGTGGAAGTAATGCTAGCACCAGTATCTAAGTAACTAATTAGAATTACTACCTTTTGTGCAGTCTACAAAAATATCTTCGCCGTCGCTAACGGTTTCACTTCTAGCTTATGAATCAGCATGGCTATCATTTCATTTATTAGTTCTTAAATCTTTTTATTTTGAATAATTCAATTATATCTCTCGACTCTCGGTTTAATGAGGTTTCTTCTCAAAAACACACAAAAAGTCATTTCAAACATTAGAATAAAATTTCTAAGCTAAAATATAAACACTAAGTTCTTCACAAGCGCAGGTTTTTTTTTTATTTGGCTGTGAAAATCCTCATGGACTTAATCATGGCTGTGACTCTTACCAGCTACAACCACCGTGGTGTTTCTCCTCTACCTATGATTGCTTCATCATATGTTCCGTGATCCCTTCATATGTTCATGAAATGTATCTGCTTAACAACGCAATCATCATCTCAGCATTAATCCCAGTCGCATCCGAAGCTTTGAATTCTGGGGTCCGCTTTACCAGTCTTAACTGCTGATTTTGGCTGAACTTCGATATTTTCCATGAAGCTACTGCCGTCTGACCTCCCCAACCCGAAGGCAATATCGAAGCATTGCAGTTAGACCAATTGTTGGAGTTTTGAGGGCTCCAACAACCCGTAACGACTGCCATTAGATGTTCGTATAGCAACCGGGACCAACAGCTTAACGTGCTTTCCGAGGCACGACCAGACTAGTGCAAATATTCATATTCATGCATACAAATATTAACACTGCGCGGGGATCGAACCCGCGCCTCCTTGCGCAGCGGCCGCGATTGCTACCGCTACGCCACGGAGGCTGTCAAGTTTGTCAAACGCAAATAACGCAATGAATGTTGTTAATTTGTCAAAATGAAACCAATTGCTACTTATTCCTGGGCTATTTATAGCTGGCTAGAACTAACCCGTTCTTTTGCAGTTTAGATCATCTAAGTCCGTCGTCGAATTCGAATTATAAAGTCTATAAACTATTCCAAAAGCCTCGGCCTTGACCAAAAGCCGCTGGAGCGTGTCAGTCAAGATTAGGAAGCTCTCACAAAGTTCCGCTCAAGTAGGAAACGCGTGAGTGCGGAACACATCACATGTTAAGAGGTACAAGTGGGGAAAATAAATTCAAGTCCCGAAAACGCCTCTTAAACACGCCTTACATATTTGGGGACTCCTTGAAATGACAACCTTGTCAGTCAAGTTTAGGGGGATACACTTTCGTAAATTCATAGGTACGGAAATTAAAATCATACATAATACTATGAGTTACTTCCCGATCGACTTACTATAACATTAGCTATCTGATTCCAAAAGTCCCTTCATAACGCCCTAGCCGTTTCGGTGATTAGTAGGGAAAATGTAAGAAACAAAAACTTAAGATTATAACAGTCGCAAAAAATAATGCACTTTATTGGCATCGGTGGACAAAAGGGACGCACGTCATATCATTTTAAAGGAAGCTTTTATAATCTAGAAGCTTAGACTCAGCCTCTTGGGTGGAGAGGGAACGGTTCCAAAAAGGTTCGCGTTATAAAACTATTTTTATTGAAGTGGCGTACATAAATGCATTTAATGAAAAACTGCTCTTTGACATTAGAAATAAACACTAAGTACAAACATTTCTTTATAAATCGAGGAGGAATTGAATGACCCAGGCAACGCATTGAATATTTCAAATCACAGTTAATCAACTTCCACATGCAATTTTGTCGACTTGCCAATAATAATAACCGCGGCCTCAATTAGCTAGATATCCGATCAATTCTGCGCTAATCCATGACAACACTCACAGTCCATCTGGCACACATGGCAACCGTACATTTATTTATCCATGTATTGGGTGGGGCACGCACTAACCCACATAATAACCGCTGTTTGTACAACCGCTTCTATTGTCAGACTGTATTTGTGTTGCCGAAGTATGATCAGCTTGATTATTGTTTATGATTTATTGTGAAGGAAAGAAAATTTGGCGCTATGCAAAGTGCGACCTTTGTGGCGCAATTTGGAAGAGATTCTGATTATTATTATAGTTTGAAACGTAGCATTGGGGACAGTAACCGGCCCATAACTACGCAACTAGAATAGTATCAGATGGCAAATTTGAGGGACCTAGAATAAGGAATTATTTTGGTGACCGAATGCTTGATAAGAGTATTACTATCATATCTGGTCAAACAATTCCCTACTGACATAAGAAGTCAAAAAACAAATGGCCGGAGACCAGATCAATAGAGGTCATTTGATGATTTCCCATGATTCCATTCAAACAAGGGATCTGTATGTATGTACCTATATTGAAATTAAGTGTACTACTTAACTACAATATAAATATTATCTTATGATACAAGGATCGAATAACATAATCTTTATTACGTACATCATATTAATATGTAACATATTTACCTTCAATACACATAAAATTATAATTATTTATTTATAAATACAAAGAAAATTAGATGACCGCTCTCATAAATCGTAATACTGTTTGTTCCGTTCCCACATACAAACCGTAAGACGGTTTATTGATAGTTAACACAGCCTTCCTCGCAATAAGGCTATCAAAAGCAAAATTATTTTTTCAAGTTAGCGCGTTCGAAAGCTTTATTATTATTACTACTTACTTACTTACTTTATGAGTTCTAGTATCATTTGACGCTTGAGTATTATCTTAAGTTTGTAGTAAACCTACAAGCCTTACTCAGTTTTGTAATAATTGCAATGATTGATACTCTACATGTGCTGAATCAAATAAATCTCAATTTTGCCATTCCTAATTGTATCAGCTCAGCTCAAGTCACATCTCTAACAGTAATATATTAGATTGTCCACCCACCAATTGACCCAACGATTGTTGGACGTTCAACAGCTGATATAATATTTCATTCCCAATAAAAGTACAAAAACCCGGTTACACCGGATATTTAATTTTAAACTCACTCCTAAAAAATGAAGATTCCCAAAATAATTTACGACTCAACATTAAACGGAAGGAAACCGTGTCATCTAATTATTTGTCGACTAATTAGTTGGGATGACAACCGCACACGCCCACATCTCAGAACGAACTGACCGAGTACGGAGTACAACGGGAAACGTCACGTTCTAAATTTAAACCGTGAATGAATGAACTCTAAATGCGTGCGCGCATATTAAAATAGTACCGTGACCCTCAAGCGGTGTGCCAAATGAATGTTATTGATTTTTTTAATATTTTAAATTGTGTTTATCATCGTCACGTAGATGTTACGTTTGTGAAGACTCAAATTCTTTGATTTCTTTTTTGTTGTTTATTTTAGTAAACGTTTAAAAAGTTTTTAATAATAAATGGGAATAAGCACTTACTTTGATCTCCGGCGTTAGATCTCGATTATTATTCGTTAAAAACCTCGAAAATGTGAAATGATCGTACCTGGAACAACAAAAAGAATTTGCTTATTTGTTTAGTTGGAAGGAAATTACTTTTAGCGCTCGTCATAAAAGTTAAGGCATGTTCAAAACGCTAAACAAATAAGTAGATTAGTAAAAGTCTGATTTCTTAAGTTGTGGGTAATGTTAACTAATATAGGTAAAAGTTAAGTAAGATGCAATCTGATGAATAAACCACTGCCAACACCACTGTCTTATAGTTTTACTGGACACGTGGCATAATAAAGACCCTGTAACCAACGAACCACCCATGTCATTCCAAGAAGAGCTCAATGGAAGTCTGTCTCACCACGTGTTCACAATTAACACTCAATAAACGTATCCCCCTTCCCCGCTCTGCATTTCCACGGAAACATTGAGACACATCACATATCCGCATCATTACTTTCTGAGAAATCGAATCACCGGTGTCGAATTAGAGTACTTTTATTTGAATAATTATTGTCCTAGGTCCTTTTGCTTCTGTTACCAGACAGGTATGGGTGTCTTGAGCTGTAAGGCATCAGCTCGCCGCCCGGTAAGGACCAGGCCCGAGTCGACGGCGCGTTGTTTCACGCGCGTCAGTAAAAGTCTGACACGCCCTTCCGCTCCGCCCAGAGCGGGAGATGTCATTACATTAGATGTACGCGAACTTTTTGAAAGACTTTTTTTTTAATTTCTTACAGCATTACTAGGGCTTTTCTACCTACATTATTACCCTAGGGCGCTAATTGGTGACTTACCGAATATGAGCGATGTAAATAATATTTATTACAAGCTCGGGAGGAAATCTTTGAGTGTGTCCATGACTATATATGTTGCACCCAACTGGTCAAATTAGCCGTTTAGTCAACCGCCTTTGGAAGCGTTAGCCTCGCTTGACTTCTTTCGCACACGGTTGTTTTAACCTAACCCGTTCGGCCGGTCAAATTAATATACACTATAGACTATTTACATATGATTAAAAACATGGCCGAAATACAAATAAGTACGTCAACTTACGTCAAGCTCTGACTTATTTAATTAATATTACGCGCTTAATTGTCTCTAATATCCAAAGTCAATGGCTGTTATAGTAAACAAAGCTTAATTAAATAAATTTAACTGAAACCATAATATAGTAAAAGCTCCTGAGGTAGCGAATAATTGAATTTAAAACTAAAGTTCACACCCAGTGCAACAGCTACCGCCATCTAGTTCTGAATACTGGAACTAACTACGAACAACCGCAGACAAACTTCTTTCTAGCCCAGATTTATCACCAGTAAAACCTAACTTTATAAAACCGGCCAAGTGCGTGTCGGGCTCACGCACAAAGGGTTCCGTACCATTGATTTATGAAATTAAAGGATTTCAGTTATTTGTATGAAATATTACGCGGTAATAAGCGGTTTACGTTTTTAAAAAAAAACTTTTTCCACTTTGGAAGCGTCTGTCACGCAAACTTTTCGGCAAACTATTTTTGAAGACCTATCCATAGATACCCCACACTTTCAGTTCTAAGTATGGGGAGCCCCCAATATTTATTATTCTTATTTTATTTTTGCATCAAAATCTTAATGCGGTTCATAGAATACATCTACCTACTCAGTTTCAACAGTATAGCTCTTATAGTTTCGAAAAAATAAAATGGCTGTGACATACGGACGGACAGACATGACGAATCTATAAGGGTTCCGTTTTTTGCCATTTGGCTACGGAACCCTAAAAACCATTATATACCTCTGACGACAGGCCGCATGCGCCATCTGCCAGCATTGTGTATAATAACCGGCTCGTATGTACTCGTAACTGCCAATGACGTCATAATTATAATGCAGTTTATGCAAAGCGGGCGAAGACGGACGCAAATGTAAACACACCTTGGGAACTAATCGCTATTGTATGAAAAATGATGCAATAATGAGAGAGTAAGAAGTTATTGTATGAAGATGAGGTGTTTTATGATTGTTATTAACATGATTTAAGCAACTTTTTGCGCTTAATTGTAAACATGGTTTATTTGTTATTGCAATCTGATAATCTTTATGTGTTTTAAAATATAATGAAAAATCGTTCTGTATTATCTTATTCTAGTAAAAAGCTGCTTTATAAATTTTTAAAATCTAATGATTAAGCTTAAAATTCTTTTAAACCCTAACAAAATAACACTGTGATAAAAAATAGTATGTTTGAATATTATATTATATTATCATACTTACACAGTAAGACTAGAAACCAATGATAAAATGGTACTACTAACGCCATCTAGCGGAGGGTAGTGGAACTAAAACGAGGGCGGAGGCACTGTGAAACAAACACTTGTAGACACCCTGCTGCTTTAGAAAACAGCTCCTAGGTTCGCCAATAGGTGGAGGTAGCGACAAATCTAGGGTGAAGAAGTGAAACAGAACGAAGTCACGTAGAAATTTGTAAAGGAATGTAATAGGAGCCGAGACAACGGCTGATTACTTTAATACCTATCCTACAGGTTACACATAAATATATTAAAGATGCATGCTAACGTGAAAATTAATCTAATAAAACTGAGTATAAATCATATACCTAATTCCTTAACCGAATTAGTCTCATAAAATCCAACATAGGCTCTAGATAGAAGGTGGAGACGACAAACTACGTAATCTAAACACGTTCCCATTCTGCAAACGAAAATCCAAACAAATACATAATATATTCAAGAGTCACTACAGCTACTCAAAGATAGGGAAAACAATCCATCTGCACATCACTACTTTTTAGTGTTCGAAAAATTCCTTTTTTAATCAATAACCTAGGGATTACTTTGACAGTTCCACAGTACTGAAAAGCATCAGTATTGCAACTGTTTTTATATGTCGTATTGTTGTCTTCTTATTGTATTAAATCAATTTGATATGGCATATTTCATTAACCGCTAGTTGCGTCCCGCGGTTCGCCCGCGTAAGTTCGATCCCGTGGGAATATCTGGTATGGACAAAAGAAGTACATAGCAAAGTAGTGTAAGTTACTCTTTATTACATCAGCTAGGTATCTGCCAATATAAGTCCTGTCAAAATCGGTCCAGCAATTTCAGAGATTCGCCGGAACAAAGAGAAAGAACGACAAAAACTGTAAAAAAGTTTTTTGTATATATGTACCGTATATACTTACATATATTCATAAGCAAGCTGTAAAAACGGTTATTTCAATACTAGAAACAGACACTAAAATTTCATTTATTGTAGAAAACTGATTGTTACTGATATTGGACTCAGATCTGGATACATTCCATGCAAAAAATTTGCCTTTGTGATGAAAAAAAAATGTTTCCCTCAATAGGGATGTATCCAAGGTATGAAAATAAAAAAAAAATTAGTCCGTCTTATAGATAATAAAAAAAATTAAGACCTGTATTTTTTATTTTGTCGAAATTACCAAAAACTACTGAGATATAGCGTATTAAAGTTACGGAGTGGGGGCTAATTACTTATATATATATATCATGCGACATTTCAAATCAATATATCTTCCTAAGTATTTGAATAAAGAAAAAATAAGAAATACGTGTTCAATATTATTTATAAATCTATCTTATGTACATTAAACTATTTTTTATGATACAACCCAATTGTGAGGAATGTGGAATTATCGAGGAACTACAACATGTATTGATGGAATGTGTCCAATATGAGTCCAGTAGGAATAATTTAGTGATATCATTGAATTTGAACAGAACTGATGCAGGTATGTTCAATACAATTCTATCTCAACCAAATGGTGACGATGCAAAAGTTTTGTTCAAATTCATGGCCCACGTGTTGTGAAAGTGTAATTGTTTAGGTTACGATGGGACTGACATACGTTATGCGTAAAAGTCCCTATAAATCAATAAACAAAAATGTGTATGTGTGTAGTGATAAGAAGCAGTCGTACATGAGAGGAAATCTAAAAGAAATACCAAATTCTGATGAGTTGTGTGGAAATCGGTTGTCGTAACATGGGCAAGTGAGGCGAAGGAATGAGGAAAACGCCGTCACTAAAATTTTAAATATGAATGGTTATACGAATACGTGAAGACCGGATAAACGATGGATGTACCTGAGTGGAAAATAAGAGAGTGGGAGTGACTATCGGAATGAAATGTTATAAGGAAGTATTGAAGAAAACGACATGGACTAAATTGGGTAGGCAAATGATAATTAATGAAAGAAAATAATACGTTCTTTGTCAGTCATGTTACCTAATAGTAAAGCCGCTTGGAGGTTTTTAGATTTAATCTCATCAATAAAGTGCCAGTCTTATCCAGTCATGTTAATGCTGATCCTAATCATCTCTATGATAATTTTTTTAATATATATTGTAAGCAATTTGATTCCACCTTTGTTCCCAAGACTATCTCTATTAATAGTAATGCATCTTTCTCTGATTGGGCTACCATAGGTATTCATAAAAGTAGAACTCGGCTTTATGAACTGTACAATGAGAGGACTTATATTAACACTGTTGAATTTAATTTGTATGTTAGAAAATACTCAAAATTATTTAAACAAGTTTGCTATATGGCCAAGTCACGTTACTTGAGTTCAAAGATAAAAAACAGTAGTAATGTAATTAAAACGACTTGGAAAATTATTAATAGTGAAACTGGAAGGTCCAGTGATAGAAATACTGACTATAGCCTGACTGTTAATGGTAACATAATAAAATCAGACTCGCAAGTCGCTGAGGTGTTTGAAAATTTCTTTTCGGATATTCCTGTTTTAACTACTAAATCCGTAAACTCATCACCTTCTGTTGCTGAGTCTTTGCTTAAAGAAAATGTTAATGTTTGTAATTCGGAATTTCATTTTGAATATGTTACCAGTAAAGATATAATTAAAATCTTTCACACTCTCAATATAAAAAAGACTGCTGACCTATGGGGTCATTCGGTGGAAGTTGCTAAGTCTATTATTGATATTGTGGCACCCACTCTAGCGGTTATCTTTAATACTTGTATTGACTGTGGAGAGTTTCCTGATCTCATGAAAAATAGTAAGATAATACCTTTGTTTAAATCAGGCAGTACATCAGACCCCACAAATTATAGACCTATTTCTGTACTACCTACCTTTAGTAAAATCTTTGAGAAATTAATTTTAAACCAAATGCTAAGTTTTTTTAATAAACATAAATTATTACATAGCAAACAGTTCGGTTTTACAAGGGGTCGTTCAACTACTGATGCCGGTGTTGAACTTCTAGGTCATGTCTATAATGCATGGGAGGATAAATGTGATGCCTTGGGCATTTTTTGTGATTTGTCCAAGGCATTCGATTGCGTTCTTCACGAGACGTTAATCAGGAAACTCCGCCACTACGGGATCAGGAACTCTGCATTGGATCTTATTACATCCTACTTGAGTGGTAGGATTCAAAGCGTTGACGTTAATGGAAAAAGATCTTCCGGATCTTTAGTAACAATGGGAGTCCCACAGGGGTCAATTCTTGGTCCCTTTTTGTTTCTTATTTACATTAATGACCTGCCGTACCTCATAAAGGATAATCACGATATAGTGTTGTTTGCAGATGACACTTCACTTTTATTTAAACTTAAACGTCAGCAGCAGGTCACTGATGATGTAAATAGCGCGATCTCCAAAGTAGTCCACTGGTTTAATGTTAATAATTTACTCTTAAACGAGAAAAAAACCAAATGCATTAAGTTTACTCTACCTCACGTTAGGCAGGTGAAAACTAAAGTGTTGATAAAGGGCGAAGAATTGGAATCTGAAGACAGCACAGTGTTTTTGGGTATAACTCTGGATGCTAAGCTTCAATGGGGTCCCCATATAGAAAAATTGTCAAAAAAACTAAGTTCTGCTGCATACGCAGTTAGAACAATTCGTAATTTGACTGATATTGAGACGGCCCGTTTAGTGTACTTTGGCTATTTCCATAGCGTAATGTCGTACGGCATTCTGTTGTGGGGAAATGCCACTGATATTCAGACAATATTTGTTTTGCAGAAACGAGCTGTTCGTGCAATTTATAAATTAAGTCCAAGACACTCTCTCAGAGAAAAATTTAAAGAAATTAATGTACTGACCGTGCCGTCTCAATATATTTATGAAAATCTTTTGTATGCTCATAAAAATATAAAATTGTTTAAAAAATACAGTGATGTCCATAATATAAATACTAGGAACAAGCACAAATTTATTGTACCTACAACAAGGCTCAAGAAAATAGGTGGCTCTTTTAGATGCCAATGTATACATTTTTACAATAGACTTCCAGAGGTGGTTCAAGATCTGAGCCTGAATAAATTCAAATCTTTCATTAAACGTAAGTTGTGTCAGAAAGCATTTTATAGTGTTAAAGATTATATTGACGACAAAAAGGCTTGGGCTTGAGCTGCGTCCGATTTCTATGCTTACACTGATTGTTCTTTGATTTTTCCTCTTGTAGTTAAATTTGCAATGGTTTGTTTTTTTTTTTTAACTTAAAGCCAGTACACACTATGTAGCCAAGCATATTGTACGTTACGGAATTGCATCGCTGACAGGGGTATTCGGCACTGGTGCAGCTACACAGGAGCTAAACTTAACATTCGGGAACACCGTTGGAGCTGCTGAACCTTGGACAAAACTGTCTTTGCATTGTGTAGATTCAATTTCTTAGTATTGTATAATTGCATGGAACACGTGTGAGCACGATCTACTTGCTGTAAAGCATCTATTTGTTGGGTTAGTCTTTTATTGACTTGATAGTGCTATGGCTGTTGAGAGTATGTCATGCTCACTCAAATGTCTCGCTGGTGGTGGCGTGTGTGTTGGATCATTAGGTTCCCTTCAATATGGTTGAGCTGAATGATGCTGATCCATACGTCATGTTCGTGAACGGACGCCGTCAGAGGGGACTGGTCATCTCTTAGCTGCTACGGCGTATTTTAATTTCTGAATTGTTGTTTTATTTTTTCCATAATGGACGCTCTCAGCGTACAATATATTTCTGCATCGTTCTCACACGATTGATTTCAAAATGAATGATGTAATCAAATATTTGTATCAACAGCTTGATAATTTAAAAGAGTGTCCATGGAGTTTCTTGCCCGTTCTTCTCCATAGGTACCTACTCTTTGGAATGGGCGACTAGCTTCACCTTACTGACTGACCGACCTTCTGACAATTCAAAAGTGCCTGTAACTGGTTTATTTGAAATAAATGCTTTGATTTTGATTTTGAAATATAGCCATAATCATGATGCAAGACAAAAAACAGCAAAAATTCACAAATCTCGTGCCTTAGATTACCTTGGTTTGGCTAAATTCATTTCCAATGTACCCCACATTGGAAATGAATTTAGCCAAACCAATATTTTCTGAATATATGTATAATGTATTAAAAAAAACGGAGGGCCTCACTACAGCATCAACTATTATAGATAATCACATTTTGTTTTTTACAAAATATACTCCGATTCAATACCTTGTGTGCTTTTTCGAATTACGCCTTTATCTATTATAGTTTCCGAGTACGTCGATTCAAGTCAAAAAGTCCCAAAAAATCGCATCATTCAAAAAGTTTTCGACTTTTCCAATTTTTTTTTTAAATACATACCATTTTGTAGATCTTATCGAGACAAAACTTTTGATACCCTACTGAACCACGTAACTTCAAAATTGACGAAACCGTAGCGAGATTTATCTATCGCTGAAAATGACCCCCTCCCTACCAACATGATCGAAAAAACATTTCCAATGTTAAAAATCAATAAGAATTACTTGGGAGAATAATTTTTTTACCACCTTGCGAGGTTGTATTGGAACATGGGATAACATATTAATAATAATATAAAAAATCTCAAGAAGCAGACGATAGAACAAGTCAAATAAATAGAACATTAAACAGAATCCAGTATCAGATTCAGAAAAAAAAAACTAAACCTAGTTAGCACATCGGAATCGCACACTTCGAGCGGTGCTAGATGTTAGTAACAGGATAACAAACAAACAAGTTTTAAAAGATAAAAACGGGTCCATATTATGTACTAAGATTTCACTGTCTGCTTGTCTATTACCAGGATGTACCTCATGAAGCGTTAGAACACTAGGCAGCTGCAATTTTCTTATGATGTACCTACATATTAATGTTGTCACTGTAACAGTAAATGGCAAAATCGTTTTTTTTTATAATAGATATTGGTACGGAAACAATTGCGCGCGAGTCCGACTCCGACTTGACTCGTTTTTTTTATTACTACCACGATTGAATAATCGGAGCTGACCTGCGAGACCGCCATTATATAATTCTCAATAACAAATGATCTCCTGCACCTCAAGAAAAGGTAATTGGGATGCTCATTGACTCAACTGTGATCACAATGCGATATCACGACAAAGGCTTGGCTATTTGCGGATTTCGTACTGACTACAATACGGGGAACTGGGTTGTTTGACACTACTTGATATTTAATATTAAATTCATATTGATAGACATTTATTTTTTTTCGTGTTCCGTACGCAAAGTGTAGAAAGGATTACTAAAATCGCACTGTTGGTCGGTCACCAGCAGAGTAATTGCGTAATCATCATCATCATCTCAGTGTTAATCCCAGTCACATTCGAAACTTTTTCAGCTTTGGAGTCTGGGGTCCGCTTAACATGTCGACCTGCTGATTTTGGCTAAACTTCGATATTTTCCGTAACGACTGCCGTCTGACCTCCACAAACCGAAGGCGTCGCCTTCGGTTTGTGGAGGTCGATTATTTTTTATGCATATATCGCCTTCAAGGCGATATCGAAGCATTGCAGTTAGACCAACTAATGGACGAGGGCTCCAGCAACCTGTACCGACTGCCATTAGATGTTCGTATGGCAATCGGGACCAACGGCTTAACGTGCTTTCCGAGGCAAGATCAGACCAGTGCAAATACTCATATTCATGCATACAAATATTTGCAATGCGCGGGGATCGAAACCGCGCCTCCTTGCGCAGCGGCCGCGTTCACTACCGCTACGCCACTGAGGCTGTCAATTACGTAACACACTATCAGTAACAATGGGGTTCTCATTTTGATAGTTAAGCAACATTCTTAAGAATATATTTATACTGCTAGTTTGCCAATAAAAAATCCTACCATCGGTAAGCAAATAGATTCATTTTCGTTTACAGGAACCGAACATTAGTAAGGCCTACGGTTTGGTGTAGGAATAGCAGCAGCAAAACACCAGCAAGACGGATCTACTGCTTAAAAACGTTTAATTTAAGTCGCCATCTCCTCTCAGCAACATTCAATATAAAAAACTTGGCAAAAATGGAGATATTTTGGAAAGTTTGAATCAGGGATCAGACTTTGAACATTCTTAATGTTAATGTTTTCCATCCCTCTGTTGATTTCACTAAAGCCACACAGTAAATATAGAAATGACGGAACAGATATACGAGTTAAAAGTTACAAAAGGGCTAAAAATAATAACAACAAATACTTACCATGTGGACACTTGGTAAGCGATTACTGTGGAAAAGGTCACTCTAGCAAACGATGGGCAATACATCTAAGTTACCCAGACAAAAAAAAACATCTTTCAGGACTAAGAACTATAAACTGCCCTCTTTCCCAGAACTGGACAGGCGAGAACAGAAAATAAAGTCACCTATCCAATAAACCGTATCCCCGTTTACAGTTTGGCGTCGATTGTTAAAAGCCATTTACTTCGGCAACGATTAACTTAACCGACGTACAATACACAAAATAGATAAGTAGAGAATGCTAAGTTGACACAATACAAAATACAGAGCTGCTTCAAATTAGATTAGTAATCAGTAGTAGTACGAATAATAGTAACCGTTGTGAACTGGTGGAAAGATACTTTTAGAAACATTTTTTCATTTTATTTATAAAGCACAATGCAGATATAATCTCAGCGACAAATAACGCTGTAATAAATAAGTAAATTCATTCGACAACAGCGGGGACACGCCAATAAACAATATGAATGACAGAAAAATAAGTTATTCACGTTGATAAAGAGCATCCTTTATCCTAATGCGAAAGTTTGTTTGTTACACTGAAGTGATCTTCCTGAAAATTTGCATATATAGGTACATAATTACTTTGTCAAGTGCACAGAAACGTAAACAGGGTTTCATACCAAAAAAATGTTGTTCCCGAGGCAAACGACAATAATTCATTTGTATAATAAAAGATGGAGCTACATGTCTTTTGAATCACGATTTACTCGGTGGTAGGCCATAACATCGGCTGCCGACAGAAGTTACCACCCACCAGACAAGGTCTTGCCGCCAAGCGATTCGTCGTGTACCGGGTCTGAGCAGATGTGTTGTGATGTGTGCCGGGAGTGATGCGCCTAATGTTATTGTGTCGGGAGTTTGGTCGTGGAGAGTCTCCAGATCAATCGCCCTCTGGCGCAGCTTCGTTGGTCGTGTTGGTCTTGGGTTTAACATGGCATCACCTCGCTGAACTGCCGTCATCCTTCCTATTCCTAAGTTTTTTAAGTGAATAGGCTTAAACTAGTGCGCTTTACCATCAACGATTACATCACTGCTTACCATCAGGCGGGATTGCAGTCAAGCACTAGTTTATAATTATTTAAAAAAAAAATTAGAATCTTATGTGTACGAAATCGCAAGCAGAGGCTGGTTCATTGTGAATCTCAGTCATACCAGTAAAGGCAA
Organism: Sesamia inferens; assembly: GCA_037179545.1. NCBI lineage: Eukaryota > Metazoa > Arthropoda > Insecta > Lepidoptera > Noctuidae > Sesamia > Sesamia inferens. The sequence continues at coordinate 29,784,405 of CM073937.1, read as the reverse complement.
ATTCGTGTCGCCAAGGGATTGTAAAACGCTGTTACGTTTTTCATTAAATATTACTCAGAGTAAGCCTTTTGCACTTTCTTCTACTGCGTCCTATATCCGTCGGCCGGATATAAACGGATTACGGAGGATCGCGCCGGATGAAACCAGTTCCGAGTTAGAACAACGGAGTCGCGGAATTCTGAAGACGTTCGTTTGAATAAGATGAGTTTGGTGATTATGAGTATTGAAGAGAGAATGGTTTTAGATAATTGAGTCGAGAATACGCCAACGAAAGGGCTTTGTTATAATATAGAAAATTAGGTAATCATCATTGACTCGAAACGGTCTCCAAAGACTGGAGCACAGGCTTAGAGGAGCCAGCCTTTCGGTCTTCTATAGGACGCATTCTGGTGAGTGTGCAAGGAAATTGCATGATTTAATTCCCCCATCTCCGTTCCATCATCGGACGACACGTCGTACGGCAACTTTCCAGCCTTTGCGTTGTTAACACTACTACGATCCGGACGAAGCGTTTCGCTTCTTAACGCGTACATCGAGGGACTGGAACAATTTGTCGGCGGCGGTGTTTCCGTCACACTACAATTTGAGTGTCTTCAAGGCTAGTGTGAATAGGCTCTTAAAAAACTAGTGCGCTTTACCATCAACGATCGCATCCTTATTTACCATCAGGTGGGACAGCGGTCAAGCGCTAGTTTATAATTCATAAAAAAAAACCTTTCAAAAACTCTCTTCAACCGTTAAAACACGATCAAAACATAAATATTTACAAAACGCGCAAGTTTATGCATAAAAAGTATAACATGGTACAGAAATAACAAACAGCTTAACAAGCTTTAACTGTGTATACAATTTAGCTGATAAGTTCGTCGCAGGGGATTCCACGGGGCAAAGTTCGAGGCTCATAACCAGGATGAATATTAAATATAACGAACACTCCCATTTTCGTCGCCATCTTATCGTTTTGTGGCCTAATGATGATCTATTCATCTTTCTCGTGTCCTTATTTCAATTAGAGAGCAGCGGAGGCTTAGTGGTGTAGCTGTGGCTTACGAGTTATAACTGACGAATTTACTACTTACATATATACACACATCTACAATAACTAGAGGTGTGTTACACGAAGACTTCTTAACTTAAAAACTATTTACAGTATAAAAAAGTTTGTATGTGTGTAAAATATTTTCTTCTCCATCACTTTCTAAATCCACAAAAATAAAAAACAAAAACTCATTTTCAAAGAAAAAAATATCGATTCCAATTTGGCGGTCGAAAAGTTAGTTCATGTTACAACAATTGTGTTAAAAGTGAAGTTTTGAAAAATTAAAAGCGATCACACATTTTCTTTATTTTAATTTCAACGTGTGTTACATTAGTCATTGTTACTATGTCACGTCGACATTTGACAAGGGAAGAGCAGAATAGAGCTGTAGGCATTTTGGAAGCTGGCGCTATACAACACGTGTTGCTGACTCTGCAAACCGGCCAAAATGTAATCTCAGGTGGTCACGTTACTGTGCTACAGGTGATGTTGCCGAACGCCATTGAGTTACGGCATTTAGTTTGTGAAGAAGAGAATCAGCATTGATATAGGCTAAATGAATATGGTTACGTTCTTAGTTCAGTAAAACCAAAAGCCTTTTTTTTTTTGAACGGTAGATCTTGTCATAAGAGAAAATATTTTAATTAACTGTTTCATGTCTTTGAAGTTAACCATAATTAGGACGAGTATTCTTGTGTTAAGGATAGATTGACTGAACCAAAGACCCTTCGAGACATTCCTGCCTTTGGCAATGTTGAATTTAAATTCCGTACAAAACAAGCTTGGATCTTTGAACTCAAGTCTAGCTGGTTTTCGGTTTAGAGATTACAATACATGTAAGTAACGTGACATACAAGTAACCCGTTTCTCTTAATTGACTTTCACAGCGTTTGCATAACTTTATGTAGTCGGTAAACTCTATACTTTATGAATGAGAAAATTGAAGATGTATTATTATTAGGTATTCTGGTACTTTCATGGAGGACTTTCGATTGGAAATTCAGATAAAATATATCCTATTTAGTATATACAATAGGATTAAACCGACACCTTCATATATTACTTTATCAGCTCCATAATTTCACTTAGAGGTAAAGGCAGGTCTAGCTGTAAACCTGCCAAGATATCAAACGAAGCTATTATAATTAATATCATTTTAAATACAGGACAAGTCAATATAACATGTTAAATGTGACAAATAGTTAAATTATGACCATTGACAATAACCAAGCCACTGCAGTATTACCGCAGACTAGAGACACTCAAGTCATTCATAAATCAATTTGGCAAAAGGAACATATTATCTGTTTCATAAATTCATAATTTGGCAAACAGTACGCTTGGGGTGTTCAACTTGGCCAGAAATAACCTACTTTTAGAGGGATTAAAGCTAAAATAGGAGTGGATGAAGACATCTGTGTAGAATCTTATGGTTGGCCAGAGTTCGCCCATCGAGATTATATTTAACATCTTTTTACAATTTGCATGTTTCTCGGACTGGTCTTTGTCTTTGCTGAAAGAAATATTTTGATTGTTCTGGGATTTAACATCAAAATTAGCATTAAATATTGTCTTATTATGAGACCATCAAAAGGTTCTTAATATAGAACTACAAGGCAAGAAACGGTTTTGTTCGCTCAACGAACTCGAAAATTAAAATTGCCCTTCAATATAAAGCTCGTGTGGGCGCACACGCAGACATGTGTTAGAGTCGAAAGCTGCCCAGACTTTGTACCGAGGTTATATTTAACAGCTTTTTACATTTTGCACATGGCCTGCTCACCGGATTTTGATTACCAGTTAATTTCTATTTAGTCAAAGTTCATGAATATGCATGGAATGGAATAAGAGAAAATATAGATAGAATCTAGAAGCATGATAGTAAAGGATGGTTTGACTCAAAAGAGACTTGACGTAGTTTGCTACGCAAGCAATAATTTTGTCAGTTGGTTAAAAACTTACATCGACCATATTTCATGGGACTGCACATGACCATATCATACATTAGCTTTCCGCCCGCGACTTCGACCGCGTGGAGTTTGGTTATATCGCGCTTTTTAGATTTCCCTCGGGAATATCAAATCTTTCCGGGATAAAACCTTATTATTTAATCCGGACTTCTAACTTTACGTCTGCAACATTTCAAAGCAATCAGTTCAGTAGTTACAAGGTGAAAGCGGAACAAACAAACAAACAAACTCACTTTCCCATCACTACATATTATAAAACAAAGTGACTTTTACTTTCAATATGTCGCTTTGTATGATTCAATCTTTAAAACTACATAACAGATTTTGATAAGGTTTTTATTTTAATAGATAGTGATTCAAGAGGAAGGTTTATATGTATAATAACAGTCATTAAATAGTGGAGAAATACTATTATTTTTGAGGTTTCTAACACATGTCGCAAAATAAACCCATTTTTGAGCTTATATTGCAAACGCTGGCTGAACCCTATGAGATGGATCAAAATAATGTACTAAACCCATTTTTTGAGCTTATATTGCAAACGCTGGCTGAACCCTATGAGATGGATCAAAATAATGTACTATAGTATTGTAGACCTTAAAAATGCCTACAAAAAACTCTGCCACACCATTTCTATACCTACTATGGCTTCTTCATTATGACTGTTTTTTTAAGTTTGAAAAGTTAATTAAAATGCCAGTCGAAATCAGAGCCCACTATTTGTTCCTTATTATTAATTTCTATCCAAATAAATTACGTCATATCAAAGGTAATTTCAGTAGCAACAGATCTCTTTTTGAATTATTGGAATTGGTTGTTTCATTCAGGAGATATCACGATTTATTCAAAACTAAACGCCCGTGCCGGCCGCCTGCTACTTGAGCTTCTCTGCCTAAACCGCGGAGGGAGTGGGCCAGAGCGGGGGACCATTATTTCGAACAAACTTGCTACCCCAGTAGGCTTTCATTCTGTTTGAAGATGGTGGAACTGGCTATCCATGGACAATAAGGTCGATGTATCTTGCAGAGTCAGATATTGGCTGATGGGCGGCACAGTAGACATTATTTTTATAGAAGGGCCACCGTTTCTTGAGGAAGGCTTAGGTACCTATATCATTTGCCCACGTGCGAAGCCGGAGCGGATCGCTAGTTTGTAATATTAGTAAGGATTACTATCCCAATATTCACAAATTGGCCCCACAGGAAGTGGGCTGTAATTCACCACGTGGGCATAATGCAGGTTGGTCGATGTCACATATCTTCAATTTTTAAATTCTAGGCGATACTGAATTCCTCGCGATGTTTTCATTAACGGTTGATAACAATCTACATAAAGTAACGCGCAGGTCAGGTCAGGATTCGAACTTACGACTTACAAACCGTAGATCGCTGGTGTTTTTAATGGATCACCATGACTCTTAGCTTCCTATGTGCATTCATAATTAATTAGAGGGTTTAAACGCAGCCTAGTCCCGAATCTCAAGTTCTCAACGAATCTGCTAAGAGTGCTGCATGGCGGATTAACGAGGGAGGCCAAATAAAGCTATACACTTCAATAAGCAATCGTTTAACCATGTGGATGGCTTATTGACGAAAATTTTTATTTTTTCTGTGAAAGTAAGCAATTAATGAATTGTAATTTTATTAAAAGGTGTGCATATGCTCAGTTGTCGAAAAGCGGCTTTGGTTTTCGATAACTGATGTGTTTTGTGTACATATGTGTGCTGGTGTGTATGGTTAAAGTGATCTGATAGAAGCGTGCAAATCAGTTTATCAAAGGTTTCCATAAACGTACTACCAAAAATCTTTGAGAAGAGATAAGAAGTTTCCTGGAATAATTTCTCAACAAAACCTAGTTACCCACTGTTCAATAAGCCTGAAAATTTTCATGTATCCACTTTCGGCACAATTTGGGGCCTCTCGCCGCCTCTATAACGCCATCCTTCAGAGAACACATTAGTTATTTACAACGTTACGGTCACTAGATATAACCGCACAGTCGACTGGCAAATGCGTTTAAATTTTCGCTGAGTGCCCGTATGCTGGCTAATGGACTCGGTAAAACCATGATGTGAGGAAATTCAGAAGGCCTGATCAGAATACCAAAGACATGGAGTTACACCAATAACTGTTCATGAAATGCTTATCTGTCACCGGACAGATATGCATTTCATGAACAGATTTATATACTTCTTTGATGAGCTCAGGAAAAGCATCCTCCATATTTCATTAAATATATTATCAATGGAAATTCCACCATATAACTGTCTACTCTTACATAGTAAGTAGCATGCTGATTGTTGTGGCGAGTCCTGGTGATCACATCAATTGGTAACAGCAAATTTAATCAAAGAAAACGCATAATACTGTATCAAATACTAAATCAGGTTCATCCAACACCGATGATAAAAATTAACGACCCTTTATAAGCCTTTATGTTTCGTTAAGTATTCAGTTTTCTGCCGACACTTTATATGTATTATTGGTTCTTCTGTATTTCTCATGTATGTAGTAATTAGCAATACTAGTATATACAAGCTATCAAGGTAAGGTATTAGGTGAAACATAACATAACATGCGGGACACATTTTAAACGACAAATGGATAGACATGATCGCCCTTATTCATAAAATATGTTTAAAGTTAACTAGTGATTAGCGATTCTTTAACCATACATTTTAGACGTTTGCACGTCACTTAACTTTAATTTTCGTTTATGAATAAACCCCTTAAACACTGTGGTGTATATTCATAAAGGATGATTTAAGTTAAGTGACGTTAAAAGGTCAAAAATGAATGGTTAAAGAATCGCTAATCACTAGTTAACTTTAAGCAGCGTTTATGAATAAGGGGGGATATTGATAGCTGCGTCTTTTTGTGGAGATTATATATGTAAATTGATTGTGCAGCGAAAACGTCTTTGGTAGTATTTCAAAGCGATGTGGATTTGATATATGTATATATTATAGGCGTATTATAGGTCAGTCGTGGTAGCCTATTGGTTAAAACACCAGCCTCTCAAGTATGAGTGCGCGGGTTCGATTCCAGGACAGGCAAGTACTTTTCTAAGTATAACATGGACACCAATGACTGAATACAAGGTCAAGGAAAACATCTTGCGGAAACCTGGACTTTAAGTCTGAAATCACCAACCCGCATTGAGCAAGCGTGGTGTTTACGCTCAATCCTTCTCTGTATGAGAGGAGACCTGTGCCCAGCAGTGGGACGATAAAAAGGTTAATGATGATGATGACGATATATTATAGTTTCCTGAACATGACAAAAATACTGGGATCGACCAGTGACTACAACTATGACAGCTACCGATAGTTATGTTCAGACCACATGTCTTGACTTTGATTATCTCGAAAAATTCCCATCCAAAAAGTATAGTACATAACTATATTTTTCATCTGAGAAAAACTGTCAGCAATAATTTCGAAGCTTCATGAGGCAACAAAGAAGTCTTTAATCAGCATCAGTACATTGGGGGAATTATTTACTGGATAAAGCTTTGACTATCCAAGTGAGACAAATATAGGTCACATAGGTACAGTATGTTGAGTTCGAACTACGTCTTTGAAATATGTGTATATCCAAAATTGAGTTCTCGATGATTGAATCAGCATCAGACGCAATGTAAATGTATTTCGCGGTACCCTTGTACAAATGAATGAAGTTTGATGTCAATAGGCTATATCTGGCCCCTTTATTCAGAAACGTTATTTAAATTCTTCACTTCACTTCTCTTTAATCATTGTTAATTATAGAGATAATAGATATTTTTATTAGTAAACATGTGTAACACTATACATATAAATGCAAATGTACATGAAAAAGTGAAAAAACGGTTTTGCTACAATTGGTATATAAACAAAAAATACAGTAAAATTGAGAATTTTATTTCAAAAATCTTTAACATAGCAGTAGCATAAATTGTTATTTGGTAACTACGTAAAGGAGATGTTTCTGAAATGTATGGAGCCTGGGCCAGCACTATGTACACTTAATGTAAATATTAGTATACATTATAGTTAACTGTTTTTGATGTTACTTTTATATACTTTGATTTAGTTCTTCTACAAATTCAATTCAACTCGGCCAAGGAGTGCAACACAACTACTGATAAACATGGTGGTCAGCAATAAGCGAAATAAGATTTTGACAGTGACATTTGATTGACGTGCCATGTATCTAGGGCTATCGTCTCTATATTATCTACCAAATGACTGCAAAACAAAAACAAAACATTAATTCCAAACATATGGCACACAAAACAAAAACAATCACCAAAAGCTCCACACAATCAACTGAAATCAACTCGCCACGAACACAACGAGAAAATGGAACTATCAAAGTTGTCAATCGAACGTCATAACCACTCTCATGGCTACCATAATAAAGGGTTATCTCACTAAAAAACGTTTCAATTAATTATTTACGTATTTTTATTCTAATTAAGTAATTTAGTAGTATTTTTATGAAAATCTCTTATTTTTTTCCTTTTTATCTATATAGCGTACATAGTGGTGGCCCAAAATGAAACATCGCCTTTGTTATATATTTTAAATTCTAAATAAACAAACCCCTGCATGTCTACCATATACTCTTTAACAGACTAGACAACAATTCCATTTCATAAGTTTATAATAATATTATAATGTAGCCAGGATTTTGTAATATCAAGGTTTCAAAGCGTGCCTTTGGAGTTTTTTGCCCGATTGGTGTAGCTCACGTTTTCGAATGATCAACTAGCTTTAACTTTTTCAACTGTTTCAAAAGTAAATAATTTAGTTGAATTAAATGCCGAATTTGAGTTTAGCAGTCCTTAAAGTTCTTTCAATGTGTGTCTACAGAAACAGACCAGTTTGATTTCAGAAATGATACTAATAGTAGGACCCCCTTAATGTGCGGGTTTGTAATGATGACATGATGATGTTTTCTGTGCTGTAGTGGATTCACTTTTATATTTTTATCAGCCTTTGTCGTCCTATTCCTGAGGAAAAGACCTTCCACAATACCTTCAATCTTTTGCTAGCTTGAACGGCCCACTTAAGTTTTGATAGAATGGAACCTATCCAGCTCGTCCCTCAATCTTCTCTGTCTGTTGCGACCTCGCCTCATTATCCAGTCATTAAAATTTATTAGACCTTTTTTATGACCTTATCAATACAATATTATGATTGTTGAGATCAGTGGCCTCGTTCTATCTAAAACTAGCAACTTTAAACTAATGAATAATTAATATTTTATTGTCTGTTTGCAAAGCGTGATCTTGATTACGTTTGCAAAATCTATGTGTGTGCAATACTTAGCGTTTGTGTTCAGTAAGAACAAAATTGATTGAATGCTTACTAAATGCGTGGATTTTACGAGCATATACCAAGGACGATAAATAAGTGATCGTATCCGACGACATGTTGCAATTTTAAGAGAAGTTGATATATGATCATTGCTTCGAAAAAGGATAAAATACCGTCCCATCTCCCGGAATTGTAATGGCCATGGATTTTTTGGATTGCAAAAGAATAATCCTCATGGACTATTTACAGAGAGGTAGAACGATTCACATACACTACAGTAAATCATGAAACAATTTCATAGAAATTGCAGAAGAACGCCCTCATTTCTTAAGAAAAAGGCGCCCTATTGCCAAGAAAACGCACGAGCGCATTCATCCAGATTTATCGTAGTCTCATTGCATGATCTGCGCTACCGATTGCCGCCGCCTCCACCCTACTCGCATGATTCCCCGTAACTTTTTTGTTCCCCAACATAGCTCTAAGACATTTAAAAAAATTTGAAAAGCTTGCGCTTTTATTAGCTGTGTGCTAATTGAACGAACGAAGCAAGATCTGTTGCGTGAGATAAAGAATCCACGATTCATTAATTTAAGAATGGCATACCTTTACCTAACAAAAGCCTTCGAAGATACTAGACTAGAGAGCTGTGTTCAATTAACATGATTACTGCAGACTTTTCTAATTAAATTACCTTAAAAAGCTAAGAGTGAAAACGTCTAGTGCATTTTAGCATTAGCGATCGAGAAACTGTTCAGAGGTGCCTTTAAACAAAATAAAATTAGGTATTTTAATTTGAGTATCACACAACTTAATGGCCTACCCGAAATAAAATATTTCAATTTGACTTTATTCAGTATTTTGCATTGTTTTTATTTATGCGTATTTCTGATGGTATAATACCTACCTATACATACGCAGAATCAGACATAGAAATCAATCGGTTTCTTTCCTATTTCCTAACAAATTCTAATTACAAACCCTATTAGCCAATCAAAACAGTTTCACAAATGAGACAAAACACCTGTTCTATCAGTCTCTGGACCGCTCTAACGCAGGCACCAAATAGAGATGGCTATTAACATTCCTCGGCAAGGTGCGATATGTAACCCGTTCGCCTTGACAAGGTCGCCGCGACCGGTTCAACACGACACCGTGGGACCGACTCATTCATACTATTATTGTGACGCTTTTTTACGTTATGGGTTTTTGGGTGACTACTGTTATAAGGTTTGTGTTAAATTGGTTAGTAACGGGTATTTCCTATGGCGAGGTTAGCTTTTACAGTTTTGTGAAATTAAACTAGCAGGTCCAGTCTTTAAAAGATTTTTGAGAAGAAGCCGACTTGTTACATAAACGTTTTCGGGACTTTTCTCTCCAGATAAATCTTAACCATGAAGGCAAATATCCTGGTCTCCTCAAGGCATGATCTAGGGTCAAAAATTCGAAGACGTGAAAATTACAAATTACTGCGCACGCGTAATCTATCACGGTCCGTTACAGTTCATAGAAAGGGGCCTTGTATCCCAACAGTGGGAACATTATATTCTGATTATGCATGGATGCTTTCACTGGTAAACCAATTCCTTCTCTGTCATGTAATAATTCCGTGGAAGATTTCCTCCTCGCCCTTCAAACGTTTCAAAAGGTATTTCTCATCCTCATACATTGCGCAATACGTACAACAAAGCACCTAATGCCGTGCACTTAAAACACGTCAAAACAAAACTTTCTCCCAATATTTCACACTGATGTTGCTGATAATGGTGAACTCACATCAAAGTTAGCCATAGAATGGAGGAATACAGTAGACCCGTTCCATACAATACGATATTTTGCAACACTTCGGGTACTGTGATGATATAGAGCTAGCAGAATGAGATATATTTATTTATGTATTAAAACTTTATGCACAATGGCGGTCTTAATGCCTTAGGCATTTTCTACAAGTCTAGCTTAAGGTGATGCAGAGACAAAACATGGTAGGTACAAATAAATTAAAGTAAAAAGAGAATATTATAATAAATACATACATACAAAATATAAACTGTAGGGAGAGATAAAAAATTATAGATAGAGAAAAAGAATAAATTACACGTGGGATGAATCTGCCAATTTCTTGCTTAAGTATTCCCGAGCTTTAACTTCAAATGTGTACCGACTGCTCAACGTCCTGATATTCTGAGGAAGGTCATTCCAAAGGAAAACCGCCTGGACAAGAAATGAAGACTTAAGAAAACTAGTGCGGTGGGAACGACACCGTAGAAAACAATTATTGGAAGAACGAAGATTCTATTATGCGCTGAGCATAAATATTGAAAATGAGAAGTAAGATAAGAAGGATACCAGGGTTTGTGTAGGAGTCTAATGAATATAGTCCATATTCTTCGTGTGGGGTAGCGGATGTAATGTTTACGATGTTTTAGTTCTAGATGTCAGTTTCCTCACGATGTTTTCCTTCACCGGATTGAGAGCATTGGTAATAAAATGAATTTCTACTAGGTTAAAGTAAAGGCTAAAGTATTCCACTTAAGTTAGTTCTTTAAATAATAAATATTCTAAGTGATATTCGTAAGCGTGCTTCGCGGAATAGGAAATTAATTATTTTACATATTTATTTGAAGCCCACCTACGGGTGTGCTAAGTGGAATACTTTAGGTGTGGAATACCTCAGTTGACATGCTGCTTGAGTTTGAACCGGCTGCCGGCAGAAGTTACCCATCAGACAAAGTCTTGCTGCCAAGCGATTCGTTGTGTTCCCGCATGTTGTCTGGTGAAGCCGTACGGAGGACGGATCTCCGGATCAATCTCCCTCTGGGGCAGCATCGTTGGTAACACCAATAACACCACGTAACACCAATAAAACCAGTCCTCTACAATGGTCCTTCTAGAATTCTCATTGTATGGGTTCCGTTAAAAACTCGACTTGATTTACTGATGTAATTAAATCAAACTCAGTTGAAAAGTGTGTACATAATCGTGTTGGACAATTATTACTATGAGTGTGTTGCTAATGTTGAAATAGTGTAGTCATAGTATACAGGATAGGTAAATAACACTATGCATACATTTACATTTTAGATCCATGAGAGAAAAATCACCTACTAGGAAAAGTACCTACAATAGAACAGTAGGGTAATTGCGTAACGCACTATCAGTTGGCAATGGGTTTAATTTTGACAGTTAAACAACATTCACTGCGTTCTTTACGTTTTGAGCAGACACATTTTCGCACAAATGAATCAATGGATGCAATTTGAAATGATTCAAACTAATAGTAATAGCCTAAGCACGTTACGCAATAAGGGTGCTGGTTGAAACAAGCATTAAGGCCATGTTTTCTTCTATATTTATACATACAAAGACACATTATAAATTAAAATCGCTTTTCGTGTCTGCCTGTGTGACCGCGTTATCTACTTAAATGACTATTCTCCCGCTTTTTTATGTGGGGTTAGCGCAACATAACCTAGCCATATAATCTTTTTCACAGTTCGTCCATCGTTTCTCTGTTCTTCCCCTTCTTGTATCCGCATACTTAAAACTTTCCTGACGACATTTTCCTCTTTGTTCCGCCTCATACCATGACAACTGATTCAAACACAACTTTTCAGCCACCGCTTGCTCTTGTATACATTACAATTACGCAACAGATTTTATTCCGGAAAGTTTATAGTTAGTTCAGCGTGATGTTATATAGCCTAAAGCCTTCCTAGATTAATGGGCTATCCAACGCAAAAAGAATTTTTCAAATCGGACCAGTAGTTCCTGAGCTTTATGTATTAGTATGGATACAGATAATTGTATAATGCATTAAAAAGTACTAAAATGCGATAAAAGAAAAAAAAACCGATGATTTATTTTTATTTTTTTTGCCAAGTAAATACTAAGCGAATCGGGGGGCGTGCCGCTAGCAAAGTTTGTATTACAGTTACAGCTCTGTTATCAATCGTACATGTCCAAACAAGGACTAAGTATATATTACGGTCTACATTCCAATCTATTTAATTAGTCCTTGGACAAGTTAAAATAGGTGATGTTAAGACAATGTAAAGTAAACGGAACCAGGTAAGCTATTAATTCCTAATTAAAAAATTACCGCGACACAACCGTCAATTAGTGACTGTTACCAAGTCATTATCTGCCCCTATTACTAACATAACTACACTTTAATTATTACGTCCGCTACTATACGTGCTATTTAAAATTTAAAACTTTTCAGAATTCTTTTCTTTTTCTTGTAAAAACCCCATGTACGGACGACAGAAGATTAAGCTATCCGCAATTGCCACATATTCCCAATCAACATTGAGCCTTAATGCTCTAGCGGATAAAGTTGAAAATCTAATAAAGAAATCTGACAGATTATAGTAGCTTGATGTGCTGTAGTCTTTACATAAATGCTAAAAACTCCAGTGGCATGTTAAAAACCAGGTTGTTGTGACCTGTGCAAACACGCGTCCAGTACGTGTGAACAGGAACTGTGACTCTGCTGAACGTTGCACTTGCATAGTTTAAACCGTTGCAGTTAAGACTTATTTAGGGGATTTAGAAGTATTTTATGACAGATTGAGACTGTGATCACGATCAGACTGTGAATGTTCTTAAAATGAGGAGAATTACCGCTCTGGTAATTAAAACTCCCTCATAAACCGAGGTGTCCTATCTTAGTTACTGCGAACAATGCGACCCGCACTTGAGTAATTAGTTTCTACCGAAGCCATAATTTACTTAATATCATTCAGACAGTTAGTAGAACGGCTGCCGTTTAGTTAAAATGAGCTTAAATAAACGGCTAATTTAACCAGTTGGATTCAACATATCTAACTCGGGGTAAGGATGTCGGAGAAGAGCTAAAAATCTTTTTCTTTTTATATTAACTGTCCCCACACTAGCCAATTCTCCAGTATCGTGGGTGCGTTTACAAACATAAACTCACATACACAAACAACCAGACAAGGAACAACTATTTGTAGGTCACACTAATATTTGTTCTGTGTGGGAAGCGAACCCCCGACACGCAGCGCAGTAGTCAAACATTCAAACAATACGCCAATCGCCAAATACAACAAATTGCATTACTCTCATATTTCACTTGTATTAATATTTGTGTCGGCGCAACATGCCTTTTTCCATGCCTCACTATTATTATTCAAGAAAGTGGATATCCATTTCTAGTAACATATTTTTGAACACAGTCTATTTGTCGTTTCGTAGGTCTTCTTTTTCTTATAGCAATTATACTCAAAACTGTGCTCACGATATGACTAAAAACTCCATTCCGGTGATTTCCTCACAACTTTTTAACTTTTGCGCTACTACTTGCTAAAAGTCACGCAGAGTTTCAGACAGTTAATCAATACTCTACAAAAATATCGACCTACTGTGTTTTTTTATCCTGTGTATAGCAAAGTACAAATTTTAAGTCTCCAAAATAAGCAGACTGATGTACTTTTAGACAAACGTCAGCAGATCAATCTTCCTGAAACTGTCAAATTTCCCAATCAACATAGCACCTTAATACTTTTGCGATAAAGTAGAAAATCTATTAAAGAAATTTGACAGATTATAATAGCTTGATGTGCTGGCTGATGTACCACGCATTTAGGTCTGATTTCGAGCATTAAGTCTGGAGTGAGTATCGACCGGGCTATTTATATAAACGTCGGCCCTACGGAGAGCCCCACACGATTATAACAGGCGGCACTAATAATATATTTTTATTATACAAATATAGTAAGCTAGGTCTAGAAAAGGATAGGTCTTAAAAACTAGATTAAGTAACACCTGGTTGTCTGGTTTAAATTAATTCAAGTTGATATGTAAGGATTTCATTTGGGATATCAGTAATTAACTTCGCAGATCATAATATATGACCCTCTTAATAAAGTCGAACAGAGTTATCGTTTCAGCTATCTTAACGGTGTTTTAAGACTAACTTCTACCATTATGGGTTTAATGTTTAAAAATGTTTTTCTATGCTTAGTCTAGATATGGAACGTATGAAATTACGAAAATTTGTCTTTAGATCCAAACGCAAACCGAAGCATAAAATAAATGTAGGTACATCGTCATAAAACTAGCTTCTATAATATACTATAGTAATTATTAAAGACATTTTCAAAGTACCTATAATTAGTTTACTTGAAATAAATTCTTTAGTTGTGAAAGACAGCAAAGGGACAGCATATCGTTAACGTAGACTAAGTAAATGTAAGCGACGATTATTACAATTTCCCAAAAGCGTTTGTTTATTGGCCAGGGTAATTAACTTTCCTACAAGAAGCCGGCATTTCCTAACTGACTACCTCTGAGAAGAAATAGCCGAAACAAACTCAGGGATCATCGTCTTTTTTAAAGTCCAGACATTAAAAATGAAAATGTTTACAATAATTTACGCTATAATTACGCACATTGCTTAATAACAATGCTTAACAGAGCAAGCAGCTCAGTCCCAAGCCTCTCTATCCTCTAAATAGTCTGAGATTTTATAATACCCCTTTTTGCAAAGTTTGGCCTTTATATAGGTTTTATATCGTTTAATGGGTAAGTTTCGAATGTCCATAGGAAGCTTGTTGTAAAAGTGTATACATTGACCCATGAACGAATTGCCTACTCTGTGGAGACGAGTGTGATGTACAGCAAGATTGTGTTTGTTCCTGGTATTTATATTATGAATATCGCTTATTTTCTTAAAATTAGATATATTTTTATGTACATACATAAGATTTTCAAATATATATTGCGAAGCTACAGTCAGAATGTTCACCTCTCTGAATTTTTCTCTAAGAGAATCTCTAGGACCAAGGTTGTAAATGGTTGCAAGGCTCGAACAGCCCTTTTCTGTAAAACAAAGATGGTATTGATGTCCGCACAAGTTCCCCAGAGAAGAATCCCATAAGTCATAAGACTATGAAAATAACTAAAATAAACAATTCTGGCTGTATTCACATCAGTTATCACACACTACACTACACTACACACTTTATCTCATCTTGATAATATATCATTATCTATACACCGGTAAACGATTCTAATTTATTCATAATTAAAACAATTTATTATATCAAAATAAATCGTATTCACAGAACTTTTTTCTCGCCTTTAAATTTGCTATCAAAAGCGCATCGTAATATTTTCCAAACTGCATTATTTGATAATCTAGATAAATTAGGATTGGTTTTGTTTGACATTTAGACCTGTAAAACAAACAAATAATGTAAAATAAAAATAAGTACCTACATACAAATGAATGATTTAATGAATAAAAAATAGGTTAAGTATTAGGTTGATAAAATACGGCGATGTTTCAGAGCAATTTTTTAAACTTGCTAAGAATACTAATATTATTTTTAATAGAACGACGCCTTTTCGAAAAACAGGATTAAGAACAATACACGCGCCAAACATTCACATTATTCAATCATGGGTCACAGAAAATACGAACAGGAATAGTCTATTAGCTCAGCTTCCAACATAATTTCCTGGCCATCCGCTCAATATCTAGCTCGACTGCCCGACACTACATAATTAGGAAAATTGACAACAGCATAAAGCTGCGGCATACGGTGAACATGAATAAATCTAAACAAAAACAGCATGTAAATACTTCGGGGAGGCCGTGCTGAGTGTTTCCTTTACATAATACAGCGGCCAGAGGGCTTGTGAAATCTGCCCTCTGGCATAAACGAGCTGTGGGACCTGAGAATTTGTACCAAGCTTATTTGGTGGGTATTCAGAAAAATTTGTAAATTGAGATATAAAATTATTACTGGAGAGATTTTTTTGAAAGGTAGGGAAAACGGTGTTATGAAGAACGATTTTTTTTATTGTAACTTTATAAGCCAAGTACTTATGTAATAATGGAACTTGTGTTATAATTGAACTTATGCAATAATTTAACTACAAATGTGACTGTTCCTAAATTAGCTTAGGATGATAATATTTTCGGTTTGCCTAGCTACTTTTGTGAAATATTAATATTAGTTGGATCGGTTCCTCTTTCAGGGACGGGATTGAATCGCTGCTTACCATTAGGCGGGATTGCAGTCAAGTGCTCGTTCGTATAAATATAAAAAACGAGAACCGATCCCACTACTTATATTTCATATAATTAGGAAAAACGAAAATTTTATCAACCTACGGTAATTTAGGATCAATGTAATTCACGATCACACTTGTTTCGATTGTGGGTTTACGCCACACGTTAGATTATTCAAAAGAAAATAATAGTTGAGGGACATGGAATTTTCGAGAGTGGTAAAGCTCTTTTAGAAAACAAGACCTTTATTACAAATTTCCACACTGAATAACTTGCCCACAATTTAAGTTGAAAAACACAGCCCGGGTAGAGCACCGGGCACTCATTGTCGTCGCTGTTAATAATTAATGATTGCTTCTGTTGAAAACGTTTCCCAGACAAATTATCAATTCTTGTTAGTCTATTACAAAATATTTTCAACCGCGCATGACTTGAAGCCCTTAATAGTATTATGTATACAACAAAACAGAAATACAACAATTTCACTGAAATAAAATTTATTAAGCACTTTTTTTTTCAATGAGTTGAGATGATAACATTTTAAGAGAGCCACAATCAAAGTAGACTCAATATTATTGTTATTTTATGTATTCACGAAACTTCGAAGGTGATAAATGTATTGATTCGCAATCAATGGCATGCCAATTTTATCTAATCATTATCGGTCCGTGCTGAGGGGTTATTGCGTTAACAATTTCCATCATTTTATAGGAGTATTCTAAATTATTTCTTACTCACTGCTCCGTCCCATGGAGGAACGCCATCGATCGATCGACGACACGATCGTGTTAAACCGTAAAACGAATTGAATCCAAACGAAACTCTAAAATAGATTTATAGTTTAAAATAATTTAAAATAACATACGTGTTTATAGGCAACACTTAAATTTTCGTCTCGTTCCACCCCTGCATCCTTATTCACCCCATTTTACCGGTACTACGTTTTCTCTTTTGTCTAATATTAGGTATCTGAGGTAAATAAGTCCCACATTTAAAATTTCGCGAAAAAACATTTCTATGACACTTCACTGTTTATGCACACGTGCACCGGCTTTTGTGCAATTTAATAATTTTTATACCAAGACCACACCCCCTAAATATACCCTGAATAAACCCCTTAAACACTGGTGTCTTTATTCATAAACTATGATTAAAATTAAGTCACGTGTAAACGTCTAAAATGGTAAAAGAATCACTAATCACTAGTTAACTTTAAACATCGTTTATGAATAAGAGTTTACTGCTAACAAGACTTAATCTTTAAAAAGTAAACACAACAGTGTGTGTTTACAGGCAACAATTTTAAAGTTTCGTCTCGTTTCACCCCTGCATCCTTATTCACCTCATTTTACCCCGGTACTACTTTTGCTTCGACGTGCTTTTTTTCTAATATAGGCGTGTTAATTGATGTATTAAGATTTTTTGGTCCTAGCACTTGCCGGTTTCCTCACAAGGTTACAACCGTTTAATAAAAAAAAAAAACAATCAAAATGAAGTCACTTAGATAAATTAAGCTGAGAGACAGCACTTTTTGAACGTCAAAATTACACGAGCCAATCCCAAAACCCAATTCACCACATCCTAGTACTTGTGTGATGGGTTTTTGTGAGCCAGCATCATTATCATTTCAGCCGAAAGACGTCCACTGCTGGACATAGCACCTCCCCCATACACGACCACGATGATCGGTCTTGCGCCTCCAGCATCCAGCGGTTTCCCGCGACCTTCACCAGGAGAGTGATGATGAAATAATTTTATACAAAATAAAGCGCCTGCCTGGAGGACTCGGTAAGCCGGCCGGTACCACTATGCTACCACCGCTTCATGTAACCTTAAAAAATAAAATATAGCTTAACAATTTACCAAGACCTGCAGGTCAAGCTACCCGAAACTGACAAATTTTCCCAATAATCCTTAAACTTTAATTCTTTAGCGATAAAGTTGAAAATCTATTTTGATAGATTAGTAGCAGTTTTATGTGCTGGCATCTGTACATAAGTAGGTGTCAGTCAAAGGACGAAGAAGTTCAGTCAGGTCAACCTTAGTACTTATGTTAAGCTGAGCAGAGTGACAAGTTGTATAACGGGTACACCCACTATACAACTTGTCACGTTCCTTTGGTACTCTGCGAGAACAACCTGTATTATCACAATTATAGGTGCAGTTTATTTTATAGTCGTTTATAAATTAATTATCAATATAAATTATCGAATAACCAGTTAACCCAAGCAAGATTAATCAAGTACTTTTAAAATTACATCCTTATTTGAGGAGCTGAACCGCCCAAGATTACGCGATATGATAATATTATTTAAGCTCATAAAATCTCGACTCGATTTTTCATATTGAGCTTGTAACAAAAACTTAAGGAATCTGGAGAAAGCCCCTAATTACGGCAGGACATTCTATAAAACGTTTGATTGATGAAGCTGTGGAACCATCTATCAATTACAATCACCGTGAATACAGCTGAAGGTACAGTTCGTGAATCTTATTAGTTGTTCACGGTTGCTTCCACAATTCATCTTCGCCAACGTTTTATATTTATATTAGGCAAAATATTCACTTGTACACTAAAGACAGTGCTACTCACAATGTTAACACCAGAATTAAGTATGGACAAAATACGAGCCCCCTTTCACCGGCTTCATTCAATTTGTTGGGCTTGGTACGACCTTTTAAAACAAGATAACCTCTTCTTTGCTGGACTTGCCTTTTATTGCCTTTAAAGCACAATCTCTGTTCAAAGGCATATATTATTGCATCAAAGACTATATATTTAAACGATAAGAATAAAAATCAAAATCAAAAGTCATTTTAAAGTTGGGCGTTTTTTTTTAAATATAAATTATAAATATAACAGCCATAAATGTTTGCCAGTTCACAAGTGTGGAATATTCATTTCAATACACTAACATTTTTCTGCTAAAACAATCATTTTAAAATTTGTGGAATGTGTAGCAAGTTTTCACAAATTCATTCTTCTTTTTTTTTTTTCAAAAATTTATCCTCGTTGCCGTTGTTGACATTGCCGTCAAAATTGAGGACTAGTACACGCTTTCTAGAAAAATACCATTACCAAGTTTTTTTTAATAACAACATTGTTTCGAATAACAAAATACCCTTTAGCCCTGACATCCTCCGGCCACACCAATAAGTTTAATATTCGATACTATTCTAACATAATATGCAAATACCGCCCTAAAAACGTGACCATGCCCATATTGTACCAAAAGGAATGTTGTATTTGTTTTATTTGTAGCTTTTAGCCGTATTCTTTTAAAGGAGCTCGCATTCAAGTATTTAAAAGCAAGGCATTTATAAGTCCAAGGCGTTTTACCGTCAGGATTCCAATGTCTTATTTTAAGCTATCTTTTGGCGAGATTCGGGTTTTCTGCGAGGTGAATTCTTAGAAAAAATAAAAGCTTTACCTGCAATTAATGATAAGATAGAATTACAATGACACGCCCATATGAACATGGAAGCCTGTTTTACAAGTGCCAACAAGATCTCTTATAAAAATATACAAGGTTTGCCGTCTTTCCAAGTCAATACATTTAGCAATAAGTCGAAGTATCAAAAAATCTTGGCAAACACTGCAAAATATCTTATTCACGTAAGTCTCTTATAAGGCACGAATAGATGGTGCTCCAGCCAAAAGGGCTGTCTCGTGAAATTAAATTACATAGAAATTAAATTAAATAGTACTCCGTTCAAAGGAATACAACCTTGCATGTTAATGATTTTTGCCAGTCAAGCTGGATATTGATGTGATAAGTTTCATGTTGTTTCAAACCGACAAAAAGGAAAAACATGTAAACAGTGAGCAATCTTTAATCATAACATCGGCCGCCGGCAGAAGTTACCACCCACCAGACAAATTCTTGCCGCCAAGCGATTTGTCGTGTTCCGGCATGATGTCCGGTGAAGCCGTACGGAGGACGGGTC
Source organism: Sesamia inferens (assembly GCA_037179545.1). Lineage (NCBI taxonomy): Eukaryota > Metazoa > Arthropoda > Insecta > Lepidoptera > Noctuidae > Sesamia > Sesamia inferens. The sequence continues at coordinate 29,764,108 of CM073937.1, read as the reverse complement.
TGAGCAGTTGTGTTGCGATGTGTTCCGGGTACAATGCGCCAAATGTTGTTGTGTTGGGAGTTTGGTCGTGGAGGGTCTTCAGATCAATCTCCCTTTGGTGCAGCATCATTGGTCGTGTTGTTGGGTTTAACATTGCATCACCTCGCTCAACTACCGTCTTCCTTCCTATTCGTTCAGTTTTTCCGAGTGAATAGGCTCTTAATAAACTAGCGCGCTTTACCATCAACGATTTCATCACTGCTTACCATCAGGCGGGATTGCGGTCAAGCTCTAGTTTATAATTATTAAAAAAAAATGAACTCAACATATTGAGCAAAAATTCTACTCTTGAAGGTCTAAAATCATATGCTGACTTCAGGGTTATACATATGTATGTGGCGCACTGGTTCAGAAAAATGTCGTATATACACTAGCTGCGCACCACAGTCTCACCAATGTACGTTTCAATAGGTTTTTTATATATTCCGCACCTATTGATCGCAGCGTGATGTTATATAGTCTAAAGCCTTCCTGGATTAATGGTCTATCCAATGCAAACATAATTTTTCAAATCGGACCAGTATTTTCTGAGGTTAGCGCGTTCAAACAAACAAACTCTTCAGCTGTATATAATAGTATAGATAACAAATCAGACAATTGTGATTTGTTTATCAAACAATGAAAAAGTATGTGTAAATGAGCCAAAGGGTTGGTGGAATCAGTTTTTATTACTGATCATTGGTAAATAAACATACTTAATGATTAAAGCACCACCTACTTGTTGGTGATTTGGTGAACTTACTCGAGTAGGTATTTATCAAGATAAATTTTACAATTGTTTGTAAAAGTAGAATGAATGTAGTATTTTAATTGAGCAAAGGAGAAACCAATTGAATTTAATTGATGTTATTTAGTACTTGATACAACAAAGCATTTAACTTAGCAACTCGGAGTAGCTCAATTACCATCATGGCAACGGGATGACCTTTGCTCTATTGTAACTCAGAGGGCGAAAATAAAATTTATCTTACTTTAGTAATCTTTTTCTTGTTACACGAGTAATATTACTTTTTGGCTTTTTTGTTGACGTCTTACATATTTATTTTCAGTTACTGCTATCATTACATGAAAACAATGATTTGCAACTGGCGCACCACTGGTACCCAGTTGGGTGCCAAAATGTCGGAATTTTAAATTAATTCCCTTCTAAATTAATTCTCATTTCCTTCGCAATCAATAAAACTCATCTTTGATAAATAGTTTTAAGTAGTAAATATTCTTACTAAAGACCTAAAATACTTTTGGTTAAGGCGTTTCAATATTGAAACTTGTGGAGAAATCCCATGAAATAAATTAGAATTTTACGGGCGGTAAAATATGTTTTGTGTACATTCATGATAAACATCTCTAAATTACTCAAAATGAACCCAAGAAAACAATAAAAATAAATAAACGAGCTCCCGAGACGAGCTCGAGACCGAGATAGGTTTATCGTTCTCGGCCGAGACCGAAAATAAAATAATATTTTTCATTTTCATTTATGCTCACATACGACCCACACAAATATCTCGGCAGAGATGGAGAATAAAACAAACACAAAAAAATAAATAAAATACTGTTGACTTTTTAATACGGTAAGTAATACCTGTTTAAAGAAATTAACTGTTATAAGAATTTAAGTGAAATAACATTATAAATGAAATGAAATCGTTTATTAAGCAAGTAGGATCACCGATCACTTTTACTCGTCATGTTTTTTTTTTTTTTTTTTTTTTTTTTTTTTTTTTTTTTTTTTTTTTTTTACTAGATGAAGCCGGCATTTCCTAACTGACTACCTCTGAGAAGAAATAGCCAAAAAAACTCAGGGATCTTCGTCTTTTTTCAAGTCCAGACATTAAAAATGAGAATGTTTACAATAATTTACCTTATAATTACGCATATTGCTTAATAACAATGCTTAACAGAGCGAGCAGCTCAGTCCCAAGCTTTTTTGTCTTCTAAATAATCTGTGATTTTATAATACCCCTTTTTGCAGAGTTTGGCCTTTATATAGTTTTTAAATCGTTTAATGGGTAAGTTTCGAATGTCCATGGGAAGCTTGTTGTAAAGTGTATACATTGACCCATGAACGAGTTGCCTACTCTGTGGAGACGAGTGTGATGTACAGCAAGATTGTGTATAACATAAAAAATCCATTTTCACCCTCCAAAGAGAGTCGCGTCTCGCCATACAATTGTCCAGCTTCGATAAACAGTTGTCCACTTGCTACGCTAGTAGGCGGCGCAGATATAAAGTTATTTGCGGCAGGCCTAAGCACCTTTTATAAGATGATGAAAACCAATTCTCAAAAATATTAACATGTCTTTGCAGTTTTGGCTCTCTAAGAAAGCTGCTTGTCATGCATGACTGAGAATCTCGTCTATATTTAGCCGAGAACTGAGACAAACTTCTCGGTTGGATTTGTAGCCGAGAATTCCGAAACCAAGACCTAGATCCTCGGTAGAGCCTTAGAAAAATGATTTGGTAAATTATCTTATAGGTAGTGGTTACTCCACGTAGCCTTTATTTCCATGGTAATAAAATATGATAAAACAGATAGGTGTAGTCGCTAGATAGTTTCGATGAAGCAACAGGTTACTCAATGGAATAACTACACATATACACGGTGTAATACCTAATTGACCCATTAAACAGACACCAGGAGAGCTTAGTAGCACATTTATAATTGGCTCCTATCCTATCGGCAGAGCTTCGGGGTACTTGCGCAACAGACTGTCAGTAGCAATGGTGAAACCCATTTTGACATTGACAGTTCAACACCATTCATTGCTTTGCTTACGTTGTTAAGCAGACACATTTTTCGAACACATGGAATGGATTAGCAATATGCTTCAAAATGATTCCAATTGATAGTCATAGTGTGTTACGTAATTAGGGTGCTTATTACATTCTAAAATCAAATTTCGACTTAATAGCGAACACTTTTTCGGTATTGTTACACGTGCAATTTTATCAGAGCAAATAGCTCATAAAAACATCGAGGCAGATACAGTTCATATATTGTTGGGCCACCAATTCCCTTCAGTGTCGTGTGTCATTACTTATGGTAGGTACACATGGCCGGATAATCTGTTACATAATCAATACAAGTCCTCCCGGGAGAGAGGCGTTGGAATCTGTGATATTGACGATAGTTCGTTAATTTTTATGGACACAAAATAGGAAACACTAACCATGTTTAGAAATAAGCAAGACGCTCGATTTGGTGTTCATTATTAATAATTGCTATAAGTACAATGTTCTTAATAGACAAGGAATTGAAATGTCTAAAATATATTGCGTAAAATTCTTACAACTCTGAAAACATAAACTTAAACTCAAGCATTTATTTCAAAAAAATCAATTACAGGCACTTTTGATAGGGTCGGCCAGTCAGAAAGAAGAAGCCCATTCCATACCGTAACCAAAACGCACTCGTAGCGCATCCATGGAAAAAAACGGACAAACTCAGAACGTATTGTTATAACGTATTATTCATGTTAAAAATTATGGGCATGGACAGCGCTTTATCAAACATCGTATTTCTGAAAGAACAAAGCGGAGACGCAAATAAATACCACCCATATTAAAACCCTTCAAATTAAATCACTGTAACAGGACAATGTTAACGAGAAACATCTTCCAGATTAAAAGCCTAATCAGCTAAAGTAAATTCGGGAGACGTCAGAGAAAAAGACAAGTTCATCGATCGTCGACGTTGCAAAGAACAAGATTCGTATAATACCCCCCTTTCATCATCAACACCATTACGGCATGTAGAAAATGAACTAGACACTGCCAACCAAATCTAATTCTTTTCTTAATGGCCTAAAGTATAAAATTGCTTTCTAGATTTTTGATTACCCTAACGACCTTGCCTCATTGCATTGAAGGAGCGATAATCGATATTTGATGTTGTTACGTATTAAAATCCAACAATAAAATACATTTTATACATATTATCAAGGGTATATTGAGTCAACGATTACAAAGTAACAGTAAATAAGTAGAGTAATTATTGGTTATGAAATAAGATATTCATATCGAGCAATTAGTCTCCAAATAGATTGGGGTCCATGCCGAAGCCTGACGTATCGGTAAATTAAGGTAAAGCAGGGAAAGCAATAAATTTTGAAATAGTCTTATTTGGAGAATTTATCGCAGGTATCTATTTCTTTACCAACTGTTACCGAGTTTGGGTAGCGTCTAGCTAAACTTTGAGGATTTATTGGAACGAGATTTCATAAAGATATGAGAAGAACTCGTTTCTTATATATCAAGAAATGAAAATCTCGCGAAACTAATCCAAAAAACTGATTGAAAACTAAGTAAGAAGTTGAATGCGAAGACTTAAGTTATTGAACTACCCTGTGCTAATCACACATTCCTATGCATGAAGCCAATTTAGGCGTTAAACGCACCAAAATCTACAGAGTAATATCCAAGATTAGTCCTGAAATAAAAACTGACTGATCGTCAATTTTGTTTTCAACAAGGCACCCGGAACATTGATTTTGTAATGGGTCAGGTCTAATTCATATTTAATAGGGTTCCACACAGATGCATTACCCTATACATATATAGGACATTAATTATTTACCCGGACAAGAATGGCTTTTAAGAAATACGATATAGGGTGGATTTTCTTTAGAGGATTTATGAAATGGTTTGTAACTTTGTTCTTTATATCTTTGGAAGGCTTTGGACTATGCTAACTTAACTATAATGAAAATATGGTTATATTATGATTGTTTTATATGAACAACAAAGTCTGCCTCATTCCAATGACACAAAGTTTCCGAATAAAACCGTTAAAATGAGACGAAATTTTAATGGTGAACTAGATTTCAGCTAGTGTCAGCGCTTACGATGCACTAGTATATGAATAAATTAGGTATTTAAGAAATAATTCGAATTCAAATCCATTTATTGTGGTACACAGGCATGCATACTTTTATGGCATATAATAATTTAATAAAATTAAACGGATTGACTAGTAACTGCACCTTGTCAACCATTTAATCTGTAAGTATTTAATATGTAAAGCTGAAGAGTTTGTTTGTTTGAACGCACTAATCTTAGGAACTACTGATTCGATTTGATAAATTATTTTTGCTTTGGATAGCCCATTAATCCAGGAAGGCTAGATATAACTTTAACTAATAGAAGCGGAGCATATAAAAAAACCTATCGAAATCTACGCGAGTGAAACCGTGGGGCGCAGCAGTCATTTTCAAAGCGAAACGTGAAAGAATATACAAAAAAATATTATGTTAACAATGATAACAATTTGAAGACAACAACATTTAACTTCAACAACACATAGTAAGTACTTGAAAATGTACAAAAGCCGCAATCAGAAACCACCTAAAATCTTTGAGGCAATCATGAAATTGGCAAATTCGCGTTTGCTTGGTGTAAATGGCAAAGCTTGACTAATTAATTAGATTGCTAACGTCGCTACAGTAGTTGAGTTCTGCCATTACCTAACACAACAGGCCGTTGCTGCGACGACTGAAACGCGTAACAATATCCGAGAGAACGTTTGTATGAAAGGGAACGCCCGTTGCGCACTGATTATCTGCTAGACGCGAATGGTGCAAGGTTTGAGCGACACGGATTCAGCGTGAATGCAGTTTACACAAGGGTCTCCTCGGCTTCGTTAGACATTAGAAAATAGTATTGCCGTTAAATACAGTTCCACACCTTCATCGAGAAATAATGGTAAAAACCGCATGAAATTTTATAAGGTTGTTATGGAGACTTATCTGAATAAATACGGCAGACAGTAGCAGTTGGTTTTTATTAAAATCATTTGAGACCCTTGAGGTCTGATCAGTGCCGCTGATCTTTTACTTCTATTTAATTTTATAGGACGCTTAATATTTCCAGAAATTAACAGTAATAAATAGAAGCTTATAAAATTTTCCACGTTCTACAATGCTATAAAATTGCAGCTATGTATAAAATGTGGGCTACGATCCAACAACTAGATTCTTATTTGGTTTTTAGAGCTCGCGGTAAGTAAATATTTTCGGTACAGCAAGGCAATTTATTTTTAAATGACGATATTAAGTAATGTATTTTTTTATTGGTGTGGACAAAAACACCACCGGATGTTATGTGGTAAACTATTATTTGACCATCTATCTTGTATACCTATAAGTAAAAGTGCGCTGTACTGCACACCCCACCCTATTTCAAGTAAAACAAGTATCAACTTTATTTTAATGGTAATTTAGTTGATTCATAATGGTATTACCGCCCACTGTCTCACCCTTTGTAAAATCTTCATATCTAAATTCAGTAATTTATATGCTGTACATAATAAAGAGTATCCTATTCTAATCTATTATATTGTGTAATAATTAAAGTTATTTTTCTATTTGTTTACAATTTTGGGGAAGATTATCATCGCTATCTTAAGTACAATACATATACCACCTCATGACCTTACACACTTCATTAAGTAAATTCTTTAGTATTTCGGTGTCGGTGTAGGAATGTGCGTTTGTTTTTTTTTTATATGTGGAGAATAAACTTAGTATTCTTCTTTCTTTTTCCCTTCTTAAATGCGCAGAAAACGCCTAGCCCTTACAAATCAAAGTATCTACAAACACGGCTAGTCTAGGACGTAGCTATGAATGAAACTGTCTCACCCTGATTTGTTCGGAGCGACATGGGCGCAGCTAGGAATTTGGTACAATTCATAAAAGTTAGCAGTATCTATAACATTGCATTAATTAAATAACTAATAATAGTTTTTCTCTTAGTCCCTCCTGCGGGTCATTTGCCTATCTTTGAAATGATCTTCGTATTTTTATCTTACCTTGTCTAAAGAGTTATGCAGAGGTATACTGTAAAAACTATAGCTATCGGTGCTTATATGCAACTACCCTGAGCCAGTTATTGACAGATCCTTATAATCATTTCCCAATTCAGAATACTTAAACCTTCGAAATAATGTATAGGTTCATTGATTTTAGTAACATCTAAGGGCATTCAATTTCTGATTTCAATCAAGGATTTGCATCAAAATGTGAATCTAGAAGTGAAACCTAAGTGTACCCGCCGTAGTAGGCCCGCCTTAGCATATTTCGACAAATGCACATTCATAAACAAAGTTATCGCTTCTACGCTCATGTTTTATTGTGTGGTCTTTACTAAAATCCAAGAATTACGTCATACATTAACAATAATGTCAACATAATGCTGAATCGGAGACCAATGTCCAGCCATGCGTATCTTCTCAGGATCATAATACCATATGTTTGCATTATCAACCGTTACGAGATTTCTATTATCCTCAACAAAACTACCCTAATAACTGTTTCTTTTAGTTTGCTATCTTCGGGCGTAGAAGATTTTAAACTTGAAGAATTTGTCACAACTTTACCAGTATTATTATATTATCAGTCAGTTCTGGTAAGAAAACGGGAGAAGAACGATTCATTTTAGGGCGCTGTGACTGTGTGCAAACAGGTGGATTTAGTGGATGATGATCCCATAAAATTAGATCGGAAGTCAAAACGATGGCACACCATTTTCTATAGCAATCCCTAAAACACCTAAACCTTTGGTTAGTTAGAGATACATTCGTAAATTTTTGTAGAAGTTTCTCTTCACGAATTCACTAAATACTTAAATAAGATCGCTAAATAAAACTCGATCAAGGTTCTTTATTTGAGAGAAAATAAAAATAAAACTCCACGTTTCATAGAAATTTTTTCCTTTATGAAAGTAGGCTTGAAAATAAATTGTAATTTGTGAAATTTATTAGTATACACAAGACACAAAAAATGGTTATTGTCAACTGCCTATTGTCTCAAAAACTAATTATAAAGTAACGGGAATCGTCAAATTAGCCACAATCTTGCATCGTATTAGTATTTCCCGTTAATTGTCTAACAGATTTTCATGCAATATCAACCAGAAGTAACAACAATTAGCTTCGCTAGGACCATGACAATTTGATTGGAGGATCGTGATAAGATCGAATTGTGACAACAGGTTGCTTGAGAACCTACAAAACCTAGAACAGATAAAATCTTGCCGCCAAGCGATTCGTCGCATTCCGGCATGATGTCTGGTGAAGCCGTATGTAGGACGGGTCTGAGCAGTTATATTGCGATGTGTGCCGGGTATGATGCACCAAATGTTGTGTCGGGAGTTTCGTCGTGGAGGGTCCCCAGATCAAACTCCCTCTAACGCAGCATCGTTGGTCGTGTTGTTGGGTTTAACGTTGCACCACCTCGCCCAACTGCCGTCTTCCTTCCTAGTACCTCAGTTTTTATGAGTAAATGGGCTCTAAATAAATAAACTAGAGCGCTTTACCATCAACGATTGCATCACTGCTTACCATCAGGCGGGATTGCAGTCAAGCACTAGTTTATAATTATTTAAAAAAAAAAAAACAACAACACTGAAAGTGTCGAAGTTTCAATTTCTAAAGCTCATGATAAGTATTGCACCCAGAGAGATCAATGGATACATCCTCATTCTTGTTCTAAAAATGTGTTTTCAATTGCAGTTATACGTTTAATAAAGTCATCAAGGTACCTTTTCAATCTGCAAATATCATCAACCTTTTTTATCGTCCCACTGCTGGGCACAGGTCTCCACTCATACAGAGAAGGATTCAGCGTAATCATTACGCTTGCTCAATACGGGTTGGCGATTGCAAACTTAAAGTCCAGGTTTGCTCAAGATGTTTTCGTTTTCCTTCACCTTGTAATCAGTCAATCTGCAAATAATAACGATATATTCCCATAATCCTCAAAGTACGCAAGTGCAATATCAGGATCAATAATCCCACATAGGGATCCATAACCGTAGAATCATCCCGGTGCGCCGCTTATGCGGGCACGGATGAAGTTAAGCGGTATTCAACTTATGATTACGACATCGTACCAAAAGGCAATTGGATTTTGATATGGGTTTACTGGGAAAAGTGAAGTACAGCTTGAAATACTGGGAAAAATCTGTAACGTAGAATGGAAAAATAAATACGTTTTTGTCCATGTTTTGTATATTTTATTTATTTTGCGGTAAAAAAAAAATTGTGTCGTCGAGATTCTCAGTCACTTTATTTGATCTTCACTTTTCGAAAGTGGATGGCTTTGAAGTCCAAATTTCGCTTCCGTTACTGCGGAAGTTCCGCAAGAAATCGCATCTTCGCCTCAGACACCGCACAATTTTTGCGGAGTTATAACGGAGGTTTATTTACGTATTTACAAAATAAATAACGCGCAAGCTGCGACGCGCGACAACCGTCCGGCCGCGTTTGAGCGCGAAATGGTCAAGAATAAACTAGTGCAATTTTTTTCTCCTTAATTTTCATTAAGTACTTACTAGAAGGTAATATTTTTTTACTAAGTGTACTACTATTAATGTACGTATTTAAAATAACAATTATGTTTTAATTAAAGATAAATTTAAATTTTTTCTATGTCTACTTTCACCTCCGCCTCCGCCTCCGTTAACCTGAAACTCGTCGCCTCCGCCTCCGCTAACAAGTCCTCCGTTACAACCCTAATCCAAATACCCTGCAAATATTCCGTTGTAGCTGAAGCTACCATAAGGCCTCTTTCTGGCTAAGCCGGTCGCCTAATCCGCCAGCCTATTCAGTCATATAGATCTGCTTTACTGATACGTCTGTGCGCGCTCAGAAAGGGAGATCAGCTCGGTACCTATTTTAGAGTTCATAACTAACAGCTAATGTGCACACAATTTCTCAACAAATTCTTTCTAAAAAGATCATAGGCAAAACATTTACTCAATTAAGTACATTACACATATTTATCCTCTTTATTAATATTCCTCTGGATATTATTATTGCAGAATGCTTTTGCTAGATTTACCAATATCGATGTATGTAATAACTCCATAATGTCGATGTAACAATTCACAGGCTTAGTTGTCATCAACCTTTTCTTTTGTTTGTAAATCAGTTGCTTCACCTCACAAGGAAATATGATAAGCGTCAAATTACCTACGATTTACCTGGATGATGATAGATTTGTCTGGTATGGGAACAGTATTGGAACGCGTGTGACGGCTCTGGTATTGCAGTGACTCTTTAGGTGTGATTTTCAAGTGGAAGATTTATTTAGTAGTCTTAAACGAATTTTACGAGCGTCAGTCAAATTTTTTATATGAGCCTTTTCAAAATTGCCTAATTGGCCTGTTCCGGCAGATCCAATAGTACTATTTAAACTTCGCAACCAAAGTAAACCGGCATTTAATATTTTTTACGAATCCAGATTTCTCTTAATAACTTGCATTACGCAATATAACGACGAACTCTGCACGTCATTCGACTGCCATTACTTTAGCATGTAATTCATTACGTGCAAGCGTCCACGTCGGTACTTTCTTTTGTTTGCAAATTAGTAAGTCACCATGCGTCACTGATGGTAAGCAGTCACTCTTCATGGGCACATATTCTGTGGAGGAGTGAGGGCTTTCAGAATGAACGCTTCAAGCAGTCCAGCTCTAGAAGAAACAGACCTTCGGAATGAATTCCAAACATTTCATTAGCGAATTCGAAGATTTTGATGATTAGGGCCTTGCTTACTCGTCATGGATTGTCCCAAATTATGCCTGATAATTGAATCCTTCATCTACCTAGTGGTACTATAAAATCATAAGCAATAACACTCTACCACGTCACTATTTGTACTACTATAGCATAGTTCATTACGCACTCCTGTGTCCGCATCACCACTTTACTTTTCTCTCGTTCAAACATTTGACGTTTGTTTGCAAATCAAGCGCAGCTTGTTGTGTACATACAGAGAGTAAACAGATTTACTTGAGAAAAGATTTAGACGGAATGTTTAGGCGCTCGGATACCGGAAGAAGGTTAGCTGTATAGATTTTATCCTCGCTAGAATTGAATAAATTATGCTTCGATGAAATGTGCTGCAGATGACAAGGTCTTGTCTTTTCTGTAACAAGTTTCTATTGATATAGGAAAACGTCAAAGAAATTGATCCCTTGTCACTATTGAACACATTACTAGTTCGGAATGGGGATGCCTCTCGTTTAATAAATAGAAACATTCTTCTCGCTAGCTTATCTCTTTAATTATCTTTTGCCTCGTCTACAAAATGGTCACATTTGAAACTCTAATATAACAAGGAATTTGATTACCACTTTGAAATAATCAACGCTTGAAGCTCTAAACTATTTAATGATTAAACTTTATGGCCTTTAGCACATAAGGATCTTAGTATTTAGTAGTAGTATTGAATAGCGCTCTCCCAAAGCTATGCATGCCATCTGGTTACAAACGCATCTGTCACTTGTACAGTTACCGAGTATTCACAAAGGCGGCTTAACACTTAGCATACAAACAATCATGGAGACATCTCCAAAATCCCAACAATAACGTGTCCGTTTATCCTAATATCTGCAGCCATAAACTTCAGCGTCGTGTAAAAGAGTATGGCGGATTGTGTACAAGTTTATGTGCCCGTTCGCGCTCTAACGCGCCCTGGCTCAAAGCCAATAGGGATGTTTTCATATCGACTTTGTTACCAGTGTGTTTATTAAATGCTCCAAATAAATACTTAAATGTATAATTGTGGTTACGACATTGTTCAAGGGCGGAAAAACTTGAGATCAATGTCCGGGGAATATTCGAAGTTGTTGAGTCATTATGATGCGAAGATTGTGTTGTTGTGTACAGGTAGTATAATGATATTGTTACGGGCTAGGGGTACTAAAACGCCGGTTAAGGGTTACGAAGTTTATTGACAACGAAGGTACAGTCGATTGTAGGCAATGACAAGTAGAATGTTGCTGACGTTACACCGAAGTCTTCACTTACGTCCACGAAGTCCGTATTGTAAACACACAATAACACTACAGTTGTTACTTCACGTAGTACTCACAGTTCTCGTTACAGTTGTCGCAGTAGGTATTCTCAAAGATCGCTTCTTAACTGTCGCTGTTTTCGTATCGGTAGTCGAATGCAGACTGACTCGGCGTCGGCGTCACGGCGCTATATATAGGCCAGCTGATCGAACATTCCAGAATCGTCTAGACGTAATAATAATAGCGCATAACTTCGAGTACATTCAGTAGGTACCTACGGTAATTCCCGGAAACGGGTTTCTAGAAATTTCGATGTCGTCACTTTGTTGACAAAATTGATAAAACCTGTACCATTCAATAGGCCACCTTAAGTCTAGGAATGCGTTTTTATATTACACCTAGACAATGTCCAGATCTCGAGTAATAATGCTTAAAAGTCACGCACTGCATGTCACGCGATATTGAACCTTATGCCCTCGACATAAGGTGCATTCGTAACATTGCCCCCTTCTTAGTCATGCTCGTCCCGAGCATGATTTGATCCATAATAGCGAGCTAGGCGGTCTACGTGTACGATCTTCAGCTTCCCTCTAGGTCCTTTCTTTATCCGGTAGGTGACATCGTTTATCCTCGTTACTATCGTGTACGGACCCTCCCATTTGGCTTGAAATTTCGGACTCTTTCCTTTTCTCCTAATGGGATTATGTAACCATACCAAAGTCCCCTCTTCAAATCCAGGCACGTTAGCTTTGCGGTCGTATCGGATCTTCATTTTCTCGCTGGTTTTCAGACCGCTCTCTCTCACTAGCTCATGTATTCCATCTAGTTTACGTCGTAGGTCAGCCACATAGTCGACGGCTAGGATAGGGGTATCGGGGGGTGTTCCGGTTAGTGCATCTACGGGTAGTCTAATTTCTCGGCCGAAGTTGACTTTCGCCGGTGTACAATTTGTGCTATCATGTGTTGCAGAGCGGTATGACATTAAGAAGAGTGGAATGTATTGGTCCCAATCCCTTTGGTGTTCTTCCACTACTTTGGTCAAATGATTCTCTAGCGTCTGGTTGAATCTTTCGACCATTCCATCTGACTGAGGGTGATATGGTGTTGTACGAGTCTTATGTATCCCGAGTAGTTGGCAAACCTCTTGAAATAGTGAAGACTCGAAGTTTCTACCCTGGTCAGAGTGCAACTCCAAGGGGACGCCAAATCGACAGAACACCTCGTGAACTAGCTTTTTGGCAACGGTATGAGCTTCTTGGTTGGGTACAGCAAAAGCTTCTGGCCATTTGCTGAAATAGTCTTGCGTGACGATGATATACCTATTCCCTTCTTCAGTAATAGGGAATGGCCCAGCTATATCGACAGCAACTCTTTCCCATGGTGCACCAACATTGTACACTTTCAGCCGACCTCTGGCCCTCGTTTGCGGTCCCTTTACTGAGGAGCAGGCTACACATTTCCTACACCAGTCCTCTACGTCTTCGCGGCAATGCACCCAATAGAACCTTTTTCTCACCTTCTCCAGAGTTTTCTTTACTCCTAGATGTCCTCCGGATACTCCGTCGTGCACCTGTCTTAGCACCGACGCAACCTTCTCACAGGGGACAACTATCTGTAAGGCGACCTCCTGTCCACTAGGTGATTCCCATTTCCTCTTCAGAACTCCATTATCAATTATCAGGCTGTCCCATTGAGCCCAGTAACTTTTTGCTGTTGGGCTAAGCGCTGATATTTCACTCCAAGGGGGCCGCTGGCCACTTTTCTTCCATTCGATTACTGTCTTCAAGTCGCTATCTTCCTTTTGTGCGTCTTCCAATGATCGATTATCCCAGTCTTCATCCAAATCGTTCACCTGGATAATCCTCACGTTCTCTGTCTTTTCCTGTTTGCGTTCTTCACCTCGGTCCGTACTACCTGAAGTAATCTGGCGGCGGCGGACCTTTCGTTTTGCCTTTTTCTCGAGGCGCTTCTTCTTACGCGCCTCGTCCTCGACTTCCTTGTCCCGCCTTGCTTCCGCCGCACTCCACGACTTTCCGCGCGACCGCTCGCGCTCTTGTTCTCGCTTGCCGGAACGTTCGCGTTCCCGGTCCTTGACACGTACCCGCTCTCGTTCAGCGGGTCGCTCGCGGCGCCCACTCCGATCGCTCCGCTCGCGCCAATCGACGCGCTCGCTCGGGCGCTCGGGCTTGACCTTGGCGTCGCGCTTGCGCCACAGCAACACCTCTGCGTCTTTACTTGTCCAAGAAGCACTTCTTCCCTTAGTCTTCCTGGGACAATCAATTCGAATGTGCCCCTTTTCGCCGCACTCATAACAAGTTGGTCCTCGTCGGGCTTTTATTTGTGCGGTCACTTTTCGAATACGGTCGTGTTGTCGGCCATCTTGACGTACAGCTTCCACCTCCAGAGCATGTGTCAAGGCTGCCTTCAAGGTCTGATGGTGACCCAGACGTACTGCAGCTCTGACTTCTGCATCTCGAATCCCATCAGTAAAGAATCGCAGAGTAGTAGCGTCAATCAGTCCCGGTGTTGATGCATACGCCTTGCGAACCAAACGTTCTATTTCCGATGCCCACTGTTGCAGACCCTCACTGCTCTTCTGTGTGCGGTCGCGGAGTTGGGCCCTGTAGACATGTTCGAGCTGTTTCTCTCCATATCTAGTCTCCAACGCTTCTAACAGACAGGCTAGGGTATTGCAATCGCCGGAAACATTTTCGAGGATTTGTACCGCATCACCACGCAAAGCAAGCATAAGAGCGGTTACCGCTTGATCGTCGTCCCAGTTGTTGCCTTTTGCGACCTTTTCGAATTGAAGACGGAAGGCCACCCAAGACGTTGTTCCGTCAAAGTGAGGTACTTTGAACGTCAGCGAAGCACTGGGTACAGGTATCACACCTTTAATACCTCCTTTCTGCACCGTTTTATGGAGAAACTGTATTTCTTTCTCGCACTCCATGATGGTACTGTCTAGTTTCTCCATACGCGCATCTTGTTTGTCTATGCGCATGTCTTGCTGGTCGATACGGGCATCCTGTTGCGCTGTTTTTATTTTAAGCTCATTAACCTCTTCTTTGGTTTCTTTCCACTTTTCATTTAGTTCTAATACTAGTTGCTGGGATTGTTTTATTTGTGCCTGAGTTTCTGCCTGGGATTTGTCTATTTTTGCCTGGGTTTCTGCCTGGGATTGTTTTAGTTCGGCCTGGGATTCTGCTATACCTTTTATTTGAGCCGTCAACTGGGCCAGTAACGCCGATAAATCACATCCGCTGGTTCCGGGAATAGTGGTGGTACTAGGCGCACTCACATTCGTCGGTGTTACGACGGCCGCATCTTCTACGCGTACAGGGACACCAAACGATTCTTCCTCTTGACGTGCCAAATCCATCGCTGCTTGTCGTCGCGTGCGAACTCTTTCGTCTTCCCTTGGCGTGACCGGCATCCCACTTCTGACACCAATTGTTACGGGCTAGGGGTACTAAAACGCCGGTTAAGGGTTACGAAGTTTATTGACAACGAAGGTACAGTCGATTGTAGGCAATGACAAGTAGAATGTTGCTGACGTTACACCGAAGTCTTCACTTACGTCCACGAAGTCCGTATTGTAAACACACAATAACACTACAGTTGTTACTTCACGTAGTACTCACAGTTCTCGTTACAGTTGTCGCAGTAGGTATTCTCAAAGATCGCTTCTTAACTGTCGCTGTTTTCGTATCGGTAGTCGAATGCAGACTGACTCGGCGTCGGCGTCACGGCGCTATATATAGGCCAGCTGATCGAACATTCCAGAATCGTCTAGACGTAATAATAATAGCGCATAACTTCGAGTACATTCAGTAGGTACCTACGGTAATTCCCGGAAACGGGTTTCTAGAAATTTCGATGTCGTCACTTTGTTGACAAAATTGATAAAACCTGTACCATTCAATAGGCCACCTTAAGTCTAGGAATGCGTTTTTATATTACACCTAGACAATGTCCAGATCTCGAGTAATAATGCTTAAAAGTCACGCACTGCATGTCACGCGATATTGAACCTTATGCCCTCGACATAAGGTGCATTCGTAACAATATATTTATTGCAGGTGATGAGTTGTTGCGATTTATCTGCTAAATCATACAATAGAGTGCGACATGTTAATAGTTATAACCGTTTTTCTAAAGATGTGCAGAAAATACAGTTAATGCTGCATTGGTAAAGAACTAAAAGTAACTAAAAGTTAACTTATATCTAAACTACCAGTCAACAGAGCTGTAGCATTACAGCAGTTACATGTTAAAAAGTTTAGCAATAAAAGTTATGCCAACAAAACGTCATACATTCATATTTGCTCGTAAATTGTCAAATTACACAGATTTGACGAGTTTACAAGGAGAAAGTTCAAATGTTTGGCATGCCTGGAACAGAAACTTGGGTCAAATTCGGAGCGGTCGACGTCTGAGACCGGGGAATTTTATCATTTACCTAACAACGTGTCGAAGGCTAATGTTTGTTGGAGTTAGTTTGTGGTTACGTCACAACTTCCACCGATTTCACGGGACCAGCACAGTAAACAGAGCTTGTGTAATTCTTACATTGAATAAATTTGTTGAGTATATTTATTTTTAATTTACGGTGACCTTATGAAATGACTAACTCTGCTTGATCAGGCTAGATTGGATTTCCCAGAATGTCCGTAATTTAATTTGGTTTTCGTGAAATGACAAAAAATAACCTTAGTTTTATAATTACGTAATTGCTTCTCACGTATAATTTTACAAGGCTTATATTGCAAACACAAAGAAAAATATTTAACCCATTATCAGGGTATATAACCGGAATAACTGTTTCTGTAGGTACAGGGTCGCTAGTTCGAATGTGGTATCGCGACAAATATTTGTATGGCCTACAGATGTTTATTTCGAATCCAGATGTTTGAATACATGTGATTCTAGTCTTGTGCCTAACGACCACGTTACTCCACTGCGAAGCGTTCTTTCTAATTATTTCTCAGTTTGCTTCAGTAACTCATTCTTGTACGAAAGATAGATCTTGCAGAAAAATAAAACTAATTAAGCAAAGCAGCCAGGCAGTTGGTTGTTGCTTTGCTAATTAGTTTCTAAATCTAAACCACAAGCCATTAAACGCAAACGGTACTTGACCAAGTCCGTTAGTTGGGTTACTCAAGTATTAGGTGTCTTTCAATTATCGATTTTACTTATAAAGTTTTTATTTTCGATTGTTCAGCGAAGCCGTGAATATTTATATCATTAGTAGAAATAAGTAAGTAGTAAATCTAATAACTAATAGGCAAAATAAAAGAATGGTATAATGAACGGGGAAAGATAAAAAAACAGGCGTTGTTCGCAACTTGGGAAAGGTCACAACTGCAACAGCCTTATTTAATTGATTGAAGACACACCATTTGAATTCGAACGATATACTTCACTACTGTCGTTACGATATCCTGTACTATTGACCTAAAATATATGTTTTTAACAATTACAAATTAATCAAACGATAGATGCAAGGTGTGAATGTTATGTTTAGAAGAGGAGAACTACCACGAGACGACTCATAAAGGAGCATCGGAGGACATTTGATAAAGGACAGAAGAATGATCATGATGAATTACAATATAATCAAAACCAAACCACGCTAATAGCTACCGTTTGAAGGCACCGACATTTATAGTAGAAAGCGTTTCAAATTATCTCCGATCTAAATATAGGGGGCATTAGAAGTTCATTGATATTATGACTCGGCCACGGTGCTGACCGAAATAGATGATTCCGGAAATGTGTAGTGGCATTCTACAAAGACATTGATTATATCAGGAATGTGGGAGAGCTCTGGGGGTAGCAGGTTGGATTCTTGAGAAAACAGTGAAGATAAAACAGATAGTCTTGTTATGATCGCCGTGAAAAGGTATGTGTTATCAATATAAATCTATAATAATACAACAAACATTTACGCGAGCCTCTTTAATCGCAGGAGACCACAGTTGAAACACGATAAAAGTAGAGACAATAAATTACCAATAATGCATACAAAACTTGAAGGAAATAAGATCTAATATGATATACCTAATATTCAACGATAGAAACAAATTTTAAGCAACATAAGGGATAAATTACAGCGCACATTCACGCCAACAAGACAGCGCTAATAATAGAGTTCAGACAGCTGTTAAAAAAGTTTTTATGACATAGCTCAAAACTATGCTCATATCATAAATATCTTCATTAAACAAAGCTGCTACCGCCTCGACACCTTCTTAAACCTTTTTAAAACATTCCAAAGTTAATAACACTCCATTGTGGAACCCCTCACGGCTTCGCAACATTCTTTAGTGAAAAATTCCACCGAATTACCTTCAGGTACTTTCGGCTTGCTTAATTCATGCAAAATCGCTGACAATCCAGCCTAATTGCGCTACGGATACATTCATAAATCACTGCGAGGAAAACTCGAGTCATTCCCTACGCAAATTACTTCGTATAAACTCAACACAATTATTTGGGCGAATATAGAAAGACTGAGCGAATTTTTAGTGGGACTCCCTTAAAATGTGAAACCTCCGGGTCGTAAGTGATGGATCATTTGACATGGCCGTAAATTGCATTTGAATAAAGGTAGTACGAGACCGTAATTTTTCATGGCTTTTTGTAATTTTTAAGGAGTCCCGCCCCTGGCTCTTGTCAAAAAGCGTGGAAGTCGCAGATGTTGGTAGTAAGCGTTTCGCGCAATATTCGAACTGAAGCAGATACTTAAGTCTTTTCTTGAAGGCGATATTCATTTTTTTTACGGAACGCGACTTCCTGACAAATATAACCGACCTCATCTCTCTACGGGCAGGATCCGTGCAAATTGGAAAGCTATCTTAAATGTGGAATTGGCACATCTCAAAAAGAAATTATACGAATTTTAAGCATGTCTGTCTGTTGCCTTATTCGAAGAGCCAATATTTTTATAACCCAGGATTGCAACGATAACCTATTGGAAACATGTTAAGTTGTTTAATGATAAGTGTAACGCCACTCCTATTTTTAACCGTTTTTTAGATAACACAGGAGCGAAATCGATCGGTCTGGACTATACGGTGCCGAGTGCTGAACAGAGAATTTCATAGCGCTTCAATGATCGATCAAATGATGCAGTGATCACTGACCTCGCTTGACTAAGGTGACTTAGAGTAATAATAATTGTCTTTACTTTCATGTTTATCTTGTAGATCACTGACGTCGGTGATAGATAATATTAACTTCAATTGATATAAGTCTGAAATAGGCAATCAGCGGTGATCAATGCTCGTGCCTTCTCTGCATGGGAAGACGCCTTTTTCCGGTTAAAGAAATGATAGCACTATATTCGACCAGCTACGAACTATTTGGTAGGTGACAGATTTTATTGCTAGTTCAATACCTATTCAATGAAATGGCGCGGTCTACGAGTATGATGCGTTTTTAGTGGTCAAGTTTGATTGTTTATCTTTTTATTTTACGCTAACAAGCTTAAATGAAATAATCTGTACAACATAGCGTAAAACCATACTTAATTTGTATTGAAATTGAATTAAAACGATTTGGTGCAAATAACATATATTAACGGTAACGTGGGCGAGAAAACATTGTTTTTGGCGATGTTTACGTCATTCTCCCAAAATATTTAGCAATGCGACCTGAAGTGCTTTGCAAGTTTTGAAGATCTTTGTTGATATTAATTCGGCTCTGCTTGACTGCCCAAATTAAATGGGACAGGGCTGGACATATCTACCGCATGCAGCACAAACTTTGGGCCCAAATAGCACAAAATTGGTAAAGTTAGACAGCGAGGTTGAGGTAGATGGCGTAGGAGATACGGGACGAGCTAGACAGGTTGTGAAACCAGACAGAAGAAGCGCAGGCTCGCGAAAGATGGAAGTAGTGGAGGGAAGCCTTTGCCCAGGAGTGGGGCAGTGCCAGTGTTTAAGTGCGCACAGGGAGACCCGGATATGAATTATAAACATGACAAAAAGCTGAAACAGGCCAGTTACTTTCAAGATGGAAAACAGACAGTCGCATACTGACGTCAGAAATAAAAGGAAAACGTTAAATTTAATTAGGCTGATAACTAGCACTCTTTGAATGTCAAAGTTACAAAAGACAGTCCCCAAAACACCCGCCCTTCACCACTCCCTA
Source organism: Sesamia inferens (assembly GCA_037179545.1). Lineage (NCBI taxonomy): Eukaryota > Metazoa > Arthropoda > Insecta > Lepidoptera > Noctuidae > Sesamia > Sesamia inferens. The sequence continues at coordinate 29,744,113 of CM073937.1, read as the reverse complement.
GTGCTTTTGCTGTGAAGAAAAAAACTCCACATAATTATTTTTGAATACAACTAGGCTTAATCTAAAGTTTAGTATAATGATATAAACAAAAACTGTGATATGTGTTAATTATGTGCAAAGCTCTATTAATTACACAACACAAATACTTCAGCTAAGCTTCAGCGCTGCACTGGTCAGCCTGAAACATTTGATCCTCTTGATAATGATGATCTCAAGTAACACACAATTTAAATATTTTGAAGCATATTGCTAATCCATTGCTATATGTTCGAAAAATGTGTCTGCTCAACAACGTAAATAACGCAATGAATGTTATTGAATTGTCAAAAAGAAACCCATCATACCATACTGATAGTGTGTTAAATACAATTGTCCTGTGGTACTGTCACTAGAGTAGACATGGAATGTTCAGTACCATAAACTACAGCAGGTATGTACATTACGTTATAGAGCTATGACAATAGGGATGTATCCAAGGTATGAAAATCAAAAAAATAATTAGTCCGTCTTATAGATAATAAAAAAAATTAAGACCCGTATTTTTTATTTTGTCTAAATTAACAAAAACTACTGAGATATAACGTATTAAAGTTACAGAGTGGGGGCTAATTATTTGAATGAAAGAAAAAATAAAAAATACTTGGTCAATATTTTTTATAAATTTATCTGATGGACATTAAATTATTTTTTAGGATTCGACCCAATTTTGTATAGTGTGCAGTCTATCACAGATTTTATCTACATGTATGTATAATCAAGCAGGTATAATCCGTATAATGTGAATGATACTTGACCTAACATTAATCTATCTATACAAACAAATAAAATTCAGTGACTTTTTCTAATGTCAAAATGACAGTTTTATTAGTAAATGTGTATGAAAGTTATGAGGCGCTTTCAACAAAAATGCAAATATATTTTTTTTCTGCAGTTTGTTCTTGCTATTATCTAAAATGGCTAGACTGATCTATATGAGATTTTCACTGGCCATTGTATAAAGCTACTTTTTTCAAAAATGAATAACATTCATGAATGTAAACTAGGCAGAATCTCCGATAAATTCTGTGCATTTCAATACCTGGTTTGTCAAGTTTGGTTACATATAAGGAGATAAAAAGGAATCTATACAAGAGTACTTGTAATAGGAATTCCTGTATTGTGAGAGCTAGAAAGCTCAGTTAGGAAAGCAAGCTTGATTTTAATCAAACACAAACCAAAACCTTACAATCATATCTATTGAATAACCCAATGGATTCGAGAAACTTACTCTAAGTTTGTTTCATAAATCTCATACCAAAAGTAATTTTATTCAATTTACAAAATAAGTAGAAACATTTAAAAGTTTAGTAATGGAAAAGGATAAATTAAGTACCATTATTTTGTTGTATATGAAATGACAAATAAGAAATAAAATTATATACCTATTTTGACCCATCCTTCTACATGAAGACAGACCAACACTTGAAAACAAAAAAAATAGCATCAAACTAAACAAATATTTGAAATGACAGGGCAAAACAAGGCCATAATGCAATGGTTCATATCAGTTTCAGAATGTACATTTATTTTAAGCTTCGTTGGTTGAGCATTATGTCGGCAACTCTCCTTGACATGGTCCACACAGAAAGACAATTCATTGTTATTTTAACAATGCACAGTATATTATTTAAGATAAAGAATCAACACATAAGATTTGTATTGATTTGAGGCTAGTAAAATTGTAATCATCACTTGCCACTTCACATGACTGAAATTCTGCATATAGAAATGAAGCATGTCATTAAAAGGAACCATGAATTCAGAAAACACACAACCATAGTAATTAACACTAAGAAGTTTTCCTAATTTAAATCTTTTCAGAATTATAATCTACATTTATGGGTAAGGGAAGACTCAAGAAACTATGGAAGGACTGTGCAAATGAAGATGACAACTAATAGAATAGATGAAAATATTATGTTGCACCTACTAGGAGGTAGGTGCAACATAACATTTTAAATTGAAATAGGACAGGAAAATGATGAATATGGTACACAAACCAACTTAGCAGACAATAATTATTAGAAAGCATAATTGATCAACACCTTAACATTCTGAGATAAAAACTGTCAATTTATAAATCAGTGTTAGAAGTGTTTTAATGCTACACTATCAAACAGCGAAATATCAAGTAGGTAGCCAAATACCAAAGGCAATAAACTATCATTTATTCACAGGGGTACCACTAAGCTAGAAAACCGAGAAAGTGTATAGGTATGTTAGCTATAAGGTTCCTTAAAACGTAAAAATGAAATAAATAACTTGTGCTTGAACCCTGTTCAGCAGTTATTTATTATCTTGAGGACCACAAATAAGTAAAAGATTAATACATTCAAAATCTGCTTTTTCTAATTATGAGGTAAAACAAAATTGAAACATATGCTGAAACTCTGACATGTCAAAATGCAGGAAGCTCATACATGTCAAAACACAATGAAATTGACTAATTGGTGATATAATCTTCTTATAATTGTTTCAGTGCAATCAAAAACAATAGCACATCAATACTAATTGTTGTCTAGGGCGGTCAATCGAGTCTGGCTCTAGCTCTACTTTGATTATACATACAATAGACTGGCACTATTGTTGTATTAGATAAATAATTGTGTAAGGAAGACTTATTACTTAGCATTCAAGTTTCGAGTAGGTATGATAGCTTAAGGATATCAACTATGTAGTTGGTTCAGTTCAGTAAGAATACAAGAAAAGGGGCATTAGAAAAGATAAGCAAATATAGTAGACATGAACTTGAACGCAACCCCAATCATGTCTACATCGATACCGTAATTGAGCACTACCGCAATATAAATAATATCCGCTTTACATAAGCAGCTAGGCATTAGCATTTAAGCCACTGACCTGAGGCAAATTGGCGGCGATCTGTCTATGTAGCGAATCTCGTTCCTTTTCCACCTCCTTGAGGCGCAACTCCGAGTCCCCCAGGCGCTCCTGCGTCTCCCGCAGGCTCTCCACCAGCTTATCACGCTCATCGAGCATCGACACCATCAACTGCTCGAAGTTCGCATCCTCACCCGATAACTGCGAACTCCTTTGACTGATACTGTCCTCCGATATAGTGGGCATCACGTCGCACATCATATTCCACATTTTAATTTAACATCAAACCAGAATACTTATCGTACACGACACACCGAAAAACACAATTTCGATCACCGTTTTATTACATATGTCCCGGCACAAACGTTACCTAAAACTAGCGCACTTAACGCGAGCGAGTTGTTTCACATCGTCAGAACATTTGTATAAGACATTAGTCAAAAATTCGGGAGACATTCTAGTTCGATATTTAGAAAGACACACCTAAAAATCGTAATCCTACGATTCCATACTATCATGGCTCAAGCGGCATGTCTGCCATCTTGGAATGGAACGTCAATCAGAACAAAGACCAGCATTAAAGATAATATTCTGCTCGCAGATGTGATACAAAACTTCAAAGCAATAAACTCAGAAAGAACATAGTATTAATTAAATAAAGTATTCTTATATTTCCCATAAAACAAATAAACTGTTTACTCTAAACATTATTGTTACAAGGAAAACATTTTTTTACTTGTAAACGCCACACGAAGCAGTCTCGTGAAATCCTTGGGAGTTTTATTTTACATAACTTCAAATTTCAAGATTAACAACATACCTAGACATTAAATGATGGGAACTGTGTGTGAATGTCAAAATTCAAAAATGTATGTTACAAATTAACATTATACCAAATTAAAACAACATCAACTTTATTTTGAATGAAGTAATATTAATATTATTTGTAATTAAGTTAATTTCATAGTGACTCTTATTACAGAATCAGTTATAAAAATGAAAATAGTGAACTGAATTCAGACATGAGCAGAAAAGAAACTTAAAAAGGGAAGGGCGTAATAGGACTTTAATTTCTCGTGCTGTACTTATTATGCTTTAAGGGCACTGCTAAATCCGCAGCCTTTCTATTTAGAAAATAGAAGTATAATTGCCATGTTACTATTATATTCTGTGTTTTCAGTTTTCAGTAGATTTTTCAATTACCATTTTCTCATGACTGATAAGAAAGGTTGTGAAAGCATATGAATTTGTGTTGAGATATAAATACAAAATGTTTAAATCATTGCTTCAACAATATAGGTAAAATCTATTCATCATTATCAACCTTTTTACTGTCCCATTGCTGGGCACAGGTCTCCTCTCATACAGAGAAGGATCTAAAAAAATCTATTACTACGTATTAATACTCTAAGCTTGTATAAATAATGTACTCTAAGCTTGTATAAATAATAATCTTATTATTAAAATGGATTTAAAAATAAACGTTAACGGTGGAATGTTGAGATGGTTTCATTTATGCCTATCTTGCTGTCTCGGTCTTCTTGTAATCTTTGCCACCGTTTACTCGTAGTGTCCACAGAGGACGTTACGATACTACATGAATGAAATTTACGAAGCATGCTATGAATAAAATGATGCTCATTTATATCAATTATTGTGATATAAATAATATATAGTAAAATAATAAAACAAAATATCATTATTTAATTGTTTTTAAATAATGAGTTTATGTGCACAGTTTATTACTATTTTACGAACTGGGTTTAATTGTCAATACTCAAAGCAGTAAAAAAAATAAAATGTTATGGTTCCACAGCTTTTAAGCCAAGGTTCAGGCATTTGCGATGATAACAAATAATTAACAATGCTCTTGTCAACAATCATCTCACCTATTCCATAAGTTCATGTTTTAAGATATTATTTTATTTGCATTACGAAGCAAAAATAGTGGGAAAATACGGCGTCTTATTTGTATACTGCTAGCTAGCGCCATCTCGCGGTCTTATCTGATGACTTTTAACTGGACTCGCAAGCCGAGTTTCAAATAAAAAGCTTCAGGGCCTTCAGGTAGATCGGCTCCTCCTAGTTTTAAAGATACTGGCGCCGATTAGTTTATTCATAAACAAAACCACATTAAGTTCACTGAGCCTGAATCTTTATCAGTCTTCGCCATTGTACTGATGCAGAGCAAAAATAGTCAGAGATTTTGTATGTAAAGAAAACCCCGTCCGACCCATAAGGATAATAAAGGTTAGATAATCACATGACCAAATAAAATTTGAAATTTTGCAGAATCATCATAATAACAATACTAATTAATTTTGAAACAATCTTTTTTTTTCGCGTATTTACTCTAACTTCTCCAAAATCTGGTAAATTTCTAAAAAGTGACAACGCCATTTTAGACGGTAGGTATAATTGTTGGCTTCCTTTCATTCTTTGGCGGCGACGTCAAAAGAATGACAATTTTTTGCGTAATAACATTTTTTTTTATCGCTATTAATCGAAACGTGTACCTGGTTCAATGATTTGTTGTAAAAACACAGATTACCTAATGGTAAAAGTGCTTTCGTTTGATTAGCGATTAATTACTAATAACTTTGTTATATCACAGGTATTAGTAAACAGAAACTAGAAAGGTCTTATGAAATACGATTTTAGTCTTTACTAAAATCGTATTTCATAAGACCTTTCTAGTTAGTTCAGGTATAAACAATGTAAAGCATTTAAGTTTACCTAATTTAAGTTACGTGTAAGTTCTAAAATCTAAAGAATGCCATGCGATGTTGAATCGATGCGTGAGATTTGCAATACTAAATCGATAACCAAAACCGTTACGAGTCATATTTTGTATACTTTCACACCTATAATCAAAAGGTACCGCCGTGCAGCTAGAGTACCTATTTTTATGAAATAGAAATCATTTTTATTTTAAATTTATTAGTTTCGCGTAGACAACTAGACATTGCGTCCGTGTAGACGTATCGTTTATTGTTTGATCATATCGTTTTCTAACATAATGTAACTTGCTGATGGAAGGTAGTAACTGCATTATAGCTGTGTTGTGTTGTGATCAGGTGTTGAACGATTCGGATGTGGTGGTGGTGGTGTGGTTCCAGCATGACGGTGCCCCACCATATTTTTGCCGACCTGTACGTGAGTACCTCCACTATCAGTTCGGCGAGCAGTGGATTGGTAGGGGTGGACTAACTTGGTGAAACACCGTGCTAATCTTGTGCGACGGTGCCAGGCCTGTATCGTTCTTAGTGAACGATATATGGAACAACATCTCCGCCACAGCCATTGTGCTCATCGAATGAAATGATACATTCGGTGAGGCAGATGACCTTCCTACTTAAAAAAAGTTCTTTTCACGAGCTGCCTAAGTAGGTATCATTGTTTCTTTCGATAAACGTGGTTAGACTACTTATACCTACATGCATGAGGTCAACTGAAGTCATGACCTGTGCCTGTCTTGCCATGAAATTACCTATTTATTTTATTTAAGTTATTTATTTTTAAGGGGGTATTTTTTTTTTTAGTTTAGCCAGGTTATGTACGCAATAGTAGAATCAGCTAACAATACCTAACAATATCTTCACGGGTCGGACAGGGTTTTCTTTACATACTGTATATACAATATAGTATACATAAATCGACGTGTATCAGCACCATTAACTCCACCAATTCCAAGTGTTAGTTAAAATATAAGCTCGCCGTCAACTCTTCAAAAACTTTGTAGTACGTAGATACTCCGAACTTCACTGGTAAAAAAAGTAACTGCCCTCTTAGGATCCCCGCAGACAGATGCGTCACAACTCTAGTAAAACATTTTCCATAACAGCTTCATGTTTCATCATCATCATCATCATCAACCTTTTAATCGTCCCACTGCTGGGCACAGGTCTCCTCTCATACAGAGAAGGATTGAGCGTAATGACCACGCTTGCTCAATGCGGGTTGGCGATTTCAGACTGAAAGTCCAGGTTTCCTTAAGATGTTTTCCTTCACCTTCAGTCATTGGTGTCCAAGATATACTTAGAAAGTACATATAACTTTAGAAACGTTGCATTGTTACTTGCCTGACCTGGAATCGAACCCGCGCACTCATACTTGAGAGCTTCATGTTTACCAGGATCAAATCAGAAGTGGTTCTACCAAAATCGCGTCGGACCGTTGCGCTGCGTAGGTCACTACTTTAATGATATTCCGTACTCGGCTAGGCCGGTTCAGTGCCAGTTTTTACAACGACAAGAAAGAAAGAAATCTTGAAGTCGAATCGAACTTTGATCAAGAACCTTTCTTTCGAACCGAACCATATACTTATTATTTTATAGTATTTTTATTAGAACGTTGCTAAGAGGTTCAAAAAACAGGTTGTTGACTATGAGAACACTATCATTGTCTGCTCCCGACCTCTGACTCGACCTTACTGATTAATTATACGAATATCTGAGACTGTTTTGTTTGTTCTCCAGTCTTCTTATTACAGCTGACGAGTACGATCGTGTGTCATGTTCAAGTTTTGTGTTTTTCTCACGTTTTGTGTAGCGGTAAGTTCTCTTCAAACATTTTGTAGGACTAAACTTTTGTGTGTCGAACTACAATTTTTTGAGGAGTAGGTACCTACTAAAGTAGAGTGGCAAAGACGCATTCTTGTTATGAGAGGTATTCGGCAGTACCTATCCCTAACATGGACAGAGTTATATACCTACATTGTACAAATAAATAATAATCTTGGATAGGTAAGTAGCTTATTTAATCGGAATATAGAGAATTTATTTGTGATCAAAGACATTAAAATTATATATATTTTTTTTTTAAATAATTATAAATATTTATTTAATATTTTCTCTTTGTTTGTGATAAAATTTGTGTGTCAATTTGATACTTCAATCATCATCAGTTCGTTACCGTGACCATTTTTAATCAATCACGCTATCGTTTGGTAGGTGCAATGTTCCTTCGATTTTTTATCGTTTTATCTTGTCAAACATTCGTGGTATAAAAATCACCTGTATATACATATGCTAGCTGTACCTAAGCTTCCTTAAGCCGTTTCCGTCAGCTTGGTGATAGGTACCTACAATGTAAGGTAATCTGCTTGATGCTCAGGAAATAACGTTCTAAGTAAATACTTAAGTAACTCAATAAAAATCTAGCCAGCCTTTTCCTACGGTTATTGTCGTAAAATTTGTAACACTCGATAATTCTAAGTGGGTAATTAGCTTTTATACAAATTAAGTAATTCATCAATCCTTTTAAGATGATACATCAGTGAACTCATCCGTAGTTTATTTATGTGAATGACTAGCTACAGCGGTATTCTATTAGACGTGATATTCTGTTTAACGGCTTGTAAGTGGAAGTGCCTACGCATTCTCCGATGAACGCATTCATACTACTTAAGTAGTTTAAAGAGATAATTTTTCAAAAAAATATTGATAGGTAACCATTGTATCTCAATGCCTTTCGAATATAGAAAAAATTCTCAAAAATGCCGAAATATTGCTACCTCCTCCTACCTTTCTGCTACCTTGACTGCTAATAAAACATGCAACACAGCTACCATGATGTCATTAATAAACATCTTATAAACGTGGTGCCCCCTCATACGATTAGGTAAATACCTATTCTAGGCGTGTTTTCAAATAATAAAATAAAATAGTCTGTTTCAAAAACACCTGATCAAAGTAATGAGCCACGGAATAGACAAAATTGTTCATCTCTCCTGTGGTATAAGCAAATGAACCTCAATTGTACAAGAGTTTAAGACCAAGTAATCAAATCAAAGAACTTAATGTACGAGTATGTACAGAGGCCACAATTTACACACATCCATTTACTACAATGTGTCAGATTTCTATATTAGATTTTCAACTTTATTTCTAAAGTATGAAGGCTCAGGGTTGATTGTGAATATTTGACAGACTCGGGTAGCTTGACCTGCTGTCGTTCGTACTACCGACTGGCAACTGGCACAACTACGTTTACATTTGTTCACATTTTTACAGTAAATTGATACGTACACGTACGCCTCGTGTTCTATTAATAGGGATGTATCCAAGGTATGAAAATCAAAAAAGAATTAGTCCGTCTTATAGATAACTAGCTGTTGCCCGCGACTCCGTCCGCGTGGACTTCAGTTTACAGGAGCTCAATTGATATAAAATAAGCGCCTGTTAAAATAACGGAAGCAATATGTATGACCGTGTTCACTCCCGTTTTCGCAACATTTTTTATTACTGCTCTGCTCCTATTGGTCATAGCGGGATGTTATATAGCCTGTGTCATTTCTCAGGCTCTAGACTATCTGTGTACCAAATTGCATTACAATCGGTTCAGTAGTTTTGGCGTGAAAGCCGGACAGACAGACAGACAGAGATACTTTCGCATTTATAATATTAGTAAGGATAAAAAAAATTTAGACCAGTATTTTTTATTTTGTCGAAATTACCAAAAATTACTGAGATATAGCGTATTAAAGTTACGGAGTGGGGGCTAATTACGTCACGCCGTGGTATATTTTGTACCATGCGACATTTCAAATTAATATATCTTCCTAAGTATTTGAATGGAAGAAAAAATAAAAATTCGTTTTCAATATTTTTTTATAAATCTATCTGATGTACATAAAATTATTTTTTAGGATATGTACTAGGACAGGCCAGCTCGAGGTGTCTCAACTACGTGTGCTCGACGGTATAGGTACTGTAACACTCCTAGAGGTAGTATGTGGTGGGTTTTAAACCTACTCAAGTCCATACCCTCGCAAATTAATACCCATACCTATCTATTTGTTTGTCTTGCACAGAAGTCGAACACGCGATACATGACAAGCTTATCATCCTATTGATTAACCGTCGATTACTAACTTTGAAAAAGAAAAGAAAAAGATTAACTATTGAGATTCGGCATAGAAGCAGAGTAATAATTTGGAGGCCCATGTGAGTTGCTCGTTTAGTGGGATTTCACAAAATCACAACAGTCTTTATGATTGACATTCTAAGGCGTTGTCCTAATTGGCAGAGATCGCACGATGACACGATGCGTTCTCGGTGTGCTATGAGTTCAAACATTCAGATTTCATCAGAGTGTCCTATTTGAACCTCGCAACTAATCGTGCGAGCACATGAACTGTTTAATAACGATCGTACGATGTGTTTGATCGCGCGATCATGTAATTAAAGCAACAGATCTCTTTTGAGTGTCCTAATTGGTTACCTACGGGATGCGTCGACGCGCGAGGGGCGCGTGACGATGCGTGATGGACATCGCGCGATCTATTAGGATACCTATTAGGTCATCGCACGACCGCTTAAATCGTTAGATGAAAAACGCATCGCGGCATCGTAAGCCACCTAACGATGTTAATAGGTTAAAAAAGTAGTTAGTTTTTGACTTGGGACGTAGTATTCTGTCATCTGTGACTTGTTGGGTGAGCTGGTAGTGAACCTGCGCCCATTCGATTTTCTACTAACACAATAGCGTAAAACTGCTCTAATAACTGATAACACAAGCTGTCGGAATGAAAAAGGAGGAAGCGAAAGTTTGTGGAGATGTATGGATGGATGGAAGTTTGTTACTCTTTCATGCACAAACTACTGACCGGGTTTGGATGAAATTTGGATGAAAACATAGTTTATAACCAGTAGGCCTAGTATGTGTTATTCCTGGTTCTTTTCCATCTCAGCCTATAGAGGTCCTCTGCTGGACTGAGCCCTCCTGCATTCCGGCATTCCTGTAGGTCTAGTATGAGATTTTAATTACGAAACTCGATCATCGACATCGAGCGTGTATGACTCATCGATTGGCCCGTTTCAAGGTTGTAAGAACTCTCAACCAATGAGAGCGCCAAACGCGCTATATGGACCTTTTCAATATCTACAATATTTAGTACATTATTTTGATAAATCTCGTACGCCTGCGTTTCACTGCTAACGCGGAAAAAATGAAATTTTTTACGACATCACATTAGAAACCTCAAAAATAATAGTACTTTTCCACAATTTAATGGATGTTATTATTATACATATAAACCTTCCTATTTTATCACTCTATCTATTAAAAAGACACCATACATAGGGACATAGGGAAAGAGAAAGTGACTTTGTTTTATTATATGTAGTGAAGCACTAATGTATGAAATTACCAGATAGATTTATAAAATCTTTTTGCGTTTGATAGTCCAAGTGTAAAAGAAGGACATAGGATACTTACACAGAAAACTTACTTAACATCATGTCACGACCCATAGGACCCGAGCAAATTAAATAAAAAAAAACACACTGAAGAAGAGTCGAACCAAAGCCAGAAATACAATACTTATTAGAGCAAAATATACCAGCTCTTTGACGATCATAAGAGTGAATGATTTTATTTGAATGAAATACTTTGAGTTTCAATTAGGTACAAAACAACTATTTGCCTAAATATATTAATATTAAAATCTTATTTTTCCATAATAATTAAATTCTTTGTATTTTTCAGGCTTGCTACGCTGCCCCCGAAGGTGGCACCTACTGTGGGTACACACCGGATGTGGTAAGTTATCCAAAACTAAGTTATATGATTAAGTTACCGACTGCCATCTAATTTCTTCACCACTCATGGTTGACTGGTGGAGAATGTCTAAGGCATTAAGTCCGCCTTTGTGTATTTCTTTGTGCGAAAAGTATATATATATTTTAAAAATTATAAACAAGTTCTTGACCGCAAAACCGCCTGATGGTAAGCAGAGATGCAATCATTAATGGTAAAGCGCGCTAATTTATTAAGTCTCCTCATTCAAAAAACAAAAAAAAAAACGGCAGTTGAGCAAGGTGATGCTTCTGCTAGCGGCTTCACTAGTCTTCATGCCGGAACACGACGAATCACTTGGCGTTTGGCGGCAACTTATGCCGGCAGCCGATGTTATGGCCTACCACCGAGCAAAGTAAAAAAATAAGTTCTAGTTTGATTTAGGTATGTCATATAATAAAATTTGTTTTAATTTCGCAGATTTTCCAATGTCTCAGCTCTCCCCATGTGGTTAGTCCCGAGGTGGCCGGCAAATGTACCGGTGCCGCGTATGAAAGTGAGGTAAGAAAATTATCACACCTACAGCCGGTTTATTCTGTAAATTAACGGGGAGTGAGCGTAAAGTTCACCTAAGTTTTTACAGCAAGATCAGCACAGGTAGTAGGCAGGTAATGCCTACTAATATAACCTTCCTACTGCTAAGCGTGCTGATTTTTTCCTACCTTTCATGCGTAAAATGAAAGTGTCAATTTGATCCTGAAACAGAAGTTATGTAAAACACGTACAGTCACAAGCCAAAAGACTTTAACGGTTTATAATTCGGCACATTCATTACACGGCAATTCTTAGGGTTAGATTTTCATTAAACAGATAATCAAATTCAAAACATAGCTCATAGCTAACATTACGAAATGCATCGTGGAGGTTTGTAGTAGTCACTTACTTCTTCTTGGATCACTCAAAAGAAAACTTATCGACATATTGTGCAGCCTACCCGTCCTAATCTACGGTGCACAAATTTGGTCACTTTGTCACAAATTGCGCAGCAGGTGTTAAGAGTAGAGATCGAGTTGGAAACACCAGGCCGCGCTCTATAGCTAAAGTAGCAGAAATTGTAGAAAAAAATACCAGGTTGAATGAATTAGGAGTGGGCAGAACATGAAAACTTGATTCAATAATGTAATCGGAGCGTTGGGTAAAAATCATCACTCACTGGACCCTTGTCATAGGACTTCGCCGTTGAGGTAGGCCACGGCGAAGGTGGTGAAATGATGTGGTAACCACCCAACTAACATTTTTGTCATATAATCAAACATTTATATGACCTTGAGTCATATTAAAGTTGTTTTACAGTATTTTTGTTAACTCTTAGTCGTGTACTGGTGCATTATGTGTCCGATAGTCATATACGCTTTTCGTTATATAATAATGTCGTATAGACGTTATTGCGACCTTTTTATACAACCGTCATATAGTAGTGTCTACGACGACTTCTATAAAACTAACTTATACAACTTTTCGTCGTGTAAACGTTTTCATCGTATAAACGACGTAATACTGTCAATTTTGTCATATAATTACTTTTTAAACAACTGCTATACGGATAATAATTGTTTAGACGTAGTATTTGTAACCATTATATATAAGTCGAATAAGTATTACGAGAGCGACCTGTATACAACCTAAAGTATTACAAACATGCTAATACGACCGCTGTTTAATTATTACTCATAATAGAGGTTTATAATCACCTTATATACAACTTCCATCATTTTGAAATTATATTTAGGTATTTACTGTTTGCTACAACAAATAGATTGATAAAAGTGGAAAAGTATTAAAAGAAGTGGGGAATTAAAAACAAGTATAATTCGCTTCGAGCACGTCCTTTAATACAAAGTAATAGAACTCAAACTGATAGTGAAGAAAATGAGAAGGGTTCCGTATCACATTTAAATGTAAATTTAACCAAAATTCTACGAGTAGGTACATCTTGCAGTTCATTTGCCGAAGTTCACGACTCTTGTTCACTTTCCAAATTTGAAAATAGTTACTCATAGTCCAAAAATGAAGTTAACGTTAATAAAGACACCCACAATGACGACTTCAGAGACCATTATAAAAAGTGGGGGCTATTGATTTTAATATTCTCCAAATTGTATTAAAGCAATTAAATGATTTGAAACTTAAGGAAAGATGTTTTGTAAATGTTCATATCCAAATATATGAGAAGGAAATTTCGCAAACTGAAGTCATACCTATATTAGTTTAGGTACTGATATAAAGTGTCAGTTGGTTAGTGTGTTATTCATACATTTAAGAAATAGGTAATAAAAAAGGCAGTAAAAATTATTGAAGTATTTTTTTATTTATTCCCAAGAAAGTAATTAACATTCAAGTTTGACGAGACTTATTAATTAGAAATAAAAGCAAAGATTTCAAATATTGCTGGTTTTTGGAAAAACTTAAATGGCTTTTTGAACCATACATGTCAAATATGAAATATTAGACAAAATCAAACCTTCATTTATTTTGCCACATTGAAACATCTTATGAAGCTTATAATCTTACAATAGAACATATAAAATACCATAATTTCTAGCTCTACATTCTGGACATTGCATTGCTCTTCAACTGGCTGCTGATTATTTTCGTGCAACACTTTTGCTTCCTTTGGTAAAAACTTTTCAACATCCTTGTGGGGTTTACCTAAAACAAAAGTATTCTAAGATATAGGTATGTCACGCAAATCGGTTCTTAAAATATAAATGCCTAGCTAACTTAGTACAAATACATCCTAATTGAACAAAGTTGGTTAGGCGTTTATTATGTTATTATTGATCCCTAAATCAACTGTCATGGCGTATTCGAATGAATGAACACGCAGTTATACGTCGGGAAGTTATGTAGTTGTCATATAACGCAGTCACATTAATAATAAATTAATAGAAATATGTGAAAACATTAATATTTCAAAAGCGCGTAAAAAAATTGTTAGAAACTTACCTCATATTAATCAGTAAACTTGATTGTGCAATGGTTGACAACTGATGAAATAGTTTTATCACCTCCAATATAAAAGAAAATATACAATATTAACTCTGCTGTCAAAAACACTGCCATATTATATTAACGTGATATGTTATAGAATTTTTTCAAATAAGCACACCTTTAAATGACAATAACACGACTATTACATTGGATAAAAGACACGTCGCGACAGTTGTTCTTACATGACATGTAGTCAAATCGACGACGTAAATATGACTACTATGCGACTTTACAGGACCATATATGACTATTACACGACACTCTTAGCGCCTTAAGTTGAATAAAATGGGCCCTAATGCCGTCGAGTAAACGTCCTTATAACGTTTATACGACTAAATTAAATAACATTAAGTCGCCAACAAAACGTCTACTCGACTTCCTAAAATGTTAGTTGGGCACAGGGTGCTGGTCAGGTGGAAGAAACAAGAGGAAGCTTTTGCCCTGCAGTGGGACACATTGTGGGCTAATAAAAACAAAAAATGTTTATTCTAATTTTTTTTAATAACTATAGACTACTAGCGGCCCGATACGTGCTTCGCTACGTTTAACGTGAAAAAAAAAACAAATTTATTGGATCATCAAAATTATTTATTCAAACATAAAATATTTTAATTGCTAGCTATTTTACAACTTAATCCAAAACATTTAGATTATTAAACAAACGACTGGGGGTAGCGCTTCTCGAACAGGCAACGTTAAAAGTTAAAGTTGGCCATTTGAAAAACATGATTCCTCCAAATTCAGACCACAAACGTGAAATGTTTGCCCTTGGGCTTAGTTGATGGATATAGCAAATGATAAACACACAGGATATTGTAATTGTTTGAACTCAAACGGCATATCAGTTGGGATCATAGGGATACGCGGTATCAAACAAACTTCTCCTTTTGATTTACCAGTTGATCTTCGTAGCTTCAATTAAATTTGGCAATAAATTTTTCACTGCCAATCGTGTCCATTACACAGTTTTGGTGGATTATAAAATTACAATTAAAGTGACATTGATTTATACATGAATAGATGAGATGATGATCCACCGCTGGACCGATTCTGTTCAAACTTCAAATAAACCATCTACTAATTAGGCAAAACAAAATCTAAACATTTGGCGTGGATAGGTGAATCCGTTGTTGAGTTATAAAATTACAAAGAAAGTGGCATTGATTTTTATATATGTAGATAGAAGATATAGATATATAGATGAGATGAGGGTTAACCGTTCATTGAATTCATTTGTTACAAAAAATGTGATAAATAAAGAATTGCTCCACCGATTCTGTACAAACTTCACATAAACCATCTACTAATTAGTCAAAATAAAGTCTAAACTATTGGTTTGGATAGGTGAGTCCGTTCTTGGGTTATAAAATTACAAAGAAAGTGGCATTGATTTTTATATATAGATGAGATGATGGTCCACCACATTTTTTGTAACAAATGAATTCAATGAATCATTTGTTACAAAAAATGTGATAAATGAAGAACCGCTGGACCGATTCTGTTCAAACTTCACATAAACTATCTACTAATTAGTCAAAACAAAGCCTAAACATTTGGTTTGGATAGGTGAGTCCGTCCATGAGTTATAAAATTACAAAGAGTGTGGCATTGATTTTTATATGTATAGATATGTATATTAAACCACTGCAAATATTACATCTAGTAACTGCTATATTTCAGATTATTACTAAATATTTCTTATTCTATAATGC
Source organism: Sesamia inferens (assembly GCA_037179545.1). Classification (NCBI taxonomy): domain Eukaryota; kingdom Metazoa; phylum Arthropoda; class Insecta; order Lepidoptera; family Noctuidae; genus Sesamia; species Sesamia inferens. Next base: position 29,727,953 of record CM073937.1, on the reverse strand, counting down.
TTCCAGTGTGACAGACTGACCTGCATCTTCCGTGAATCCAAATGGCTTAAAGGGGCAGCAGTAGATAAGACTAAGGTCGCCGCTTATTTCGACCAATTCGGGAAGGACCATCCCGAGTGGGGGCCTGCCATCCAGCATCTGAAGACGGCCTGTTTGGGCGAGGAGCTCAAAGCACAGGGGGTTTTCCTCAACTGCCCAGCTTATGATGTCATGCATTGTGTGTTAGGTAGCTTTATTAAGGTGAGATGATCCTTATACATTCCTAATGATCTATGTTTCTCAGGGTTTCAGATTTCAGTAAGTAGTAGATACATAGAATGTAGAATAATAATATATTGCAATATATTAGTAAAATGTAAACATGTAAACAAAAATGAGTTTACGATAAAATAACTTTACACACGTAGGCCTCCCCCAATCACCTCATGCTTCTCGCATCCACCGGGTTCCTGCGCCTTTTACAAGGCCGTCTGTCCAAATTGTGGGGGTATTTCAAAGCTAGGTACTTCTTCCGGTATGCAATCACCACTCCAGTACCTTTCAACCCATCTGCCACCTGTTCTGCGAGCAATGTGCCCTGTTCACAGCTAAAACCATTTTTAAGTTTCTCAAATGTCCTCCTGGGTATTTGTTTTCAATCTAATTTACATTCATTCATTATTTTACATTCTGAAAATCAGTCCAAAGTAAACGGTTGGGTAGAAGTAACACGAAAATTTCTGAAAACATGGGTTTTGGATTCAGAAAATTAAATCTTGTTTTTATGTGTTTCAGCATGCTACTGCATCTCAGTGGTCTACTTCGGCGGCGTGCTCCAGCTCGCGCGCGTATGCAGCTGCCTGCCCCGTGTGTCCTAACGACTGCTTTAGTCCACAAGTGCCCATCGGATCCTGTAACGCGTGTTACTTGGCTCCACCAAGAACAGCTTAAAAATCTGGTAAAATTATTAAAAATAATTTAATTTTGAAAAGAAATGCTGTTTTATTTTTCTAAAATCATATATGATACCAAAATCCCCCCTCGTGCTTCGAAAAGCACCTTAAGCCATCGGGTCAGCTTTCAGAGACGGATTTTTAACGGTCATTACGAGTTGTCGGGAATATACTTTTATTGTGGAGTTCAGATAGATACTCGCTCCATGTAAAACATTCAGCTCACTGATAACGTCACTAATTTCATAAGGTAGGTAAGAGAAGAAAATGGTAGAGAAATAATCAAACCAAATCAAATCATTTATTTCAAATAAACCAGTTACAGGCACTTTTGAATTGTCAGAAGGTCGGTCAGTCAGTAAGGTGAAGCTAGTCGCCCATTCCAAAGAGTAGGTACCTATGGAAAAGAACGGGCAAGAAACTCCATGGACACTCTTTTAAATTATTAAGCTATTCATACAAATATTTGATTACATCATTCATTTTGAAATCAATCGTGTGAGAACGATGCAGAAATATATTGTACGCAAAGAGCGTCCATTATGGAAAACACACAAAAAAAAACACACCAACAAAAAAGACTAACCCAACAAATAGATGCTTTACAGCAAGTACATTGTGCTCACACGTGTGCCATGCAATTATACAATACTAAGAAATTGAATCTACACAATGCAAAGATAGTTTTGTCCAAGGTTCAGCAACTCCAACAGTGTTCCCGAATGCTAAGTTTAGCTCCTGTGTAACTGCACCAGTGCCGAATACCCCTGTCAGCGATGCAATTCCGTAACGTATAATATGCCTGGCCACATAGTGTGTACTGGCTTTGAGTAAAAAAAAAAAAACAAACAATTACAAATTAAAACTACAAAAGGAAAAATCAAAGAACAATCAGTGTAAGTATTGAAATCGGACGCAGCTCAAGCCCAAGCCTTTTTGTCGTCAATATGATCCTTAACACTATAAAATGCTTTCTGACACAACTTACGTTTAATGAAGGATTTGAATTTATTCAGGCTCAGATCTTAAACCACCTCTGGAAGTCTATTGTAAAAATGTATACATTGGCATCTAAAAGAGCCACCTATTTTCTTGAGCCTTGTTGTAGGTAGGTACAATAAATTTGTGCTTGTTCCTAGTATTTATATTATGGACATCACTGTATTTTTTAAACAATTTTATATTTTTATGAGCATACAAAAGATTTTCATAAATATATTGAGACGGCACGGTCAGTACATTAATCTCTTTAAATTTTTCTCTGAGAGAGTGTCTCGGACTTAATTTATAAATTGCACGAACAGCTCGTTCAATCATAATAATTGAATCAACCTTATTGTCATTTATGATTATTTTTGACAATTAGGTATGTAAATATCATTTTTTCATTGCTTTATTGTGATTTATTTAATTCAAATATATAATGTTAATGGGATTATCTGTTAATGGCTGCATGATTATGATCAATAGTACAAGTTAAAAGCAAAATAAAAGGACATTTTAGAAACTTCCTGTATGTACCTACATATGTACAGACGATAGCACATCAAGCTACTATTTAAAACCTATCAAAATTATTTATTAGATTTTCAACTTTATCGCTGGAAAATTAAGGTTCAAGGTTGATTAGGTATATTTGACAGTTTCGGACTTGACCTGCTATTGTCCTTACATATGTACTTAGGTACAGGTTAGGTATATATACATAGGTACTTTCTTTATTTATAAAAGTAATTTTTTTTTGTTATTAAGTTAGTTAAGAGCTCTAATAAACAACATTTCTTTCTTTCTAATAAGCTTAGGTCATTTTATTAATTAATTTAGTATTAGAAGTTTATCCATTGTATAAATTCTTATATTCTTTTAAAAAAATACAATTTTATCTTTAAGTAGACCCGTAAATGTGCGAAAACTGGAGAAGTATAAATGTTTAATTATTTTTAAACACCAAAGCTATGAAAGCTTATATAATATTGAAATTCAATATGTTCCTACCTACCAAGATTTTCCGGAAAAATTAATACTTATAGAGCGCGTGATACCCGTAAATGTGCGAAAACTGGAGAAGTTTAAATGTTTAAGTACTTATGTTTAAACACCAAAGCTATGAAAGCTTATACAATATTGAAATTCAATAAGTTCCTACCTACCAAGATTTTCCGGAAAAATTTAAAACTTGAGGCTATAGAAAATAAAACGCGTGATACATACAACGGCCAACGTATTCCAGCTATCTGAAGCGATGGTCGCCACTCTCTATACAATGGACCATTTTGGTGACTCCCATCCTCAGACGATTAGTTTCGATAAAAGTAAAACCTTTGACCATGAATTAAAAAAAACCTACACTATACAACTCTTTGCAAAAAGAGAAACAAATCGATAATCTGAATATGATAGGCTTCCAAATTATACCTAATTTGCCTAGCTATAAGGTACTTACATCTATAATTTTGGAATATAAAAATGCTTTTTATGAGTCCTTTCGAAAACTAATAATAAAACACAATCATATGTATAGCTTTTGCAAATGAAACTAAATCGGATTTTAATCAAGGCTTGTAATTTCCTGCTCCACGTCATATCCTTTAGTTTATCGAGCGCTTCCCACCCACGGTTTCCCGCCCTCTCCATAATTTTCCACTGGTCCCCGCGCATGCGTCCCGCAGGGTGCCCTCTCTGACACCTGTCAAAATCAGTCTGTCCCTCCCCAGTGCCGTGAACTGTTTGACGTCACTGCGACCAAAATTACGGAAAATCTAATAGCATTTAGGAATTATGTAAAATTAGGTAAGTGGAAGAATCGATATCATTAAGTAGAACGATGTTATTTTGTATTGTTACTTTGAATTTTACACAGTGTTCGTACTATGTAGCAGCAAATAGGTTTGATTCCTATTTAAAATGTCGATAGTTAATCTCTTTCTGTGATAAATCAGATCGCACTTTCTTAATTTTCATTTTCCATCAATGTAACTTGACCGATCGATGAAATAAACTCGAGACGTAAATTATGACAGCCTTCAATCTAATAATAGCCGAATGGTTTATGTGATAACAATTACTTATACCTGTAGGTATACGAGTGATATTGCGCGTGTCTCATGACCTTTAATCGTAACAGTGTCTGATTTGGTAATTGATTAAAAGACAATTTACTGTCCTTCATTGATACCTATTAGGTAAGTGGCTTTTCGATAAAGAAATTCTACGAGCAGTAAGTGTTTTATTGCATTGGGTCAGTTACTGTAATTACAGTAGTCTACCCAGAGTTCACGATTGTGAACACCGAAGATCAAAAACAAATAACTTAAAATTTTCATGTATTCCAAAGAGATTTATTGTAAATAATTTTAATGTCGTTGATGTATTCCAAACCCACCATCACTCTCATTTTAATTATATTGGAGAAGCTCTAGGATGGTTGCTATTAGGTCAATGGGTATTAAGGACGTCTATATGGAAAATCTATCATCGAAAATCACGAATAACTTCGCTAACTGTTCTGCGTTTTCACCTTCTAGAACAATTGACTTATCTGCATTTATCGTAAACATTATAGAACATAGTGCGTCAAAACAATAGATATAGCGTCGAATGCTGAAGTTAATTCTAGTTCCGAAACACGCTTCTGTTTAGCCAGAATTCAGTCGTATTGAAAAACGAATGAAAATGTAAATTAAAAAGAAATTTAAGTATTAAAAAATACAACACAATGAATGCATAAAAGTCTATTTGTATAGTAATAAAAATCTTAATCATAACAATCGTAAATTAAGTTACTGTAGACTAAGTAATACATAATATAAATCTATAAAGTTACGATCTAAAACTAATGTTGGGACATCCCGAACTAGGTTTATTTAAACCTGTGTTTCAGGCTATCAATACGTTAATAATAAACTTGGACTCCATTGCTGATGCCGATCGAGGAATATTTTCAAATGTTTTTATTTTTAGGGTTCCATAAATCAAAAATAAAAAATGGTCCCTTAATACAATCGCTTTGTTGTCTGTTCGTCCGTCCGTCTGTCTATCAAAACTTTTTCTCAGGAACGCGTGGAGGTAACAAGCTAGAATTTATATCAAATACTCAGGTCATCTGTCCCTTGGAGCTGTGATAAAAGCAAACTTCTAAGTCATTGTAGAAATACCACAATTTATCCACCAAATTTTCGCCATTCACAAGGGAATCAAAACCTATAGGGTATTTCCCGTGAATTCAGAATCTTGAAATTTAGTACGAAGTAACGTCTTATAAGCACAGAAACAATCAAATCTAGCCGAGTCTCATCTAAACGACAAACAATTCTAATTTCCTCATGTTTTGAAAAATCGGCTAGATATGATTGTTTTAAGTTATGGAAATTCGAGTCGGACTCGCGCCGGTGGTTCCATACACAGAGAGAAAATAGGGAGGGTAAGTAAATTTATAATTATTATGTTTTTTTCATTTTTTCGCGGTATTTTCTTTAGTTTTTTTCTGTGCTTATAAGACGTTACTTCGTACTAAATTTCAAGATTCTGAGTTCACGGGAAATACCCTATAGGTTTTGATTCCCTTGTGAATGTCGAAAATTTGGTGGATAAATTGTGGTATCTCTATATTGACTTTTTACAGATTGAGACTAAGATCACATTGTAAACTTCGTGTTCGTAAAATGACTCGATTGTTGACATTAGATATACTTACTTCGTTCGGTTCGACTGGAAGCATATCCTAAAATAGTTGGAAAAAGGCTACGAGATGATGACATTAATAAAATGGAATTGGGTTTGTCTGAGCCTCTACTGTCCCACAGCTGGGAAAAGACCCCCCCCACTCTCAACTCGCTCACCTAGAAATATATTGGCACATCTGCAAAAAATGTGAAACAGAGTTTCTTACATATCCTTAATATTTATTAGCGTCTATACTAGTGCCTCGAACCCGTTGAACACAGCGATTGGTTACTGGTAGCTATATCTGTAAAAACACGTAAAATGAATTCTTAACTTAAATTCAAACATTTATAAGATCTTTGATCTTTGTTTCTGTAAAATATGAAAAACGTAAATGTGCTGATATAGGTACCTACCTACATTGATATAAATATTATACCTATTATTACCTACCTACCTATTATTACTCAGTGAAAGATGTTACGGATAATAGCCGAAGTGCGTTTACACCTAGTTTTAGCCGGGTGCTACTAGGTGCAGCCGGCCACATGCGGTTACACTTGGATGTATCCTACTTATGTTTGGTTACAATGTGCGGAATAAACAATTTTTCTTTCTTTCTTTACTTTAAACTGGGTTTAAAGTAAAGAAAGAAAGAAAAATATCGCCTTCATCATACTATCTAGAACTAGATACGTCGCACACCGGTGGTTAAACTTGGGTGTAACCATATCATCGACTAGAAGAAGGTTTTCAGTTCAGTTAGCATTTTTGTGTTGTTTAGATTCTTATCTTGCGTTTTGACATGCATTCACGACTTTATCCATCGTTGTCATGTAATTTCAATTTTCCATTTTAATTTTTCTTTGTTGTTTTTTTGAGCGCTCGGATTTGAAAATATCTTTTTGGATTTGATAGTAATGGATTTCCATGGGGAAGTTTATTGATTATTTGTCACCACGTTACAGCCCTTAGGAGCATAGCAACAAGAAAAAGTAAGAACACTAAGTAATAGCGCATGTGAACGTTGTATGGGACGCGGTGCACCGAGCAGTTAATTCAAAATAAATGGTTTGAGTTTGAAAATTCCATTAACTTTTAAACAGCCTTCAAGTGCTCTCGCTACAGCAACATAATCCGCTTTGATATCTTGATAATTTCTTCAGGACTAAACAGAGGCCCGCCGAAAATAATCTAAATAAAAATAAAGTTGCCAACAAAGTCATCAAAACTCATTAATGTTGGCAACCCTGGCAAGCTTTTAAGACGTGACCTTTATTCCGGATTACGCTCTCGCTTAGGGGACTTAGAGGAGTAGCTATATTGATTGGATCTGCCACTAACTTAAAGAATGGACAATAAAAATAACGGAAACATATTGGTGTCGGTTCTCTTATTCACAAACTAACCTAATTTAAAGTTAAGTACATCCTTTTCTGTCTATTTCATTAAGAAAAGGATAGAAGATGACATTTTAGTTTAGTCCTGTCAAATTAAGATATCCATAGACAGTTTAGACGCGATTATAAACATGACGACCAAAAATACACCAACTTACGTCAGGCGCGGACTAATTTGACAGGTCTAAACTAACATAATATTATCTTTTGTCCTTTTCTTAATGAAATAGAAACAAAAATGCACTGAACTTAAATTTAATTTAGTTTGTGAAAAAGATGCAAATCGGGGACATTGTTTTTGCACAAACATCGGGTATGTGTCGCTTATCTGACACCTGCCGGTGTATTCTATTTCAACGTGTTTAGGTACTTAGATGTGGTGCTATTCTCTATTTTCGCGGTGAGATTGTTAGAAAATCGCACTTCAGATCTTAGGATGAGACAATATTGAGAACTCACTTAAAGCTCATTTTACCAGTTATCACGGTAGGTTTTTTCAGTTTTTGCAGGTCTGATAATAACCGAAAAGAAACTATTAATCGAAACGAATAATATACTAGCTGACCCCTGCACACTTTACAATTATACAGACGGGGTGTCCCAGAACTTATCGTCAAGCCGAAACGGGGTGAAATCAGAAAACAATTTGTCCCACGCAGAAATGGAAATTATTTGGCCAAACTAATCATTTTTCGGTTATTATGCTTCATATTTAAACCTAAATAAAATTTCTAGAACCACAGTCAAAAATAATGACATAATAAAATAGGTATAACGACACTAGCTGACCCGCCAGACATTACTTTGTCATATAAATAATTAAAAAAAAAAAAGAACAATATCAACCGCTAATTTATAACCTCTCTCTGATCTACCGAAGGTACAAAAAATAAAAAACCTAAACATGGGTTAAGACGATTCAGAGGAGTTTGGTTACAAACAGTGTGACACGAGAGCTTTGAAAGCACATAAGTATTTTTATAAACACGTTTAGATTTACGCTCTTTCTATTGATATACTTAGGTAGAAAAAAACTATTGGAGTTTAATATATTACTACTTATATATTACTACAACGTAGTGTATGTACTTTAGGCGGAAACCTGTTTTCATTTCCTTGGAAATGTTATCCTGAATATTTTTGCAGACCCTTTCACTGTTACTAATAATATCTCCTTATGTGTTATTTTGAATCTGGATACAGCTGATCCCATCTGAATTCTATAATTGATTGAATCTGGAGTCACTGTGGGGTAAGTCTATTGTGGATTACATCTCGGATCCTTTTCGACTGGGTATCCAATATTCGTATATCAGACATAATTTTACCGAATTTCACAATATGCCACATTATGTGTGGGATTTAAACGAAATGGGCCTAAATATACTTGCTTAGGATTTCTATGCAAATTGGGAAAAAATGATGTAAGAAAAATAAGTCCGCCCAAACAATACATTTCTGCGCCTTTAAAGTAAATAATAATATGATGCTTTTTGTTAGTTTTTTTTTTTGTTTGTTTGTGATGGGAAATCATCAAATGACCTCTTTCGCTCTGGGCGGTGCGTGGACTGTCAGACTTTTACTGACTAAAACCCACCCGTGTTCCTTCACTTGCCTGTGCGCCAGGGCCATGGTTTCTGTAATATGATACCTAGCTGGTGTTCGAATAGTAACAGTCACACGGGTCGATTGATCAGGTTAAGCTACTTTTAGCGCAGTTGGTTCGTGGATAGGCGACCACTACCTGTACATACACCCCTCCGTGCTTTGGAAATCATGTTAAGGCGTTGGTTCTGGTGGTCATTTGTGGAACCGTGATAGATAGACAGTTAAAGTTTTCACAGACGATGTATTTCTGTTGCCACTATAACTATAAATACCTAAATACAACTAACTTAATAAATAGATATGGCAGCCATGTGCGAGTTGGTTTCGATCTGTTCAATATCCTACAATAAGTTGGTAGGTATTTAAAGAAATCCCCGTCCGACCCATAAGGATAATAAATGTTAGGTAAACACATGACCAAATAAAATATGAAATTTTACGTAATCATCATAGTAACAACACTAATGAATTTTTAAATATACTTTTTTCCCGCGAAATAATTCCAACTTCCCTAAAATTTGGTGCTTTTATTAAAAGTGACGACATCATTTTTGTCGGTATTATTATGAGCGAATAGCAAGGCGATCACGTTCCGCGTGCCTTGCTCGGCTTCGCCCGCGCATGTATTGCCTACCGCGCGTGTATTAAGTTACCTCTTTCTGCGAAATAATATTTATTTTTTTAGGGGGATTCTTTTTTTTAAGTTTAGTCCGGCTTTGTAGGAATTAGTAGTATCAGTTATCGGTACCTAACAATACCTTCACGGATCGGACAGGGTTTTCTTTCCATATTGTATATATTTATTCTGTTAGTTATTTATACATGTACAGATCGAATCCAACTCGCACTTCGCTATTTTTTTTTATTGTTCTAAATATCTGATGAAAGGCTCTTTCTGTCCACCTAGTTAAATTTGAAATTTTACTTAACACCATTGGTAAAAAATGCTTGCTTGAGAATCTTATTGAATCCCTTAAATGCCTAAGAAAAAAGATCCAATAGATTTTTAATAAAAAGGGCTCAACCCTGCTGCCACTACCACTTTGGACTGCTCTTTTGTGCTTCTGCTGACAAGCGCAATTACATCTGCCAGTAAAATAAAAAATCGCATTTTTCATCCATTTTTAAAACGATTAAAAATTAGTTAATTACAATCTACTCTTTAAGATATTAAGCAATATATTATTTTATCTAACTTGGACTTCAATTTCTTGAACTTGAACTTGAAAACTTGAACTTTACTTATACCTACTTACTAAGAAAAATCGAAAGACATAGGAATACTTTTTATCCAACAGTGATGACAAATATTCACAAATATTAATTATAAATAGGATTATAGTAGTAGACAACGTAGACTCACAATTAATTGTGACAAGCAAGAAAAATATTATATGTTGAAGCTCGTGACGTCCGCCCATTTTGTCATCCTATTTTCCTTATCTTACCTTATTAATTTGATGGTAATCATCAAATTTCGCACCAATTTCGCAAGAAATTGAATCCAAGATGGCGTGTTTGTATTTATTTTTCATTAGTACATCACCCGTGGCGACATTAGCGTTTAAATGAATTTTGGTCTGTCGGTGTCGGTGAGGCGGCCGCTCCAAACTGTGATGCTATTTGCTCGATACTTACTCCCTTGTAGTGGACATCATTTTGTGAATAAAACTGTTTTGAGAGAAATTTTTGAACAGACTGCTTTTGTTATTGACAAGTTTACACTTCCTTGCGTTCAGATTGGTTCCTTGAATTCTATACACAGCCACCCCCACAAACTTACCATACTCGTTTCGAAGTGGAGCTTTTGAATTAATTGAACTATTTGTTTTGTTTACCTTGTTATTTAATCATGTCTGACCCCGACTCTCTCGGCAAATAAAACTAAATTGAAGTGCAATGTGTCTTAATCTTCCTATTTTATTAAGAAAAGGACAGAAGATAAATTTCAGTCCAGTCCTGTCAAATTAGTCCGCGCCTGACGTAAATTGTCGCATTCTTCGTCGCTACGTTTTTAATCACGTCTAAACTGTCTATGGAATACCTAACTTAATTTGACATTACTTGATCTGCTGCTGTACTGCAGTCTTTCCAGCAGTGCCAAGTATACCATAAGTACCTACATTGAAGCTCTGGAGGGTTTGTACGGAAACGCCACCATCTCAATCCGAATACAGAACCAGATCTCGAAGCCAATACCTCTGTTGCGTGGTTTCAGACAGGGAGATGTTATCTCCCAGAAACAGTTCACCGCTGCATTGGAGGATGTCTTCAAAGTTCTGGACTGGAAAGGAATAGGCAATAGGCATCAACATCAATGGCGAGAACCAGAACATTACACACCTTCGATTTGCTGATGATATCGTAGTCACGGCTGAGACCGCGGAGGACCTTAGTACAATGCTCGAAGACCTCAGTAGAGCCTCCGAGCGAGTAGGGTCTTAAAATGAACATGGACAAGACGAAACTCATGTCTAATGCCCATATTGTATGGACTCCTGTAAAAATTAGAGACTCCATTCTTGAAAATGTAGACAGTTACGTATACCTGGGACTAATTATCCATTTAGGTAGTTCCAACTTCGAGAAAGAGGTCAATCGTCGAATCCAACTCTTCTGGGCTGCTTTCGAGAAGCTACGTAGAATGTTCTCATCCGATATACCGTAGTGTCTCAAGACAAAAGTCTTCGACCATTGTGTGTTGCCAGTGATGACTTATGGAATTGAGACGTAGTCGCTAACAATGGGTCTTATAAAAAAGCTCAAGATCACTCAAAAGGCAATGGAAAGGGCTATGCTTGGGGTTTCACTGCGTGATCAAATCATAAGTAAGGAGATCCGCAGAAGTACGACAGTAACCGACATTCTCGAGTGGTCACCACGCACCGGAAGAGGTAGCGTGGGTCGACCGACCTGGTGAAGGTACTGGGAAACCGCTGACTGCGGGAGCCGCAGGACCTTGGGAGAAAAGCTTAGGAGATCCTTGGGGGATGCCTATGTCCAGCGGTGGACGTTTTTCGGCTGAAATGATGATGATTATGATCTGCTGCCTTGTGGTGATCTGGGCTTTGGGATTTGGGCTAACATATTTAATTTGTTTTGGTCAAATTAATTTTATATACGTATATGATGGAAACAAAGTTATGGAACAATGTTTGTAGATAATAAAATAGTTCCTTACCTATAGGTTGTATATAGAAATTAATTTTATTTTATTGCAGTTGTTTGTTTGTTTCATCGCATTAAGCGAAGCGTTGTCTTCAAAGTAAACAAGTATAAATGTAGCTTTGTTTTTATTAAGAATAGTTACTCTACGTAATGAACATAAAATACATGCTCTCTATTTACAAAATCTTTTGTTTTTTGGAATCGGTCTGCTAGTCTGTGGTAGATACATACGTAATTTGAATGTATGTACGACAGCAGGCTAAGCTACCCGAAACTGACAAATATTCCCAATCAATCAATCTTGAGCCTTAACGCTTTAGAGATAAAGTTAAAAATCAAATACAGAAATCTGGCCGATGGTAATAGATTGATGTGCTGTCTAGATTGATATGTTCAAATTCGAATAGATATTCGAATGAATTAGAATGAATTGAGTAGATACTCAACAATGAAAGTAACGGAATGAATGTCGTACCTAACTGTCAAAATGAAAGCCATTCCTACAGTGACAGTTTGTTACGCCAATATGATGGGACAAATATTCATTTATTTATTTTATTATGTATGTACACACAACAAAATACAAAAGATAAGACAAAATTAAGATCTGAGTACAAAAACTACTGAACCGATTTTGATGAAATTTATAGTATTCCTGAACAATATATAGTACAAAAAAAGAAGAATTTCTTTAAATCGAACTTGTAGTTCCGGAAATATGTGCCCACAGACATAAAAACATAAATACATACATACACTTGAAATTTGGCTTACATACATACGGGTCAAATTTATAACCTCCTTTATTTTGAAGTCGGTTAAAAAGTTTCTGAATTGTTTATGCATTGTTTTGGTCTGACCTAACAAGATCTGGGAGTATCGTAAATCGGTTGTATCAAGTTATTTTCTTAAAATTACCTTATTTCAATGACGTCGAATTGCAACACTGAAGTGGCAATGGGCTGGACACATTGCCCGTAGGACCGATGCCCGATGGGGCCGACGGGTTCTCGAGTGGCGACCCCGCACCGGAAGACGTAGCGTGGGTAGGCCCCCGACAAGGTGGACCGACGACCTGGTGAAGGTCGCGGGAAACCGCTGGATGCGGGAGGCGCAGGACCGGTCGTCGTGGAGAACCTTGGGGGAGGCCTATGTCCAGCAGTGGACGTCTTTCGGCTGAAATGATGATGATGATGATGATGAATGACGTCGAATTTGTGCGTGCTTGCACTGTACAGTACATATTTACTTCAAGTACCTTAGCGCAAAATCCCCAGTGAAGAACACAATTATCAATGAAATTCGTCGCAGACATCTTAAAACGCCGAGATAAAAGTTCATAGCAACGTTATTATTTGAAGTTTTGTACCTTTGCCGTAGGAGTACGCGATATTGATTTAAGTATTGTGCATATATGAAAAGTTCCTTACCCTCTTTAATTACAAAATACTAATTTTCAGCAATTCAACATTATATATTGCTAGGAATAGTGTTTATACATGCGTTGTCATTGCGGGGTATCTTCGATACTTCAGTTTAGTCACGTCCTTTCAAAAATATTAATAATGTATATAATATTTCAAAAATGAAATGTTAAAGTTCTTTTCGAAATTTGCACACATATTTTTACAAAAATTCGTTCAACTTACACAGATTGTATATCTTGTTGATGTAACTGAATAGAAAACGAGATGAATCCTCTGATAAATTAATATAGAAACATATTCGTAACATAACATAAGTAAGTACTACCTACATTTCTATTTGTATTTGTCCTCATTACTTCGGGACAGCTATTATTCCCAGAGTCCCGGACAAGAGTGTTCCCGTTTACATAACATGGAGCTGGAAAAACAGTTCTACATACATACAAATAGTAAGTTTTCAAGATGTTCCGTTTCTTAGAAAGTTAGACACTCTTGTCCCTTACCAAGGTAAGGGTTTGTAGTCTATGTGAAGAACTTACTTGTAGGTTTAAAGATATTTACTCTTAGTAAAAAAATCTTGTAATCTATAATCAATAGTAATATATAAAGCTGAAGAGTTTGTTTGTTTGTTTGTTTGAACGCGCTAATCTCAGGAACTACTGGTCCGATTTGAAAAATCTTTATGCGTTGATTAGCCCATTAATCCAGGAAGGCTTTAGGCTATATAACATCACGCTGTGACCAATAGGAGCGGAGCATAACTAACTTCAAGCGAACGAAGTCGCTGGCGGCTGCTAGTAACAAATAAAGCTGAAGAGTTTGTTTGTTTGTTTGAACGCGCTAATCTCAGGAACTATTGGTTCGATTTGAAAAATTCTTTTTGCGTTGGATAGCCCATTAATCCAGGAAGGCTTTAGGCTATATAACATCACGCTGCAACAATAGGAGCGGAGCATAACTAAACCACGCGAACGAAGTGGCTGCCAAGAAACTTGGCGTTATCGCAAAGGTCCGGCGGTACTTCACACCAGAGCAGCTTCTAATGCTGTACAAAGCACAGGCCCGTTCATGTGTGGAGTACTGCAGCCACATTTGGGCTGGTGCTGCTAAGTGTCACCTGGCCACTTTGGATTCGGTGGAGAGGCGGGCGAAGAGGCTGATTGGTGACCCTGACTTAACTCGAGACGGTCTCCAAAGCCTAGAGCACAAGCGTAAAGTAGCCAGCCTTTCAGTCTTCTATAGGATGCATTTTGGGGAGTGTGCGAAGGAATTGCATGATTTAATTCCCCCATCTCCGTTCCACCATCGGACGACCCGTCGTACGGCGAGTTTCCACTCTTACGTTGTTAACACCATTACGATCCGGACGAAGCATTTCGCCTCCTCATTTATACCGCGTACATCGAGGGACTGGAACAGTTTGCCAGCGGCGGTGTTTCCGTCGGACTACAATTTGACTGTCTTCAAGGCTAGAGTGAATAGGCTCTTAATAAACTAGTGCGCTTTACCATCAACGACTGCGTCACTGCTTACCATCAGGCAGGATTGCGGTCAAGCGCTAGTTTATAATTTTATTAAAAAAAAAAAGGCGTGTGGCACTCGGAGACTGCCGCGGTAAAGCTATTGCATAGCCTTTTTTTTATCAACTATAACTTGCAATTATAATTATTTATTTATTTTATTTATACAGTAATTTTTCCTTTGTTTTTTTTTTCTTTGATATCAATTCAAGTTTTCTTTCTGTTTTGTAATTTATTTATTTTTTACCAGCAACGTCATCAAAAGAGTGCGAAAAATGGTGACGATTAAGCGACTAAACTATATTCAATGTTTTCTGTTCGACTTTGATAAAGAGATAGAAAGAAGCTAAGCAATAGCTTAAAAATGACGTCATGTTCGTTATCACACCCATGTCAGAATGTCATGAAATATGATGTCGGCCATCTTGGATTTCAAAAATGAAATCATTTTCGTGATCAGCACCCTGAGTTTTGGCGGGAAAGTCAAGCTGAGTGTCACGCTCGTTTTTCATTGGACTTTTAAAATTATTTATAGTGTTGTTTACTAAATAAAAGTGCGTGATTTATGTAGTAAAAAGTGCATTTAGTAAATAGTTCATAAAGAACAGTGAAATATCGCTGCATAGTGGCCACATCATGACTTTGTCCCAAACCTCACTTGTAAGACGGGTCACGCGGCCGTCTTTTTCGACATGAATAATTCATAATTACGTGGCATTGGCTAAATGCACAAACCGTGCGAAGCCAAAAAATAAAGAAATAAAGAAAAAACCCATGAAATCTATTATATTATCACTCGAGTCAGTAAGCATGTAAAATGAGAAAACTAACATAGAACGATCCGTGTGAGAACAAAACGATCACTATTACACAACAACACTGATACCTTTGAGAAAGCGGACTTCCTCTACAATAGGGCAATTCCTCCGTAAGGTCTGTCTATGGCATGCTATTACTTATAATCTCTGTCATTGTGTGCTGTTTCGGTGCAATCGCAAGACCGGCCGGGCACTGAGGGGCAGGCAAGACAGCTATAGTATCCTTATGACTCCACCAATTGGTATTTCGTTGACTCGGAAACGGCGCACAGGGAGCACCACGAAATATACTCAAAGACTCCGAGGTTCTTTTTCAATATACCCCACTGTTTTGTCGTGGTGGCCTAGTGGTTAAAACACCAGCCTCTCAAGTATGAGTGCGCGGGTTCGATTCCAGGTCAGGCAAGTACCAATGTAACTTTTCTAAAGTTATATGTACTTTCTAAGTATATCTTGGACACCAATGACTGAAGGCGAAGGAAAACATCTTGAGGAAACCTGGGCTTTATAAGTCTGAAATCGCCAACCCGCATTGAGCAAGCGTGGTGATTACGCTCAATACTTCTCTGTATGAGAGGAGATCTGTGCCCAGCAGTGGGACGATAAAAAGGTTGTTGATGATGAACGGCGTCGGTGTCGAATTATTTATTATCAATTTAATATTTTCGAGCTGATCTTTAGTAACATAATCACTTCTGATTGCGTTAACATCTGACCGTAGAATTAATAAATCCTTCATCAACTTCTTTACGTACGTTCTACGTAGTCAAAGCAAACTGGTGGCAATTTGTGAAGGTCATATGCCACAAAAACTAGGATTGTTCGGGATCCGTGATTTTAAACACCGTAATCGTATATTTTAGGTCTTTCTGCTTTTTGTTCTTACGCCTCGATACATGTTTTTGTCTTGTCTTCGTAGAAACAAACAATAACTTTTTTGCCTCATCAATGTCTTTCTCAGAAAAAGCCGACGAGCATATTTTTATTAAACTTTCGTTGTTTCGTTTCGGAGATAACAATATTACAACTCGTACACTTAAATGTACTCGTATTAACATTGTTCACCGACATCTTTCTGTAATATTTTATTTAATAAAAACTTCAACTTCAATTCTTGATCTGATCCCTGTGGATAGATACCACAATTTTGCCAATAAGACGTGTAACAAATTATAGAAATTCTTTAAAAAAATATTTCACAATAATGGCGGATATCGCCAATAACAGTTGAAAAAACGGCCGCGTGAGCACTTTTTAGTCTATAAAATCACGCGCTTTTATTTAGTAAACAACACTATAAATAATTTAAAAGTCCAATGAAAAATTAACGTAACATTCATCTTAGCTTTTCCGTTAAAAAAAAGCTATTTTATAAAAACACTACTAAATTAATTTGAATAAAAGTACTTAATAATTAATTATATGAAAAGTTTTTAAGGTAGCCATGACAACGTCGATGACGTCTATGACATATCTCTATAGAAGACCTATTTCAGAGAGAAAATTAATCGCAAGTTTAGCACATCGCGACTATCAGTAACATGGCAAGTGTGTAGAACTGAGTTCGCGCCCTGCAATATGCATGCTCTTTTTGAAAACCTATAAATTGTTTTCAAAAGATGTAGTCGCACGCACACAAACATACCGTGCCGAAGACTGCCGAACTGAAACGACGTTAGACGATGTACGGCCTTCAAGCCACACCTCCGTGCCCGTCGGAGTGGGGAGCGTGAGGTTTTTTCGTTACGGAATTTCTGGATTCGGTCCCCGCGCTCAAGGCCCGCGATAGAAGCTATGCAATAGCTTAAAAAAAAACAGAAGTCGCTGACGGCCACTAGTAAATAATATAAATGTGGCGACACGTTTGGCACAGTAGCCTAGTGATCGTCTGCTGCGGTACTTGTCGCGGGCTCGATAGTAGATACGTGGTTTTTTTGAATAATTATAAACTAATGCTTGACCGCAATCCCGATGATAAGCAAAGATGCAATCGTTGATGGTAAAACGCGCTAGTTTAATCTGGAGATCCTCCAAGACCAAACTCCCGACACTACTGTGGTAGGCCATAAACATCGGCTACCGGCAGAATTATTAAAAAAAAAAAAACATTTGGTTCATCGTACCCGGCACACATCGCAATACAACTGTCGAAACCCGTCTTCCGTATCCTCCTTCACCAGACATCATGTCGGAACACGACGAATCGCTTGGCTGCAAAGACTTTGTCTGGTGGGTGGTAACTTCTGCCGGCAGCCGATATTATGGCAACCGAGTAGTAAGTTCTATAAACGGGTTTTATAATAATGACAATACAGTAATGTCATTCTATCACTATTCCACTACGAGACGACTGAGATAATTAATCAATCATTATGAATTTAGCAGCTTATGAACTTTTAAGCACAATGACAATGGAATCGTGTTGGAATGACAAATTTATAAAAATAGCAAGCTAGAGCTACAGGTATTGAAGGTCCGGGGATGGCACCCGAAGTCCGGATAAAAAGGACTTGCGCGAATTGAAACTAGTTAATACCCGGAAAAACATATAAGTACAATGTATATGCATACTGCTACCCCGTATTATAAATTGGATGGCTACATTCCGCAGTTAAGTAATCATGACAAAATAAAAATTATATCGGTTTACTGCCAAAATACACTATTACCATCTGCTGCATTAGCTGATCCATTGCTCCGTATATTTGAAATGTGTCTACTCAATAAGCCATCCCTACTGATAGTGTATTACGCATTAACCCTGCCGTTGCCTGCCTATGTCCAGCAGTGGACGTATTTTGGATGAAATGATGATGATTATTGCAGTATAATCAACAGACAACCATAAATGACAGACATTAATGCTCCTGTCATTAATTGACAGTTATATGACATGTCTATTGCTTATATCACGACACATTGATGTGGGGTGTCAGTTAATTTCCATGACTGTTCACGGTAGATTAAATAAGCAAGCAGTTATTCCCTGACCAAGCCCATTTCCATCGAATCAATAACGACAGTAAGGAAATGTATTATTACGGCTGACACAAGGTCACGATAACCAATAGAAGATATCACTGGATACCTACTTATTATTAAACAAAGTCCCTCCTCGCTTTCACGTTTGTCTGTCTGAAGGTAGTAATCTCAAAAACTGCTGAACGTATTTTCATACGGCTCAGCAATGGGCCACCTGACTCATGGTCATAACCATGTCATAACTCATGAGATAGGTGACTACAAAGTGTTCTTATGTATTATATAAAATCCTCCTATCACACAGTATATATCCTAGAAGTCCTCCAAAACGGCTGAACCGATATTAATGAAATTTCGTATACATACACTATACATTCTTTAGGCATAAACATAGATAGATCTTTTTACGACTCTTTACGCGGGTGAAACCTCGGTGTACAGCTAATAACCTATAACTCTTGGATATGAATGAAACCATATTAAATGAAATTTATTCGTAAATTATATTTCAATTGTTTTTTTTTTGTTTTCATTTTCCATTTTTAATTTAAAATATGACAAAGTCGCATTAATTTTCTTAGCAATGAATATTAATGATTGGTTTGTATGAAAATAACATATTTTTTTTATTAACTATTAATTAAACAATATACATATTTTCGAAATTATGCATTTATTAATATTTGTAGTTTATTAAGTATCAGATTAAAAAGTTTGTAAATACTATCTTTAGTTACCTTGTGAAAATAAATACACCGCCTCCTCCTTTGCTAGCATCACTGCTTCAAAATAAATACTTCTAAATTAAAAAAAATATTAATTATATAAACTCAGGCAAGTAATTTAGACTGGATCAGTAAAAAGCTTTGGGAGAGATCTTTGCCCAACCTTGGGACACGTTTACATACAGGGAATAATAGAAAGCTTTGGGAGACATCTTTGCTGCCTACCTTTTCCTCAACAAGTTGAGGTCAGCTTCCATTCTTAATGAAAACCAAAGCAGCTGAATACGTACATTACATGATAGGACCATCATCTGAGCTCCACAACCCAGTGACTTGCTATCACTGTCCCCTCCTCTTGACATAGTCGGGGTAATTGTTTAACACATTAACAGCAGCCAAGGGCTCCCCTTCCCTAGTTCACAAATTAAACTAAATTTAAGTTCAGTTCATCTTTTTCTTTTTATTTTATTAAGAAAATGGACAGAAATATTAGTTTAGCCCTGTCAAATTAGTCTGCGACGAAAATCGACGTATCTTTAGTCCACATATTTTTAATCGCGTCTTAACTGTCTATGGAGTATCTTAATTTGACAAGACTAATTTAATGTTATCTTTTATCTTTTTCTTAATGAAATAGAAAGAAAAATGTACACTGATCTTAAAATTAGTTTAGTTTGTAAAGAGAACCGGCACCATTGGCTTTTATTTTGACAGTTCAACATTCATTAGGTACGTAATCTACATAAATGTTGTTCTGCTGACATATTTTTCAGGCATTTTAAATAATATTTATTTAATTATTTATGTGCACACAATAAAACACATAAGGATATGACAAATATAAAATCCGAGCTACAAATACATCATTATAAAATAAGAATATCCTTTTTTGTCTGGGATGGGAAATCGTCAAATGACCTCTTCCGCTCTGGACGGAGCGGAAGGGCGTGTCAGACTTTTACGGACTAAAACCCACCCGTGTTTCTTCACTCTTCACTTGCCAGTGCGACGGCCAGGGCCACGGTTTCTTTTTTAACCAAGCCGCAACCCTGACCCAGGAGGCATCGGTCTTCGTGGACCCCGTCACAATTTGCTGACATCTTTTTGAGGCGCGCTTGAAACACAACGAGCCGTCGACTCGGGCCTGGTCCTTACCGGGCGGCGAACTGGCCACTGCTCACCGCCCGCAGGCCCGTGCCTACGGTGGCCGAGTGTTCGATGTCGTCTCCCGACCTGGGCGTCTCCTGCGGCGGCTAGTGGCGTGAGGACGCTGACGCTGTGATTCTCGCTGTCTCATGAGGTGACGGCCCGCTATGCATTCTCGCTCCTGACCATGGCCTAGACCAGGGTCGGACGCGAGAGATCGCCGCCGATCGCCGCTACGAGGAGACTGTGGGGCTCTACTCAAGCCGGGCAGACCTCTACCGTATGCTCCACCGTGTCCTCAGGGCGATCCACACAATGGTGACACCCTGTCGTTTCCTCCTTATACGGAACAAGAACCTCCCGAAACAACCTTGTCCGGTGACGATCTGCGTCAGGCGGAAGGTGTGGCGCCTCTCTAGCCACTCCTCAAAAAGGGGACTTACCGCCGCTATTGTGGCGTGCAAATAACCGGTGTATCTTCTCGGTGGTAGGCCATAATATCGGCTGCCGGCAGAAGTTATCAACCACTAGCTAGACAAAGTTTTGCCGCCAAGCGATTCGCCGTGTTCCGACATGATGTCTGGCGAAGCCGTACGGAGGAAGGGTCTGAGCAGTTGTGTTGCGATGTGTGCCGGGTACGATGCGCCAAATGTTGTTGTGTTGGGAATTTGGTTGTTGTCAGATTGTAAGTAATTAAAAGCGTGTTACACAGTGTAAGTGTTACACAGCTGAGTCTGCTAAAAACATTTGGATATCATCATCATCATTAACCTTTTTTATCGTCCCACTGCTGGGCACAGGTCTCCTCTCATATAGAGAAGGAGTGAGCGTAATCACCACGCTTGCTCAATGCGGGTTGGCGATTTCAGATTTAAAGTCCAGGTTTCCTTAAGATGTTTTCCTTACAGAGTACATAACTAACTTAGAAAAGTTACATTGGTACTTACCTGACCTGGAATCGAACCCGCACACTCATACTTGAGAGGCTGGTGTTTTAACGACTTAGCCACTACGACAATTGGATATACATCTATAAACTTATAAAGTTTATCAGAAATCGATATTATTTCTTTTGTCATAATTATATAAACTTTATATACAGCTAGGTATTTATTTACAGACTACTTATGTATTTCTTGAATAAAAATAAGCATCTCCTTGGGGATTTCATCAAAGGAGTTCGCAAATCCTTTTTGATCAATCCGAAAAACCTTTGTGAAGTCTTACCCGTCCGGTTTTAACGAGGCATCGGGTCAGATGAGCTTTCCCTTTTCATGTTTGAAGGAAAAGTAGATTTTTTTTTGATTTTCTATACTAAAATATCTATATATGTATGAGGTAAACTAATATATGTAGGTACATATATGTATTTATCTATATACTTACAGTAAACGTGAATAAGGCCAGTGGTCCGGATGGTATACCAGCGATTTCTCTTAAAGCATGTGCGCCCGAGTTGTCTCCTATATTGACACGCTTGTATCGCCTCTCATTTGGGACTGGTATAGTGCCCATTTTCTGGATGCTTGCCAACGTGCAGCCCGTGCCCAAAAAGGGTAGTCGTGCCGATCCTACCAACTATCGGCCGATTTCGATCACCTCCATACTTTGCAAAATTATGGAGCATGTGTTGAACTTGCGCCTCTTGGCATGCATTTTGGGGAGAGTGCGAGGGAATTGCATGATTTATTTCCCCCATCTCCGTTCCACCATTGGACGACCCGTCGTACGGCGAGTTTCAACCCTTACGTTGTTAACACCACTACGATCCGGACGAAGCGTTTCGCTTCCTCCTTTATACCGCGTACATCGAGGGACTGGAACAATTTGCCAGCGGCGGTGTTTCCGTCTACAATTTGAGTGTCTTCAAGGTTAGAGTAGCGCGTAGGTCGTGTCGCGTAATTAAAACTCAGATGAATCGAACCTTGTGTATTGCACGAATGTAAAAGGGTACAATGTATTTGACGTGTACAATGACGTGATACAAGAGTGTGAACAGGAATGGCCTGTAATGTAATAGAGTGTGATAGAGTATAATGATGTCTCTTACAAGCTATGCACTCACTTAAATACTAACTATCTCTAAACAATAGTGGGGTAACCAATAGCAAATCAGCTTGCTGTCCTGCGGATGTTCGATGCGGTGTTGCGTGCGTTCTTGATGTTGATTCGTTGATCGAGGCAGGCCGCGGCGTTTGATTGGTTAATGTAGAAAGCGCGCCAATTCAGTCACGTGCTAGACGACTCGCTATGGTTCTCACGCACATTGACCGTTGGTCAACAGATGTCTTCCGGGGTGAGATTTATGGGAACCCTCGCCCCGGGGGTCAGGGTTGCAGCGACCCGCGCCATGACTTCTGCGATCCTGGTGTGATTTACAGCCGACCCTTTCCCAGCGGGTAAGAGAACATGTGTAGCATTTGCTACAATGCTACAATACTCAGGGTAAGAGAACATGTGTAGCATTTGCTACAATGCTACAGACTCTTAATAAACTAGTGCGCTTTACCATCAACGATTGCGTCACTACTTACCATCAGGCGGGATGTGATCAAGCGCTAGTTTATAATTTTATATAAATGATAAAAATAATTAAAAACTTTGTTTGTTGTTAAGCTCTGGAACCACCAGTAAGGTAAAAAAAATGCTATTCAATTACCGCATTTTTTTTGCTAGCGAAATGCTATGGTAGTAGGCCATAATATCGGCTGCCGTCAGAAGTTATCACCCAACAGACAGTCTTGCCGCCAAGCGATCCGTCGCGTTCGAATTCTGGTGAAGTCTGGTGAAGTCGTATGGAGGACGGGTCTGAGCAGTTGTGTTTTGATGTGTGCCGGGTATGATGCACTAAATGTTGTTGTGTCAGGAGTTTGGTCGGGGTGGGTTCCAGATCAATCTCCCACTGGCGCAGTATCGTTTTTGGGTTGTTGGATTTAACATTGCATCACCTCGCTCAACTGCAGTATTCCTTTCCATTTACTAAGTTTTTTAAGTGGATAGACTTAATAAACTAGCGCGCTTTACCATCAACGATTGCATCACTGCTTACCACCACGCAGGATTGTAGTCAAGCACTAGTTTACAATCAATAAAAAAAAAAACAAAGGAAATCTATTTCTCTTCCTCTGACAGACATTGCTAAACACAACATTAGACACACGTATACATCGCATCGATAAGTCCGGAGATATGTTATCTCGAGATAGTGTCGATAACGAATTAATATACGTTTACTAGAGCAAGCGTGTCCGCGTTGTTTACTACCCTGCCGACCAATCGGAGATATCGATTTTGTTATTGTTGGAGACGCGCGAATCCTACGCCTGCATTCTTCGTGTTAAGACAGATATCCTCGCTAGGACCTGAGGTAAATCTATTGGTTAATGTTAATGAATTATATATGAGAAGTGCTAGATAGATGTTTTAATCTATATGTATTTATCCGGGGACTTCCCTAATATTTGGTAAATGGCATATGTTATCTCCACCAAACAACAAAGCCACACACACTTTTAATGCGAACGACCGTTCATGCCCGTCGTTTTCCTTATTTTGTTTGGGTTTTAGAGGTCAGATCAGTTCAGATCAGTAAACTGGAAGCCGACCCCAACAAATGCCAGGCTAATGATATGACTTGTATAGGTAAATAGTAATCAATCAGGACAACATACAAATCATAATTATATATTACTAGCGGCCGCCAGCGACTTCGATGGCGTGGTTATGCTCCGTTCCTATTGGTCACAGCGTGATGTTATATAGCCTAAAGCCTTCCTGGACGCATAGGCTATACAACGCAAAAATAATTTTTCAAAACGGATCAGTAGTTCCTGAGATTAGCGCGTTCAAACAAACAAACTCTTCAGCTTTATATATCAGTATAGATTTTTCAAGGGCTTTTTTTGTCGGTACGTTATAACTTCCTTCATACTTTATCAATATACATAAATCATCATTTTAAAGCTTTTTGGACCACTACACCGAAAAAATATACAAATTCCTCACATTTCAGTGGTTTTTCGAAAATATGCGATTGAAAATCAAGAAGTCTAACTCTAAGATATATATGTACCAGAACGGCTGGTACTCATTTTTGTGCTAAATTACAGCTCACTCTGTTTCTCACATCAAAGAGACTAGCTTGTGTCTTTTCAGCTGTGGTAACTGTAAGTTAATTTATTAATAATGGGAGCATTGCCTTCAGTTTTGTTGCGTTTGGTGGTGACGTCAGAACAAAACCCTACCCTAATAGTTATCTCGTAAAAGGCGTACTTTCTTCTACGTACATCCATAGTCATGATATAATTTAGAATTCTAGTCTCTATCTCTAGTTGCTAATAACTTTATATTAAACGAAGCCCTGAAATATTACTGAACGTGCACACATTTCCATATGCATGACTGAACTACGGTTCATGTCAATGTCATTTCTAACCGCTCTTGACACTAACTTACTGCAACAGTGCATATGTCACTGGTTCATTCGTGAGTACGTTCTTACATGTATTGTAAAACTATAGTCAATTTCATAAGTAGCTATTGAAACTGTAAATAAACCATACATTCATGTGTATTTACAAGGTTTTAACATTGTTGATAATACTTGAAAATGAGCATTACATACGGACTGCAAGTAATACGTGTAAAGCTACTTGAACATTAATTAATAATGCAAAACACGTTGTTCCTAAGGAGGAAATACATAGCATCAAAATCAACGATCCAATTTCTGTTAAAGATCCATCGTTGATAGCTATTAGTTGATCTTTAAATACTTTTTTTAATGATCAGGTTAAAAAACATAGTCAATTCATAAATTTAACTATGCCAGCAGATTTGCCAAATTCAATATTTATTAATCCTACTACACCTACAGAAATATGTTCAATTATAACAAATTTGAAAAATACCAAGAGTACTGGGTATGATGATATATCTACAATAATACTGAAACGAGGTTCGGCAAAGATATGTAATGTTTTAAGTCACGCTATTAACTTATGTATCAGCGGTGGCATCTATCCTGACAAATTGAAACTGACAATAATCAAACCAATATATAAAAAAGGTGATCCATGTTGCATGACATCTTATCGACCTACTCACTTTGATACCGACATCTTCTAAAATTTTTGAAAAGGTCCTATATGATAGAATTTACCAATTTTTAGAAAAATACAATCTTTTTGCAATAGAACAAGTTTGTTTTAGGCAAGGCAAATGTATAAATATGGCCATTTATAACTTTTTAAATGTGGTTATAGATAGTGTAGATAAGAACGTTCCCGATTGTGCACTCTACATGGTTAAAAAATTAAACGCTTATGGGATAAGATCCTTAGATCTAAATGAATCTTGTCTTACAAGAAGGAAATAGTGTACCCAAATTACACGCTTATGTCCTAAACAAAAAATTGCAACCCATTTTACGTCAGATTATAGGGAAACTAATCTAGGTGGAAGGGAACACACACAAGGAAGTGTAATATGGCCACTTTTATTTAATATGTATTATGTATATTAACGACCTTCCGAAAATAACAAAACATCCGACTATTATG
This sequence comes from Sesamia inferens, assembly GCA_037179545.1. Taxonomy (NCBI): domain Eukaryota; kingdom Metazoa; phylum Arthropoda; class Insecta; order Lepidoptera; family Noctuidae; genus Sesamia; species Sesamia inferens. The sequence goes on along the minus strand of CM073937.1, from coordinate 29,702,004 downwards.
TTCGCGGACGACAGTACAGTTGTATTTATAGGTAAAGATAAGACGCTTATTGAATCTGACATTTTTGACACCCTTAATAATATAATGCAATGGCTCACATTAAATAATCTGAAAAATAATTTATGTAAAACTCACCTAATTACATTTAGAAATAGAATTCCCCTAATGACGAATATTAAAATTATTTATGATGACGAAACTATTACTGAAGTAGATACAACAAAATTTTTAGGGCTTAATGTAGATGGTGGCCTAAATTGGAAAGCACACGCAGAGATCCTTTGTGCAAAGTTGAGTACTCAATCTTATGCATTGTGTATGCTCACAAAAAACTTATCGAGCTCACAGAATCATATTTTGGGGAAACTGTACTGAAAAAGAGAAAATATTCAAAGCACAAAAAGTGCATAAGGGCAATGTGCAAGCTCGATCAGATGGACAGTTGTAGACCATACTTTAGAAAACTAAAAATATTGACAGTACCGTGTCCGTACATATATGAGTTGGCGATATTTGTCAGAAGTAATTTAACGATATACGAAAATTACAAAAGTAAACGTAACAATTTAAAAGTTAACTGTCCTCAACACAAAAGTGCATTGATGAAAAATAGTGTACTTTGTATGGCGCCACGCGTTTACAACAACCTATCAAACCAAAACAATTATTAGAATGCAAAAGCTGTAATATATTTAAACAAAAAGTTTATAAATTTCTCGTGGAAAAGGTCTATCATAATGCAAATGAATTTATAAATGACATGCAATTTAATAATGATAGATGACATTATTGTATTTGGTACTTAACTAATTGAGTTGACTTATTTTAATTATTGTTTGACATATTTATGAATTCTGAATTGACCTGTCCTTGACAAAATTTCTTGACATTTATTATTTTAATGACATCTTTTTGCCTTTTTTTATTTTATTTTGAATGAATTTATAAAATGTATAATTAGTAATGTACAATAGGTAGAGACAAACACCAATTAAAATTGCATGCCTTCAGGCGGATTATGGAGATGCCAAACTATCTTATACACACATCAAAAGTGTCTAGGGATCAACATATATTTTTGCAATAACTTTTCTCCTGATTGATATTAATTAAAATTTTCTTTAAGGATTCATCAAATAAAGTGTTTTCGTTTGTCACAGTAACGATAAACCAAGTCACCTTCGCATTAATAAAGAAATTGGCCATTTTCCTAATAAAGGGATATTTGACATTTGAACCACTAACACAAAAGTTCGAAAAAAAGACTGAAATAACAGTTTTCTCTAAAATTTTATTGGGTAACTTAAACAATTAATAATCCGTGTTTCTACCGCGAACACTAACAACACAAGAACATCGGTTTGGCATACTCAAAATGAGTTCATCCAAATCACGCTGTGGAATGGCCACCCATGTTCGTTGCAACAACAAAAAAAGGTCTTCTTGCGACTGGATACCCTCCATATTCGGCAGAGCTCTTCTCTGTAGCATATCCCATGCATGCTCAATCGGGTTCAAGTCTGGCGACTGAGCAGGCCAGGGCAGGACATTGATGTTAGCTGCGGCGAGAGTCTGTCTTACAACTCTTGCGGTGTGCGGTCGTGTATTATCATGCATTAACTGAAATAAGGGACCGATTTGCACTTGTAGAGGAACGATGACGTCTGATACAATCGTCTCAGCATAAATTTGAGCGTTGAGGTTGCCTCTGATCCAAATCAACTCAGTTCTTCCGCCGATCCAAATACCCGCCCATACCATAATGGTTCCACCACTATAAGGATGGACTTCCTGGCAGGATTTTAATCGCTGTTGGCGTCCAGGGGTTCTCCAGTGTCGTATACGTCTTGTATCCGGTCTCATACCAAAACGAGACTCATCAGAAAAGCACACGAAACGCCATTGTTCTTCTGCCCAATTTCTGTGTTCAAGAGCCCATTGATATCGAATCCTACGATTGTGCATTGCTATAGGTGGTACCCGTAGCGGTCTTCGGGAATGAAGATTCACTTCATGCAAGCGGTTTCTGACTGTTTGGTCGCTAATTAAGTTCCCTGAAGAGTGATGAAGCCTCACGGCTAACATCATGGCGGTTATTGTTGGAGCTCTTCGAGTTAAGATTTGAATGTATCGGTCTTGTCTCCGTGTGGTGCAGCGATACCGTCCTCCATGGCGCTCAGCCACGGTACCAGTGCTTCGGTAACGTGTCCAAAGTCGACTGATAACACTCTGACTTGTATTCAGAGCTAAAGCCACAGTACGTTGCCGGGAACCAGCTTCTATCATTCCCACGGCTCTGAGCATTTCTTCCCTGCTTTAATGACATCGCCGCTCCATAATAACGTTGGTTTTAATCAGTAGTAGGGAAACAGTAGCACTAATAATGTCTTCAATGCGTTGTATGTTTTTATAGGGAAAATATTGACAGCTGATTTTCATCTTTTACTCGAATTTGATTCACAGTTCCTGATTCAAATTATGAAATGCACCAAAAAGGATCCATATAAATTTATAAAATCATAAATTTATTACAAAGCCACATCTCAATCTCAAGAAATCCGCATAAAAATGCATGATCCCTAGACACTTTTGATGTGTGTATATCAATGTTAAATCAGAGTTACCCATTTTCGCAATAAATGAGTAAAAAATATGTTAATTTAATAATCATTTAAAAATTTATACTATTTCTTTAAACATAATTTTTAAAATTTTATCAATAATATATTTTTTTTTAAATTCGTCTCAATTGTCAAAAGAAAAACGTCGTTTGATTATATTTCAATAAATCTAACTAAATCACTCAGTTTTTGAGCAGCAGTACATATTGACATCTGCGGTTACGTTTTCTGGTTAATTTGTTTACATTTTTATCAGATACTTTGGAACAGACTATACTGATCGTCATGGTCTTTGGGTAATCAAGGATCACTTTAGGGGGAAAGAGGTCTTGGCATGACAGCGTTCCTATATATATTCGTACATATAGTTTTGGGAAGTCTTTAAGCCAATAAATTTTTCAGTTATTTTCGCCAACACAATATCAGCAGTTTTGATAAAAGCAGTCTTAACGAAAATTGGTATAGGTACTTAAGATGATCATATAACTTAGTGCCAGCTGCGTCGGACAGAACGTAAGACCTATTTTTTCGGCACAATTCAACTTAAACATACGTGCATTTAAAAATTTCTTTTTTTGACTTCGAAAGCAATCTTTAATATGTCAATCATCATCACCTGTTTTAAGTTCTAAGCCTGTATCAATTCTATCGGTAAGCAACTGAATATAAGAAACCGTGGACCTGGCCGTCGCACAGGCAAGTGAAGAAACACGGGTGGGTTTTACCGTTTTAATCAGTAAAAGTTTAACACGCCCTTCCGCTCCGCCTAGAGCGGGAGAACTCAACTGATGACTTCCCAATAAAAAAAAAATCAGCAGAGTACATTTTACATGGAGCGGCTGCCAACGTGACCTTCACAATCCAGTTACTGGGTGGTACGATAGTAAGACTGGTTATCAAAGTAATCTTTATTATGTCTGTACCACGGTATATTTTGTAGAGTTTATTCTGCCTTTGAAAACCTGTAGGCACTTAATGAGTACCCAATGGAGAATAGTGAAGTATTGGTACGCTAACCGTTCTTAAAATAGTCGACCGCATTGATTTATACGAATAATAAAGCGTTTCGTTGCAACTTACGCTCTGAGGGAAAAGAGACAGCTGTTACTTTACATTATAAATTACCAAGTTAAAGGCACATTCTAAAATAAATTTCGGAGTGTGTTTCGTGGTGGGTTACGGCCCACTTTCTTCCAGTAAGGAGGCCTGTGTCCCAGCATAGGGATAGTTAGCCGGCTGTAAGAGCAAGTGACTGAAAGCACCTCAGAGCACTAGAAGGTCAGTGTAGACTCATGGCGCCGCGCTGCCTTATTGATTTAGATTAGACATTTAACTAAACCTTTTTTACTGTCCGTCCAACCGAATTTGACTCTTATTGCGTTGGAAGCATGACCAATAGCAGCTGTAGTAGCCACTTCTTTTGCTTTGATGGGATTAACCATCCTTATGGTTACGGAATAGAAATCAAAATTGGTTGTACGGACTGTAAAAAAGGTTTCTTGGAATGTTTAATCTTATTCTGAATGAAGCGTACATAGTTACAAGTAGTCTTCAAGGATGCCCTTTTCTTCATGGATATTTCAGCGGATATATTACTATTATCTTCCAGCCCTCATTCTAATTTATTAGGAGTCGGCATAGTACGTACCTCTATGATTTTCTTGTATTGCCTCTTGTTCATGAATAAATATGATTGTTAAAGTTGATCATGTTGCATTGGTATATCTATGTATACTTATAAAATTGTTACAGGCTAGGGGTATTAACATGATAAGGGTTACGAAGTTTATTGACGACGAGGGTACAGACGGTAGTAGGCAATGACAAGTAGTACGTAGCTGATGTTGCACCGAAGTCTTCTCTCACGTCCACGAAGTCCGTATCGTACACGCACAACAACAATACAAATGTTACTTCACGTAGTCCTCAAAGTTCTCGTGGGGTTGTCGCTGTAGATTCTCTTAAGTATCGCTTCTTAACTGTCGCTTGTTTTAGTGTTATTTGTGTAAACACACAATAACACCACAGATGTTACTTCACGCAGTAGGTACTCAAAGTTCTCGTTGCGGTTGTCGCAATAGGTATTCTCAAAGATCGCTTCTTAACTGTCGCTTGTTTTCGTCTCAGTATTCGATTATAGACTGACTCTCCGCTTTTTTTTTTTTTTTTTTTCTATATGGCATCTCGTAGTTGACCTTGAGAGGCCGTGACTACTTAACCGGACTTTCCTGTGGATGCCTTAAATGAATTTAAAGCCTCCAGCCAGGGCTACTAAAAACTAAGCGACTACGCACTAAGGGCACCCCCTGTGAGGTACGAACCTCGGCTTAGGGCGTCGCTGGAGAGAACAGCAAGGGATGGCTGGATCGAATTTTTATTTTTATTTCGGTTTGATGATCGCGGCGTTTCCTAGTACTAGCTCTGAGAAGAAACGTCCGAAACAAACTCAGAGGTCATGGTTGGGAAGTTATGGTTACTGGCTCAGCTGCGGCGCGGGCTGGCCTTCATCGGACGAGTGACTCTGCGCCGGCGTCACGGCGCTATATATAGGTCAGCTGATCGAACATTCCAGATTCGTTTAGACGTAATAATAATAGCGCATAACTTCGAGTACAATCAGTAGCTACCTACGGTAATTCACCGGAGACGAGTTTCTGGAAATTTCGATGTCGACACTTTGCTGACAGTAGCGTAGACTTAGCAGTTGAGACCTGTACCATTCTATAGGCCATCCTAGGTCTAGCAATGCGTTTTTATATTGTACCTTTAAAACGCCTAGGTCTGGAGATATAGGGCTTAAAAGTTAGGTACTGCATGTCACGCAATATTGAACCTTATGCCATTGACATAAGGTGCATCTGTAACAACATTATAATTGCGAAAGAACTCTACCTCGCTTTAACGCCAAGTCTATCACTTGAAATGAAATTTGGTATACAGATAATCTAGAACCTGGTTGTAAGGGGTCGAAAAGGGGATGAAAGATTGTATGTAACTATTGTCATTTTCAAAACTAGAAGCTTAAAACGTATATTTTAGGCATCCAGTTATTAGATATAAATAAATATGGCATTGAAAGATTGTAAAAATATTACTTCCTTGACGGTGTAAAATAAGCAAGTAAGTAATTGGGTCAAACATGCATCACGTCCACACAAAACGGCTATCTCTGAGCAGAGCCCCAGAGCGGGTTTGTTTACGAACTTTTGCTACCTAAAACAATTTTTGAGATTTGGATGGAAAGTCATAGACGTATCGACCGTACAAAGCTGTCTTCGTAGTGTAGCTTTACGTAACATTTTTCTAGCAATATCTGAATAAGTTATGCAGCACACTGTTACTGAGTGAGGTACTGCCAATAACTTATTCATTGATGACATTTTGAGGTAGAAGGCCGCGGGGACGTGGTTGCAGCCATTATTACAATTGTTGAGGGCACTTATGTTGATTTGTAGGGTTCCGCACCCAAAACGATTAAATAGGGACCCTATTACTTAAAAAAATAAATAAATAAAAAAACGTTGTCCCACTTGGAATTTCTCCTGTATCGTGGGTGCGTTTACAAACATATAATCTAACATACACAAATAGCCAGACGTGGAACAACTAATTGTAGGCGTTACAAATATACCTATGTTCCGTGCGGGGACCGAACGGATAAAATAATTATAAAAACGATCGCTGCACCAACTCCACTGTATGTCTGTGTCTGTCACCCGGCTGTATCTCAGGAAGCGTGATAACTAGACTGTTGAAATTTTACAGATGATGTAGGTAAGTATTTCTGTTGACGCAATAACACCAAAACTATAAAAATAATGAAATCTAAACATATTTCTTTTTTATTAAGAGAATGGTACACAAACACTATCCGGCCAAGTGTGAATCAAACTCACGAGTCACGTAGAATATTTACCCAACATGCACGAGTCCCAGCCGCAGTTGGTCGGTTTCTTAATTAGTTTTGTAATGAGGCCGATAGTGTGTTTGGACCTCGCCAGGCAATCCTGAAACATGCAAGTCATTACGAAAAGAAAAAAATATGAAATATGAAACTTAAGCAAATAATCCATCGAATAAGTTCATCTTAGAAGTATCTAATGAACAAAGTTTGCGTTGTTATTGTCCTCTGCCAAACACGACCTCGACTTAACTGCCCAAATAGCAATAAGAAATATCAATATTTTGATCCAGTCGATACCTCGGTATTAACCTGCGGGGAAACATAAACAATACATTATCAATTGGAATTGGTTTCATTTTGACAGTTTAACTACATTCATTGCGTTATTTAAGTGCTATGCAGACAAATTTCTCGAACTTATGACTTTTTCCGAGTCTGACTGTGTTTGTGAGTAAACGCACCCACGGATACAGGAGTTTTGATTCTTGGTGTAGGAAAAAGTTTTATTAAAAAAATGGTTTAAAATGACACAGTTAGTTAGTAGTCTGTTACGTAATTAGGATGCTGAACTTCTTTTTGTTCTTCAGCCTATTAAAGTCCACTGCTGGACAAAGGCCTCCCCCAAGGCTTTCCTTGCGTTGGACGAGTTTAGGATCGCAGTAATTTGATCTTTCACAGGAGAGGCACTGCTGCCCGCTTCCCTGGTGAGAGTTCCCTTAGTCACCTCTTACGACACCCACGGGAGTATATGGGTGGGTACTATTCTAAGCCCGGTACTACACGGGTGGGTGCTAAACAAGTATAATTAATATCCTTCAGCGATCTTTATATAAAACGTCCAGCATGCCAGGCGAAGTGATTCCGTCATACAATATCAGTAGCAATGGGTTTCATTTTGTCAGCTCCACAACATTATTTACTTCATAAGATCGGGAAATGAGTACTATACTGCTTTGTTGAGTATGTCGTTTTTGTTATTTTGGTACGGAGCCCTAAGAATGGACAATTTTAGACTCGGGTTTAACACGCTTTTTACTAAACTTCAATTGTGGCTGTTTTTATTTCGAAATTAAAAAATGGCTTAAAGCTTTGTTATGCCGGGGCCTATATCCTGGGTCTATTTAATAAAATACCGCGACAGCGCGTGTCCATCGGTCATGTTAAGCTCTTGTATTTCGCATTATTTAGTTACTGGGTTATTAAGGTCAGTCGCTTCATGTAAAGTGTTTAGCTGCATTTTTTTAGACTGGAAGCCAACATATTGTGAATAGGCACATGAAGATCTCTGTTCAGGGTTTTTGTTCGTGTTTCAAACTTAACGGGCTAATTAAATATGTCGTGTATGTAGCTATGTGTACTTCCAATCTTAACCAGCAAACCTTCATCTCCTTCCAGCCGGTCATCAGCCACATTCACCATGTTCGAGGGCGCGGTCGCCGGTATCCTGAACCGGCTGCTAGGCAAGTACGTCCAGGACCTGGACACCGAGAACCTCAACGTGGGCATCTTCTCCGGGAATGTTAACCTTACTGATTTGAAGCTTAAGCCTGAGGCTTTGGTAAGGAAATCATCTATTTTATAGTTACCTACATTATTATATTAAGTACACAATAGGTTTTCGCAATGCGTCGTATCTTTCGTCGGTTCTTGTGACTTAGTAAATATTTTATTTTACTTCAATACCTGTGTACTTATAATATGTACAAATCTTTAAAATCTGACTTGGTTTCCATGGCGTTATGTTCCGGTGACCACTGAAAATCAGCGCTGTGCTGTCTGCCTAAGCGCAACCTTATGTTGAGTAAGAAATGGTTACATAATGGAAGAGCAATATTCCTCCGTACGAGATATAGTTTTCATGGTTTTCGAGGGTGCTAAATGCTATAGAGAGGCTAAAAAAAGTGAAAGTGGCGTCAACATTATGAGAGCTTATGTAGCGAAAGGGTTTCAACTGAAAATTAAATACACTTAAAGAATTATAACGCGTTTTGGTTTCATATGTTTTTAAATTCACATCTCGACAGACTACGCAGATCAATAACGTTGCATGTCTTGTTACTTGCCAATATCGCGATATATTCCTTCCGCAGTTCTGTGCGCCTGGTAACAATACCAGGCGCGCAATGAATGCCTAATCGGCGAACACATTTTCGTCAAATGATTGCGACTAGTTGGGATCGTCTGGACCGCAGTTGATATTATTTTACACAAACGATCCCAACTAGTCGCAATCATTTGACAAAAAAGTGTTCGCCGATTAGGCTGCTTGTATAAGAAACCATTCAAATATCGTTTGATATCATCCAATGAAACCGTGCCCTTTCTGTGTACTGACTTTAATTAGTTAAATAAAAATATCTCTGAATAAATTTCACTGTAACTAGAAAGTATTTCTAAAAGTGTCTTTATGCTTCCAGTACGAACTCGACCTACCAATCGATGTGAAAATCGGCACAATCGGCCGCATTTGTCTCCAAATACCATGGTCAGGTCTCTATACCCAGCCTGTTGTGGTTAACATCGAAGATGTGCTGGTCCTAGTTGGCCCAGCCATATCCAACAGTCATTTTGACCCAGAAAGGGAGCGGCGCCTCACTAGAGCCGCCAAGCGAAAGATTCTTCAAGACTTGGAAGCCGAAAGTGAGGTCCTTAAAGGTCCTCAGAACTTCTTCGAGCATTTGTTCACAGCGATTGTGAACAATCTCCAAATTTACGTGAGGAATGTCCACATTAGATATGAGGACTCCATCAGTTCTAAGGATGGGCCTCTTGCGTGTGGAATTTGCCTTCAGAGCTTATCTATTGAGACAACTAATAGGTAAGTCAGTTGTTTTGAGATTGTCATTTTGTTTTGATCTGATTCATCATTAATTTAAATCTTAACTAAAATTTCCATAACCTTAAATAACATTTCAACTAGAATGTTGTTTGATTCAGCCTTGCACAGTGAAGTAGGAGAGTATATATTACATAGTTCCTAGGTTTAATTCATTCTTTGTATCAAGTGCATTACTTCTACAGTTTGAAGTAGAGTCTTGACCCGTGGTACCTTTCCATCTTCCAGCAAATGGAAACCCTCAGTGACTCCACCGAACGCATCCACGGTGTACCAGATGATGCGCATAGAATCCTTGTCGGCCTATTGGAACCCGACGGCCACTGCCCTCGATGACAACGAAACCGCCCACATAACGCCGATGCAGTACTACAACTGGAAGCATTATATGCTCACTGGACTTGACAAGTTCTCCATGCATCATGAGGACTTTGAATTTTGTGAGTGTATTTTTAGATAGAATTTAAAAGCTTATTTAGCATAGCATCATCTATGCTTTCTTTCTACTTTGCTTCTTTCCGGCAGCGTCAAGTAGGCACTGTTCAGCTATAATGCCAGACACATACTACTTGACGTTGGCTTTTTAACTGGACTTGAAGTTCTATGAATTTTTGTAAGCAATGTAAAGCACGCAGTGAACTAAGATGTGTTTATACTATACAAGTTTCCGGCCAGTATGCGATCAGTGATCATTTTGGTTTTGCCATCATTGAAGAAACTGCTATAAATATACTAACAACAAACTTTTGTTTTCAGTATTGAAACCAGTGACTTGCAAAGTGAAGGTATTAATAAATCGCTCCGGCGAGTCGCGCGTACCTCGTTTGCTGTTGGATGCCGTTCTCCAGGATAGCGCGCTGCAGCTGTCTCGGCGACAGTACCTATCGATAAATAACCTACTGGCTTCTTTTGACAGGATTAAGTTGAATAGGTAAGGATAGAATTCTTTTTTGTGATGATAATTGATAAACGGACCCAGTTAATCGGCAAAAATATGTTACTTAAGAGGCTAGATTAACAATAGGGATGTTTCCTGAGTAAAAAAAAAATTATCCTATTTAGTCCAACATTCAGATTATAGAAAAATATTGGATACGTATATTTAGTTTTATCGAATCAATAAAAATTGACAAATATAAAAGGCATCAAAGATTAGGAGCGGTGGCTGGTGACGTCACTGCTCGCTAAAAAGTGTAGCGTGCAGTGACGTCACACGAGTTTTCAACGCACTTGTGTCGTCTTCATTTTTTGTGTTTATATGAAAAAAGAAAAAATACGTGTCTAGTATTTTATGAAAATCTGACTGACGGACTAATTAGTTTTTTTAGTCAACTTTTTTTAATTGTAAAAGTAATTTGCTGAGTGGTTGTTAGCAAAAAAAAAAAAATGAGATTCAAAGATGAGATTATCCAAGAATTGAGTTAAAGAGCAGTGGTGGCCCAGTGGTATTGGCCCAGAATTTCGGTCGTGAGTTCGAAAGCAGATTTGGGGTATTTTATTTCAAAACCACTGCTCTCTGAACAAGGGAACAGAAAGAGAACAGCTTGAGGAATTGGCATGTTCTGGAACTAAAAACTCGAAGACATGTGACATCTACCACCCCACACTCGGCTGGCCTGGTGGGTTATGGGCTTCTCCCTCTCACCAAGAGAAGGCCTGTTACCTAACAGTGGGAACATTATAGAGGCCTATATCCTGCAATGGACTGTTATATGCTGAAATTGGAAAAGTAATCCCTAAAACTACTAATTCACTAACTTCTTTCCAGAAAATATCGTCACCTCCACCCAGGTATACCTCTCTCCAAGAATATAAAGAAATGGTGGATTTACGCTTTCAATGTGGTTGTAGAACAAAGAGTCAGACCCTATACCTGGGCAGCCATTAAAAAGCACAGGGAGAACTACAATGTGTACAAACAGATATACAAGAGCACGCTGAGGAGTCCTAATGACATCGAGTTGAAGCTGGACCTTCAGAAGTGTGAGGATAGTCTGCCGATCGTGTCGGTGATTATAGCGAGGGAGCAAGCGAAATTTGAAGTAAGGGATTTTCTTTGTTAATCAATTTCTGTTTTTGTTATTGGGATCAATTTCGTTTTGATTCTGTTGGAAGTGGCATTAGTTGTCTTATTCAAAACTAAACTTCGTTTGAATTCAGTGCATCTTTTTGTTTCTATTTCACTAAGAAAAGTACAGTCAGGACAGAAGGTAAATATTAGGTTTTTCTGTGATGTATTGTATGATAAAAAATATTTCCTAGCTACTTGCCCAAGAACCTGAGCGCATAGAAGTGGTAGAGACTGAGTTTGACTGGTGGAAGCCAACAAGCAGTCCAACTGAGAACGAACCCGAACTACCGAAGAACCATGTGGAGCTGTGTGTTAAGACTGAGAGGAGCAAGACTCTGTGGAGCCATCTGTCTAGTCCTGAGAAGAAGAAGGTTTGTGAGCTCATCGGCTATGTGGAGGGCGCGCCGCAGAAGGATAAGTCGAAACAGTATATTGGCGAGTATTATTTATATTTATTTCTTCAGGATAACAAACAATGTTACTTGTATTTCTTAGATAAAGGGTTCAATCTGTCGAAAATTGTTCTAAAATGAGGATTATTTAATAATTCTGCAGGTGAGACTCATGTGACACTACGAGGTGTGGTTCGTATACTGTACAGGTTAGGCATTTGTCGATACTCAGTGACAAGTTTTGGGAAGTTATTAATAGGGCACATTAACTGTCGTGCGGTACCTTGAATAGAATTACCATTCCATATCCTCCCGTGGGTGTCGTAAGAGGCGACTAAGTGAAATCTCACCAGGGAAGCGGACAAGTGGGCATTATGGCAATGCCTCCCAATGGAATGAAAGCCTTGGGGAGGCCTTTGTCCAGCACCTCCAGGTGACCTGTATAGGCTGGAAGAAGAACAAACAATGTGCAAAGATTAATATAGAGGTCATCATCTCACTATCCTTTGCACAAATATATTGGGGTCGGCTTTCAGTCTAACCGCATTCAGCTGGATACCATTATTTTACATTGAGCGACTTCCTAGCTGACCTCTACAACCTAAACCCGTAGCGAGTGTCAAAGATCTGGGACGGACTAGAACTAAAAATAGTTTGAGGAAGTAGAAGCCAAGTTAGCAAACAATTATTGTCTCTCATACCATATTAGCAACTAAGTTACAAACTCAATGTGTGAATGTAACAACTAAAACTACATAAGTGGTACCTATTTAAAAGGATTTTTTAAATAAGATTTTAGAATTGTTATGTATACGCGCCCCAGTACAGCACGTACATCTACCGCGCATTTGTCACGGCTTATCCAACAAATAGGGTCGGCTTATACCACAAGTAAATCAATCTCTTACCACTCCCCAATAAATCTAAGGCACTTACCTGGGACCCAGTGCGTTCCGTCGTGAAGTGAAGTCCGGAAAATCGACGCGCGCGCGTCGACTACAATGACGTCCGATGTCTTCAAACACTGACTGTCCCATACCAGTCGACACACCAAGTTCCCTTAATAGGGCACCGAAGCTCACCAACGTAAGAAACCGTTACTTAGCAGCGTCAGTTCACGCCCGACAAACAATCGACAAATGAAACCACGTTTCCGATTCAACTCAATTACAGACGGCGCTGTTACGGTTATAATTCAAGCAAATACTTCAAAAGCACGGGCAACAATCGCGACAAACTACTCAAACCGCGGCCGGTGGTATTTACGTCCCGAAATTCACTCGTCCGAACGCGCCACGCGCGCGAGTATTTCGTCAAGGCTTTTTGCAACGGACCATACTCGACGGGGTCGCAAAACGTTGTGTTAATTATTTCCCGAAAATCATTCGACCGAACGTGCCACGCACGCGATGATTATTCGTCAAGAAGATCAAGCAACGGACCGCCGTACGCGACGGGGTCTCAATACCTTGCCTTAAAATGGCGGCGCGTCACCATAGACAATACTAAATTACGCTCATCCCTACCGGTCGTGCATCTATCAACTCGACTAACTAACAATCGGACTCGGCCGATAAACTAGCGTAAACATGTTATTTGTGCAAAAACAGGCGCAGTGTCTACAAGGCTGGCAGCATTGTTGATGATTGACACTGATTTTGTTTTTCTAAGGTGCCAAGTTGGTTTATCACCATAAAGTGGCAATGATAAAAGAAATTACGAAATCTAGCCACTTTGAATACAAAGTTAAAATATTTCCTGTCTTTAATTTCAACTTGTTCTTCAAAAGTTTAACTTTGAACCTCCTGGGAAGGAAGGAGTACGTGGATTTGCTTGATTGCACGTACCTTATCATTTTTTTTACATAAATACGTCCAGTTGCTGGATAAACATATTCATTCTAACAATATATGTGATCATTCAAGAACTATAAATAATTTATAATAATTTCAGAGCACAAAATAAACCTGACGCTGGCAAATTGTTCACTGACACTGATGAATAGAAGCAAGGAGGTTCTGGTGGTGACGCTCACTCAGTTCCTGGCTTCTCTGGAGACCAGACCATCAGCTAAAGCATACAAGGTAGATGTTATTAATTATCAAATTGATAATTATAAGTCGGTCCTGATCAAAACAAAATCTTACCTATACCAGGCGGTGTTTTAATTTTTGAACTCGCTCCGTTCGTTTCTGCATCCCATATTCTTCTGATTTTCAATCTTTTCTACCAAATATAGTCACAAAGGAACTTCTTATTTCGTAATAAGAGAAACCTAACTGGCACTTCTGGTTTGACGCCACGGTCAATAATTACTATATTATTTTAACCGACCGTTTTTTTAATCTACAAATGTTAAAACATTTTTACAGTTGTCAGCCCGTGCAGAAAGTATCGTCATTGAAGGAGTAACGTCAGACGGTGACCTAGTTCCCCTCCTGACTCCGGAGCGAGGAGTTGGTGTCACCAGTCCCAATCTCCTGGCAATAGACCTGGAGAAGAACCCTTGCAGCAACGAAGCTGATTATGGACTTTGCTGTCTGATGGAGCCTGTGGAATTAGTCTACATTGAAGTAAGTAAATTCAAGTCCTTTCGAAGATTTTTTAAATTTATATTTCTGTTACCTTCTACGGAATTATGCAACGAAATCTTCTATGCAACGATCAAAGTTTAAACGTATCCAAAGAGCTCAATTATGACAAAAAAAACATTTTAGCACATCCTTGTAGGTGACAAGGATGTGCTAAAATGTTTTTTTTGTCATAATTGCCTTCCTCAGCATTCCTTCACGGAACTCATCAATTTCTTCCAAACCCACTCGATGACGGCCGAGGAACTAGCAGGGGAAGTATCAGACGCTGTGCTGAAAGCCGGTGCCATCAGCAAATCAGTGCTGGCTTACGCCATCAGCAGGAAGAAGGTGTTCCACCTCAACGTGGACATCAAGGGACCCTGTGTTGTGGTGCCGGAATATGGATGTGTGCACAAGTAAGGATCTTTTTTAAATTGATTTATTTAGCCGACGCTGTGCCACTGCTTGTCAAAAGTATCTCCTAAACTATTTGCAGCAACCTCAACTGAACAAGTTGTTCATATATTCCAAAAAATAGGTGAAGCGAGTCTTCTTAAAAAATGTTTAGAAGAAATAATATTTATATTATAAAAACCGCCAAGCGCGAGTAGGACCCTTTTCCTTACTTAAAGTAATAAGTCGGAAAGTGAGTTTGTTAGTTTGTTCCGTAACTCCTGAACCGATTGCTTTGAGACGTTAAGTTAGAAGTCCGGATTAAATAATAGGGTAGTTTTTATCCCGGAAAAAATTGATATTCCCGAGGGAAAACAAAAATATTGTTAGCTACATACCAGTTCGGTGATAGATGACGCTGTGTGTCGTTTAAAACAAGGTAATATATTGCAAACGAATACACACATGTAAATTTAGAAGCTAAATGATACGATAATTTATCCCCGAAAATGAGGAATCTAAAAAGCGCGATGTTACCGAATTCCACGCGGGCGAAAAGTTAGTTTATAATAAAAAAAACCTTTACCTTGGTGGTAGGCCATAACATTGGCCGCCGGCAGAAGTTACCACCCACCAAACAAAGCCTTGCCGCCAAGCGATTTGTCGTGTTCCGGCATGATGTCTGGTGAAGCCGTACGGAGGACCGGTCTGAGCAGTTGTGTTACGATGTGTGCCGGGTACGATGCGCCTAATGTTGTTGTGTTGGGAGTTTGGTCGTGGAAGGTCTTCAAATCAATCTCCTTTTGGCGCAGCATCGTTGGTCGTGTTGTTGGGTTTAACATTGCATCACCTCGCTCATCTGCCGTCTTCCTTCCTATTCGCTCAGTTTTTCTGAGTGGATAGGCTCTTAATAAACTAGCGCGCTTTACCATCAACTATCGCATCACTGCTTACCATCAGGCGGGATTGCGGTCAAGCGCTAGTTTATAATTAGAAAAAAAAAAATCGGTTGTCTGTAAAGTCAGTTCACTGACGATAGTTGAACGTTACAACGTCATAAGAAAATACTGAAGGAATGGTTACATTTTTCAAAAGAAACAAAAAGAATATTCGACAGTATATCACTGAACATACATTTATTATCGAAAGAATCATTCATTATCTTTATCGCCTCAATTATCGTTACTATAAAAAATAGGGTAGTTGACTAAAAAAAACTAATTAGTCCGTCATTCAGATTTTCAAAAAATACTAGACACGTATTTTTTCTTTTTTCATATAAACAAAAAATTAAGGCGACACAGTGCGTTGAAAACTCGTGTGACGTCACTGCACGCTACACTTTTTAGCGAGCAGTGACGTCACCAGCCACCACTCCTGATCTTTGATGCCTTTTATATTTGTCAATTTTTATTGATTTGATAAAACAAAATATACGTATCTAATATTTTTCTATAATCTGAATGACGGACTAAATAGAATCAATTTTTTTTACCCAGGAAACATCCCTATTTACGACAAATTCACTTTTCACTGCGCTTCATACTTGACGAAAACATGTACCTAAATGTATTATTGTATAGCAGTTGTCCACGCGGACGCATCACTCATTCAAGTAGGAGAGATACAGATGTCGTACGCTGCCGAACACGGAGGCCGATTGTGCCTCTTTTTCGCTCGTTCCGCGCTCTCGCTTGCCATTTGAGCCTTAAATGGAATTCAGAACGAGGTAACGCCGTCACAGTCATACTTTTTCATGCGTGCAGCCGTCTCCATCGAATTATAAGACGTTGTCACGTCAAAAAAAAAAAACTAAACAACTGTTTTTAGTATTTGCTGATATAACGCTGATGAGGTCTAGCCTGTGAACACTAGAATCATCTTTCTGCGATTTATGTATTTTATGGCAACAGGTTTTTAGAGCTTGAGATACTGGAAGTCAGCAGCAATAACGGTCTTCTTCTTCACAGGTCCGGTCGCGTCATGGTCCTAGACATTAGTCGCATTATAGTCAAATCAGATTTGCAACCTTCCAACCTAATGCTAGAGGACGCCACGTGCATGGAGCTGGAGGAGAGATTGTACGACAGATTGCATGCTGAATGTTCTTGTCAGGTAAACAGGCAACGGAGGAAATAATATGTATACACGTCTTAAACGCTAATATATATTGTAGATATCTCCTTCTTAGCCCATAGAGGTCCACTGCTAGACAAAGGCCTCCCCCAAGGCTTTCATTCCATTGGGTGGCATGACAAATTACTGCAATCCCCAAAACGCCTGCAAAGCGTGGGGATTAACAGTGGACCTTTTTAAGCTGAGAAGAGGAAGACTTCTTATAAAGCATTGTTTGGCCCTCTCAGATCCTGTTCAGCGACTGGACAGACACTTGGCGAGAGTCCCGACGCCACGCGGACTCGGAGCTGCACCTGGTGCCCAGGATCAAGATGCAGGTGGTGTTCTCCAACAGCATCAAGAAGGACTACAAGCTGCTGCCCAAGTTAGTGTAACAGTCCGACTAACCGTAATCCATGACACAATATAATTTATAACAATTTGGTTTCTCACTGCTCATCAGTATTTTTACTCAACTACGGCAAAGCTAAAATAAAATTAAGTTGTGATTTTTGTTCGCCCAGATTTTCTACTCGACGTAATACTAATAATAATTTCAATATATTTCCATCCCTAGGTACAAGTTGAACATCTCCCTCTCCAGCTTTAAATTGAACCTATCAGACCGAATCATCGGCAACCTGCTGGACTTCGTTGACAATCTACCTGTTCCTGTTCCCAACACTGTGCCAGTCTCCTTCATGGACTCTGGAGACTATACTGAGGCGGTAGAGGAACCAGAGCTTGCAGAACTAATGAGTATAGATAGAGTGACGGCTGACCCGGAGTACCAGGATCTCATGAATTTGAGGCAGAAGATTGTGGCAGCCTATTTGAGTAGGAGCAGGTAAGTTGATATTATGTTTTTGTCTTTGGCATGAAAGTTAATGTCAGGTGTTATGTGGACAGATGACGTAAGGAAAATGGCTGGGACATACAGGATGCGAGCGGAAGGTAACGGTGCTGAGAGAAGCATATTTATAACTGTACAAATATTTCTAATCTTAAATCAATGACTTCGTTTCCGCAAAGCTATGATGTGAACGTTGAAAACAACTTCCGTAATATTTCATTCCTTGATTCATTGAAAGACAGTGCTAAGCCTAAAACACTAGGTTGTAGACTGTAATGTTGAACAAGAGTTTCTTTTATAGCGAAACTTTTATCACTGGAGATATTCTTGAAAATTCATCTTCTAAAGGGAATAAACAGAAAATGAAAGTTCGCAAATTTTACCGTTGGGGTATCACATCAGGCGCACGGCTTGTATCAAAGTAAACTCCTCTTCAGGGCAGCAGAAACGACCTTCGATGCAGCTACAGCGAAGCTAGGGTTCCAAGCAGCGCAACAAGCATCCGCAGCGTCAGAGCACAGCGACGAGGACATGGAGGTATACGCCAGGAGCGTGGACCTGCCGGGCTTCGACGACAACGTGTCGCCCAGTAACAACATTAACACGCTGCTGAGGTTTATTGTGGGTGAGTCTCCATCGACTTGAAAATAACCAGAAGATGGGAGTAACACAACGTTTGCCTTGTTGAAGAAGTGGTTCATTAATATATTATCTGCTAAAAAAAAATCAAAAGTAGGTATATAGTTTGTGAAGTCGTGGTGGCCTAGTGGTTAAAACACCAGTCTCTCAAGTATGAGTGTGCGGGTTCGATTCCAGGTCCGGCAAGTACCAATGTAACTTTTCTAAGTTACATGTACTAGTTTGTCAATGTATGTTGGGATCTAGAATGATGCCCTGCCCATGTCACTCCGTATCCATATTGTTAATCTGTAACCGTCTTCAACTTTACTCGGCTTTCAGGCGAAATCGTAATCAATCTAGCCCGTTCCTCGGAGCAAACGGAGAAACCGTATGTAATGCTAAGCATCACGAAGGTCTGTCTGGATGTGGCACTGATGGAGTTTGGACCAGCTGTTCAGTTGTCAGTTAGCCAGGTGCTACTCACAGACAAGCAGCATCATAGCAACTCTGGACAGTATCTGGAGCTAATCACCAGTTCTGGGGAGCTGTTTAATTTATTGTATAGGAAGGTAAGAACAATGGATATCTTAACGCTTTTCTTTCCCTTAGGTAATCCAAAGAAAGAGTGTGCTAAGTTAGCTAAAATAATATTGTAACATATTCGTCAAAAGGAGGACAAACAAGAGTTTAAAAAAATATATCTTTAATTACTTCAAAGTAAAGTTCAGTTCCACTACAAATTCAAACATTAATATAACTTTTTTAATAGTGCTAGTCACTTTGAAATCAACAAAATTACCATAAAAATAATTTGTATTTTAGTTTCTAAATAGTTGTAGTTAGGGTAGGTTATTACTATGATTATTTTTCAATAATTTGTAGTTGTTACTCCAAGTTACTACCCCAAGTTTCGGGAAACAGAGAGGAGGATGAGAGGTAAAGCATAGTTTACGACATTGCACTTTATCCACAGCCTGCAGCCGTTCCGTAATTAACACAAAAAACTTGTTACATTCGTGCAGGTGCGTGCAGATTGTCCGGAATTCCGGACGCACTTCCACAGCGTGGAGCAGGCGTTAGTAGCAGACGTAGGATACCTGTCATTACTGCTACATGCAGACGCATTACCCACACTGCTAAAATACCTTCAGTATATTAATGACAAGTAAGTACGCTCAAAGGTAAATCCATGCTCCAATTCATTGAAGAAGGCTCTTAGTATTTATACACACGAGCGGCATGCGTCAAAGTAGGATTTTGTGTTCAGACGTTACACGTGGAGAGAAACATGCCGAGTGAGAGGCCAAAATTCCCAAAAAGTGAAGCGTCTGACATTGGTTTTAAAATGTTTCCTTCCCTTATTTCCTTTTGCTAATCTGCGTCATATTTCCAGGATCCAAAACCGGCACTCGATAAACTTGAAGAGTGTGGTGCTGCCAAAGTCGATGTCTTTATGGGAGTATCTAATGCAGCCTGAAGCTGACCCACCTGTGCCACCGGGTGCTACCAAATTTAGCTATTCTGTCAGGTAAGATCTTTGAAGGGACTGGTGCTATTACTGAACGGGTAATTGATCAACGTCTTTGTTGCTTAAACTGTTTCTTTTTATCTATTATAATTGTGTATAAACGTATAAGTTACTAAGCGTGTATAGAAATAATGCGAATTTTCAATAATTCGTTCCTTGAAGTGGTTAAATAGGGAATGAAAGTTTGAATGGAATTTCGTCTTTTTACTGATGAGTGAGCCTGTTGGGCTCATGGGTTGTCCTCCGCTCGACCTTCAAACCACTACAGCATAATTGAAGAGTTTGTGTATTTCATTCCAGAGCATCATCAGTCACGGTAAAGCTCTGTCACTTAGACAACCCAGTGCTAGAGATGCGACTTGGTTCTCTGGAAAGTGACTGTGTGTTTAGAGCCAACGACCGCATGATCTTCAAGTTGTATCTCAGCTCGCTGCACATAGATGACTTAACTGAGGCTACTCTGTATCCTAAGGTGAGTGAAAATATAAAATAAATTGCAGTAGATACTATAGGGGATGGACGCGTGGCAGTCTTCGTTTCCGTGACATAGCAGCTAATAAGCAGGAGATTCGCCTATGCAGGTACGACCATGTTTTACGAAAATGTTATGCGGGTAACAAATGCCTTGCCATGGCGCCTCCGCCGGGCCATAACAAACGGGATAGACCAAAGAAATGAGCAGGAAAGCGGACCCCAAGCTCCAACGCGAAAGCCACGGGTGCAACGGGGTCTAAGCGTTGAGATGATGATGATGAAGATTATAGGGAATAAAAATGGTCATGTTACCTAACTGGATTGTGGAAGACACAAATGCAGAATGTGCATGTAAAATACTGGTATTTAGCTACATCCGGTTAGACTGGAGGCCGACCTCAACAGTCTGATCCTATTGTAACAAGATCTATGTGTGTTCCTCAGTTGGTGTGGCCCGACGAAGACAAAGTGTTGGAGATGAAGTACGTGCGCGCGGCGGCGCGGGTGTACGGCGCGGGCGGGCGCGCGGGGCAGGGGGTGGCCGACGGCGAGCTGCGCCTCTACGTGGGCAGGCTGCATGTCGTCGTCTTCTGTTGTGTCATGCATCATCTGCAGGTAATCATCATGGGAAATTATTTATATATATTTGAACGAGATATAAAAAAGTTGCAATGACATATTTATTTACAATTATGTAACCTCTTGTTTGGTACTTTTTGTATTATAATATTGAGTAACATACGTTTTAAATCCTAAGAATTGTGTCTCTTTTGAACTTTATTTTGATAGTTGCTTGTTGTCACTATGCTGGTTGTCATATGCATGAAACGTTATTCTGCTCCAATTTCCTTAACACATTGCGGTCTCGTGCTTTTATTAGCACATAACAGCACAGCCAAGCCACTCAGTATAAATGATGTGTTCAGCACCTGGTGGAGCCGCTGGTCCCGCAGGCGGCGGGCGCGGCGGCGACGGCGGCGAGTGAGCGCGCCGCACGACACGCGCACGCCGCACGCACGTGCAGCACAAGACTCAACCTCGTTATTGAGGTACACTTCCACTCTTTTCAAACATTTACCACTACTTAGGGTCTGCTTGATTCCTAGATCATTTAGTCTGTTCTAATTAAACTCTGTTTTTTATCTTGGAACTTGACAAAAATAGTGCCCTTTATAACCATATATATAGTGCCTTTATCGTGAACATGATTTGGACATTTTCAATATCAGTATTCACAGCTCAAGCATTTGTTAGTGATAATGTTTTTTTTTACGGAAAAAATTCATTCAAAGAATGAATTTTTGTTTGTTTTAGTCGATCTTATAACTTTGTTCTTAAATTTATATTAGATATCAACTATGTAGTTTGAATCGACCATTTTTTGACGTCATTTTTGAAAACTTGTCTTCCAATGTATACTAATTAAGAACTTTTTCATATCAGCTGTAAGTTGCCTGAATAAAATTTAAATAATAATGCAAAATACTATTTGATACTTGTAATTCTGATATAATTTTCTTACTCATATACATTTGTTCTCATAACTAAAACCTCTCATACTTCAGATCCATGCACCTGTACTATTACTGCCACAGAAGCCATCCTCACCAAATCTATTGGTTCTTAATATGGGTATGTACACCATACATAAGAATAATAATATACTTTTCCTCCTGTGATAACAAAGTTTAAATCATTAAAATGCATATTCAAGTAAATCAAGGGAAGATTAAATTATTTGGTCTTTTGCAGGTGATCTTCTGATTGAGAACTTCTTCAAGCAGTTGAATACTAACCACGAACCGATCAGTCCTATGCAGCACGCGATCCTTGACAATATTCTGATCAAACTGGTCAACATCACTTTCTCTAGAGCAGTCATGACCCTATCTGGTACTTTGGAAGTACAGGTTTGCAATGATTTTATGACGAGGTATTGCATTAGAAATGAACCCAATATAGAACCCTGTGGTATCCTATACTATAGTGTTGTTACATTGAAATTCGATCGAACCACTACCATCATTTTTCAGGAACCAATCCTAGAGCCCGTCTCTGTGCGCTGCGACATGAAGCGCGCGGTGTCCTATCAACAGCTGGTCACTATCAATTCGTACCGCGACCTGCTGGCATGCGAGGCTGACGTGGCGGTGGATACTGTGCTCCTCAACGTGGGTCAGAAGGATCTAGCCACCATGCTGGCGGTTTGGACTGATAACTTGAGCGAGGGACATTATATTGGTACAAAATTACCTTTCTTATAAAAATTGCCAATCTTCAAAACAAGAGTGAACAGGCATCTTCTAGGTCACAAACCTCATTCATCAGACATTTTTATAAATTGCTGAATAAGCTTGCTACTTCGATCAGGCCTGATGAAAGATATCATATGTTTTCAGTTGTATTGGGTGGTCACTGATTTCTTTATTTTTATAATCACAGATAATATTACATTTTGTCTTACACAGGAAGCATAGTTCCAAGTTCTCCTGTTGAGACAGCAACTTCAGATACATCTGTAAAGAAACTGCAAGCTTTCTTCGCCCAAGGAGAACCTATCAGAAAGGAAGCTGTCGTGAGGTGAGGTTTGGAAGAAAACAAACGTAATTTCAAAACACTGCTGTTATAAGAACTATAAAACTGTTACAAAATCAACAAGCTGTCATTGCCATGTTGTCAATTATTATAATGGACAGCTGCTCAAAGCATACAATTAATAAAACAATATCAATATTGAAACTACGTAATATAACGTCGAATTAAATTAGATAGCAGAAACTTTACAGATGTGGTCAGTTTATGATGATAAAACGAAAAACAAAAGAGTTTCCAAAGTTATTATGACAATTAAGTAGCCACAGATCAGATTTAGATTCAGACAGAACTAATAACACTATGTATCAGTGGTCGCTGGTCGCTAACCATCCAGTCAATTGTAATAACTAGTAGTAGATAGTAGTTTTTCATTTTTTTTGTGTATAATATAATTATATGGATGCTCGGACGAAAAAACTCTGTAGAAGTTCGACGTCTACAGAGATTTTTCTAGCTTATTACATTTGATTCTGCATAAATTTCTCTCCATAAATCTAAGCTGTTACTTTCCAGGTTCATCCTAGACGGCATAGAGCTAAAACTGTTCTCTGACATGGATGAAGTCCTCAGTTCTCCAGTCAGAGACCTGAACCACGGACTAGCGAAGTTGACAGCTGGAGAAGCCATGCTGCAAATGGAGTACTGCTCCGATGGAAGTCTGGAGGTTAAGGCTAGTTTGCAGAGCTTGCTCATTGAGGATATCAGACCGGATCCTGGTATTGTTATTAAGAGGTGAGTTAATTGCTATGGAATAGATATTTTAAAAGCATTTGATGCAGGAGGAGCAATACAGAATTTTAAAATTAAGGTGCCACTAACGCTACGAAGGAAAAAAACAAAAAGAAAAAAAAATATTGCAGAAAATTGTACAAATTTTGCATAAATCTTACATAGTGACCTCTTCTTAAAGAATCAGAAGAAGCTCTTCAATGAAATATCAGTAAGATATAATTATAACCTATATTGTTTACCAACGCAAAACTGGATATGCGAGAGGCAAACGAGATGAAAGTGGGGCAATATGAAATTGAAAATCGGAATCCTCGAGGTCAGATTAGCAACAGCTAATGGATTTAATTGAAAATGAAAGAATGGGAAGATTTTTTTTTCAAGAGACCATTGCCCCTTAAGTAAGTGGACCTGGATTAGCCCCGATGGTCAGACAAAAAATGAGATAGACTTCATAATGTCAGCAAGTAGCCAAATGTTTAACGATGTCTCCGTGATCCATGTGGTTAAAACCGGGAGTGATCACCGTATTGTTTAGAGACATCTTGAACCTCAGCACTAGGCTTTGACGCTCTGGACTTATGAAGTCTACGCTCCGTCCAGCGTCAACCCAGCCCCAAAACCCCGAAAGTTTTCAGATCGAACTGCAAAATCGCTTTCAATGCCTCGGTGAATGTGTAGATGTGGACCACTATAACAACAGATTTGTGGAAACTCTGCAAACGGAAGGGTCCAAGTTCTTCAAAACCCTCCCTTTGAAAAGGACAGAAGTAGATCTCCGGTCCCACCCATCAGCTAATGGAAGAAAGATGGGAGGTGGTCTTAAAATCCCCTGATGACGCTTTGCGTATCAGATGCCTTAACAGACAAATCTCAAAGTCTCTGACTTGCGATATACGCCAATTTAATACAAATTATATTAAAGAAGCCTCTTTAATACAATTTCTGATAGCCGCTTGATAGCCATCAAGCGGAACAAAGGCTCCAAAGTGTTCGCAAGAGATTTGTCTGTTGGACAGAGCCTACTTGCGAAGCTGAAGAATGGGGATGGTAGGATCGTCACTTCCAAGACCGAGCTTTTGGGTGAGATTGAGAAATTCTATGGAGAGTTATACACATCAATACACGCATCTGTTGTAAGCTTGGCCAATGATCCTAGAGCCAGACTAACCCTACACTACACCGACGATATCCCGGACGTTAGCCTGTACGAGATTGGTATGGCCCTGAATCAGCTCAAGAACGATAAGGCGGCTGGAGAAGATGGAATTATGGCTGAGCTACTTAAAGCGAGTGGCAAACCGGTTCTTAAAGCGCTTCAAAAGCTATTTAATTCCGTCATTCTCAAAGGCGCAACGCCTAAGGCATAGCACAGGAGCGTGGTGGTACTGTTTTTCAAAAAAGGTGATATTATCCTCTTGAAAAACTACAGATATCCTTCCTGAGCCGTGTCTATAAGCTGTTCTATGGTCATCATGAATCGTCTCACTCGCAGGTTCGACGACTTCCAGTCTCATGAACAGGCAGGCTGCCGAAAAGGCTTTAGCACCATAAACCACATAGATACGCTGCGGTAGGTAAGTTATACAAAAGTCCGAGGAGTATAACAAACTACTATGCTTAGCGTTTGTGGATTATTAGAAGGCCTTCGATTCAGTTGAGACTTGGGTGGTGCTACAGTCTCTCCAGCGGTGCCAAATTGACTGTCGATATATTGAGGTAATAAAGATTATTTAATACGTCAGCCCAGGGGCCGACGCTCTTGCTACCAAAATATAAACTGCGCGCTGAGCCACCGGTCCACCCCTTACTAAATGTGTTAACAGCTGTCTGCCTACAAGGTTTTATGACAATTGAAAGGACTCACCCTTTTGCTTGCTCGAATTGATGTTTTTGTGTTGTGTAGTGAGTTCTATGCTGTATTGTCGTGTACTATAATACATTAATAGATAGTTAAATACTTGATCGTGTGAATTCCACAACGCCGCGAATTGTGTCGTTGTCTATCTTCAAAACCGGTCTAGTTTTGAGAATCCGCTGGATAAAACTAGATACCGACTAAGCGCACTGTGCACTCGATTTCAATCACTTATACGTAGAATTATTCCCGATAGTAAATTCTTAGTAAAAAAAAGACACTCTCGCCCGTATCGCGATTTTTCCGAATCATCCGTCAAAGAAGTTGACGTTTTTATTTTTGATAGTGATGTGGAACATATAAATTGCGGCCATGTCAGTCCGTCTCCAGGATCAGGACTCGAAACCGCAAGTGGAGTGAGACAACGAAGGCTCAGAGTCACACAAAGGGCGACGGAAAGAGCTATGCTTGGAGTTTCTCTGCACTATCGAATCAGAAATGAAGAGATCCGCAGAAGAACCAAAGTCGCCGCGTAGCTCTTCGAGTTGCTATAATTAAGTGGCAGTGGGCGTGGCACATTGCTCGTAGAACCGATGACGGTAGCGACAAGGCGATGGATACGGGCAGCACAATACCGGTCATGGTGGAAAACGTTTGGGGAGGCATTTTGTGATGTCTTCTATAAGTCCCCATTGTGTTCCCCTTAGGATCTTCCAGTCTCAAGGCGGCACGAGCGCGGGCGCGGAGGGCGCGGAGGACGCGTGTATCTCTGTGCGGCGCCCGCCGCTGATCGACGCGGCGCTGCGCGTGTCGGGCGCGCGCGCGCGGCACGCCGACGTGCGCGTCGACCGCACGCGCCTCAACCTCGCGCTGCCCTTCTTGTTGCAGTTGGCCAGGACACTGCTAGACGCTATGCCTGGTAGGTAACTCAAGTTTTAAGGATTTTGCCGAGGACAAAAATGACCATCACCTATGAGATGAGTTTTCTAAAGGCCTTCCTTAGTGTACTTTTCACAGATGATTAGTTTTTTTAAACAGGATTGGTTTCGATTATTACAAACGATGGATTGTAAAATCTAGTAAATTATTTCTTAAGCAAATTGATTACTTACATAAATTATTTGTTTATACCTACAGCTCATAATCTGCCTAGCCTCAACCCCATTGTTATTAATTGTCTATTAAGTGTAATGTGATATTATTTTTTTAAATTGACTTTCTTATAATATTTCCTTCTGCAGGTGAAAAGACAATGGATGGTGGTGTTGTAAACCATGGGTACGTGGGCGATGTACATCCGTCAAAGACTGGCAATAACAACCGCGCAGCCAGGCTTCCCAGCTCCAGTGACTCTACCAGCGGGTACTATTCTGCAGGTTGGTTTTTTGAATACCTTTCGTATATGCATGCTGATGAAATCTTAACATACTATCACCCCTGTTTTTCCCAAATGATTAGATCGAGCTTTACCTATGGTAAGCTCACAAGGAGCCTACTGCCTATGGAATACATGAATCAACCTGGATTCATGTATTCCATAGGCTGCGTAGAAATTCCTGATGGAAAAAGCCAATAACGCTAAACCCAACCTGTAAATCGAACTCCCACCGATGACATAACATAAAATAATCCCTGAAAATGAATAAAATATTGATATTGTATTACTTTTTTCTCTCACATTTCTTTCAGCGACATCGGTATCCGAAGAGCAACAAAGCTTATCAATATCAATCCAGTTCCGACAACCAGAAATCATGTTCTTCACGGACCTGACGAAGACCGAAGGTCACGCCCTCCTCCTCCGAACAGAACTCCTCATCGACTACTCTTGTCACTCCAACAGCGAGTCTTTCGTGGTTTCCTTAGCAGGCCTTCAGATAATGTCCAAATTACAATCGAAATTGAAGAATCTGCCTCCGCAGTTGGTTTTGAAGCCTTGCGATATAGAGTTTTCTAAATCCTTCAAGAATATTGAGGAAGGTATTTGGGTCAAGATGTCGGTTTCGGAGATTGAGGTGCATGTGGCTGCTACCACAGTTCATACTGTTGTGGGTGAGTACCAACTCGAGGACAGACGATTTTATAAGAAGTTCACCATCAAAATTTGGGTGAAGTGAGTTTTGAGTGACATGTCAATAGTGTTAGCCTTTTATCATAAGTGTGAATGACAGTTAACTTAGAAAATAAGAACACGCGATAATCTTTTACCCACATGTTTAATATTTAAGATTAACAACTTTATTCAATACCGTAATACTTTTGAGTGTGACCCAGTCGTACATAGTTACTTTTTCCAAGCTAAATGCAAGAATAATCCTAAACAAATAATTCTACCCACAGACATTATCGAAGAAATAACATCAGAACTGACAATCCCTGACGAGAAGGAACCTTTTAACTTCGCAACCTACAACCCTAAGGCTGAGAAACAGGACGAAGATCTCTGGTCTCCCAAGAAGTTGACTCCTTACGTGATGATAGATCCTGAAGATGTGTACGTGCAGCCAAAGTACCCGAGCGTCAGACCCTCAGAGACGTTCATCATGTCAGTGCCTTGCGTTAGGGTCATGTTTGAGATGGAGCACACAGTCAGGGTGCCTGTTCTAATGATGAAGGTGAGTTTTCACACACAAATTCACAAATTCTTGGATTCACCTCCGACCTCCGTTTAAGTACAGGTAAATTTTTTAGTTGTAACAAAATCAAATTCAAAATCAAAAGTCATTTATTCAAATTAGGCTAAGAATCAGCACTTTTTGAACGTTAATATTACATAAGACAGTCCCCCAAAACGCCCACCCATCGAACATCATTGTAACATGTAGCCATATTAAATATTTTTAGTCTTGACAATTGAATGACGTAGTCTGTAAGTTAATTCTAAGTCTTCTCAACCTTTGTCACACAGTAAGTCATTCAGTAAACCTTATGTACCATTATGGTTTGAGGGACAGGGTTCTCGACCTTCTGACTTCTTATCTGAATAATCAAATTCAGAGAGTTGATGTTAATGGCAAGAGATCTGCAGGATCTGCGGTCACCATGGGCATTCTGCAGGGCTCAATTCTAGGTCCTTTCTTGTTTTTAATTATATTAATAACCTACCTCATCACGTGAGGGATAATCACAACATAGTATTGCTCGCGGATGACACTTCTCTTATTTTTAAAGTCAGCTAGCAAATTTTGACGAAGTTAACAATGCACTTTCTAAAGTTGTCCATTGGTTTACTGTAAATAACCTTCTTTTAAATGATAAAAAAACTAAACTCATTAAATTTTCTACGCCAAATGACAGGCAGCTAAGTACCAATATTCAACTGAATGGAGTAGATTTCATCCCTGTCGAGTCGACAGTTTTTCTTGGATTGACTATTGACGCCAAGTTATAATGGGGTCCTCACATTGAGAAACTGTCGCGTAGACTCTGTTCTGCCGTCTTCGCTGTTAAGAAAATTAGACAGATAACTGATGTAGATACAGCCAGAATTGTTTATTTTAGTTATTTTCATAGTCTTATGACTTATGGGATTTTCCTCTGGGGAACTTATGCGGACATCAATACCATCTTTGTTTTACAGAAAATGGCTGTTCGAGCCATTTACAACCTTGGTCCTAGAGATTCTCTTAGGGAAAAATTCAAGGAGGTGAACATTCTGACTGTAGCTTCACAATATATATTTGAAAATCTTATGTACGTACATAAAAATATATCGAGTTTTAAGAAAATAAGCGATATTCATAATATAAATACCAGGAACTAAAACAATCTTGTTGTACATCACACTCGTGTTCACAGAGTAGGTAACTCGTTTATGTGTCAATGTATACACTTTTACAACAAGCTTTCCATAGACACTCGAAACTTGCCCATGAAAAGATTTAAAAGCTGTATTAAGACCAAACTTTGCAAAAAGGGGTATTATAAAATCTCATAATATTTAAAAGACAATAGAGCTTGGGATTGAGCTGCTCGTTCTGCCAAGCAATGTCATTAAGCAATATGCGTAATTATGTTACAATTATGACATTTTGATCACTTTTTTTTTAATCACGTAAATCGATTGTTATGTACAAAACAAACACATATTGTTATTCTAAACATTTTAATTTTTAATGTCTGTACTTGAAAAAAGACGACGATGTCTGAGCTTGTTTCAACTTTTCTTCTCAGAGGTAGTCAGTTACGAAATACCGGCTCCAGCCAGTTTAAAAAAAATAAGACGTGTAAAAGTGATCAGTGATCCTACTTGCATAATAAACGATTTAATTTTATTTCTTTCAACCGAGAACACGTTCTTTCATTTGCCATATTCTGATACCCACAAACATCGATACTTCTGCCGGTTTTATATGCAAATTCTGTTCAATGATGTGCAACCCCAACAAGGTAGACCGATGACCTGTTGAAGGTCGCAGGAAGGCGATGGATGCGGGCAGCACAAGACCGGTCATCATGGAAAGCTACATTGGTACTTCACTTTATAATCAATAAATAAATAAATAAATAATACTTAGAAAATACATATAACTTAGGAAAGTTACATTGGTACTTGCCTGACCTTGAATAGAACCCGCGCACTCATACTTGAGAGGCTGGTATTATAACCACTAGACCACCACGACTTGGACATATATATTCATAATGAACAGTTACAGGCACCCCTTCCATATAGTTATCATTCCCAAATTCCACTTAGTACCGCTGTTTGCGTAGTGCCTATGGATACTGTAAAATTTAACTCTCTGACAACTTCATACATCCATTAATTTCATTACAAAATATACTTTTGAGCCAGTTATTTTTAACTTCTCGGCAAACGTAGGATTCTTAATACAAAATTATCAACTTGAGTTTAATTTCAACTTTGTCGGAATAAAGTTCGAAAATCATAAAAGACTCGATAGTTGAAACCATGACGGAAGAAAAACCGCGTTGCAATGACGCCATAGATATATATAACAAATAAAAAAGTTCTGTTTGCTTTCTAGATGAAGTCCGAGGTGTCCCTGCACGACTGGTCCCGGCAACTGCACGGGACAGCCTCCATCAGCCTCATAGCCTCCTGCTACAATGAGCGAGTAGATGCCTGGGAGCCTCTCATTGAACCTGTGGTTCAGAATGAGAATGTTTATCGACCTTGGGAGATTACTGCTACATTGTTCCAGGTATGTAATTTTGTGTTTGATCTGTTCCAAAAGTGTTACAGCAAGTATTTGTGGCTGAAAAATTGGAGTTAATTGATTTGATTACTTTGATACATATTTTCCATTTGGCCATTGAATTTAATTTTATTACCTTAATTTCCGCCTATCATGTTGTGTACTCATAATGTGCTCAAAAATAATTTATGGAGAAAGTAGTGAAATATAAAGTTAAAGCTACTTAAGTAACTAATTGCTTAGGTAACAGTTCGTTTCCACGACTTCACCTTCCCTTAAACGTAAATTCTATCAACGTCTTTCAACAGGCAAAAGCCTACCCAATGTCCTCTCGCCTGGACACTTCAAGTCACCAAGAAACGGAAGCGGACTCCTCGATCGCATCAGACCAATCCAAAAGACCCAAGAAGCGGAACGGCTTCGAATCTGAAACCTCAGCGGATGAATGCGACACAGACAATGAGATGACTTTTATACGGAACCCTAATGGCAGGGAGAGTAAGCATTATAACGTCGACTTCAGTGCTGGACATATGTCCTTCTTGGGATTGCTGGACGCTGACGAATCTGACTCGGAGAATGAAAGCGGGCTCATGGATAAGCTGGCGACTGCTATTGGACATCTTTTTACTGAGTAAGTTTGTAAATGTTATTTATTTCTGTTAGATTTAAACGAACACCTTTACCCGTCAGTAAAATGTTTAGACAATTTCCAAACATTGCCTTGCTTCTTGTACTACATAGGATATGAAAAAGCCATATTAAGATCTGCTAGTTGATTCTATAAAAATCTCACCGTCAAAAGTCAGCAGAAGTGAGCTTAGAGGTAGCTATCAATACTGTGAATTCGTAGCATTATGTAGAATGACAGCATCAGATGAGATGGTTACAAAATAGTACTACTGTTATCGACAAATCAAATCAAATCATACCGCTATTTTTGACCATTCTTTCTATTAGATGTGTTTTCCTAATAAAATATTTAAATTAGCCATTGACCCTTAAAATAGCAAGTTTTAGTACTGCTTCCCAATTTTCAACTTCCCAAAGTTACATTAATATCATGATTAAATCAAGTAAACCTTGTATTGACCCTACCCGAAACTGTCAAATATTCCCACTCCACCACGAACCTTATTGCTTTAGGGATAAAGTTTAAAATCTAATAAAGAAATTTGACAGACAGTAAGTAGCGTGATTTGTTGTGTGTATGTTTTTGGTAACTTTTCATTACCATTCCAACATTTCTCCACCATTTTTTTTTTTTCATATCAACCAGTGACTCAAGTGCCGATGAAATGAGCAATGAGGAAGATTCATCAGCGCCAGAGCACAGTGAAGTGGAAGCGGGCAGTGATCATGATGAGAACGAGAAGGCTGTCACATTCACAGATGGAGATGTCAAAGGGAAGAAAGAGACGGAACATAAAACTGTGACATTACAGGTTAGTTGGTTCAAATCAAATGAGTTACTCGGTGGTAGGCGATAACATCGACAGCCGGCAAAAGTTACCACCCACCAGACAAAAACTTGGTTAACAAAGTTCCGGCATGACGTCTGGTGAAACCGTACGGAGGACGGGTCTGAGCAGTTGTGTTGCGATGTGTGCCGGGCACGATGCGCCAAATGTTGTTGTGTCGGAAGTTTGTTCGTGGAGAGTCTCAGATCAATCTCCATCTGGCGCAACATCGGTGTTGGGTTTAAAATTGCATACACACAACATCGTACTCCCAGCCACCGTAGGCGTGGGGTTGCGGGCAGCAGAAGTTGGCAGCTCGCCGCTCGGTAAGAACCACCCGGGTCGACGGCGCGTTGTGTTTCACGCGTGCCTCTAAGAGATGTCAGCACATCGTGACAGGTTCATCAAGACCAATGCCTGGCCCAGGGTTGTGGATTCGTTGAAAAAGAAACCGTGGCCCTGACGCACACTCAAGTCAAAGAATATAGGTGAGCTTTAGTTAGTAAAAGTCTGACACGCCCTTCTGGTCCGCCCAGAGCTGAAGAGGCCATTTGAAGATTTCTCATCTACACCAAAAACGGGGTTGGCCTATTTGGAAGCCGAGGCATCAGTTTTATGGAAACTCTTTGTAAATCTTAATGTTAAATTAACTACATATTTTTTTAAGGACCCCGTCATCCGCGAGGACAGCGTAGACTCAGGGCTGGAAACGGAGAGCTACGTAGACAAATCCTGCACCTACATAGCAGTAGAGGCTAGAGACATGCTCAATATTACCGTCACTCCTGCTGGAGCCAGGGCTTTACTAGACCTGGCTGCCGCCTGCACTGACAGGACTGCTGTTGTTACTGCTATTGTGACTGGAGAGAGTGGGCTGCTACTGGTCAATGATATAGGTAAGCTTCGAAAACGAGTAGTATGGAAAAGTTATTGAAATCAAATCAAAATAAAAGTCATTTATCCAAATTAGACTGAGAATCAGCACTTTTTCACGTCCATAAGACTTAAAACAGTTTCCCCAATAACGCCCGCCCTTCGCCACTTTCTAGTGCTTTCGCTGGGAAGAAGAAGTGGCGGAACAAACTCCCCAGCAGCACAGCTGTCTGTTCATATATAAAAAAATACATGACTTTATACAACACTATGTATAGTATTGAACACAACATAAAATGAAATTATTTTGATAATATAAAAACGGCAATTGCACAATCCACAACACGGAATCGAAACGCTAATCCTCATTGGCATCGTTCAATGCTCTGTGGAATGGGTGAAAGATGAAATTGAGGCGGTATCTACAACGCCACATGCGAACAACGCGTCTGACGTCAAACAAAATCCTGTTCAATCTTCGAGCAGCAGGATAATTACATAATATACTATCAGCTGCAATGGGTTTCATTTTACAGTTTAACAATCGTCATTGCGTTATTTACGTTGTTGAGCAGACTCGTTTTTCGAACACTTCGAGCAATGGACAAGCAATATGCTTCAAAATTATTTCAATTGATAGTAATAGTGTGTTACGTAATTAGGGTACAGTTGTCCGCCAGACACGACACCCGTCTGGTCATTGGATCCTTCCATTTCTATAGAGCGCTAGCTGCTCGGTTTTCCCCGTAGGTTTCGATTCCGTGGGAATATCGGGATAACAATTATCCTGTGTTATTCCTGGTTATAAACCATCTGTGTGAGTAGTTTTGGAGTGAAAGAGTAACAATCATCCATCCATCCACACTCACATCGCATTTGTAACATAAGTAGGATGATGATGAACCTTACACCTTGTTCCTCAAGCCTCCATAATATCGTACATCATCAATACAACTAAGTTACTATGAAAACTAATAGAGAAGTATGGAAGGGGAAAATATGGTACGGACGACAGCAGATCAAGCTACCCGAAACTATAAAACTTCTCAATCAATCTTGAGCCTTAATGCTTTATAGATAAAGTTGAAAATCTAATAAAGCAATCGACATATTGTAGTAGCTTTATGTGCTGTATGGTACCGGGCTTAAAATAACACAAACCCATATCCTCTGGTGGGTGTCGTAAGAGGCGACTAAGGGAACTCTCACCAAGGAAGCAGGCAGCAGCGCTTCTCCTGTGGAATACCTATTAAATTACTGCGATTCCCACCGGCCTGACATGCGTGTGATTATGGCAAACCCCCTCAAAGCAATGAAAACCTTGAGGGAGGCCTTTGTCCAACAGTGGACCTCTATAAGCTGAAGAAGAAGTAGATGTGCTGTCGTCTGCACTCTGACTCCAAATACATTGGGATAAGGGCAAGATAGTTATGATGTTAGTTGAATGCTTTGCTCTAGAAAATGTTAAATGTACAGCTCATTTAGCAAAATGATTTTGTTGTAGGTCCTGGGTCTACCGTCCATTTGAAAACTAAAGCGGAAACAGATTTGGCAGGTAACGAGAGAATAATAGCCATAGCTGATTATGATGTGGACACCAGCCGGCCTAGCACACCAGGTGAGATATCCGAGATTGTGTGATTGAAATGTGTTCCTCTTTCTTTTTTTTGCTTTTGGAATAATTTTATCACTTATTAAATGTCTTCCTAGGATGTGATACATCATCAGCTGAACTTCTCGACGAGCCCCCTAAACAATCAAAACCATTGATGACTG
Source organism: Sesamia inferens (assembly GCA_037179545.1). NCBI lineage: Eukaryota > Metazoa > Arthropoda > Insecta > Lepidoptera > Noctuidae > Sesamia > Sesamia inferens. Next base: position 29,667,170 of record CM073937.1, on the reverse strand, counting down.
ATGTGAGTGAGGAATGGGATTGGTGAGTATCATTGCATGTCTTTCGGTTATTTTTCTTCCTACTATTATCACAGTGCCCTTTATTGTCCTCATAATAAGGATTGCTGCTAGCAAAAGGAAAAAAACTGTGAAAGGATAGTAGATCTGTTTTAATATATGTTATTATTTGTCTTCATAAAAAATTAGGTTGATGATACAGTACAAAAAGAACCAGGATAAACACTGCTCCACTAGTCAAATGCTTAGCTAAATTCGATAAGTGGATATCCTGCGTTCACGATTTATTTACCAAAAAAATGTAAAACAAAATATATGAATAAATGGGAAAATTAATTTAATTCCAACAAAATAAAGATTAGTTAGTGTCGTGGTAGCCTAGTGATTAAAACACCAGCCTCTCGAGAATGAGTGTGCGGGTTCGATTCCAGGTCAGGCAAGTACCAATGTAACTTTTCTAAGTTATATGTACTTTCTAATTATATCTTGGACACCAATGACTGATTACAAGGTGAAGGAAAACATCTTGAGGAAACCTGGACTTTATAGCAAGCGTGGTGATTACGCACAATCCTTGTCCTGCAGTTCTATAGGCTGAGAAAAGTAGAGGTGTGCACAGGAAGAAGTGTCCTCCACCCTACCACTGTAACTATAGATATAGTCAAAAATTACAGTATAATTGTTATGGTTGCCGCAGCTTCGAGGGCGGGTTCCCCGGCGGCGCCGTGACGCCCCCCGCAGCGGCCGCGTGGTCCCCCGCGCCCCCCGCGCCCCCTGCCGCGCTGCGCACCAAGCTCACCGACCTCACGCTCACCGTGCGACTGCACGACCTCGACCATCTCACTGTGAGTACCCTCTCCAGACCGAATTCTGGAACTGTAACTATTGATTTCATTTATTATATATGTAGGGGAAAAAACGTCAGGAAGGCAGGGCCAAAGGTTCCGGTTAGTTGAGTCGTCTTCTCATCCGTATGAACATCCATCGTGGGCGGTATTTCGAGATAACGTTGAACAATAACTATATTCTTATTATTTTAACTGTACAGACACTTACATCACTTTAATATTAAGGGATTACAATGATAATCATAGATTAAAACAGATAAGAGCCACTGGTTTTGGGCATGACCATCACACACTCGATCGAAGCTTGAGCAAAGAATGCCCCCGCCAACGGTCGATCGCTATATCAAACGCAACTCCAGTTGGTGTTACCATTCGCTCCATGGTGTTACCCGCTCTTAGTAAAAATAATAATTTATCGGAATACCGACCGATTAATCGACTTCAAAAAAATAGTAGAGTAATTTACGGTCAATTGATACTGATACGATAAAACAGATCACAATATTCAAAATTAACCAGTAATGCGCCGTTATATATAATAAGTATCACGGTGGATGATTCACTGTAGTGTATAACCTATCCTAACTCAGGTATGTAAATAGCCTTACTTAAAGTGCTTCTTCAGCACTACTGTGTATTGTGTAATTATATTTTGACACACAATAAACCGAGCCTTCAAACTAAATGGACGTATTATTTCAATTCTTCTAATCTATCGGCCAGACCACACCACATGGCGACCCTGCCAGGATAGGTTACACACTAGCACAACATCACTATCTTGACTTCAAAATAAAATAACAGTTTAATTATATTGTCTATGTAGACATATAAATTAAACTTATTCGTTGTACATTGGTTCAAGTCTTGCCGCCAAGCGATTCGTCGTGTTCCGGCATGATGTCTGGTGAAGCCGTACGGAGGACGGGTCTGAGCAGTTGTGTTGCGATGTGTGCCGAGTACGATGCGCCAAATGTTGTTGTGTCGGGAGTTTGGTCGTGAAGGGTCTCCAGATCAATCTCCCTCTGGGTTAAACATTGCATCACCTCGCTCAAATGCCGTCTTCCTTCCTATTCACTCAGTTTTTTGAGTGAATGGGCTTATTAAACTAGCGCGCTTTACCATCAACGATTGCATCACTGCTTACCATCAGGCGGGATTGCGATCAAGCACTAGTTTATAATTATTAAAACAAAACATTGGTTCATTCTCATCATTTGATAATGACTGGGCCGATATCGCTACATTTTGAAATGATCGTATTAGTCCGGATTACGTTTTTATAGAAAGAAAAATTGGGAGCCTATCTGATCTGTATCCTGGATTTTTATTTCATTTTGATTTCACTGTCGACTTTAGCACCCACGAAAACCATAAAAACAACACCAAAAATGAAACTATTGAATGTTTCCACAGACGCCACCTTCAATTTAATTTTTTTTTTTATGTTCTGGATGGGATATCATCAACTGACATCTCCCGCTCTGGGCGGAGGTGAAGGGCGTGTCAGACTTTTACTGACTAAAACCCCCAGTATTTCTTCACTTGCCTATGCGCCAGGGCCACGGTTTTATTGTCAATCAACCCGTAACCCTAACCCAGGAGGCATCGGTCTTCGTGGATCCCGTCACGAGTGCTGACATCTCCCTGGGGCGCGCGTGAAACACGTTGCGCTGTCGACTCGGGCCTGGTCCGCGACCGGGCGGCGAGCTGCCCAATGCTCACCGCCCGCAGGCCCGCGTCTCCAAATAGGCAGGCAACTCCGTAGACACGATTTTAGATCAAAATATTGATCTACTAATAACATAATCTGTTCATCCTTCAGATCCTGTGCCCTCAACGCAGCGTGTCGAAGCTCCACGTGTTACACCCCAGTAAAAATTCGACGCGCTACTACATCGCAGTAGATAGGACGTCCAAGTATAACAGCAGGAAGATCGTTGTCAGGTCTCCGTTGCAGGTTTGTACTTGATTTAAGACTTAATGAAGTAGTGTCTAAAGTCTTTAATTCTCAATGTGGCATTTAGAATTAAAGGGTATCTCTAAAATGAAATTAGAAGAATTTTGTATAATGATTTTGGATAATAACATTTGTCATAGAATGATTCCCATGACAAATATTTTCCCCTTTCAACCTTCCTAGTCCACTTTGGTACTCAGAAAGCTCCGATTCATACCAAATTAATTCGTCATGGCGATGATATCTTTCTAAAATAAAATTTGGAATAGTTAAAAGTACAATGTTCAGTGGTAGACATTCTTTAAGCTATGGTTGCTATATTGATAAAGATTTCATATTTCTTTCTCTTTCCCACCTTATCGTTTTGTTTAATTTAGATCCGCAACGAAACCTCCTATGCCCTGGAACTGTTCTACAAGAAGACAGACCTGCAAGCCATTGGAGCAGAGCTGATAGGATCCCTCACGAATCCTTTCGATGACAAAATGCGATTAGCGGTGATAGCACCTCAGGAGACCTATAATGTGCCGCTGTATATCGCTTATCATTGCAAGCTGTTCCTGCTGCCTTCTAACTTTGAGTAAGCAATTAACTACATCTTCATTATTTACCCCATCTTCAATATTTGCCCAGAACATATATTATTTTACGAAATGTGATTATTCATTTAATTTTGCGGGGTAATTGCGTGGTATACTAAACATTTTTCCGTGCCCACTCAGTTGGGCGGTAAAAATTTTTACTCGTGATGAAGTCCAATTGTTCTACTACTAGTCTTTTAATTTTTTGAGTAAATAATGTGGTTTTCTATTGGTAAAATAATTGGGTTGTATCCTAAAAAATAATTTAATGATAGATATATTTATAAAAATATCCATCAGATAGATTTCTAAAAAATATTGAACGTTTTTTTTAATTTTTTATTTCAATCAAATACTAAGGAAGATATATTGATTTGAAATGTCGCATGACGTCACGCCGTGGTACAAAATATACCACGGCGTGACGTAATTAGCTCCCACTCCGTAAATTTAATATCCTATATCTCAGTAGTTTTTGGTAATTTCGATAAAATAAAAAATACGGGTGTTAATTTTATTATTATCTATAAGACGGACTAATTATTTTTTTGATTTTCATACCTTGGATACATCCCTATTATCGAAATTGGTTCAAGAGATCCAGAAATAACAGAAGTTGTTTTCATGATTTAGAAAATATGGTAGATAAAACACAAAATAGTCCAAAAACTATCAAGTTTCATTTCGGTTTTGTATGTTATGATGAAACCAGGAGTTACCAAACAGCAACACAAGGTATTTGGTGGATGGAGCTGGCGAATGAGGTGGGCACGCCGCGAGATATGATCTGTCCTGCCAAGGATGGAGAAGACAAGAGGATATTCGCCATGAGGATACTGCCTGTTGAGGGTAAGAAGACTCGATAACTTACATATTATAAATAGTTGTTTTTTTTTGTGTCACCTAACTTAAGGCGTTGGATTTACTTCAACATTTTACTAAATGAAGTGATTTCTTAAAGTCACTTAAAACATCCCTTTTAAGTAATATTGACATCCAAAAAGTGCTAAAGTTTAGCCTCATAATAAATCACTTCTGACTTTGTAATTGTTTTGTATTTTCATGGTACGACCTTCAGGCCGCCAATCGCACAAGATCACCCGCTCCATCCCCAACTACCTGCTGCGGGTGGTGCCGCCCCTGGCGCTGTACAACCGCCTGCCGTACGCCGCTGACGTCACATGCGCGGGCGCGGCGTGGCGCATGCGCATCGAGGCCGGCGAGCGCGCGCACACATACACACTCGCACTCACACAACCACACAGGATCACGATCAACATGCACTATATGGGGCTGCCGTGGACTGGGAGCTTTACACTTTCACCAGGTATGTTTTACTTGAAATTAATCATTTTCTAAAGATCCAAGGTTCACAATTAAAAAAAGCTTTTGTGTCGCATTTTAAGCCTTTAAAGTTTAAAGGAAAGGTTTTAAAACCTAGGAAACTTTTTATGCTATTCTATCTTATTCACATTGAGGTATCAAACTTTTATCGTCCCACTGCTGGGCACAGGTCTCCTCTCATACAGAGAAGGATTGAACGTAATCACCACGCTTGCTCAACGCTGGTTGGCGAATCATCGGGGTATAAACAAATTAAATTGCAAGCGACAGCAGAGTATGGATGTGGAGCTTTGTCGCAAACTATGTTCACTTCATATCGTCACTACCCTCTGTCTTCTAAAACATGCAGTCAAAGTGACCTCTGCGCAACGTGCCGCTACCGCTGACCTTGTGAAAGTGACGAAATTTTGAGCCTACAAAATTTGAAATAAGTAGATAGTTTGTAACCCGGCAACGGTCTAGTCGTCCTAGACCTCTGACCGCGCTGCAGTTAATTTACTTAAGAAATAGGTGTTAAGATATGAGCACTAAATGAGACAATAAATGGATGCAATTACAAGTTTATTTTTCAAGTACCCTGAGTCATAAGTAACAAACTATATAACAAAAAAAATCTCCCAACTTAACCAGTCAATTCCCTAACTCACTCCGTCTCGAGACCGAAGTGTTTCAGGGAATCCACATGAGACATTTAACAAGCTCAGGGTCGCTTGTAGAAGAATTCGTGAGGTGAACCGTTGTGAACAGCTCAATCGTTACAAAAGTTATCTTAGGTTGTGCGCAATATAGAAATTAATAAAACTTGATTTAGTATAGCCTACTTAGACGCAACCTGTTCTAAACTCACTCTCTCTCACTAGATACATCCAACAATAACTATAAGTACAGGGAGACTAACGTTTCTGATTAGCTTTCCTGACCAACGCTTCTGATTTAAGGTACAGAGACCCTTGGCGTCGCCACTGACGGGTGTCAGTTAACACACGATGAACGCAGCCTGCGGGAGAAAGAAATTATGACAGCTTATACCTGTCTAGTCGTCGAAAGAGAATTGGGTGTGTCGTACCACCAGGGTCCAGCACATTACTCCACAAGCCTGATCCGATCGAAATTAAGGCCACCTTTTTTTTTTTTTTTTGTTTGTTTGCGCTGATATAAATGACAATTACGCATCCCCACCCGTCGGGGGACGGGAGGGGTATGTAGTACTCCCCGGGAGATAACCTCCCGGTATACCCACTAAAAACCCCAGCGGTATTCCGGCATCGCCATAGTGGCGGGGGAACCCCGACTGTCCTGTACAGGTCCTTCCCGCCTTGCGGCATACGGACCATTGTACAGTCTAGTGGTTTGTCCGTCTGCTCGTGTTAGTTCTCCCGACTGGGACGTGCAACGACACAATACGTGACTTCGCACCCGAGCAGCTAGTCCCAGAGTAAATTTGCAGCCGCATCAGCATTATGCCTAGCTGACCTCACGCTCTGCACCAAGCTCCAACTCCTTCCTTTTTCTGTGCCATTTGTGGGCGAATGACCGCAGTCTCCGGAAGCCCTCCGCGTCCGCTACCAGGTCTTGGTGGTAAACCGGACCAATCACGTGTCTGGACCAGTCTGACAACATGGCCTCTCGCTCTTCCTCATAGAGGGTGCAGTCCCACAGGACATGGTCCCGAGTTTCATCCGCCAGCCCACAGTAACATACGGCAACGTCGGATACCGACATTGCGTGTAGCCGGCTTCTGAAACTCCCATGTCCTGTTAGCATCTGTGATGTGACATATTCCGGTTCCACCCACTCCAGCGCCAGACGCAGAGCCACGTCCGGAAAGAAGGAGTACAGCTCCCTACCGTCCCTGGAAGAAGCCCACCGCTCCTGCCACTGGGCAACGACCTCCGCTCTTACCCTCTTGATCGCCTCCCTGCGCTCCATGCCAAACATTCCGGAACACTCCTGCGCGATTCGTCCTGCACGACAAACCTCCAGGTCGGCCGGCAGCACACCCGCCAGCACGGGCAGTGCCGCGGTACTCACAGACCTATAGGCCTTCGACAGCAGCACCAGTGCCGGGCGTTGCGTGCGGAGCAGCGTACTCCGCACTGCATAACAACAAACTCTCCGCCACCATACGGCCGCAGCATATGTGAGGACAGCCACATAGGTCCCTGCAAACAGGACCTTTAGGGCCTTATACCTCACGCCCCAGGAAGACGCCGAGACCCTCGACATCTTCCCAAAGGCGTTCACAGCCCGTTGGCCGGCCAAACTAGCATGCGGCACGTAGGAGCCCACTTCATCAATAACAACGCCCAGCAACTTGACCTGTCCCGCACTCGCGATCGAGGCGCCGCCCATACGCACCGTAGGGGGGCGTTTAAATTTTCCCTTTATAGAAATTGTCTGGGATTTGTTGGCCGAGAATTGGAGACGGTTCCGCCACCCCTAAGCGGACACCGCCTCGAGCGACAATTGGGCTTTACGCTCAATCGCCGCCCGGCTCGACGCCTCGATTACGACCGTGATGTCGTCCGCGTATGCTACTGCCGAAACTCCGTCCGGCCATGGCAGCCTCAGGATGTCGTCTAGCAGGAGGTTCCACAATGTTGGCCCGAGTACCGGACCCTGGGGGCAGCCCATAGTGGACTGCTTCCACACCGCCTGGTCGCCCACAAATAGGCCAACCCGCCTATTAGTAAAATAATTAATAATGATTTTATATATATTGGGCGGGCATCCACCCTGCTTGGCCTTTGTAATTATCATGGGCCACCAGGCGTTGTCGAAGGCCCCCGAAATATCTAATAGTACTGCCTGCACGTATTTCTCTGAGGAGCACGCCGCTCGGTCCAGGATCGCGTTCAGCGCCGTGACCGTCGACCTGCCCCTCGAGAAACCGTGCTGGTCGTTGGAAATTCCCCGGTGGAGGCAGGGCGCGCACGTAATTATTAATCGCTCAAGAATCTTCCCCAAAATGGGGAGAAGCGTTATTGGCCTGTAGGCCTTCGGGTCCGACAGAGGTCGATCGTTGCCCTTCGGCAGGACGATGAGCTTACCCACCTTCCAGATGTCCGGAAAAACCCCCTCCCGTATACACGCAGAGAACATGAGGAGCATTTCTGCTCCACTTGCCCTCCACGCGTGCTTGATAATACGAGCCGTGAGGCCGTCGAGTCCAGGGGCCGTGTTGGGCAGGCACTTGATGATCCGCTCAAGTGCTGCCCCACTGGGTGGATCCGAATCCCGGCCCGACGGGGAGCACGCAGCCACAGCCCTGACTTGTCTGTGGTACTCAGTGTCCCCGCCAGGGTCGTCATCCGGGCACAGGATGCCTATTAGGCCCTCCGCGGTGTCCCGTGCCGTCATGGAGTGGCTGCCATCAGGGAGCCTTACGGCCTGGATGACATTTGCGGGGGGGCGCACTCTGCCCGACGCGGCTCTGTACGCAAGCCCCCAGGGGCATTAGGCCATTAGGGGCCCCTAATGGCAGCCTTGTAAGAGGCTCTCGTCGCGCGAAGCGCCTCGAGCTTGTCCGCCTCCATGACGTCCCGCATCCTTCGCGCTCGCTGCCAGGTCCGCCTAGCACGGTACACCTTGCGGCGCCAGTCCTCCAGTTTCGGAGTCCACCACTCATAGCCCCCGGTCTCCCTCCTGGCACGCCTCCCGAGGCAGTCCTCAGCAGCCCCAGTGACCAAGTCCGAGTACTGGGAGCAGATTATATGTGCCGGCTTCCAAGTCTGAAGTCTACCCATCCTATGGTGGAGCACACTGCGAAAACGCTCGTAATCTACCCCCTTCTCTCGGAACGGCATGGTCACCTCGGCCTGCCGCCCAGCCCGACCCAATGTCCGTGCGGCACCCATGCTGACCCTGTATGTGACCAGCTGGTGGTCACTAACGCTCACCCCCTCATGCACCGTCCACTGTGTCACCGCCAAGCCCCTGGTCGACAGCGTCAGGTCAATATTGGACTGTCCGTTTGGTCCCGAGAACGTGGGGGGTTGACCCTCCACATTGTGGATCAGGAGTCCCCTACCGAGTATAAGGCCCTCCATTTGGGTCCTCCTGTACTCCGTGTCTGGCCCCCTCCCCACGCACTGGTTCCGCTCGCAGTGCCACAGCGGCGAGTGAGCGTTACTGTCCACCCCTACCAGCACATGCCTTCCCGTCAGCTGGTCGAGGACTCTCGACATCTGCTGCAGGTGAACGGCAATATCGTGGCTGTACTGGCAGTATACCGACATCACATACAGATCTAGTCCCGTAGCCCCTGAACTTACATGGGCCACCGCACAATGGGTATTGCTGAGGCTCCCCAGGAACGTAACAGCCACCCTTGGGTTGACCACCATTATGCCGGCCCTAGATCTCGGCCCACTCTGGATTATCCTGCAGTCGCCGTACTGCTCCTGCACCAGAGCGATGTCCAGACCCAGAGTCCCAGCAACAGCTGGCAACTCCATCGTGGCGGCCGCCGAGCCTTGGAAATTCAACTGCCCTACTTTGATAGAGGCGTGCTTAGGCATAGTTGGTCATGCTGATGGCCTGCCTCTCCGCGTACACACGTGCCGGACAGTCGACTGCCGCTGTCCTGTGTGACTTTGCCTCCGGACGCTTAAAGCGCTTGCACGTGGCACAGCACTGCCCCTCAGCCTGACACTCCTCCGCCTTGTGGCCATTCTCGCCGCATCTGCCGCAGGTCATCACTGCCGCCCTACAGTGCTTCTCTGGATGCCCATACTGCTGGCATTTGGAGCAACATGTCACCCGGACGAAATCGCAGACCTCGACGGCGTCCCAGCCGACGTAGACCCTGCCGAGGCCGAGGAGCTTCTCCCGGAGTAGCGGCGAAACCTCGTACACGATGGTCGTGCTACGCCCTCCTCGCCGGCCCTTCTTGAAGGCGAATACTGCCTCGCGGCGGAGCCTGTCCAAAGACCAGGCGGGGTCCTCTGCGAGGTTCACCCGGTGTAGGTCCTCCAGGACCTCCTCCGCCGCCGGGTCCCCACTTAAATTCCTAAGGGCGACCAATGGCTTCCTCGCCTTCGGATCTGTCGCCCTTAGGGTAGAGTGGCGGGGGAGTGGGAAACTAGCGGAGCCTGAGCTACCACTCCCCCGCCGGCGAAACCCGCCTGGTCAGGCGGGCCCTCATTTGCCGCGTGAGGGGCCGTGCCTCCCACATGGTGAGCGGTGCAAGGCGGGTGCGGGCACCCCCGTGCCTCACGCCCGCCGCTCACCTCAGGGAGGGAGAAAGTGGGCAAAGTCCCGCCTTCTCCTACCCCTACGCCGTCTGTGGAGCGCCGGAGCGAGAGGTCCCCTCCTACCGTCGCGACAAGATCGCGGCGCGGCACGAATGACACTCGTGCCTCGTAGGAGGGTTCCCCGCAGGAGCCAGTCATAACCGACGTTCCACAGAAGAGGCCCTAGAACGGACCCCTGAGGAACGCCGGTTTCCACGCCATACCGCCGGACCTGGCCAGCCCCGTCCACGAGGAGGACGGCACGGTCCTCCAAGTAGCTGGCGCCAAGTAGCGCAAGTACAGGGGCACACCGTGGAACCGGAGCGCCTCCAGGATGGTGGAGTGGGGGACGGAGTTGAAGGCGTTGGCAATATCGAATGACACAGCCAACACTCCATCCCCCACTCCTACCGCCTCTGTCACCTGGCCCTTTAGACGGGCCAGGGCGTCCACTGCCGGTGACCGCGATGGCCACCACGCGAGCGGGAACGCCGTCTGGGCCGGGAGCCGTCTTTTTGGCGCGGAGACGAAGAGTCGCCGCGCCAAATTCCTCCTCTGAAACCGGAGGAGGAGGAGCTTCCTCCTCCGGTAGAGCCGCTCCCCTTGGCGGGCCCATCACTGGTGGGGCGAAGTGCGGGTCCCTGCGCGGAAACAGGGACCGCACCATCCAGGAGTGCTGGTTCGAGGGTCTCGGCAACCGGGGGACCAATGCGGCGCAGTTTGTTCCGCGCCGCCTTATATGGTCTCCCGAATGGGTCGTTGTCGAGACCCTCCAACAGCTCAGCCCTCGCCGCATCCTTGGCGGCGCCGATGGCCGACTTGAATGCCGCCCTCGCCTCCACGTATCTGGCGTAGAGGTGGTCTTCGTCGGCTAGATCCCGTCGACGCCGCCGACGCGCTCGGGTGTAGGCCCGCCGTGCCGCCACGCAGATAGCCAGCAGCTCCGCCATCTCCTCCGACCACCAATAAACGGCGCGTCGGGGAGGCGGACGTCTCGACCGAGGCATGCTGGCGTTGCATACCTCGGTAAATTAAGGCCACCTGAGGCAAGTCAGGATGCGACGCCTCCACACGGGTTCCTGCCCTAGGCCCGCCAAAAGAGCCAAATAGAAATTTCAGCCAAATCACTAATCGTTTAACCCCATAGGGTTTATGGCGCAAACACGCGAACCTCGTATACCAGCACCGCGAGCAGACCAGAAACTTCTCCAAAAAAAACGACCAACCCTCAATCATTTTTTTCCATGAACCACAGACAAGGCGAATTGCACAACTGAATTTTAAATTTAAGACTCTTGAATTGGTTTTATTTTTAATGTGATAATGTTACCTATTTCCTTTCCATTTTATTTTATTTAACTAGCTAATCATTTATTTAAATTCCGTTACTCAATTATTAACCGGATTATCGAGAGACGCCATCTCTTGGTTCGTTGGCTCAACTCTAATGTCGTTTCATCCCAGATACGAGAGATGTCGCCCGCTGTCACATTTTGCTACGTGACAAGTTCCATATCAACTTCACGAAGAAGATGAAAATGTCAGAAGATGGAATTGTTTAGCATTGTACTGCAAAATATTATCTTCTAAGATTATTATCTTCTGTTCCAGATGTCATTGAAAAGAGCGTGACTCTAAGCAGCGAATGTGACACCGAAGGCGGTAACAAGCAGGTGCAGGTCTGCGTGACAGTAGAACGTAACGACTGCTGGGAGGTGTTCCTGCACGCGCAGCACTGGCTCATCAACAAGACGGGACTTCCTCTGCAGATGAAGGTACATCTACTTTACTGACTGAACGTTCTACCGTAATCATTTACAGCGCGCGTGATATGCAAAAACAAGGTGGCAGTTCACAGTTAGTTTATAGTATGAAGCACTTGGATGCCGTGCAATGACAAAACAGTGTATCTGAAAATACAGTATCTCTGCAACACACACACACACCACACAGAATGCCGTCACACGTCTGAGTTTCTTGTGCTGGATGACCTAGGATGGCTTATGAACAAGAGCGGTTCAGGAATTGGTCTTTTATGCGGAACCGGGACCACCCTTTGTGCGAATGGTGACGGTCTACCTCCGAAAATAAAGGATGGCTTTTGAAAATTTTTGCAGTGAAAACACTACTTGCCACTAAGTGTCTTTTTATATGTATATTTTTTTTGTTTCAAAACACCACCGTGGCGACATCTTAACCGAATAACTTTATTATTAGATACATTATTTTTAAACCATGTAGTAATTATTTATTATTATTTTTTAGCTGACAAGACAAGAAGGAGGTTCTCAAGTGGACAAGTTTTTTGCTGCTTTTTTTTTCAGTTAGATTTTGACGATTCTTTTTTTTTTTTGTATCAGGTAAATGACAAGGTTTCTTTTAGTAAGAAACTCCGAAAATATTTTTGTCAGGGTGGTCAGTCTGACACATGGTACGAGGTGACGGACGAGCCGCTGTTGTGGAGCCCGGCAGGGCGCGGCAGACGGCGCGGGGCGCGGGTTCGGTTCCGCGCGCACCACTCCGCGTGGTCGCGCGCCGCCCGCCTCGCCGCCGCCGCGCCCGGGCTCGTCGTGTGTCCGCACACGGAGCGCCGCACTAACTACAGGCTGCTACTCAATGTAAGTACTTCCGCGGGCACCACTCCGCAGGTCGCGCGCCGCCCGCCTCGCCGCCGCCGCGCCCGGGCTCGTCGTGTGTCCGCACACGGAGCGCCGCACTAACTACAGGCTGCTACTCAATGTAAGTACTTCCGCGGGCACCACTCCGCAGGTCGCGCGCCGCCCGCCTCGCCGCCGCCGCGCCCGGGCTCGTCGTGTGTCCGCACACGGAGCGCCGCACTAACTACAGGCTGCTACTCAATGTAAGTACTTCCGCGGGCACCACTCCGCCTGGTCGTATGCCGCCTTGCCCTAATGACTGTGACAGGCAACGCTCACTATGGTTTCCTCAGTATTGCGATGCTGTCGGCCGTCAGGTCAGCGACCCACAGGCTATCCACCACGGCCAGCGATCGCATGATCCCCACTTATGAGTAACAGCCTAGCCTATCTTGTTAAAGTAAAGACGTTGAAAATCTTAATTTCTGTAATGCAATATTTAATTCACAGGTTACATTATCGGAGCTGTGTCCTCAACTCACTAAAATCGTGACTCTTCTACCATACTTCTTGGTCTTCAACGACACCAAGCGGCACCTGCGTTTCATGGAGGAGAATGAAGCAGCCGACCTATGGAATGACCTCTCTCCCCAGCAATGTACACCGTTCTGGCCACAAACTGACTCAATGTCGATGCACTGCAAGTACCGGGACTCTACTGTCGTTTCCCAACACTTCCCGATTACGAAGAATCACTTTACTGTATTGAGGATGGATAAGGGGGTGAGTTAACTATTGCTTTAGCTCCGGTTTTTTCACAATCCATTTGTATTTTTAATTTCACAGATATCTTGCACTTTTAGATCTACAATTTTTGTATTTATATTAATTGTTATTAAATAAAACATCAATTGCGCAATAAATTAATATATATCTACAACATATTTCATTTTCCATACTTCGGTCTGGGCCACTCCGGCGTTAGAGTGCCGTCATCATGTAACGTATACGCCGCTCCTTTCGACTTATGAGACCAGATCTTGATAGCCTTCAGATGAGCATCACTCTGTTCCTTAGCAGCTGATACTGGGGGGGCTGGTTCGTAGGGTGGCGCCTTGATGGAGGCGGCTGCTGGTGACGGTTGCAGGCCAGTTGATGATGAATAGGATTGTGATGGTGGTGATTGAGATTTTGATTGTGTTACCTGAAACAATAATTGGGTAGCGTAAGGATATGAAAAAAAGCCTCAGGATTTTAATTCTAATTTTAGGATCAAAACGCCGCCTATAAATCAAAGACTGATTAGATAATAGTATATTGAGACCTAATACTGTGCGTTAACTGCATAACACTATCATACATAAGTGCTTTCGATATTTACATTGTTGAATAAACAAATTTCATCAACATATAAGTAATGAATAAGCAATATTGTATCATCAAAATTATTCCTAAAATTAACTTTGTAGGACATATCATTGGGAGGCTACCATTCAGATCTGGAAAATGTATGCTTGCTTTCATGCTTATCTATTCTTTGTTTTCATCAGCGCCAGTATCGATGTGTACGACATTTTTAAGCATTAAAAGTTGAGCTATCTTAATTTCTATTCACCATTTCAAAATAATCTCAAATACTTACAGTATAATGTGGTACATGGTACGAACTAGTTGAATACATTTTAGAATCGTAGTTCATAAGCGGTAGGTCGCCAAAACTCTCCACTTGATAAGAATCAGAGTCTGCTTTCACCACAGCAGGTACATTATTCGTGTAAGATGCATAAAAGTCTTCCTCTCTCATATTCGTTGGAGGTGGGAGCTTTTCTTCTTCGTTTGTTTCAGTAAAATCTGAATTACTAGAGCCTGTATCAACATTAAGTTCTTGAGAGTTTAAATAATTCTGGTTAGCAAGACTGTCAGTTAAAGACGTAGGACGTATTTGTTCTTCCTGTAGTTCATGAGCTTTGAACGTGGTGGGTTGGTCATCTTGAAAAATAAAAGGTTTGTGTCGATGAGGATAACTATCTTGAGTACCTAAACCTTTCAACTGGGTAGGTCGGTAGTCTTGAGAACCAACACCCTCGAACGGATGAAGTGTGTTGTCTTGATCGGTGTTTCTGAACGGCGGTGGCCCATCTGTTTGAGGCCCATAGAAACTCACACGATTAGGTTTCGCTTCCATTGAATATGGATTTCTTCTTTCATCTTGCGGCACATCTTTTACAGAAGTGGCTTCAGTTACATAGTTTATATATTTCTTAAACTCATGAGGTTTCTCTTCATGATATTTGGTATCAACATTTTCATTGTAAAAATCTTTAGTATCCGTCGGTCTTGGTAAATTCTCTTTTTGATGCGGTCTGTAGTATTCGTTGTCCACATCTTTGTTTTTATATGCATATTTGTCTTTCTCAGAAGCGAATTCGAGTATTTTGTCCAAATCATGTTTAGATAAGTTTTTAACTATTTTACTTATATCATCATCTCCTAAACCTTCTTTAGTAGGACGTTTACTAACCTTGTATGGTCTGTTGCCGGGGTATGGAGCTTCATCATCTTGCATAAACGGCGGAGGTGTGTAGGAGAACAAGCCTTTGATAGGGAAAGTCATGGGCGGGCGGCTGTAGAACCTTATCGGTACGCCTGGGTACCTCCCTCGCTTCACCCTTGTGTACGATCTTGAATGTTGGCATCCAACATCACTTTGCGTATTAACCACACACAACACAAAGAATATCACAAATAACACTAGTTTAAACATTGCCACAGCGTAGTCTGCTGAAAACTGAGGGAAAGTGTATTTGTGTGCGAGTCTTATAAAAGTTGAGATGAAAGTGGTGCTAATTGAGTTAGTGCTCACACCCTGGCTGCGATCGCCGGTCGCGAGTGATGCAACTCTTACGTCATGCTTTCATATTTATATTTTAAGTTAGGATCTTCTTTGTATTATTATGAGGATATGTGAAAAGTTTACACACACATTTTTTCATATTGTGCGACAAGTAGGGTGTTAAGTATTATGTCTGTATTTAGGTTGCAAACTTGTTTTTTACGTAAGTATTTTATGTCACCGCGTTCGATGTAAGTATCTAGGTTCTTAGAAAGACTTCACCAGATAGCTGTAGATCTGATTAAGTTACGCTTGCTATAGTCGGTCTGAGGATGCGTGATCATTTTTACATTGGTCCCAACTTTTTGGAGCTTTGACGTCATTACGGGTTGTTCGAGGATCGAAAGTGTGACAACCAGTGTTTCACAAATTGGGTGTCGTGTTACCCAGTAATTGAATTGTGGTCAGCTAGTCAGCCGCTCCATATAAATAATAATATTAGTATTCAGGTGCAGCTGGTTATACTGGAAGCCGAACCGATAATTGGGAAAAATGCTAGGTAGACTTACTGAGTTACAGACTGTGATTTTCCTGGACAAGGAATGGGACTGTCGTCAATGCAAATATTATGTAAACAATACACTTAAATAGCTATACAGTTACATATACACACATCCAAAATTATAGATATATAAATAGATACTAAATATACAAACAACGGAATATACAAGAAGACTGTAGATGATAGCAGTTAAGGCAACATGATCACGACGACTAATGTTCTTTAAGAGTCTTTTAACATCTGTATCGATGGACTGCGCTCGTAAGCTCGCAGTAGACGATTTACCAAGGAAAGTTGCGCAATGGCAAACATTAAAAATATTAAATCTGAAACCTTCTTTCAGACGGCAATCTGCGTCGAAGTAACAGGCGGGACAGATCGTCCATTCACCATAACCTTCAAGCCATACACCGTCGGGGACTCGCCAGTACGCATCGATAACCTGTGTGATGACCTGTTCCTGAAGCTGCACCAGGCTGATTCAGGCCAAGTGGCACTGCTGAGCCCCTACCAATCCTTGCTTTATACTTGGGATGATCCAGCTAAGGAAAGGAAGCTGATGTGGAATATTTATAACAATAAGGGCAAAGGTTTTGATGCTGCTTTTGGGCAAGATGGGTGAGTCTTACATTAATAACATTTTATCAGTGTCTGAACCAACTTCTTACTAAAATAGTCGAGAGTGAACAGAGAATAAAACATCCCTGTTATTCATTTGATCTGACACTAAAAGGATTTTAAACTACACTCAAGTAGATTAATATTTTATTCTTCACCTATTTAATTTTTCACAGATATGGCGAAGAAAAAGTAAGTTTTCACTCAGTGAAGCACTTAACATTGGTAGCAACCAGCTCCGTCACATCAAAACTGTCATCAACCCTCAAGAGATTAACCCCCAAGTCCCCTGAACCTGGCTCCTCAAGCAGTGATGACTCCGACAGCTCAGACCTCCCAGAAACACACGCCAAAACCAAGAAGATGAGGAAGGATAAGGTTATAGTTTATTGGATATCTTATATGGATGGATACCAAAGAGTCTTCGCCTTAGCTCAAGACGAACGAATAGCTTACCAGTACAGGATGAGGATCAATGCAGAAAGGAGTAACTATGAGGTCTACATGTCCTTATCAGGAGTCAGTTTATCAGTCTGCGTCCCAACTCACACAGGAGTGAAGGAATTGGCATACGTTAGCATGACTGATTCCTTGCCGAAATGGGAAGTCAACGTCAATCATAAATGGAAGCAGCTATCCCCTGACCTAACATCTTGGATTGAGGATAAATACCAAACGGAGCAGAAGAAGTGTCAGCTAAAGGAATACATTCATCTAGATTTGGAGAAAATGCAGATGACAAAGCCATTCTTTTCGGAACTGCGCAGGACGTACAACCCTGGCGTTTGGATGCAGTTACGGAAGTCAGACACTTACACCTACTGTCACTTGAAATTCCAGAGGCTACAGATCGACAACCAGCTGCATGAAGCTGTGTTTCCAAGTGTGCTATACCCAGCACCGGTACCCAACGATGTTAGATCAAGCAAGGGCCTCAAGCCTTGCATAGAGATAGTCGCCTTGAAGCAACACCGACCAAGCATAAACCAGGACGTTTACAAATACGTCAAAATTTTAGTCCAAGAATACTGTGTGAACTTAGACCGTGGTTTTGTAAACTACGTCTTCGATATTCTGAATCATTGGAAAATTCAGGAGAAGCCTGCTGTGAGGTTGAGGGCAGATCTAGCGTTAGTCCACATGCCGTTACCAATGATTGCTATAAAGAGCCAGACTACCGCCCAGAAGAACGTTCTCTTTGAGTATGTTCACTTGTCTCCAATAAAGCTAGTGTTGAGTCTGTCATCTCGAGGGTATTCTGCGGAGACTGCCAACAGTCCTAGTAAGACGAAGTTCGGGAACAAGAAGGAGAACAGGCCAAAGCTATTCAACAGTGACTTACTGGAGTATCTGTTTAATTCCTGGGGATCCTCACTGTGTGATATGAAGGATGTCATTTTAAGGTAAGTGGAACTGAACTGTTTATTATAAATACACAATAAGAAATGTATACTCCATTCGGGATAGCATTAGAGAGAAGTTAGAAAGCTTGTTTTAGGACACTTTTTGTAATAAAAGTACAATATATCTATGTATATTGGTGGTCTGACTGACTTAGCTGTGTTTGATTGTCGGTCACGTGTCAAACTTAATGGTATATTACCTATTTATAATGTCTGGCCCTTCATCACCAATAAATCGCGATCAGCACATCTAAACAGCGTTCAATTTCATTTACTGGTACTTATAAGCTGTTATGCTACTACATTGATGATTTCAGAATGTCCTACCTCGAATTTCGCAACGCTCCGATCACAGCATGTACGCTGGTAGACCAGGCTTCTCACCATTACTGGACACAGCTGGTGCAGCAATTCTACGTTCTCGTCCTCGGACTAAACATTCTCGGGAACCCGTACAGCAATATAGGAGACTTCTCACGAGGACTGAAGCAGTATTATGAGCCTTGCCTGGTGAGTTTATGTATAACATTATATTAAATTTAAACTCTATTTTCATCACCATATCCCAAGATCCTTGTCATCCGTTTCCGAATCGTCGGTATACGGTGTATTTCTTCTAAACATGTACGGACGACAGCAGGTGTAGCTACCCGAAACTTTCAAATATTCCCAATCAACCCAGAACTTTAATGCTTTAGAGATAAAGTTGAAAATCTAATAGGGAAATCTGACAAATTGTAGTAGCTTGACGTGCTGTTGTCTGTACCTACATACTTTATTCCCTCCTATAAGGCGATTCTCACACTGCCCCGCATGATGCAGCGTAGCGCGTGGATGCGTGTTCTTCCGTTGCTTGTAAGTATCTCCGTTTGTATGGAAAACACGCACAGTCTAACACACAGAAAAAGCATCCACGCGCGTTCATGCGGATCACGCGCATACACGCGGAGAAACATGCACCCCCGCGCGTAGGTGCGGGGCGAGACGCAAGGTATGGCACACCGAATCCCGCAGTGCCGCGCGTGATTTTGAATGAGCGTGACGTGTGTGTTTGAAAATTGATCTCGATATCGATCGATTTATATTCAAAATCGAAAACCACCCAGCTAGCTGGAATTACTTAATGGAATTCATGAATTAAAAATTATTCTGGAATTACATTAATTAGTACTGCACGACCACCACAGAGAACGGCGAATAAATGAGAGCCGCCGTGCGTGAATCTACAAAACGCACCAACGCGCGTGAGTGCGCAAAAAACCCGCACGATGATGCAGATCTGCACTCCCGCAGGAACGCGCGTAGGTGCGTCGACACGCAATATGCAGCATGATGCGGGGCAGTGTGAAAACCGCCTAACATATGGTGCTGCGTCATATACTCCGATATCACTTCGTGCACAAGTATGGGTTTTATTTAACGTTTTCTCGACTGTGATATACCTATCTCCTTTTAGTGAAGGCAGTAACTGTAAAATAATTGCGATTGTATTTTAAATTATAAGGTCTAGTACAGTGGTTCCTAACCTTTTTAATGTCACTACCCCTGTGAACATGTATGGGAATTGATTTTACCCCTAGTTTATTTAAAATAATTAAAACCATACAAATTCGAACTAAAATATGTTTATTATGTAAGAAATTGCACGTTTAGGTAAAGTAATAGGAAAACAAGAAACCCTTCAAATGCTGCGAGAAACAGAGACCAGGCTCCGATCACTGTGATACTTCGAGAAGGAAACAGAGATCTATGGATCGATGCTGCTAAAACTGTGACGATATCTGCTGCAAGCATGGGACATAACGGTGCTGATAAAGTTTACCTTCGGGAGTGTCTGACGCCGTCGACGGCCTACCTGCTATGGAAAACGAAAGAAGAACTCAAAGAGTTGTTTTCCTTTATATGGTGTAAACATGGAAATATATTAGTACGTAAAAGTGGTCAGGAAAAGAAAGTAATAACTATCCGCTCGATAGCCGATATCCAAAGGGTAAAATCGTCCCATGGTGGACAGTAGGTAGGTAGGCGGGTGGGTACTCATATTATTGTCATATCAAACATATATACAATGTTACTTTTCCATGCTAGATACAACAGAACATAATATAGTCGAAACCAATTAAGAATTAATAGAAGAGGTGGAGGTATTTTATTATATATTCATAAGTCTGTGGCTTTTGTGAGATGTAGTAACTTGTGTACACAGGAGTTTGAATGTGTAGCCGGCGTGCTTAGTAGGAATAGTTTTAAAATCGGATTATGTGCCGTGTACAGACCGCCCGACACATCTAGGCTTCGATTTATTAAGGAATTGTCGTCCTTAATGCAGGAATATCCTACAAAACAGGATTATGTAATAATGGGAGATATGAACATAGATTTAAAAGTATGTAACCCCGTAGTAAATCAATATTTGTATTCGCTGTGCACCCTGGGATTTATTAATGGCGTGAATTGTTACACACGCATTGAAAAATATGGTGATAGAATTTCCAAGTCATGTATAGATCACGTGTTTGTTCGCAATTCTAGTGCATATAACATTTATACATCTGTTGTAAACATTTCACCGGCCGATCACTGCATAACCGGTTGTGCGATAATGAGCCCGCTAAACAAGAATGACTCACACTCTTCTAGTCAATTAATAACTAAGATAAATAATCGCCGGGTGCGCAGTGAACTGAATAACATCGACTGGAGTATACCCCTTCAATACAGGTGCCCAAATGAAATAGTTAAGTACATACACACCAGCTTTAATAATGTATACGATAAAAGTAAATTCACAATAAGAAAAAGCAGATTCAGTAAACGCAATACATGTCCCTGGGCCAATGAAACCTTAAAAAGATGTGCATGAAGCGTGACCAATTGTTTGGTATCTGGCTCAAAGATGAAAATAACCCTCAGAAAAGATTGTTATACAATAGATATAGAAATAAAACAAACAAATACACAAATTATGTTAGAAATAAACAAATTATGAGGGAAGTATCCCAAAATTTTAAAAATAGAAGATTTGGAACATTGTAAATAGTTTAACCGGCAGAATTATGCAATGTATTGAACATGTTTTACTTGTAACTTTTCGAACGAATCCATCAACATTAGCTAACACTTTCATGACTGAATTTAATTCTAGTACCAAAAACCTAAGCAACTCTTGCGATGTACCTCTTTTGGATAAACATACTTACGAGATGGTTCCTGACAGGTCAATGAGGGTGAAACCTGCACGAGAAGATATGGTTGAACAAATCATCAAACAAACGAACGATAGGAAAAGCCCGGGTTACGACGGGATACGTGCTAATGATGTTAAGTGTACTTCAGCTAAACTAACCCCAGTTATTACACACTTAATCAATTGCTGTTTGAAAACAGGTACGTATCCAGACCTTTTAAAAATAGGAGTGATACGTCCAATACACAAAAAAGGCTCACGCGATGACGTCAATAATTATCGACCTATCACTATATTGTCTAGTATAGATAAAATCATAGAACGCTACATTGGTAATGAGATTAGTAACTTTTTGCAAACACACGAAGTAATTAACAATAAACAATATGGATTTCAGAAAAATAAGAGCACGACACAATTATTACGAGAATTTACCGATGAAGTGAATAGACAGATAAACGATAAAAAACATGTCTTGACACTTTTCATAGATTTCAGCAAAGCTTTCGATGTGCTCCGATGTGATACACTTTTTGAGAAGTTGTCACAAAATGGAATACAAGGGCCAATGTTAGAACTTTTAAAAAACTATAATAAAAACAGATACAACACGGTTAAAATACAAAATGAGTATAGTGCAAAGCTTCCATCCACGCAAGGAACAGCTCAGGGCTCGATTATAGGTCCGACAGAGTATTTACTATACGTGAATGATATGTGTAATGCTATAAACTCAGGCTCTGTATACCAGTTCGCCGACGACACGTGTATATTAGTCGCTAATAAAAACATCCGGGACGCAGAGGCAATCCTCCAATGTAATTTTGACGAAATGTGTAGGTGGGCGCATGATGTAGGCTTAGTAATAAATGCAACAAAAACAAAAATTGTTCACATACACTCATCACACAATAAATGCTCCACTAAGCCTACAGTTATAGCACACGAACATATTTGCCTACATAGTTCCCCAAAGACTTGCGAGTGCCCGTCGTTAGAAGTAGTCGATGAGCACATGTACGTTGGCCTAATGGTTGATAGCAGATTCTGTTGGGGACC
This sequence comes from Sesamia inferens, assembly GCA_037179545.1. NCBI lineage: Eukaryota > Metazoa > Arthropoda > Insecta > Lepidoptera > Noctuidae > Sesamia > Sesamia inferens. The sequence goes on along the minus strand of CM073937.1, from coordinate 29,644,947 downwards.
ACACAAAGATTACGTATGCAACAAACTAAGGTCTATTCTAGGTAAGCTCAGCATACTAAAATATAAGCTACCTTACAAAACACATAGAATGTTATATATGGCCCTAGCAGACTCTGTTATCAGTTACGGACTCAGCAGCTATGGAAGAACTTATCACACATATCTGACCGATATTTATAAGCTACAACTTAGAATATTAAAAGAAATTGCGCCAAAACATATACTTAAGAAATTCCAAGACCATGACGACGACCTTTTTAAATATTGTAATGTTATGAATGTGTTCAATAAAGTTAAATACTGTATTCTATCCGAAATTAATAGACCTGAACTGCTAACCGAAAAAACAAGACCAGACTTTCTGAGAACGATAATAGTGAAAAATAAATACATCTTACCAAAATTTAATAATGTGTACGGGATGAGGGTTGCAGAATATTTGGTACCCTTTTATGTCAACAAACTCCCAGAAGACTTGCAAACGCTATACAAAATGAGTTCGAAAAGTTATAAGTATAAATCTAAGCGTTTCTTTACACAAAATTTTAAATAATGTATATATGTGGGTGCGGACGCCGGCGGGTCGGGCTGCCTGGATCTGTCAAGTTTTCTCAATCAAACTTGAACCGTAATGCTATGGCGATAAAGTTGAGAATCTATTGAGGAAATTTGGCGTCTTTTGGTGGCTTGATGTGCGGGCGACTGTACCTAGGTATTAACATACCTATGAATTGTTAGCGTTGCATTGTATACAATAACAATTATTTATAGTATTGTTATGAGCGGCTCGCCGACATGCAGATAAACCCTGAGAGGTTTTCGTTGTGCGGCTAAAACAAATTGTGAACCTAAATGTAAGTGTATTAGAAATAAATAAATAAAAAAAAAAAAATAAAAAAAAAATATATAAATTTCGAAGTTAACTAATGTAAAGGTTGAAATTGGTTTGCATTCGCAAGTTTGAAAATATTTGGTTCGGTTTCACTTAACGCGCATCTCATAATTGATCTATTATTTTGTTTATTGCTTTAATACTACACACATCAAAAGTGTCTAGGGATCAACATATCTTTTTGCAATAACTTTTCTCCTGATTGATATTAATTAAAATTTTCTTTAAGGATTCATCAAATAAAGTGTTTTCGTTTGTCACAGTAACGATAAACCAAGTCACCTTTGCATTAATAAAGAAATTTGCCATTTTCCTAATAAAGGGATATTTGACATTTGAACCACTAACACAAAAGTTCGAAAAAAAGACTGAAATAACAGTTTTCTCTAAAATTTTATTGGGTAACTTAAACAATTAATAATCCGTGTTTCTACCGCGAACACTAACAACACAACAACATCGGTTTGGCATACTCAAAATGAGTTCATCCAAATCACGTTGTGGAATGGCCGCCCATGTTCGTCGCAACAACAAAAAAAGGTCTTCTTGCGACTGGATACCCTCCATATTCGGCAGAGCTCTTCTCTGTAGCATATCCCATGCATGCTCAATCGGGTTCAAGTCTGGCGACTGAGCAGGCCAGGGCAGGACATTGATGTTAGCTGCGGCGAGAGTCTGTCTTACAACTCTTGCGGTGTGCGGTCGTGCATTATCATGCATTAACCGAAATAAGGGACCGATTTGCACTTGTAGAGGAACGATGACGTCTGATACAATCGTCTCAGCATAAATTTGAGCGTTGAGGTTGCCTCTGATCCAAATCAACTCAGTTCTTCCGCCGATCCAAATACCCGCCCATACCATGATGGTTCCACCACTATAAGGGTGGACTTCCTGGCAGGATTTTAATCGCTGTTGGCGTCCAGGGGTTCTCCAGTGTCGTATACGTCTTGTATCCGGTCTCATACCAAAACGAGACTCATCAGAAAAGCACACGAAACGCCATTGTTCTTCTGCCCAATTTCTGTGTTCAAGAGCCCATTGATATCGAATCCTACGATTGTGCATTGCTATAGATGGTACCCGTAGCGGTCTTCGGGAATGAAGGTTCACTTCATGCAAGCGGTTTCTGACTGTTTGGTCGCTAATTAAGTTCCCTGAAGAGTGATGAAGCCTCACGGCTAACATCATGGCGGTTATTGTTGGAGCTCTTCGAGTTAAGATTTGAATGTATCGGTCTTGTCTCCGTGTGGTACAGCGATACCGTCCTCCATGGCACTCAGCCACGGTACCAGTGCTTCGGTAACGTGTCCAAAGTCGACTGATAACACTCTGACTTGTATTCAGAGCTAAAGCCACAGTACGTTGCCGGGAACCAGCTTCTATCATTCCCACGGCTCTGAGCATTTCTTCCCTGCTTAAATGACGTCGCCGCTCCATAATAACGTTGGTTTTAATCAGTAGTAGGGAAACAGTAGCACTAATAATGTCTTCAATGCGTTGTATGTTTTTATAGGGAAAATATTGACAGCTGATTTTCATCTTTTACTCGAATTTGATTCACAGTTCCTGATTCAAATTATGAAATGCACCAAAAAGGATCCATATAAATTTATAAAATCATAAATTTATTACAAAGCCACATCTCAATCTCAAGAAATCCGCATAAAAATGCTTGATCCCTAGACACTTTTGATGTGTGTATTTGGTGCCATCTCGTGTTACCCCCTAGAATCTCCGTTTTACCCCTGCGGGGTAATTACCCCCAGGTTAGGAATCACTGGTCTAGTACCTACTCAGTACTATTACCTGAGTAATGAAGCCACGTTTTCGACTATTAGACTAGGGGCAAACAAATAGAAAAAACTCTTCTTTCTTTACCTAGGGCACAGCTCTTGGCCGGAAGGTGATGGATGTGGCATCCCGACTAGAAGATGGTGCAGCAGCCCTGCTGGGACTACGAGCTAGTCCCAGTACTAGGACCAGCGCCATGTTTGAGGAGCTACCTAAACCACAGACACCGAGAAGGAAACCAGGTCAGATACTTTAAAAAAAAATAGGCCAGAAGAGCTGTCGTGCAACGAGTATCCACCCTTAAGTTGTTGACACCACTACGATCCCGACGAAGCGTTTCGCCTCGTCTTTTTCGGCGTACATCGAAGGCCTAGAATAATTTGCCTGTGACGGTCTTGTGAATACAATTTAAGTTACTTGAAAGCTAGAGTAAATAGACTCACAATAAACTAGTGCGCTGAGTTACAATAAACCGTCATCAAATAGGAAAAGTTATGATTTACAAGAGTTCTGAAAATATTTAACAGAAATTCAATTTTGACATAACATATTAAAATCTTCCAATCATTTGTTATTATGCTTAAATTGAGGTTGGTGCTAATCACCTGAAGTTTGCTCATCAGGAGAAGTTCCTCAACTAAGCAACGATATCCCTGAAAGCGTGATCGAGGGTGATAGCAGTAATCAAACCAGCATCGCACTCGCTCTAACAGCCCTTGTAGCAAGACCTACTTTTGGTGAGTTACCTATTTATTATATTTCAAACTGGTTTGTTTCCTAAAACTCTTATTTTCTTATTTATTGTATGTCTTTATACTCGGTGTAGGTAAGGGACTCCGAAGAACATACTGTGACCACGAATGGGGTACCTATCAATTCTTTGACTCTAGACATTTAAAAAATTCAGCTGTTTCCAAAAAAGTAAACAGTCTAATTGTTTTTTTTTTTTTTTTGCTGACGAAATCGAGTAGGTTTGGATCTAGAATCATGTACTGAGTTCACGGGAACAGTGTTGGCGTCCCTTACTCCCTGTTTAAGTGTTTTTTTATCGAGAGAGAATATAATATAAAACTGCTGATTCCTTCATTTGTCCTAATATAATTTGGAAACAGATAACATTATGCGAATAAAGGATTCAGTATCTATTAGCATTTTTTTCAACATTTTCTTCGAGTTTTATAATTACATAAGCATGACATTTTTTGGGATTTCTGTAAAGCATTTTTGTAATAAAATGCGTAATGGGTGAGGTGTTTTGTTTACAAGAATTAACATAGTTATAATACAATTTATGTAAATAATGTGGTGGCCTATTGGTTAAAACACCAGCCTCTCAAGTATGAGTGCGCGGGTTCGATTCCAGGTCAGGCAAGTACCAATGTAACTTTTCTAAAGTTATATGTACTTTCTAAGTATATCTTGGACACCATTGACTGAAGGTGAAGGAAAACATCTTGAGGAAACCTGAACTTTAAGTCTGAAATCGCCAACCCGCATTGAGCAAGCGTGGTGATTGCGCTCAGTCCTTCTCAGTTGAGGGGAGACCTGTGCCCAGCAGTGGAACGATAAAAAGGTTGTCGATGAAATAATTATGTAAGTATAAAAATATTCCTTAGCATGATTGTGTTTTTTTTCCAAAGATTATTCCAATTATTGTTCTTTCCCATATCTACTATATTTTTATCAATATACAATATTTACCTAGAGAAAACCCTGTCCGATCCGTGAAGGTATTGTTAGATATCCATAACTGATTCTAGTAATGCCTACAAAGATGGGCTAAATAAAAATAATACACCCTAAAAAAAAATATTATTTCGCAAAAGGAGGTAACTTACATGGCAACACATGCGCGGGAGACGGGGGCAAGGCACGCGGCCAAACAAAATGCCGCCAGTATTGTACATTAATTCATTAAAGGTATGCTTTAAAGGCTACCAATAATACCATCGAAAATGGTTTAGTCACTTTTTAAAAATTGACAAATATTGGGGAAATTGGAGTTAATTCGCGGAAAAAAAAAAAGATTATTTCAACACAATACTAATAAATTTTGAAATATTCTTTATAAATAACCGAAACTAATAACTTTATTAATAACCAAATAAATGTGATTACCTATCCTTTATTATCCTTATCGGTCGGACGGGGTTTTCTTTACATATTGTAATATGTCCATTATTTTATATATAATGTATTTCTTGTATGTAGTTAATTGTTAATAACTGTGTTTCTCGTTTGTTTTCGTCTGCAATGCGGACAGATGACGACTGTGTTGTTGTGAGAAGTGAGTATCTTAGTGCATGAATATCATTTTATTATACCTATACTATTTTTTGTCGAGCGAAAATTATTTCAAGGGAAACCCTTTTCCGGGTCTAAAGTAACTCAGAGCATGGTCTACCTCTGTGCGAGATTTTCATCGATTCGCTCAGCAGCTATGACGTAATAAGGTAGGTACAGTCACAGACAAATCGATCTGTACAACCAAAAAGAAGTATTAAAATGAAGCTTTGACCTTGATTGGTAAGGAAAACGGAGAGCGCTGTTTACACCTGCCAAATTAGTCCGCGCCTGACATAAATTGATGTATTTTTGGTCGCCATGTTTATAATCGCGTGTAAACTGTCTATGGAGTATCTTAATTTGACAGGATCAAACTAAAATGTTGTCTTCTATCCTTTTCTTATTGAAATAGAAAGAAAAAAATACACTTAAAATTAGTTTAGTTTGTGAACATAGAATCGGCGCCCTTAAACTGCTGTTTAATTATGTAGGTATGAAGAACAGTGCGTAACTATACAGTTCCTCATCCGCTATAGTACCTCTTCTGGGTCGTCCGACGGTTGTCCGTCTGGTATCGACAGTGAGACCGACGGCAACAGTCGGTGTCGACTATGGTATTTTGCATACGAGATCCAGGATAGGGTGACTTAGGTTATTAATAAGTGAGTAGTTGGAATGTGGAGGTTGTATTCCGTAGAAATCATAATTTTGATTTTGAAATCATCTCTCATTATCATGTGCACCAGATGTATGTCGTGAGGCTGCCCGGGCTTCTCTATCTCGGCAACTGAACGTCAGCAGTGCTGAGACCGCGCTGAAGGCCTGTGTGGAGCGGAGTGGAGGACGACTTCTGGCGCGGCGCCGACTGCCGAGACACTGCGCTCCTATTGAGGTGAGCTTCAGTAGTTGTTAATGTATTTAATTATAGTTAATATGATTTTAAGTCTATAGTTTATAAACGCACCTACGAGTCTGAAAGAAATCCTTATGTGGAACATGCTGATCAATATTATGGTTTAGAAGAGTGTCTTTGGAATTGCTTGTGGCACCTCTGGCGTTTCGTTTATGAAATCCATGGACATCTACAGACTACTTCATCCTATCTGAGACATAACAAATAACCAAACGAATAACTAAAATGTACGTAATGAGTAGGTAGTTTGTGTTTCTTTTTGGAAAAGTACCTGTCTTCACATTTTGTCCATTCCAGGGTGTCCGTCCGTACTCGCAGCACGCAGCGCTGGGACTGCAGCTGCTGACGCTGCTGGGGCGCGGACACTACGCCGACACCGACGCGTACATCGCCCACGCGCATCTAGGACCCAACTCTAACTGCACACTGCTTATTTCTACGCAGTAAGTATTCGGCAGCGTGCAGAGCTTGGGGAGGTATATGTCCAGCAGTGGACAGCAATAAGCCGAGTAATATAATTACAATTTCAAAGTTTATTAGAGGCTTTTAGAAGTTTCTGAACTGTAGTGATGTTGGAGGTTTTTACAAATACTTTTATACTACCCGCGATTTTGTCCGCGTGATATTCCTTGTTCGCAGTTTAACTGGGTGTTTGCTTAGAGCTCTTTTTAGTATGTAACCCATTATTGACTCTACTAAACTGATATAATATGGTATCTCAGGCACATATTCATGGTGAGAGCAAGTGGTACCAGCGGATCCTGGCACGTGGAATGGGCAGTCAAGCTCGATGACGTCATCGGATCACCCATAGTCCACGAGGACAAACTGATACTTAACATAAAACAGGTACATAGAGGATCATTTGGCGCCTGTAGCGCACTGGCGTCGATTCGCTTGTTCAGAAACTAAACTAAATTTAAGTTCAAAAAGACAGGAGATAAATATTAGTTTCTTCCTGTCAAATTAAACAGCCCCTGACGCAAATTGAAGTACCTGTGGAGAGTTTTGACAGGAAAGCTAAGATGAGTGTCACGCGCATTTTTCATTGTACTTTTAAAATTATTTATAGTGTCGTTTACTAAATAAAAGCGCATGATTTATGTAGTAAAAAGTGCATTCAGTGAATAATTCATAAAGAACATTGAAATATCGTGCATAGTGGCCACATCATGGCTTTGCATCAAATCTCCTAGTAGTCGGCAAACGCGGCCGTTTTTTCAACTGTCATTGGCGATATCCGCCATTATTGTGACTTAAATTTTTTAAAGAATCTCTATAATTTGTTAAACGTGTTATTGGCAAATTTGTGGTGTCTAACCACAGAGGCCATTGAAGAGTTGAAGTAGTATTCACTCTTAAGAAAAGAAAGAAAGAAGTAAGTACATGTGCGTATTTTAAACGTCATGTTTTTAAGCACGTCTAAACTGTCTATGGTATATGTAACTTTGACACAACTTTGACAGGACTTCTTAATTTTAGTTTAGTTTGTGAATCGAGGCCATTGAAAGGGGGCATTTTTTACTAACATTTATTGTTTAGAATAGAAATATCACTCTGTTGGATAAGCTTAAGTGAGTCATGTCCTTCTTGAATACTTCTTCCCTAAAACCTAATTTAAACGATGGAAGCTTCTTGCCTGCGGCCAGATATTGAAGCATCGTTTAAAGTTAATTACTATCCGTATTATTACAAACCGAAATCTAACTTTAGTTTTCGCTTTAACCTTTGAGTCAGTATTTGTATTTCGAACTTTATTGAGGTTAAGTCAAAGTTCTTAATACAAAAGTAACAACTTAGTATCGAACTGTCACTTTTATATAAAGAACTGCGTTTTTATATTGATTAGGTTCATAATACAAGAACTATTTACTTGGTGCAAATCTGGTGTAAGCACAATCCCTGTTATGTAATAATTAAGGGGGTATGTATTTAGACGAAACGACTTAATGTTGCTTAGACTTATGGTATGCCAGTGGCAATGAAAGCGCTCAGTCTAGGGACTTTTGATAGTTTGTTCATAGACAATTATCGTCTGCACGGTTAGCTCAGTGGTTGAGCTATTGACTGCTACGCTGTCAGTCGCGGGTTCGACTCCTGCACGGAACTAATATTTCTATGACCTACAAGTAGTTGTTCCGGTGTACGTGAGTATGTTTGTAAACGCACCCACGATACAGGAGACATTCCTAGTATGGGGCAATGTTTTGAAAAAAAAACTTTTTTTTTTCAATGTTGGCAGACGTAATTTAAAATTTTGGAAATAGCGTTTATTAACATCAAACGTTTTCTAATAATTTATAATACTAATATTTCCAGGACGAACTTGTAAACTACTTCTCAACGGACGAAAAAGTGATCGAAATTTCAGACCCAGAGGTTCTAACGTGGCTGGTATCCAAGATTGAATGCGCCCTCATTTTGGCGTTAGAAGATAAACGATGCGCGTCAAATGAATAAAAAATTTATAAACAGTTACAGTAACTTCTACACTGTATTGATAATATGTACTATTTAATTGTATTAAATAAACGATTTGTACTACCTACCTGATGAAGAGAAAAACTTTTTAATATTGAAATTGTATTTAAAATGGGGGCTAGTAATGTATAGTTAGAAGGCGCTCCAAAAGTATGAAACTCGTTAAAAAAAAAATTAAAAAGGTCTTCTTTTTAAAAATTTTACTGCTGAAAATGGCTTTTTAGTAAAAACTGATGTGCCAGCAGCGCCACCTAGTGAACTTCTATGCTACTTCGCCTCCATTTTGTTTTTTTTAAAAACAGAAAATGTATTTAAACGAAGGCAAACAAACATTCCCTCTGCCAAATTGAAATAGGTATTTATATAAATTGTTTAACGCATAGAATAATGTAACAGGGATATTTCTATATTATATATAAAATTCACCTCATCGATAATGTGTTATTATAAATATTTTAGAAACTTTGTTCATTATTCATCGAGTTTCGTTTGGAATGATGCAGGGCACATATCAGAACATCCTGAGCCTTACGTCTGTTTTATAACGACAATAATTTAAACAATACTTGTAACTGATATTTTTTATCTCAAAATCTAGTCAGCTTTTGTGTACAGTATGACTCAAACATCTTGGCGGTTCTGAAGAGCGCTACCCCTCGCCCTGCTGTTAGGTAAATTTGTTACTGCGTAATCAACTCTCCCATGGGCGTACCGAGAGGGGCAGGGGGAGGCGGCTCCCACCCTGGAAATCTCTCAGAACATGTATGACACCCCTAATTACTAAACAGAGTATAAATGAGGACTTATCACTAACTTTTAAATAAATTACGCAGTAGACACTAGCAAAATGTACGGTGTAATTGCAAAAAAAACACACTAAAATTTGACTTGCACAGGCCTGACTTGCCTTCCCCTAGGCTTGACTTGCCCCCACCTAGGCCAGAAGCTGGGTACGTCCATGAACTCTCCTCATGTTCAGAGCCGCCATAAAGTTTGAATCGGGTTTTAATTTATATTTTAATTACTTAACTTTGTATATTAAGCATATTTTTGATCACTCTAAATAATTAAGTTTTCTTACTGCAGCCAAAAAAAGCATTGTTTTTTTTTTGCTGCCACCTTTAAATAAACACGCTGCCATGACGATATATTACTTATTTATATAATAAATCAAAACTTGAAGCTTAAAAGTGCATCCTACGATTAATCAAATAAAGTTAAACTAATTGTCGTGAACTGTAACTTGGATGTTGTAAAAACGAATTTGTAGAAAATATTGGCGAACAAAGTGTCGCCATCTAGCGCAAATTATATTAAACTGTGCAATTTCATTGCCTAATTAATTTAGTACTCACTGATATTGTAATAAATGTTAAATTAAAAGTATTTTCATAATAAATTACATAAATATTTGTATTATTTTATGTATTCGATCTCTAAGCTTTAGTAAGTAAGCTTGTTATTTGTTAATAATAATAATTACATATAATCATTTGCCGTTAGAGTAGGTATTTATAAGTTACCTGCCAGTATTTCGATTTTATGTACTTGGGCATATGGCATATCGGGTCTAAGAAAGAGATTGTCACACAGGTAGGTACGAGTGAGAGAGACAAAGCTCTACACAACCATCTTTTTATACAACTCATTGGAGGCTGATCATTTATCTACCTCCAATTAACCATCATCTGACACCCCCTCTCCACATAGCAACAAATAATACATGAATGAACTCCCCCCATTTTCAATTATCATGACTTTTTGAGATCGAAGTTTCTTTTTAAGTGTACCTACTATAATTTGATCTTCGTAAAATAAATGTCTGAAAATCGACATTGCAAAGAAAAAAATATAAAAACTTACTATAATTTTAGCCAAACGAATTTCCTTGCGTAAGAACAATATCAAGCAGTGGTTATAATTTCAAAAAATGTACAGGCGACAGCAGATCAAGCTACTACAATCCGACAATTAACTTTATCTCTAAAGCATTAAAGCTCAAGGTTGATTGGGAATGTTTGACAGTTTTGTGTAGTTTGATCAGCTGTCGTCCGTACACTCAATTGGCAGTCCTCTTTACTAAAATGTATTTCTAAAACTATTTTAGAGCAATAAGCCCCAATACATTTTTAGTTGCATTGGAATTTGAACTTTGTTAAGTAGGTATGACATTCAGATTGTTATTACGTAACTTGAAAATTAATTATTATGGCTCTAATAGACATAGTGTAACGGAGAGGGTTATGATATCAAATGATGTACAGATGACAGCACATTAAGCTACTACCATCTGTCAGATTTTTTTATTACATTTTCAACTTTATTTCTAAAGCATTAAGGCTCAAGGTTGATTGGGTATCTTTGACAGTTTCGGGTAGCTTGACCTGCTGTCGTACATACCTATATCTCGCATGTAAGAAAAAATAGACTTATTCAGACCTGAAACACTAGAAAGACTAGCCCGTTGTGCCATATTATGGTGGGTACTGGGAGCTTACCACGCTCTTTGAGCAGGGCAGGAATTCAACTGTACTGGTTTTTTTTATACTTGTCATAGAACAAGAAACAATGCAGTTCAACTTTTGCCTTGCTAATAGATCTGATGGTGAACGCCCCGCACTCTGTCTGCCCGTAGGGTGACCGCAGATTGGATGTCTCTCGATTTTTTGAAGTTAATCTATAGATATTTCTTTTGTGTCCCAAGTGTTACAATGTAGACAGAAGTGTTGTCTTGATGCACAAAATATGTTTTAGTTGACTCCATCAAGCATTTCTCATTTAGATATCTTCTGTAGGGCACTATTGTAATGAAACAACACCTTCTTTCTAATATTTGTCCAACTTTAGTGGACGTTTTTTGCATATATTTTCTTGGTAGTAGTAGAACTAGTCCTGTATTTTTTTAAACCTACTAAGGGGCACTTAAACAAGGTTATTTTTATATGATATATATATATATATATATATTTATATGAGATACCCGAACTACGTGTCCAGTATTTTATGTACAGAATTTATGTATAAAAATTTCAAAGAGATAACATGAAAAATCACAAAGTTATGAGCTTGTTATCTTACCTGGTTGTCCCTATAAAAATACAGTATTTTACGAAAACCCTGTCCGACCCGTAAGGATAATAAAGGTTAGTTAAACACATGACCAAATATAATATAAAATTTTGCGTAATCATCATAGTACCAATACAAATGAATTTTGAAATAATCTTTTTTTCCCGCGAATTAATTCCAATTTCCCCGAAATTTGGTAAATTAAAAAAAATTACAACACCGGTATTATTATGAGCGAATAGCGATGCGACCACGTGCCGCGTGCCCTGCCGCCCGCCGCCCGCGGAAGGGTGCTTAACGCACATTTATTAAGTTACCTCTTTTTTGCGAAATAATATTTATTTTTTTAGGGGGATTATTTTTTTAAGTTTAGCCCGGTTTTGTATCCATTAGTAGAATCAGTTATCGATACCTAACAACACCTTCACGGGTCGGACAGGGTTTTCTTAACATACTGTATAAATAGTTGGGAAAAAATATAACATGGTGTAAAAATTATTGGCATCGATTCAGTTGCTTATTCTTGCCAAGCTATATTCAGGTTTCCATTTTGAAAAAATAACGTTGTATTGTAAAAATTATAAAGATAGATTCTTTAACTCTTGATCAGTGCAGTTTGCCACAGCCTAATTGTGCTACACACTATCAATCACCATCACAATCATGTTCAAGTTACAGCTAACATTGCTTCACATGATAAAAAAAGTTGTCAGCTCAAAAAGTAAATAATGCTGCTGAAATGTCAAATGAACGGCATTCCTATTAGACAGTTTATAGTGTAACGTAATAACCGAGGGGTAAGTTCTGGGAGTGTTATAAAAAAAAAAAAAACGAGTGTGCTTATGACCACACGACTGAAGTGAAACTTCTTTCACACCATCTGTATGTATATATATATATATATATATATATATATATGTGTGTGTGTACAATATATACATGTATACACATATACATATATTAATTTTCTATAAATATTTAAATTTATTTCATGGTTTCATTGGTAAATTAATATTTTTGCATAGATCTTCTATTTTTATTGAAAAAAAAAAAACTCGTTGTAGACCTTGTAATACCAAGCTCGCGCCACGGGCGCCTCTGTGCTTATATCCCCCACTTAACTTCCGTTCGCCTTGCCCGATCATTTTTCGTAACGCTTTCGCCAGCTTACTCCCCAAGTCAAGCGTGCCTAAAGAAGTTTCACTTCAAAAAAAAAACAATGAATTCTTTCTTATTATGCAGTTTCTGGATTAGATATCGCATAAATAATATGTGCAAGCGAGATAAAAATAGAGACCGGAAAATGGGCGCAGTCATTTGTTTTAAATCTTTATACAGATAAATCATAGGTGCGTTACTATATACTCAGATTTCGCTTTTAATTAGTTGTATTATTGTAGTTCCACTTTCTTAAGCGTTACTTGAGAATGCTTGGCGGAGTATAGATGTTCCCTATTTATAATTTAGCAGGCAGGCCGCTATGTGAGGAACTTCGTCCAATGCGAGGGTACAACATTGCTTACATCGAAAGTTAAATCATGAAACTTGTATGTTTTTTAAATGGGAAAATAAAATGTGAATCTGATGTTTGGTATTTTTATTATAGTAAATAAATATGTATTATATTTCTTTTTGTGTACAATTTTATACTTTCTTATAAATTTCATCAGGTGCTCTGTTCATATAAATTATAAAGGTTAAATAGAGATTACAGTCTTAAAATTGTAGACTATATTTGCAGTTGTTTATTATAGGGATAGCAGGTAACCTCTATATAGGCAATATAAAAATATGTGAAAAATATCCCAACTTCCTATAAATCTTTCACTATAATACTTGCAAATTATAAGGTATCATAAATATGGTATATGTGATAAATAGTATCCATCCCAATAGATATTTCAAGGCAAATGATAAAACCCATATCCTGTTTATTGCATTTTACAAACACACTATCGCCAAAATCTATCTCTTGGTCTATCACCAAAACCTATGTCTGACCATTTTGAAAATAAACCTGAGCACATGATAAGCACTGCTGCTCTAGTAATTTAAAACAAAAAAGAATCGCAGCTCGAATAGTCCTTACTGTGGTGACCTGTGGTGCAACAAAGTCACAATTCAGGACACTTTTTTTCTCTTATATCTTTTATAAGGATCTTTTTGGCAATGAAATACAAGACTTTTATGTAAAACTGACAAACTAAATAAACAATCAAGTTTATAAAGATTTCAAACTTATTAAATTAAACTACTACATTCTCTGAGAAAATACAAACCCGCAAATATGTTGCTAAATTTTGACATAGTGTAGGTAAATTCTCGTATGGTGCACTTGAGAACGAATGAACGCAAGTATAATCGGGAGCAAACGGGACGTAGACGTGGTGCGGGAGGCGGCGGGCAACGGACGCACCAATCGCACGAGAGGTGAGGCGCTACCTCACACCCCGCGTCCCGCGCGCACCATCCAAACAGATCTAAAAAATTATTTCTGCGCATCTAATAACTCTTGGAAAGTTACGTGCCGAGAACTGTATAAAACAAAAAAATTAAAAATCATCCCCTCAAAAAATAAAAAATGAGCTGTTGTGACTTTGTTGCACCAAATGTGTGATTTATAGATTTTAATCTAGGTTTTTTTTGGGCCTAATTTGCAATAATTCGCTAATAATCTAATCATATACTAACATCTTCTTCTCATTCCGTAGTCTGTATGGGGTACTTACTTTTACATAGGCCATAATATACCTAATAGGTCAAAAGTGATGATTAGTGGGTTGATCCCATAGCGTTTCATTTCTTTCTAAAAAAAGCCATTTTATGCTATCCGTCTGAGCTCTCCCCGCTGGAGCTGTAGTAAACTAAGGACATCTTTTTTGTTTCTTTTTCTTCTTTGACAGTGTTATCTTTTGAAACTTTCTTTATTTCATCTTTCTCAGCAGCCAAAGCGTTTGTCTCTTTTATATCTATATCAATTTTAGTAAAATTTTCAACTTTGAGTGTAGTCTCTGTCATTATATGTTTATCCTCTTTTATGTTATTCTCATTTACTTGTTCATCAACTTTGGTTATACCTATGAGTTCCTCTTCAGTTAATTTAGGTGTGGTGTTATGTTGACAATGTTCTCTGTCATTTTCATTAGCCACATCATCTTTGAGTTCTATTTTTTCACTGCTATCCTCTGCCACATGACATATTTCATCTCTTGTCTTATTTAAACTAGTATTATTTTCGATCTTATTTCTTTTAAATGTAATGCCTAAGGTTTGTCTAGTTAGTGAAGTGCTCTTACCTAATGATTCTTCTTTTTTTAAACCTCCAAAGCTGGTCAGGAGTCCACTACAACTGGGTAAAGCTGGCATATTAAGGATCTTATTTCTTGTGTTGTTTTGAGACTCCTCTATGCTTTTTGAGGGTCTGAGAGACAGGAGTGAAGCCATGTTTCTATCATCCTCATTCTCTGGCAGAAGACTTATATTTAGGGATGATTTGGCTAACAGTAAGCTGTCATTTACAGATGCTTCTTCTAATTCTTTTCTTCTTTTCTGAAATTAAAATAAAGAAGAACAAATGGAAATATTGTTTAATGACTGTTTTTTTACACATTTGGTAAACTTTACCAAATATGCCTTTTAGTGTAAGCCTTACTTACTTATTGAATAAAATATTTTTTTACTAACCCTAAAGTTCCTCCTCAAAGAACAGTTAGCTTCATAATCATCTTTCCAGACTGATTCATTCCTCCCCACCAGTCGTCCTAACCTTGGCTTATCAAGTTTAGCAGCATCCTCATCTCCAGTCTTGTGTTCCAGCCTGAACATGGCATCATCAAACAGTTTCTTCTGGGTCTCTTTAGTGTCAGGAACAATCTGGCCATTCTCTGTGGGGTCCCAGCGGTTTTCCTGGCGTCTAGCGCCTGATACAATAACATAGTCTAAGTTCTGAAAAGATTGTATGAGTTAATATTAGAAGTTTCCAAACTAAATAATAAAGATGTATTCTCTTGCCCATATGTGTTACTACACTTTTCAGTGTGAGTGTAATATTTGCTGTATAATGGGAATAGAAATACATCATCTGTGACAATTTCAACTGTCTATCAGGGTTCATGAGATAGAGACACAGACTCCACTTATCAGGAACGTAGATTCCAGGAAGAAGTACACTAACACTAGATGTGATCAAAGGGTAATCAACAACAGATACACTCAGCAACAAAATTTTGAAGCAATACTGCTTCCAAAAGTATTATAACATAGTGATTGAAGAGCTGCAGTACTCAGGTTCAAAACAGCTGAGTTTACACAGGGGACTTAGTAAGCTTTTGGAGAGAGTGAGGAAACCGAACCTGTAATATAGCACATAATAGAGTTTTGAGTAAGGTTCAGTGAATTGTGATTTTTTTCAATGGGAAATCTTCAACTCGCTGCCATTAATACTATAATAACATGTAGCATTATAATTAGAGTACAATAAATACTTACTCCTGGGTCAGTTTTGATTTCGAAATGATTATCACACAGGTGACACTTCATCTTGAACTGGTAAACAGGAGTGGTGTAATACATCCCAATCTTAGTCTTCTCAGCATTGTACCTGACGCCCATCCCAATGTGGTTGTTACAGCCATCGCACCAAATGTTGTAAGGCATCTCGAAACGGATGATCAGGATCCCCAGATGTACCTTCCTAGCTCTTTCTCGTAAAGCATGGGTACCCATGAATTTGTTCAACCCCCCGACTTTAGGGTCATAGTCCGGGGGGTAGTAAAGGTTTTGTCCCTTGCGTTCACCCATTTTTTAGCCTGTGAAGGTAAAGGCTAGGTTAGTGCAGTCAGATTCATCAAGTTTATTGCAGTTTGAAACCCAAAGAAAACGAGTCACATTATAAGGTGTAAATGCACGTCTTAAAGAGTTGTAAATTATAGCTACCTTTTAAATAAACACTTTTTGGGCTTTACGAAAATCTTATTTATATAGTATTTTGAGCAAACTCATACGAAAGAATAATAATAATCCGGAAGGCGTTAGGCCAACGAAATAAAACGAAATGACAAACAAATCTGTCAAAAATGTTAAATCAGCTGTGCTGAGGAGCGAGGACTGCATTGACTGCAATCATTTTTTTTTTTGGTTCTCTTCTTTCCGTACTTCCGAACGGAAAAGGCAAAGGCATAATACGCCATACAGCCTGGACTTTAGTAGACTGCAATCAATTTTATAGCTGTACTCTACTACTCTGTGAGTGAAATTATGAAACCATAGAACAAAAAAAAAATTGGTCATTAGGTACACTTTCAGTTGAGCCTAAATCAAGGATTCTATTATCCTAGTTCCTATATTTTTTGGCAAAATTTTCGATTTATCTTTCTTTATTTTTCATTTGATGTTTCTTGAAAACGGGCTGAAGTTGTCATTATTAAAATAATAATGTCATTACAATAATACTGTTATTGATCAATAATATTGATCGCCATGGCTATTCACAACTATTCGATAGGTACGCTTTCTTACCGAAGTTTAGGAATTATGAGTTTTTAAAAGCCGTTTATAAAACCGTAACCCGAAGATATTGACAGTATAAACTGAATAGTCGACCACTATTCTTCCTACAGCTTGATAGTTGTAGACAGAATAGTGGTAGTCAGGAAACCAAAAACTTTCATTATCGACTCAGTGGCTTCGCTAAGAGGTCATTTGAATGGCAAAACTCGAAAGAGTTTAACAATAATAATTATATGTGAGAAAACTACTAAAATAACTCCATGATCATTGTCTAAAAGAAAAGATATTGCTGGCAACTCAGTGACAGCTGTTTGACAGCCCCACTTTTATTTTCGTAAGAGAAATATCTTTTTCGAGAATAAAGCTTTTTTGTTGATTGTATTTGTTTATTCATTGTGTATTTCACATTGATCTAACAATTATTTTTGTGGATATATTTGCGCGCACCAAATGGTAATGTGAAGTACGATGTCTAACACTATTAATAGATTGATTCGTAGTTAGTTTGATGAATCGTCTGATTGTGATGGTTGATCAGACATATTGACGAGTTATTTAGTAAAAATGGGCAGAAGAGAGGAGCCCGCCTGGGCGAACAACACCTTGGGGCTGGTGGCGGCTAGGGAGCGTGGAGATCTGAACAGAAAGTTTCAGACTCGGCTTACCGTGACTCGACCGATGATCGACAGATTGGGTCTGGAGAAGGAGCTGTACGGGCATATGGGATGCGTAAATTGCCTGGAATGGAACCACGATGGGTCGTAAGTATTGCAAAATCATTGCTCATACTCCATATGTTTATAAATTACTACATAAATTATAAATATTATTTTAGAATACTGGCATCCGCATCTGATGATCTCCATGTAATGCTGTGGGATCCATTCCGCTATAAAGAACTAATGAACATTGCTACAGGACACACTGGAAACATATTCTCCGTAAAGGTGAGTCAGTATATAAAATACCTATGCATCTATAAAACATTTGATTTTGATAAGCTATTGAAAGTGTTTAAACTATGTACTTAACTATTATTTAATTTAACAACACAACACATTAAATATAGATATCAGAATAGTAATGTATCTGTTATTTTTTGTAATAATCAATGCCAATTATAATCCATCAAAGATAATTAATTAAAGACATGACAAAGCATTTAATAAGTTGCATTATCAAAACATCCTCAAGTTTTATTACAATATGTCATGCTATATTGAATGTTCCCTTCATACTATCATTGAGTTCTGACCATAGAATCATTTTATTGGTTCTGACAGTATTACTAATTATATTTCTGTGGAAAAGTTGTTAATTACAAAATATGAACTTTATGATTATCCTACCCTACTCACAATACTACTTTACTATAGTTTAATGCTGTCAAATTAAGATACTCCATAGACAGTTTAGATGCAATTATAAACATGCCAACCAAAGACACATCAATTTATGTCAGGAGCGGATAAATTTGACAGGTCTAAACTAACATTTTATCTTCTATCCTTTTCACATTGAAATAAATAGAAAGAGATGCATGGAACTCAAAATTAGTTTAATTTGTGAACAAGAGAACCAGGACCATTGATATGACAAATTCAAGTACACATTGTTATAGGATACTTTTTATACAAAGATTGTTATGGATTTAAACTGATGTGGGCGAAATCACAAGGTGATCTGTTAGTGAATTCTGAAACTTGATCCCTATTTGCTACAAAGCTGGTCAACATCAAGTAAAGTGTTTGTCACATACTATGAATGTAGAATCTAATAGGAATCCATTAAGAAAGATCAATGGTATCTACAAATATAAAAATGTTAAGGAATGGTTAGACCATTTAACCAACACAAAATTATTCTCATTGAGAGGAACCTTATTGTTACAAAAAATTAACAAACTGACCCATACATAACATCAATGCTCACATTAATAATTACATGTGGTGATTCAGACGCAATCAGGTCATTTGTAGATTAGAGATTAGTATCTCAACAATGTACAGAAGATATAATATTAGTACAGTCTTATCAAATAAAAAAAAATAGAAAAAGATTTATTGTATTATGGGCTATATTTGTCTAATCGTATTCTGCACTCGTTGACATCAAAAACAGTGTGAAGGCTCTGTCTGACACAGCGTTGTAGCATTACACTGAGCGATGGTTATTTTGCGTCGTACTTCACGTATGTTTCACCCCTAGGTGTTCTTTTCCTATCTATTATTTAATTTTTATATTTATACATTGTGCTCATATGATAGAAGCAACAGAAATATGTAACGAAGAAATGTAATCTATACTATGATTTTAAAAGAGTGTCCATGGAGTTTCTTGCACATTTTCCATAGAGATCTATGCATTGGAATGTACAATTTAGCTTCACTTTTCTTGGACTGACTGACTTTGACTATTCAAAAGCACCAACAGATGGTTCTATGTTCTATGTTATTGGTTTGGTTTCCGCACTCAGTCCCTTCAGTGGACCATTGTGCGTGGACCATGGCGGCCTTTGGCGGATTATTCCAGCCAGCCCACCTCCCTCCAAAAGCTCATCAGGTCTCCTAGCCTGTTGAGAACATCTGTGTAAGATCTTGGTGCTCCTATGAATTTATTTCTAATTTGGGTAACGCCTGTACACTCGAAGAGTACATGCGCAACTGTCTCGTCAGCCTCTATGCAGGCTCTGCACAGAGGGCTGTCCGTTATGCCTATTGTGTGGAGATGCTTATTCAGCAGGCAGTGGCCCGTAATGATCCCCGTCATCAATCGTAGGGTTTTCCTATCCAGGCGCAACAGCCTTTTGGTTAGCTTGCCATCTAGGGATGGCAAAGCCTCCTTGGACTGCCTGCAGCCCGGTGACGAGGACCACCAAATCTCCGCTTGTTCGTAGGTATACCTTTATAGCCATCTTCGTATTTGAATGAAGGGGATAGGCACAATGGGCTCCGGTCCGCTGACCAACGCGCTGGATGCCCTTCTGGCCAGCTCGTCAGCTGCGTCATTACCCAGTGAACCGCTGTGACCCTTTATCCATTGTAGTGTCACGGTATTGCGGTCTGGTGCGGTTATCCGTTCCAGTGCATCGTGGCACTCAAGTATTAGGCTTGATGTGATGCATCCCTGCTTTAGGGATTGGAGGACGGAAGCACTGTCAGTGAGTATGCGGATGCGTGTGTCCGCAACTCTCCTGGCTTTTATGGCTAGGGCTGCAAGGGTTATGCCCACACATTCTGCTTGATAGACCGTGTTGAGCATCCCTAGCGATCTGGATATATTTATGTTGAGGTCCTATGAGAACACCCCGACGCCCGTTCCCTGGTCGGTTTTTGATCCGTCGGTGTATACTCTCAACTCCTCCGGACCTGAGTAATCGCACTGCTCTTCCTCAAGTACTATCTGATAGTGCTTTTGAAAGCAGTATTGCTTTGGTACTCTGTCATTGGGTGCTTGTATCATTGGTTGCCTTTTGATTGCATCTAGCATTAGGCGCGTATGTTTGACCCTGGAGTCTTTGCTCAGGGTTCCTGGATAGGTGGAGTCTGAAGGCAGCCAGTGTCGCTTCCTCCCTCACAACAAGGTGAAGGCGGGGCAGTCCTAACATCGCCTGCAGGGCGGCTGTAGGCGTGGTACTCATGCAACTGGTGATTGCCACACACGCCAACCGTTGTAGTTTCTCAAGGTCCTTTTGGGCTGTGCTCAGACTAGTTCTTGGCCACCAGACTAGTGAGCCGTATGTAATAATTGGCCGGATGATTGTGGTATAAAGCCAGTGAGTGATCTTGGGGCTAATCCCCCAGTTTTTACCAAGCATCCGCTTGCATTGCCACATTGTTATGCTGGCTTTTGTTTGCCAACAGATGGTTAATTTGAAATAAACAATTTTGATTTTTTTGGTTGTTGGAGCCCTCAAAAGTCCAACAATTAATCTAACTGCAATGCTTCGATATCGCCTTCGGGTGGTGGAGGTCAGAAGGCAGTCGCTTCACGGAAAATATCGAAGTTTAGCCAAAATAAACAACTAGACTGGTAAAGCGGATCCCAGACTAAAGCTGAATAAAAAGCTTCGGATGCGACTGGGATTAACGCTGAGATGATGATGATGACTGGCCAAAGGTCTCCCCTATATTTTTCCATTTTTCTTTGTGTGATTTTTCTCCATCAAATCTGTTAACAACGAGTCCAAATCTTTCCGTAGGCATTTTAAAAAATACGTGTTCAATATTTTTTATAAATCTATCTGATGGACATTAAATTATTTTTTAAGATACAATCCAATTATGCATAAAAAATGTTGTCAGTTCCTGATAGGTGCTGGAAAACACTGCCTTTAAGAAATCAAAGTCAAAAGTCCATTTATTCAAATTAGGCTGAGAATCAACATTTTTTGAATGTCAATATTAAAAAAGACAGTCCCCCCAAAACGCAAGAGAACCGCCTCTTTGCTACGTAGAGTATGGGGCAGCACTGACAGCAATTTGAAGGTAGTCGCTTAGAAGATCGACTCTAAAATAATGCAGAGTTTCATGCGGGTCCTAGTTAGACAGTGTGGAGTGTCTGGTTGAGCTCGCAATTAAATAAATATTGTTTTACACTTATTATTTGTACTAACATAGGGTTAAGATTTTTTGTAGTAGATACTAACCAAATATGGATACTGTCCGAAATAAATTATTATTATTAAAACGCCCGCCCTTCGAAGAAAGTCCCTCAAACATGACTATTGTTTTTAGTTCCTGTCTCCGGACGTGATAGCCACATGTGCTGCCGACGGGTCGGTGCGTGCGCGCAGCATTCGCTCCAATTCGCCGCTCTTGGAGTGCGCGTGTCACTGCGCCAGAGTCAAGCGCCTCGCCACCGCGCCAGACAACCCGCATCTGCTGTGGTCGGCGGGTGAGGATGGACTCATACTGTAAGTGAATCAAAGAAAAACAAAATAATATTTGATATACCTAACGGGAAAGATACACAAATTTAAATCGAACTGAATAACGTAAACAAAAACACCTGTGCATGGCACAAGAATGCCTGCATCTTAGCATTATTCTGCAATAATTAAAAAAAAAAACAAAAACGTGAAATGTCTGGATTACTGCAGGCTGGACTTTGATTTGACCTCTTCATAAGCGTGCTCGTTTATGAACACAGGGTAGGTATAACATTATATTCGATGGTCGGCAGCGAAGAGCCCTGGGATGCGGTGGTCTGCGAAACAGTCGTCTCACAGAAGGAGGCAACGGAATGGAGATCTCATCCACTCACCCGACCCGCAATAATAACGCCCTCTGCCAGCCCCCCCTAAATGGGTCCAGGGGGACAGACTCGCGGACGTCTGTCGCCCCCCAAACATCAGGACCCGAGGTGGCGGCGCAAGGAGTTCCACGCACGCCTTAAGACGTCACGGGAGGAATTAAACACCTCACTCCGTCCCCTGACCCGAGGAGGCCCACAGTGGCGGGCTAGCACCAATGGGGGTTTGCGGAAGAACAGTCTTAGTACTCAAAACCCCCAGCGTAGGTGTGAGATGAAACACCGGGGTGGTTTTTAATCAATAAGAGTCTGACAGACCCCGCCGCCTACCCCAGGGCGGCGGACATCCACGAGGATTTTCTACCTAGGATTATACAAGGGATAACATTTTGTCTATTTAGGTTTTAGTACAACAACAACTGTCAACCGCCTGACCTTTGAAAGTAGTGTTCGCCTCGCTTCGCTCTCAGCTCTTTCGCTGTTGATCACTTTCAGGACTTTCACTAGCTTAGTTATGCGACTAGTTTGGCTCGCACGGGATTTGGTTACAGTTTAAATGTTAAATTGTTTTTTAAATATTATTCAGGCTGTTAGATACCACAGTGGGCAATTTGGGTATATGAATGACATCATAAATAAAAATTAATATTATACTATTAAAAATTCTGAACAAAATGAAGGTTACTCCAAGTCACAACTGAAATCTTCCCCAGCCAACACGATCTGCGTACCTCGCATAGCTGTAATCCTGATTCTGCCAACGTGCTGGTGAACTTGCTGAATCACCTGGGTCGCTATGCTGAAGCCAAGTGCGTGGCCGTGAACCCTCGTCGTCCGTACCAGCTGGCCGTGGGGGCCAACGACTTTTACGTGCGGCTGTATGATACCAGGATGATCAAACTGGCAAAGTTACAGGTAAGGATTTATAATAATGTGGAATTTAGGAGAGAAAGTTTTAATGTAGCTCGGGCAAATAAAAGTAGCTGGCTTTTCTCTTGGAAACAATTAATTGAAATCATATACTAAACGCCTTATAAGCGAAATATTTAGATTGTAGTTGTTATTCATAAATGTGTGTGTTGTCCAGGTGAACGCCCCGGCGTCTCGACAGACGTGGGAGCGACAGAACATGCGCTGTGCCCGCGCCGGACACGGTGACCCCGACAACAACATCCCGCGCGCCGCCGTGCACTACTTCGCGCCCGGTCAGATACACTCATTATATATTATCTTAACTCCTACATACGCTACAACCTCACACATTTTTGTAACTTTTTCTGTCATCATCAGCCTTTTTATCGTCACACTGCTGAGCACAGGTCTCCTCTCATACAGAAAAGGATTGAGCGTAATCACCATGCTTTCTCAATGCGGGTCAGCGATTCCAAAGTCCAGGTTTCCTCAAGATGTTTTTCTTCACCTTGTAATCATTTATGTCCAAGATATACTTAGTATGTAGGTACATATAACTTACATTGAAAGGTATATTGAAAATTGCATTAGTACTTGCCTGACCTGGACTTAATTCCTTAACTTTGTTTTGTACAGGTCATCTGTCAATGGAGCCAAACGAGCACACCTTCCCGAAGAAGGCGACCACATACGTCGCATTCAGCAATGATGGCAATGAGCTGCTCGTCAATCTTGGCTCAGAACAGGTAATCTACATTTGCGATATATTTGCCAAAATTGTAAACAAATACGAGTTAATGGAACAAATTCCTATTAAGTAAAATGAAAACTTTTTTGTAACATTTTTAGAGTATAACCCGCGCCAATAAAGAAACAAATTTTAAATGGCGGCATCGGTCACTCTCTCTCAGTCACACACTATTGCTATCTTTACTCACTACTCACTCACCACCGTACTGCTTACAAAACAAAATCAGCCGGGATTTTTACTCTCTTGCTGTCTTGACGTGCTCGGTTCTTTCAAGTTATCATTTCTTTGTTTTCGTTATTACTTTCGTGGAAACCAATCGAACGTGTGTGGTAATTTAATTACGCAACGTGTCGCTGATAAGAACATTGACCAACATGAAAATAAAATCTTTGCTTGAACAAACAAATAAATCATTTAAAAAGAGTTGAAAACATGTATTGGACACGCGACGGATCCAGAGAACAGAAGGTGGAACGTTTTGTAATAGAATTAGGAATGCACAGCAGTGACGATGAGTCGGATGATGACGTAATGAGTGAGTTTTCTGATGAGGACAGTGAAATGTCTGGGGTCGAAACTACAGACTACGATGACCCTGGTGATGGACCACTAACATTAAAATAAAATTTATGTGTATGTGTCTATTGAATAATTAAAACTTTATCTTTTTTTAACAATGGAAAACCCATAACCAATTTCTAAACGTATTTGCAATAAAATAAATATATACGGACACAAATCACACAGATTGAGCTAGCCCCAAAGTAAGTTCATGTTGAAGTCAATCGTGTGAGAATGATGCAGAAATATACGAGATTGTACGCTGAGAGCGTCCATTATGGAAAACACACAAAAAAAAAAAACAATTCAGAAATTAAAATAACCCAACAAATAGATGCTTTACAGCAAGTACATTGTGCTCAAACGTGGGCCATGTAATTATACAATACTAAGAAATTGAATCTACACAATGCAAAGATACATAGTTTTATCCAAGGTTCAGCGGCTCCAACAGTGTTCCCGAATACTAAGTTTAGCTCCTGTGTAGCTGCACCAGTGCCGAACACCCCTGTCAGCGATGCAATTCTGTAACGTACAATATGCTTGGCGACGTAGTGTGTAATACTGGCTTAACTTAA
This sequence comes from Sesamia inferens, assembly GCA_037179545.1. Taxonomy (NCBI): domain Eukaryota; kingdom Metazoa; phylum Arthropoda; class Insecta; order Lepidoptera; family Noctuidae; genus Sesamia; species Sesamia inferens. The sequence goes on along the minus strand of CM073937.1, from coordinate 29,619,949 downwards.
CTATTTATTGGAATAAAGTTAATATTTGTTTAGCATCAAGTAGGGTAGGGGTGTGCAGCACGGATGAAGAACGGAGATGGTGGAATTAAGTCATACAATTCTCTCGCGCACTCTCCAAAATGCATCCGATAGAACACCGACAGGCTGGCTATTGTACGCCTGTGCTGCCCAAATCTGAGTCGCCAATTAGCCTCTCCGCACGAATCCAAAGTAGCCAGGTGGTATTTTGCAGAACCAGCTCTAATGTAGCTGCAGTACTCCACACACGAACGGACCTGTGCAATAGAATAAGAGCATTTTCTCTGTAGCAGCCCAGCCAGCTGTTATACATATTCTATGACCCACTGTGAAGGGTTGGCTATTAATCACACTAGGATCGCGGAAGTCATGGCGTTCGCCCCATCGCCCATCGCGAGGTACCTATTAAAGAACCCCGGCTTCCATCTGTTGAACAACGGTCAATGTCCGTGGGAACCATAGCGAGCTGTCTTGCACGTGAACTGTGAATTGGCGCGCTCCCTACACCGACCAATCACACGCCGCGGCCTCCCTTGATCAACGAATCAAAATCGAGAACGCACGCGACACCGCGTGGAGATCCGCAGGACAGCAAGCTGATTTCCTATTGGTTACCCCACTATTGTTTAGAGATAGCTAGTATTTAAGTGAGTGCATAGCTTGTAAGTGACATTCTATTCTATACTCGTATAAGACACATTCATATTTACACGCTATTCCTATTCACACTCTTGTATATAATTATCTTACATCACGTTATTGTACACGTCATACACATTGTACTCCTTTACTTACGTGCAATACACAATGTTCGATTTATCTGAGTTTTAATTACGTAACACGACCTACGCGCTACATCTCAAATACTAATTTTTTAAGAGCTTAAGGCGAGAGGTTATACTGCTTTTTCACTTTTTTAAACATCTGTAAATCCAAGAAAAATTTGAAATTTCGGGTAAAAAGAAAATATTTCAGGAAAGTTGAACATATTGTCTAAGAGTTCTGTGAAGATAGAAAAGTGAATCTAAATAATTTGTCCGATAAAAAAAATCACAAAGATGACACTAAATCGCTATTTAAAACGATTATCCAGAAAAACTTAAATGCTTAAACCATGTAAAAATTATACCAAAAGATAGACAATATTATTTTTTAGCGTTCTGTGAAAATACATTTCTTAATTTAGGAGCTCGCAACGGCTGGCCAGTGCCCGTCACCGAAGTCGGACGCACGCCGCCTTTTCCGAAAAAAAATCCCGCCCTCGTTTGCGTTATCTAATAGGTCAACTTTATAAAAACTAAAATAATAACGTTAATTTGATTACTAAACAAAAATTCTAATTTATTTTCTTTTCCGACATACCTTACCTACTGCATTTTGGCTGCTTTGAGGCATGTTCAACTCTAGCATCGGCTAGCTCGGCGGCCGGCGCGTGCGCTCGCTCACGTCTTTACTTTCGTCACATTACTGTTATTTAGCGGGGGTTGAGGCAGCGTGTTCATACCTACACACCGCATTATAAGAGGGCCTTAAACAAATTTTCGTCATTTGCTGATGGGAACACATCAGACACAGCAATAAAACTAACATATTTTTTTTATCTACAGGTATACTTGTTCGACATAAACTCGGCCAGGAGGCCCGTCCTTGTAGAAAGCTTCATAATCCAGCACAACCACGGCAACCGTGCTGGCGAGAGCAAGGCGCTAGCTCGCAACGGCACCAACGGCACTAATGGTACCAACGGCACTAACGGCACACTCACGGACCCGCCACCGCAGCTGCCGGATAGGGTGCGGCAGCTTAAAGAGAGGGTGAGTGTGCTGAATTTTTGGATACTTTCGTAGTTTTTTACTCACCATCGTTATCATCTCAGCGCATAATCTTTAATCCCAGTCGCATCCGAAGCTTTTTCAGCTTTGGAGTCTGGGGCGACAGCAGGTCTAGCGACCCGAAACTGTCAAATATTCCCCAATTAATCTTGCACCTTATATCTATACTAATATATAAAGCTGAAGAGTTTGTTTATTTGTTTGAACGCGCTAATCTCAGGCGCTACTGGTCCGATTTGAAAAATTCTTTTTGTGTTGGATAGCCCATTAATCCGGGAAGGCTTTAGGCTGCTACATAACATCGCGCTGCGACCAATAGGAGCGGAGCAAATGAAAAATTTAAAATGTATGCTGTATATTATGATCTAGAAATGTAATAGTGTATCTATACAACTCGACTCTTTTGAAGTTAAAATAAAATGTTCAAATAATTAACTCTAACTTTATTTCTAGCTGCTAGTTAGAAATAAAGTTGTAATAACGAAATCTGACAGATTGTAGTAGCTTGATGTCCTGTCGTCTGTCCCTACTGTACTTTGTAATAGGCAACTAATTTCATATTATCAATGGCCGACTTCTTGTCGACTTGAGGTGTCTGTAAATTATTTAATTGTAATAAATGTTTTGAATTACAGCAGTTTTTCGTTCTATCCTTTTTTTCAGAGACTTTTTTTATGTTTTTCTTTTGATTTTATAACTTTTCAGGCGAATGACTTGGTGAACAAAGGCAACTATTCGACCGCGGTGGAGTTCTACAACGAGGCCATCGCGGCCTGCCCCAAGTGCGCCATCTTGTTCTCCAACCGAGCCGCCGCGCTCATGCGGCGTGGGTGGTATGTGATACTGCTCCTTATTTATTGTGATTCGCACAGGAACATAATTAAACTAAACATTATAAAAAAATATACAGAGGGGTGCTGATAATACGACAATAAATGAAAACACGGACAATGCTGGTTCATAGGAATAATCCTAAACCATAGAAGAAAACCTTGCATTAAAAATAAAAAAATGAAAATTTCAATCAAACTAAATCGCATAAAATTGGAAGCGGAATAGAACATCCTTTAAAATATAGGTTCACTGACCTCCGATCGGAGACAGCGTGATATTGTATCGACTTCCTTTTTTGGCGCCATTGTTATTGAAGTTTAGTACCGCTGGATGCGGCGGCTATCAACCTGGCGTAAGCGTTTCCTTATCAACATGTAGAAAGTGTGAGAAATGAAAAATAATTTCCTGTAACTAAACTAATGGATATATGATTTTTTATGATTAGACTGAGAATGTGTTGAGGTTCTCGATTTTTAATTTATTGTCGTATTGTCGTCACCACTTTGTATATATAAAAAAGTAACAAAAATCAGAAACTCTTGTACGAGGCCAAAAGCCCCCTATTTCAGCTTTATACTTATTCAACTCTATGCAGCTTTTATCCATAGAAAACGAATGATTTTGTATGGAATGTGCACGCATCCTTAGAGCTACACGGAGGCATACTCATTCCAAATTAAATCGTTGTTTTATATGGACAAAAGCTAAATAAGTCTGAGTAGTCTCTTCCCCTGTTTATACACACAAGCGACAGGATTGAAGGAAAGAAAATACGATTATTTGCGGCAAATGTGACACATAAAAAGAACACAAGCATAATGAAAACATGAGTCTCATCCACGCAAAGCGACCATCGCTCATCTTAATCCTACGAAACAGCCCCAGCGCTGATTATCAGCACCAGTCTATTGCGCCGTTTCCCGATAGGAGGGTCGCGACCTAACATTGGGTTGCAAAAAAATTAATAATCCGTGACTTTAATTAAGTAGGTACTATGGGATGGTCGATTTTATTTCTTGACTAACGCGACAATGATGATCCCTCGAAGGGCGGATTGTAGGCATTGTAACCGTAGGTATTTTATATCGCGCGCAGGGGTCGGGAGGGGTGCCTTCGTACACCCTTTATATAGCATAATTAATTATCAATATGTGTGTTTTTTTTTTACCCAATACCGATTTTAGTTTAGTCCAAAAACTTAAGTAAGTGGGTCACGAAGGAGGAGTATCAAATTTACCGGGTTACGGTAGAATAAAGTTTGGGAAACGCTGGTTTATTGTATTGTAGTCAATTGACCGCTTATCAGTCAAAAACACGATAAAGGACAAACACTGCTGTCTCGTAGCGAAACTGCCAACAAACAATTCCATTTTGTGGACAACCTAGCTTTTCTGTTCTGTTTATCTCTCTTACAGGTCAGGCGACACGTACGCCGCAATCAAAGACTGTTACAAGGCCATAAAACTAGACTCCTCGCACGTAAAGTCCCACTTCCGACTGGCCAAAGGTTTGATGGATCTCAAACGGGCTCGAGAGGCCCACGAGTGTCTGTTGTACTTTAAAGACAAGTTCCCGAGGCATGCGACCAGTCATGCCGTGTTTTTGTTACAAAAGGATATCAACCTGGCTCTGGAGAGCATGGAGACTACTCCTGATGAAGGTATGGTGGTATTTCTATCTTGTGTTCACTAACTATTTGCCAAAAATGTAAACCAATACAGAGTGGTGCTTACAATACGACAATAAATGAAAACACGAACAATGCTGGTTCATAGGAATAATCCTAAACCATAGGAAAAAACCTAACATTAAAAATAAAAAAATGAATATTTTAAACAAACTAAATCGCATAAAATTGCAAAAGGAATAGAACATCCTTTAAAAATATTGGTTCACTGACCTCCGATCGGAGGCAGCGCGATCCTGTATCGACTTGCTTTTTTCGTGCCATTATTATTAAAGTTTGGTACCGCAGGATGCGGCGGTCATTAACCTGTAAGCGCTTCCTTATCAACATCTTCATCATGTAGAAAATGTGGAAAATGAAAAGTAATTTCCTGTGACTAAACCAATGGACATATTTATATGATTTTTTATGGGTAAACTGAGAATGTGTTGAGGCACACTATGTTTAATTTATTGTCGTATTGTCAGCACCACTCTGTATAAGGTAGTTATTATAATTATTCTTAGATATGAGGGACAGTAAAACAATAACCAGAATTGAGTTGCTGTGAAAAGGGTATATCTTATTTAATCACACTAATTCCTAACCACCTCTAACATTAATCAATCACAAATATTACCTGAAAAGAAAAACAAAATTTAAAGCTATTGTTTCACCAGTTATTAATTACATTCTAATAATTATCACACGTTATTCTTAATTTCTTTATCAGGAGTCATCTCTCCACATATTAAAACAACTTCACAGATAAATTATACATAAAAGTTTTTACTCGGCAAAAACAAACTGTACAGACTAAATCAAGTGTCACACGCTTAGTTTATAGAAATATGAATTAAAGGAAAATAATTCTAATTCCTACACAATAGGGTATTTGACAGATTTATAATTTTTATCTTGAATTACTTGGTTGCGGTTAAGAAGTTCACCGAGAGTATTTTTTAAAATTGTAAATACGTATTTCATAAGAAACATGCAAATATAAATTCATTCTATCATTTGCGGTTCCGCAGTGGTGTTTATATTTATCTGTTATTTGTTGTTGTTTATCTAATAAAATGGTTTACAAGTGGTGTGTTGTATCGGGTTGTACAAATACATCGATAAAACACCTGAGAATACAGAACAACAACAAGTGCTGATGCGCGTATGACGTCATCGTGACATTAGCCAATCCGGATCGTTTCACAATATGTGGCGCGAGATACAAAAAGACAAATATATAGTTGTTGGATATATTACTTATTATTATTTTTATTAAAACTCATGTAAATGACATTAAGAACCCTTATTTTATGCATTTAAAGCAAATAATCACAAAACAAATCATACTGTTAAATAGCCTATTAAGTATATGTTACTACATGAGCTGTTTTATAAATATTTCTAGAGCAACTTAATTGTCATTGAAATGCAGTTTGGTTCCCCCGACCCCAAAAACTTAATCAAATAATACCCAGCTTTATACATAAAACCAACCTTAAGTTTGCACGGCACCAATTTTACGTAATATATACGTACATTTATAATGAGGTACAAAAAAAAAACTAAATATTCTCGGGCTTCCAAGGTATAAATTAACCAAAACGTACATTAATTGAATGACTGCTTAAACAGAACTAGTACGGAACGGAATTACTTTTAAACCTACACAATGTAATAGACATCCACTCTGTATGTGTAATCCATCTATTTTTCGCATAAGCACTAAATACTCACACATACAAACTTATGTGGGACACTCAGAAAGTTTTGCGATAGTAAAAAACAATGGTCTATAGGTACATATATTTTTATTACATCTTTTCAAAGTACTCTCCCACCAGCCTCTATACAAAGTTTCAGGCGTCCGAACCAGTTTTCGAAACACTTTTTCCAGTCTGCCACAGACACCTCGTTTACAGTCTGCTCGAACGCTGACAGCGCATCATCCGGCGACGAAAATTGTATCCCTTTGAGCTGATCTTTTATTTTTGGGAATAAGAAGAAGTCACACGGTGCTAGGTCAGGGCTGTAAGGGGGTTGACCCAGGAGTTTGACCGCTGTACTGTCCAGGAAGTCCCTCGTTTTGATTACGGGGTGGGCGGGCGCATTGTCGAGGTGAAGCAGTAACCCGCGGAGCCTTGTGTTTTTAGTCGCTTGTTGCTCACAACAGAGAAAACTCTGTCAAGCATTTGGAAGTATACTTCCAAGCATTCAGCGTTAATGCTTCTTTAGTTTCGTAAAAGAAGTGACACCAAGTCGCCATTCAAACTGAAAAAGCTCGCTTCAAAATCTTACCCCCGCTTCTAGATTGCTTCACTTTTGTAGGCGTTGATTCGTTTTGAAACACCCAAACCATCGACTGGCGCTTCGTACTGGATCGTATTGATAAATGCAAGATTCAGCACCTGTAACGATGTCGTAAACACGCCGAGACGAGCCTGCTTCAAAATTGTCTATCATATCATGGCACCATTCCATCCGTGCCGGCTTCTGAGCATCGGTAAGATTGTGCGGCACCCAGCGTGAAACTATCCTCCGCAACCGAAGATGCACGTGTAGAATCTCGTAAAGGCTTCCTAATTCAATCTACAGTTTATGCTGAATTTCTTGGTATGTAATTCGTCTATTGTCTTGGATCAAATTTTTTTTAAATTCATTTATACCACCGATACACGGTTGCCTTACCACGATTCCTCTGGTTTCGGGCGACATTTGAAATTGTAAAAAATCGTAGCGCAAAAATGGTCTCGACGCAAATCCATTTTTCAAAAAGAAACGATAATTTTAATTAGCTCACAAAAAATGTGGAGGCTGTTTTGAATTTGGAACGTACCTGTTATTAGTGATAAATAATCATAATTTTTAAATAAAAACTGACCAGTTTCTCATACATAAAAACTTTTTGTCGCAATACTTTCTGAATGACCTGGTACACTCGCCCTGTTACAATTTACTTAACACTTTCCCATACATAATAGGGATGTATCCAAGGTATGAAAATCAAAAAAATAATTAGTCTGTCTTACAGATAATAAAAAAATTAAGACCCGTATTTTTTATTTTGTCTTAATTACCAAAAATTACTGAGATATAGCGTATTAAAGTTACAGAGTGGGGGCTAATTACGGCACGCCGTTGTATATTTTGTAGCACGGCGTGACGTCATGCGACATTTCAAATCAATATATCTTCCTAAGTATTTGAATGAGAGAAAAAATAAAAAATACGTGTTCAATATTTTTTATAAATCTATCTGATGGGCATTAAATTATTTTTTAGGATACAACCCAATTATCAAACATTTTCTCTTACTCAATACAATTCACCCTTAACCATCTCACTCTCATATTTTTTTAGTTTTTTTTTTTTTTTTATAACACCTTGCCCCACACTAAGAATTTCTCCTGTATCGTGGGTGCGTGCAAAAGAGCTTAAATTATATTCTAACTTCTGTTTTCGACTCCAGCAGCCGCGGAATCCGAAGACAGTCAACCGACCAGCGTGCTCGAGAGGCAACTGCGTACTGCCGCCCTGGACTATTCGCAGCGGTTCCTGGGACACTGCAACACCACCACAGACATCAAGGAGGCCAGTTTCCTAGGCCCCGATGCTAACTATATTGCAGCCGGGTGAGTTACATCCTCATTGAGACTGTAGCAGTAATGCAACGCACCATGTGAACAACGCGTCATGCTTTCGTGACGAGACTTCTGCATCGCGCAAGTAGAATTTACCGAGCAACTGTCGTACATATAAACTCCGACATCAGTTGCCCGCCAGGCACAACACCCGTATGGTTAGTCATCCCAACTTCTATGGAGGCTCAGAGAACTTTACACCCTATTCTTCATACCTCTATACTACTATGGTTACCTATAGAAACTTATGGTCCGTGTACTTTCCGCCCAAGAAGACAAGTTTCGTCAGGTTGACCAACTCACCATCGACCACTCCCAGATAATCATTCACCGAAAGGTCGATTTTACGATGCGCAAAAGCGGTGCAACGTCGCAACACATCTAACGCGTTTCCTTAAGATGTATGTACAGTTGTAGCCCATGAAATTCAATTTTTACGAAGGCAGATCAACTAACGGCTTGAATTGGTCGCAGTAACTAAGCTAAGGTATACTGACCAAATGGGTTAGGTTAGAACGACGTGAACAGACGCGTGCGAGCCGAGAGAGCCAAGTGGGGCGAGCACTACTTCCTTACTTGAATAAATGGCCAATTTGACATGCACACAGGTTTTAGCTAATAAATATATCTTATAGCTGGAACGAACGGCTAATCATGTTTTTTTGTAACACAGAGGGGTCTCGATATACAATGTAATATTTTTATATGTGAAACCTGAAACACGTGTCCATTATTTTTATGTAAAGAATTTGTTAAAATTTTCAAAAAGCTATCAAGAAAAATGACAAAGTTATGAGCTTGTTATGTTACGTGATTGTCCATAACGCGCGCCTGGCGCGGCGCGGCGAGCCCTAGGACTCCATAACCCGCTGTGAACTAGGTTGTGCGCTAACCACACTGCAATATTTTTAAATATATTTGGGAAAAAAATATAACATGGTGTAAAAATGATTGGAATCAATTCAGTTGCTTATTCTGAACAAAGTATATTCAGCTTTCGTATAAACAAAAAATAAGGTTGTGTAATGGTTGGTCACCTATCCACAACTGACCGATCGACCAGAGCGGCTATAATATTTATTATGACAGATGTATTAATTGGCATATCCTGTTCCAGTTCTGATGACGGCAGCATGTTCATCTGGTGCCGGAAATCCGGCAACATCATCCGCTGTCTCCGCGGAGATGACTCGATCCTTAACTGCATTCAGCTGCATCCCTCCATGTTCCTCCTCGCCACCAGCGGCATCGAGACCGTCGTGCGGCTCTGGAGCCCTAGGCCTGAGGTACTGTACCCGTTCACTAAACACGTTCTTATCTTAAAATTAATTGAACTTAGCTACACTATATTGTCTAAGAGAGGCGCGTTTGGAACACCTCACTCCTCCTCCGTACGCCCGCTGCAGGCTGGGCGAAAGGATGAGATCTCCCTTTCTCTTCCCGCGGCCTCTTTCTGTGAGACGATTATTTGGCAGAAGGAAACCACCGAGACCGGGAGCTTTTCGCTGCCGACCATCGATTCGATCACGACCAGCAGCGACAGGTCACTGCGTACTTCAGAGATGTGGGCATGGCGCGGCTCACTCTGACGACGTATGCCGCGCCGTGTCCTCCCGGCAGCTGACACAGTGGTGACACCGAGCGTCCAGCTACATGTTTATGCGACACAAGTACTTCCTCAAGCAACCATGACCCGAGAGCACCTGTGTCACCAGCCATTCCCTCATGACTGGCTGGATCGTCTCGATGGTGTTGAGGGCGGTGGTAGGGCGCAAAAGCCTGTCCCACCATTCCGCTACCAGGACCTCACGGGGCAGCGACCGACGCTGCTCAAACTGGTGCTGTATCGACCGTTCGCCTCTTCACGTCACTGTACCGGTGGCGCGAGGTAGCACAGGCCTTTACTTTCAGGTTCTCTCTTTTCAGCCAGGCTTCGAGATTCGCCAAAATGGCTTCAACTAGGCGCTTGTACGAATAGTGCGGCTGTCGTTGCCCTTCGAAAACGCTTCCCGGCACACTATTTCCGTTTTGACGGATATGACGAATCTGGTAGTAGACTTTTGTGTCCATATCCGCCAGGATGTCCAGCGGCGGAAAGTGTGCCAGAAGAGTTGCCGTGTCATTTTCCGCTGCAGTCCTGCGGCGTCGGACAGGTGACCATCTACCTGATCAAACAGGCACCCTGTAAAGGACCATCGTTTACACGACACCCGCGTAGATGGCAAACTTCCTCCTGAGGTCCCCGAGATTGGGCAGCAGTCTATGCAAAATACCCACTGCCTTTTCGATCCCAGGAACCAGGCGCTCGAAGTGCTCTTTCAAGCCCTACCGAGCATCCAGGTTGTGGGACTTGTGTCTGTGTGAGCGGTCGCGCTTACCACTACCACCCGGCAAGCACACCAGCACACCAGCACACCAGCACACCAGCACACCAGCACACCAGCACACCAGCACACCAGCACACCAGCACACCAGCACACCAGCACACCAGCACACCAGCACACCAGCACACCAGCACACCAGCACACCAGCACACCAGCACACCAGCACACCAGCACCACCAGCACCTCAAGCAATGGAATGCGCGCGCCACACGATTCGCTCGCAACAAAACTAATTTATAGTCGGCGCATTCTAAACGTTAGAGGACTTTGCACCTGATTGGCTGCTCAGTTTTGAGTTTGTTCCACAACCACCACTCCTTCGACAACCCATTTTGTAAATATAGTAGCTAGGATTTTAACAATAAAAAGTTGAATCTCTCTTGTTTGTTTGTATTTATTCAAAACTCCGAAAACAAGTCGCGAGAAGTACCCCACAACGGTAATTTCAAGATACTTGATGTATCGCCTCACTTGGACTTCCGCATCTCTGACACGGACCGACGAGCTGAGTGGATATCCCCGTCGGCCGGCACTAGAGTATCGTTTGCGTAACAAACGGTATTAACACTAACGGGGAGGTCGACACGCAGGACCGCGTCGTATGCTAGGCTCCACAAGAGAGGACCTAAAACTGACCCCTGTGGAACCCGACACGGGATCTCTTTCCGATGGACGTTACCGTCCCTGCCCACATAGCGAATGTGTCTGTCGCGTAGGTCTGCCCCGACAATGTCTTGCAGGTAGGGAGGGGCACATCATGATGTAACAGTGCCTCCCTAATTGCAGCCCAGGTTAAAGACTTGAAGCCGTTAACTATATCCAAGCTTACTGCCAACGCCACCCCAACCCGGTATATCACTTGGTCCGACAGTGCGCGGACGCGAAAAAGCGCATCTAAGGTAGAACGCCGCTGCCGGAAGCCATACTGGTTGTAGACATATGACAAGGTCATGACGAAGTTGTTGAAGTTTTCAGCAATCACTTTTTCAAAGAGCTGGGAAGACTCGTCAAGCAGGCATATGTGACGGTATGCGGAGGGAGACTGTGCCACCCTACCTTCTTCAATAGAACCAATCCAGCTTCCTTTCAATCGAAGCGGAACACGCCTGCATGGAAACAACTAATAAATAGTAGTCTCAGGCGGACACCTAGAGCAGCCAGAGTTAGAACCCACATTCGGCCAGGAATACCATTCGGACCAGGTTGCGGTGTTGTTAACCCGCAAGCGCTTCACGGCTCGGTTGAGCTCCCCAGGACAAGCCCTGAGGAACAGCGCACGATTGCTTCCTTACTAGCCCGAGCTTCCGGCAGGTATCTCTCCACAACTGTGCTGTCATCTGCATACCCATAGATACCGGGCATCAGCAGATGGTTAATATGCAGCAGGAACAGAGTTGCGAAGAGAACGGACCCCTAAGGAACACCGACCACCGACATTGGTCGACATGGGCTCCGATGAGCATCCGTCGACAACAACTTGGACCTTTAGACCTTCGAGACATTTAGAGCCCCGCAAGTGAGTGGCAAACATTAGTAGGTCCCAGTTGACCAATCGGTAACTAGGTGTCGGCGAAACTCGTACTGTTGGTCACTGAAGAGATCGTTACCTTCTAGATATGCCAAGAGGCACGAGTTCAATACACGCTCCATAATCTTGCACAGTATGGGGGTTATTGAAATCGGCTGATAGTTAGTAGGATCGGTATGGCTTCCCTTTTTGGCCACGGGCTGCACATTAGCAAGCTTCCAGGTTTTGGCCACTATACCATTTTTTTTTTGCGGGGTGGAAGTCCTCATAGGATGTCCGCCGCCCTGGGGTGGGCGACGGGCAATGTCAGGCTTTTACTAACTAAAACCTATCCGGTGTCTCTTCTATCACGAGCGAACGCGTGGGGCCGCGGAAGTCTAAATTCTTCCACGGCCCCACACCCTCGTGCTGGCCCGGTCTGTCCGGGCCTCGTCTCCTGCACGGGGTAGTGGGGTGTAAGCTATCCCGCGCATCACCTCAGAGGCATGCGCCGACACTCGCGCGCGCCTTCGCCTCGGGGTCCATCAATAGGGGGCGGGGATTTCCCCATGTCCCTCGCCCCTGGATCCATTCATGGGGGTGGAAGAGGGCGTTATCCGCCCTTCCTCGGCGCCCGGTGCGTCTTCTACGGCCCGGGAAGGGAGTTGAGATCTACGTCTCCCGTTCCGCAGCTTCCTTCTGCGACATCACGTCCTCGCAGAAGGACACCACCGCATCCCACGACTCTGCGCCGGTTCCTTGCGACCGCTTTTGCCAGTCCGCCGCGCAGCCTTCGGAACCGCCTTTGCGGTTTGACCGGAGGTGCGCGCTGGTGCTGCTGAGGCCGCCTTGGCCGCCTTGGCGGCCTTAGCGGCTTTGCGTGTCTTCTTGCGGCCCTCGACTGTCGCCCAGGTCTCACCCTTAGACCCGGCCATCGTGGGCTAATCGCTCGTTGGAGCTCGCTGAGGAACAGTTCCCGGCGTCTCTTTAGTCCTTCGCAGTGTCGGCCGCTAGGGGCTGGCGGAGGTTTTCCTCTGGGACGCGCCGGAAATGCGCCTCAAGTTGGGCTTTGACCATGTTCCCTCCGTCCGTTTGTGCATGCTCCGACGATGCGCTCAAGGCACGATGCGCTCATCCGTATGTGCCGGTGTTGGTGCGGGAGCCGGGGCCACTTCGGAAGCGGCATCGGTGGGCGTGTGTCGCTGCTGCTGCTCGCTCAGCGCAGCGACTTGTCGCCGGAGATCCTCCAGATCATCACGGAGGTAGCTGTTCTCCTACTGCAACTTCACGACCTCGTCTGAGGCTGTCGTGTTGAGGAGGGTGCCAACCGCCTCATATCACTTTCTGCTTCGCTGGCCGCCGGGGTACGCACGAACCTACCCTGTCCGTTCCTCCGCGGCCGCGAGGCAGTCACCCCTCTCAAATTCTGCCGACCTCCTCGCGGTCGGCACCTGCGGGGCCGGCAGGCCTTCTTCTTCAGAGGTCAGCTCCGCCGATCCACCTCCCTTCTGAGCAGGGTCGCGTGGACGCTTCCTAATGGAAGACGGTCCACCCGGCACTCTGTCCACATCCACTCTGCCATCATCACTGCCAGTAATATTAACGACAGCAGGGGCCTGGTCGCGTTCTTCGGAAGCCAATTTTACGTTCGCAGGTCGAGTCCGGGCCGGGCGTCAGCCAGATCGCAAGACAAAACATCATCATTATTCGACATATTAATTTACGATAATGGGTGGTACGCACATCGCTTCCCCAAGGCGATGCGGCCGCTCTTTTTGGGAGGCTATTAATCTTCCTGAGGCCAGCGGATGCCTCCGGTGCAGGTTATACCGCCCGCTGCTCGGTATCTGGGAACTAACTTACTACTACTTTTATTTTTAATTTTCAGATTTTTTAATTTTGTATTTGATTTTTTTTTAATTTTATATATTTTCTCTTAGATTTCCTTTTTTTTCTCTTATTTAAACCTAAACCTAATCTATATGTAACCTAAAACCAAACCTAACCTATATCTAACCTAACCTACCCACCACCCGGCACCGTGGCTCTAAACCTCCAATGGCCACAGGTACCCGTAGACCGCAGGTTGAGGAGAAACCCACGGTCTTCTCCAACTCGGTCACGCGACGTGACCCCTAGACCGCGGACTGTCAAAACGGCCCGCGGTCTACACCACCTCGCTCCCTATTCGTGCGCTCTGATGCAGAGCTGCAGAGCGCAGTTAGGGAGCCCTCGGGAGCGACTCCTCCGCTCCGGCAGAAATTCGCCGCGGACAGCAATCTCCTCCTGCATAATAGTCACGAAGAGATTGCTGCCCACGCCTAGGGTGCACCGGCCCAGCGTCTGCTCGTCCTCGGGTCTCAAAACCAGAGGACCAGCACGCACTGAGCACTCGGGGAGGTTTTCTGCCACGCACCCCTTGGGCACTATACCAGTCCTAAATGAGAGACGATAAAAGCGCGTCAATACAGGCGACAACTCGGGCGCAGAAGGCTTGAGTAATCAATCAATCCCAATCGCCGGTATACCGTCTGGACCACTAGCCTTATTCACGTCAAGACGACACAGAACTCTTAGAACTTCCTAGTTCCTAATGCGAACCTCCGGCACTGAAGAGTCGTAGTGAGGCAAATTCGGTGGAGTAGCACTACTAGTATCAAGAGGCGAATTGTAGGCAAAGAGAAATGCATAGAGACCAGCCCCCTAATCGGCGAACACATTTTTGTCAAATGATTGCGACAAGTTGGTATCGTTTGGACCGAATGGACCAATGGGCGGGCCGAACGAACCCAACTGATACCAACTAGTCGCAATCATTTGACAAAAATGTGTTCGCCGATTAGGGGGCTGGTTTCTCTCTCGCTGTATGAGCCATTGTTCCATCAGGCTTAACCAGCGGAGGCAGTGTGGGCTGACAGAAGTTTGCTTTAACCGAATTAGCAAGAGACCAGAAAGATCTGCTACCTGTAGGTTGCGCAGAGAGCTTGTTACAGATGCGGTCGAAGCGAGCCTTCTCAAGCGCCTTTTTGTAGAACTTGGCAGCATAGTTAAAGGCTCTCTTCTTTGAGCTTAGATCCGGAGCTCTGCGGTCACGAGCATCAATCCAGGTGAGAAATGCCGTGTGCTTACGGTGTTCAACTTGAACACAGTTGGCATTGAGCCATGGGAGAGCCAAGCCACCGACGGGCATGTCACTGAAGGGAATAAAATACTCTATAGCTTGACGTACCACATCGGATATGGCGTCCGCATAGTTCGACGGATTGTCAGAAGAGAAGCAGACCTGCTGCCAAGGATATGAAGCAAAGTAGTGGCACATCTCATCCCAATATGCTGACTTGTATAGCCACATTCGCCGCTCACCATGCGAGTTGCAATCTGGTAGGGAGAAGGACGATACAGACTTCACTAGACAGTGGTCTGAAGTTCCTAGCGGTGAGGAAACTGCTACAACACATCTATCCAGATCAGTGGTCAGCAGAAGGTCCAGAAAATTGGCGCTATGACCAACTACATCACGCACCCTAGTCGCTTTTCCTACTAATTGGGAAAGGCCCATAGATAGCGCAAAGTTTCACGCTTCTCTCCCAGCGTGGTCGGTCCTCTGGTACGGGAAAAGCCAGTCTTGGTGGCAGGCCTTGAAGTCCCCCAGAGCAACGAACTGCGCGTCAGGGTGCCGGTGCAGCGCGTTGTCAGCGGCCTCACTGAGGTAGTCAAATACTCGAGTTGTCTCCTGGTTATCGCTGTGCGATCGGTAGAAACAGGTATCTTCAAACACAATGTTTTCCACACCAGTATCACCAAAATTTTAAAGATTATCACCTCGACCAGAGCTTATTCACCTCGTCTAGCAGCACTATGGACCGGTACACGGACGACGAGTCTGCAGGGTGCCAGACTTCCTAAGCAGGATCAGACGACCAGACGACCAGATTTTCACAAAATGGGAAACTGTCCTTACTCAAGGAACGCTGTGTAGAGTCCTCTCGATTGGGGTTCAAGTTGTTTCAGTGCGAGGGCTAATACACAGCCGTGAATCCCGGCGGGCCCCACAGTCACATTCTTGGTGTTAGTTTAGGCTGGTTAGTTTGATAGGCCTAAACTAAGATTTATCTCTTCTCCTTTTCTTAATGCAATAGAAAGAAAAAGATACACTATACATAAATTTAGTTTAGTTTAGAGGGAATTGTGCCTTTATTTACAATTTTACCTCTGGACAGCTCGGTATGTTTGAATGTTTCCCCTTACCAGCAGGACGGCAAAGAAGAGAGCCGCATCATCCGCGACGCAGGATCAGCCGCGCAGGCCAACCAGCAGCGCATGCGCAGTGACCCGTTCGAGGCCATGCTGCTCAACATCAGCTTCGCCGGCGGAGCCGACCGAGACCTGCATTCGCCCGCCTGCAGGCCTACATAGGTAAATATCTACTTCATAACCAGCAGCGACCCGTTCGAGGCCATGCTGCTCAACATCAGCTTCGCCGGCGGAGCCGACCGAGACCTGCACTCGCCCGCCTGCAGGCCTACATAGGTAAATATCTACTTCATAACCAGCAGCGACCCGTTCGAGGCCATGCTGCTCAACATCAGCTTCGCCGGCGGAGCCGACCGAGACCTGCACTCGCCCGCCTGCAGGCCTACATAGGTAAATATCTACTTCATAACCAGCAGCGACCCGTTCGAGGCCATGCTGCTCAACATCAGCTTCGCCGGCGGAGCCGACCGGAACCGGCACTCGCCCGCCGGCAGGCCTACATAGGTATCTACTTCATCAATCTTTCATGTCTATACCACTCGATATAGAACTATAAATTATTGCACAAAAGTTAATTGTACAGTATCTATCAGTAAAATGGTTATATTATACAAAATAAACAAGCGTCTATTCGTAATGAGAGTATAAATTTTATAAATAAATTTAGCTCTGCTTAGCAACAGAGCACCATTGGCAGATCTAGTTCTTATATGCTCTTTTATATTTTTTCCGTCTACTACGGCTAATTTTTCGTCAGTAAAAATTTATCGCTAAACTATTATATTACAATAAATTATTTAAGGGACTGAAACTGAAGAACTTTTACAATGGGATCAACACCTTTCCTATACACGCTGGAATCAATAGAAAAAAAAAGTGAAGCCTTCGAGACTCGCCATCTATTTGCGGAACGCGTAAACGCGTAAACATAAACCATTGATTCTGCACAAAATTCCAGTTGGGAAGTAGAAATTCTTCGTCGGCTTTATACGTCAATTGTTTCATTGAAAAGTAACACCTACGTGATAAGAATGTATGGATCAACATTTTTTTTTTATTATCGACAGTTACAACACATTCCCCCTTATTCATAAACGCTGCTTAAAGTTAACTAGTGATTAGCGATTTTTTAAACATACATTTTAGACGCTTGCAGGTCACTTAACTTTAAAAATCGATTATGAATAAACCCCTTAAACACTGTGGTGTTTATTCATAAAGGATGATTTAAGTTACGTGACGTTAAAAGGTCAAAAATGTATAGTTAAAGAATCGCTAATCACTCGTTAACTTTAAGCAGTTTTTATGAATAAGGGGGATTATGTTTAGAGTCATTTACTGAATCCATGGGAACGGTTGCATAATCCGTTCCTGTCAATCAACCATGGTCACTTGGCTATTTTACATTACCATGGATGAAAGAAAACTACGTTTATTGACATTACAGAAAAATAAATACACCATAATATAGATTATAATATAACAAAAGGACCTCGACTCAGCGTAGTGTCAGATGAACCACCTGACGCTGATACACACAAGTTCCATACTCTGAACTAAATTATTATGACTACAAAATTCTATATTACCAACTTCATGCAATAGGGATGTATCAAAGGTATGAAAATCAAAAAAAATAAATAGTCCGTCTTATAGATAATAAAAAAAATTACGATCCGTATTTTTTATTTTGTCGAAATTACCAAAAACTACTGAGATATAGCGTATTAAAGTTACGGAGTGGGATATTTTGTACCCCGGCGTGACGTCATGCGACATTTCAAATCAATATATCTTCCTAAGTATTTGAATGGACGAACATCTAATATTGGAGTAGGTTACAGGGAGAAAAATTAATGCAAACGTACAATGTTAGGTGCACTACGGCAAAGTGCGACCAAGCATGAAACTTTGGCTCTACGGGGCGACGTTAGTCAATCACAACAATTTTCCAAAAAAAAAAGTGTTAATAACATGAAATAATAAAAATAATTTTAAGATTCTATTAAACAAAATTATTCAATTGTTTTTCAACATTAACATTACTCAACTGTAATTGAGTCATAAAATCTTGTCTCAAGTATAACAATTAAATTAAATCACACAATTTGTATGTGACACTAGAAATTACCATTTACAGGTCTAAATTCTGATAGGTTTGCTTACATTACAACTGAATACTTTTGGAACAGACTACGGCTTCTGATTCGATTATTTCAGCCGAAAGGCGTCCACTGCTGGACATAGGTCTCCCCAAACACCTATAATTCGACCGGTTCTGTACTTCTCGTATCCATCGGGTCCTGTAGCCCTCACCAAGATAGTTTTGGTAGTACCCGATCCAAAGACATTAAAATTATATTTACAATAGACAGGACATCACGAACAAAATTGTAAGCCAATACTTTTGTCGACTTGGTTAAAAGTCGCTCAGTCTAGTGTCCGCGTCAAGACGTAACATGTGTCCACCAAGAATAAACATTTTCTAAGGAAATATTCCCTGTTGCGCTTTGCGTTACTGTACATCTCGTTATGGTAAAATGACTGGACCTAACTTCGGAATGTTTTTGTATGAATTATTTATATTTAGTCTGTAATTAAAATTTTAAAAAATTCTTAAATAGATCTAGAAACTTTTTTATTATTGTAATAAGCGCCCTCTATTGCTGAATAGTTTTACTATTTTCATGTAGAGATGTAGTAATGTTGTTTATCGATTTAGTTATCGATAATACTTATTAAGTTGAAAACATATAGCTATATTTTATTGACATTTAAACTATAGCTAAATAAACTTAAGTTTATTTATTAGTAACTATTTGAACATAATCTTGTCATATTAATGAACAAAATTGAATAGGTTTTATGTTATTTTAGGTTTTCGAATAAAAATTATGTTGTACGGGAAAAGTGTATACGATTTGTCCAGATAGACCGTAGAGAAGAAAATTGGCTTCCGTCTACTTCGTCGAAATTATGCTCAAAGTATTTTAAAAGTGAAGATATCTACTTTTTAAAGAAAGAAGATTTGTCGATCAAATTTAAAAAATAATGGATCGGTACCTTGTACTAGTAATGAATTAGTAAGTTATTAATTTCAGAACTTTTCCACTTAATCGTAAAAATTGGGATAATATTTATGGTTAAGTGGATAAGTACATAAATTAGATAACTTATTTATAATGAAATATATTTATAAAATATGTAGGTACGTTTATGTAGTACAATGATTGCAAGCTACTTTGTGATTTTTAAGATTCCGTACCTAAAAGGTAAAACGAACCCTATTCATGAGACTTCACTATTCGTCTGTCCCTCTGTCACCAGGCTGTATCTCATGAACCGTAATAGCTAGACGGTTGAAATTTCTAGAAATTATGTTAGTATTTCTGTTGCCGCTATGACAAGTGCTAAAAATAAAAAAATAAAATATTACTTATTTTAAATAAAATATTTTCCCATACAACAAACATCATTTTTTGCTCCATATTAATAACAGAAACAGATAGATGCTTAAAAGGTTCACAGAATATTTGGTTATATATTCAAATTAAAAATAAAATAAATATTGAAGGCTCCCATTTTTAAAGATAATGAATGGTACGGAACTAGTTCGCCAGATCTTGCTCCAGCAGACTACCATTTTCGTCGTGATTTGGACAATTAATTCACACATTAGACAGTTCCGCTTTCACATAGTTTGTGCAGTCTAGATCCTCAGAATTCTATCGCAAAGGTATAAACGACTTTCCTGTTAGAAGGCAGCAATGTATACATAATAATGGTAACTATATTGATTAAATGTGTTAATTAAAAATGAAAATATAAACAATTATTTAGATTTTCAGTATTAATCGGTAAATTTAAACTTTAACGCCCGTTATATTAAAAGATTTGTATAAATAGAAACTTGTAAACATTGAAAATATCTATAATTTTACTGCTACGTAATTTTTTGTTTCAAGCTATCATAATGCGAATAAACATCGTCGTAGTAACTTCTTTGAATATTATCGATAATTTTATATCGAAATGATACAAGCCCTACCACAGTTTTTTGCATTGCCATTTAAAAATATTTGCAAACAAACGTGTAGAAAAGAATCATTTTGGTAAAAACGAAATGCAAACAAAAATTTCAAAACAAAATGCGTTTTATGGCCTAAAAAGTCTATTATAGTCAAAAATCGCAATAAACTGAGTATTAAAATAATTCGTAAGCATAACACATCTAAAATGCCAATAGACGGTGTCACGGAAAATGAATAGTAGCTAATAAAATTCTAAAACAGTTTTTGATCTCTGTACAAGACAAGTTTCACTTAATTTGTTTACTTTTCCATATTTATTTACCCGATTTGAACTACACTAGGGAATTAAATTTTTATTAAAAGATTTGTATAAATAGAAACTTGTAAACATTGAAAATATCTATAATTTTACTGCTACGTAATTTTTTGTTTCAAGCTATCATAATGCGAATAAACATCGTCGTAGTAACTTCTTTGAATATTATCGATAATTTTATATCGAAATGATACAAGCCCTACCACAGTTTTTTGCATTGCCATTTAAAAATATTTGCAAACAAACGTGTAGAAAAGAATCATTTTGGTAAAAACGAAATGCAAACAAAAATTTCAAAACAAAATGCGTTTTATGGCCTAAAAAGTCTATTATAGTCAAAAATCGCAATAAACTGAGTATTAAAATAATTCGTAAGCATAACACATCTAAAATGCCAATAGACGGTGTCACGGAAAATGAATAGTAGCTAATAAAATTCTAAAACAGTTTTTGATCTCTGTACAAGACAAGTTTCACTTAATTTGTTTACTTTTCCATATTTATTTACCCGATTTGAACTACACTAGGGAATTAAATCGGATCTGGCAACATAGACCACACTGGCCACCTACCGCGCAATAGCTGAATATATTTTATGTAAACTTATTTCAGTTTTACTCTTTGATGTCTCCAATTGTCGATCTAATTTTGCTATATTGTACTAGATGGCGGAACTGGGCCATGGGATCACAGTTTTTCTATGCGATTTTGACACATTGCCCTCTCTATTTGTCTTAAATCTCTTTGACCCGATCAGAGTTATTTACAAAAATGTTTTAATGGCGGTGTACTCCATATGCAGTGTTATGTGAATGAATGAAATGTGTTCCATAGTATAATGTAATTTTCAAAATATTTTTTAAAGTTCCCATTTTTCTTTTCAGGTAACACCACAAATAAATTATTAAACAATATCTATAGGCGTTACAGAAGCGCGGTCGATAAGAAACATTGTAATAATCACTTCGAGTCATTTGTAAATAATTATTATTACATACATTATAACATATAATTATTAACACGACGTTATTATTATTTTCCACCTTTTTAAGTTATACTCAACGACAGGTCTGTGCTACGAACTAGATACGTGTTATACGATTTGTATATTCCATTTATTTAGGATTTAGGTATAATAATTAACTAATCAATATTATCTATAAAGAATCCTGCTTTCGATTTTGTTATTGGGTATTTTTTCGACTTGCTAAGGAAACAAATTTTTGTAAGATCATAAAATAATAGTTTTGGGTGGTTATAATGGCATCCTCTGAAATGAAACAAAAAGGTGAACGGAAACATCGTGAGAAACTTTAAAGAAATATGACATTTAACAACCCGAACGGGACCAGTGCAATTATAGCCCAGTCTCTCTCACAGAGAGGCCTGTGTCCCAGCAGTGAGCAGGCTGATAGTGGTATGCCTATTATACCCCTCTGTATTAAAAGGGCGACATCGCAATAAGGATCGCTCAGTTACAAAGTTATTAAGTATCAGTTTTACATTTTATTTCTCTCCATTATCGTCCTTAGCTAAGGCTGGCTTGCATCACACACCACTGAAATCATTTATCGCTAACAGTACTATACGTTAGATGGAAGAGTAGAACAGTAAGTGATGTAACAGGACAACTGAAGTCACTGGTATTGGGATTAGGTAGTTGTCAAAGTCGCGTGGTTTTTTGTTTACCTTTTCTTACTCTGTTTTCTGTGTTTACAATAGGGTATTTGACTAAAAAAAACTAATTAGTCCGTCAGTCAGATTTCCAAAAAATACTAGGCACGTATTTTTTCTTTTTTCATATAAACAAAAAATGCAGACGACACAGTGCGTTGAAAACTCGAGTGACGTCACAACACTGTACACTTTTTACTGGCCAGTGACGTCACCAGCCACCACTCCTGATCTTTGATGCCTTTTATATTTGTAAATGTTTATTGTTTTGATAAAACAAAAAATACGTGTCTAGTATTTTTTGGAAATCTGACTGACGGACTAATTAGTTTTTTTTAGTCAAATACCCTATTTGTAACACCCTAATCATAATAGTTCTTTATTCATAAAAGTTGCTTAAAGTTAAATAGTAATTAGCAATCGTTTGACCATACGTTTTTGACGTTTGCACTTCACTTAACTTAAATGGTTACACAATCGCTAATCACTAGTTAAATTTAAGCAATGTTTATAAATAGAGGGGATGAAGTATAGTGATTTGTGGTGCGAGCTCTCCTTTTGTATACATCACTGTCTACTGTCGACTCAGTTTCCTGCCCTGGTCTTTTTATTTCTGCTGATATGAAGATAAATGTGTGTTGACTAATACTTTGTTGTCTACTTGGGTGGCAGACACATCGACTCGCAAACTGGTACCATGAATTCAGCACTTGATTCTAAATCTCCTTGCGTAGTTCTTTGCCTGTCAGCAAATGTATGAAACAGGTATCACAAAACCGTGTCTAACAGTTGTTCAGGTTAAACACCTTTTACACTCGACATTCTTATACAGAGTGGTGCTGACAATACGACAATAAATGAAAACACGAACAATGCTGGTTCATAGGAATAATCCTAAACCATAGAAAAAACCTATCATCAAAAAAAAAAAAAATGAAAATTTCAAACAAACTAATTCGCATAAAATTGTAAACGGTATAGAACATCCTTTAAAAATATTGGTTCACTGACCTCCGATCGGCGACAGCGCGATCCTGTATTGACTTTCTTTTTTCGCGCCCTTATTATTGAAGTTTGGTACCGCAGGATGCGGCCGTCATTAACCTGTAAGCGCTACCTTATCAACATGTATAATTTCCTGTGACTGAACTAATGGACATATTTATATGATTTTTTATGTGTAGATTGAGAATGTGTTGAGGCACGCGATGTTTAATTTATTGTCGTATTGTCAGCACCACTCCTCTGTATGGTCTTAGACGCAATACTAACAAGTCGTTAGACACGTTTTTGTGATTAGACCCTTAATCTTTTATAATAACCCTCGCAAAAATTATGTATGTATACAATATTCAAAATTATGTACTGATTCTATAATAACAGGCAACGTCTATGTTCCTGCCACTCTTTAAGTTACAAAGTTCTTGTACTATTGTGATTTTGATTCCTAGGAATCTAGGAATCTATTTGATCACACATACTACAACCACATCGCAACGGCAATAGGTGGCCGGGCGCACGATCCACATTTAGCTGTCAAAGTCAATCGTGTGGGCGATCCCGACCACATCGTAACCACAAACAAGACCGTGCATTAGCAGCCGGCCACATCGCGAAGACAACGTTGTGTCGATCATTTCATTTCATTTTTTATCTGCCACAACGCAACTGCAAGATGTTACAGCGACACTATGCACATGTAACCACTACTTGCCGACATTTTGCAGCGATATGGTGTGGTTGGTGTAAGTGTGGTCACCATTACAAGTAAGAACACTAGAGTCCGCGCAAACTAAGTCTGTACGTTGTCAAAATCGGAATTGTTTGCCGCCATCAAGAATTAGTCTTGAAATTCGAACGTGCAGAATTGGCTTGTGCGCACTCTACAAGGATCTTTTGGCTCATGACATTGACAGGGTGGCGTTGTGCTAAGTACCCATGTTTTGCTCAATCCGTATCTAGTTCGGTTAGCAACCAAAGTCGATTAATATTATATGATTTGATAATTCACTTTTTGGCACTTTATAATAGCTAAGAGTTAAAGAAGCGAGAGGAGGAAACAGAGTCGTCATCATCATCATCATGAACCATTTTATCGTCCCACTGCTGGGCACACGTCTGCTATCAATCTCACAAACAGAGAAGGATTGAGGCCATTTCAGTCTAAGTCCAGGTTTCCTCAAGATATTTCCTTCACCTT
Source organism: Sesamia inferens (assembly GCA_037179545.1). NCBI lineage: Eukaryota > Metazoa > Arthropoda > Insecta > Lepidoptera > Noctuidae > Sesamia > Sesamia inferens. Next base: position 29,595,589 of record CM073937.1, on the reverse strand, counting down.
TTAATCAGTCATTAGTGTCCAAGATATACTTGAAAGTACATTATATAACTTACATTGGTACTTGCCTGACCTGGAATCGAACCCGCACACTCATACTTGAGAGGCTGGAGAAACAGAGTGCTGTTCTTTAATTAAATGTTACATCGGTTTCGATTTTAATAACTTATTTTAAGATTCCCAAAATTATAATGTTAATCGACCAGTTGCTGGCTGCACAGAGTGCACGGATGTCAAATTAGTTTTTTTTTTCGCGTGCAAAATTTTGTCGAGGTGCCAAGTGTGTTTTGTATTATTTCCTATTATGTATGCTTTATAATGACGGCAATTTGGGGGTTAAAGTAATGAAAATAAAGATATTGTTTTAACGTTTTAGTTGTTATAGTTTTTAAAGAAATTGGTGGCTAAGGGAAGATGAGATATTTTGTATTTAAAGCGTTGGAAGAGACACTAGTGAAAGTTATATTGGAAAATAATATGTATAAATGTATTTTGACATAGATTTAGTTACAAGAACTGATATATAATCACGAGTCATAGCCATACTTGTAATCTGCCGTATTATAGTTTACACCCGGGTATGTTAAGACATGATTTCCAATGTGTCGGGACGACAAACAAAAACTATCAACGGAAAATTGTAAAACTAACACTGACGAAAATTTATCGTGCTATGGTATGTGATCATCGATCACTTATATACTAGATACACAGTCCCGAACAAAGCTCTTATAAAAAACGGCGACAGTCTAAAGTAGTCAAAATAAATATACATTAATTTAAAATCAGCCTTAAGTGCAGTGTAAAAAGTTCTTATCACAAAGCAGTACAAAAAGCCATTATTTTTTACGACCGAGTCTGACATCAAACCAAATTCAACCTTACACGCATGCATTAACGTCAGAATTATAAAGTAAGTATAAAGGAAAGACGCACCCAGGTGCTGCGTTGTGCGCTTGTTCAGTTCAAACATTTTTTTACGCCGATTGTGAATCTAGTGTATAAGTGATCGATGTATGTGATACTCTATCCACTTAGACATAAAGGTCATTATTGTCCGTAGTCCCGACACACTGGCAACACTCACTCAGAAAGTTAGCAACTGACAAATGCGAATGGATTTTGTAGGGGATAATGAGGGCTGTCTAATTGTAGTGAGAATATAATAGAAGTATACTTTTAATAAAAGAACTCTTTAAACATGTTTCTTTTATTTACCCATTGTTTTGTAACCCTTTAACTAGCGAAACTCCGCAGACATTACATTTATTGATAACGAAATATTTTTTAGGCTTTACAGACTATAATTACTATAATTTTAACTGGAATTATATTAACGTTTACAGGAAATTAATATAAAATAAAATTATATTGGAATTATTAAATTAATTTTACTTAAATATCAGTTTCAGAATCAGATTATTTTTTTCTATCTAAACTATTTCCCGCAACGTCATCGGTCCTACTGGGGACGAATGTGAAAAAGTTTCTATAAGTTTTCAAGTACTAAGAACTATGCTTCCAGTTCTCATATACTCCTAAAAAAACAATATATTTTCTTCGTGTTATCATGTTTAAGTATCCATCAAGATTACAGTTTCGCTAATTAATTACATTTGTCCCAGTATATTGTCTCGCATAAATAATATATTGGTAGGTAAACCAAAATTCTAAAACTCGCAAAAACGGTTGATCATACAGCATTGGACTGCACGGTTAGTGCAGTGGTTAAGCTAGGGACAACGTTTATTGAATAAAAAAAAAACATCACACCTGGCTTCTTCGAAGGCAGCATTAAGGAGACTTGTACCTACCCATGGTACCTACTTATCATACACACACATACCGCCAGTCAAGCTTAAATCCCATATTGTTTGGAGCGAGCCTATCGCCTTAATCTGGGAACAAATCCAGACCAGCTGCAGGTGCTGAGAAAGTCTTGATTAATAAAATCTAATAATACTGCTTGCCCTGGGAATCGAATCCAAGGATACCAGAGAACTGTTAACCAACGAGGCAGTTAATAAGGGTTGAGATCCCGGAAAATGACATACTTACGTTATAAAGCTTTTGATGCCAATTCTGTTAGCCTATGACTACTCTGAATCAGTATGAATGTATGTTTGTTACTCATACGCCAAAATTATTGAACCGATTTGGATTAAATTTGGCAACGGGATCAACATTTATGATACTGGGATGGTAATATCTCGATATTCGCACGGGAACGAAATTAATGCAGGGGAAACTGCGGGGTACAGCTACCAAACGTACAGTGTCGGGCCAAATTGCCCAAATATTATAAATGGAGTAGGTATTTACTTTACTCGCAGTGGCCTAGTGATTAAAACACCAGCCTCTCATGTACATATGAGTGGGTTCGATTTCAGTATCAGGCAAGTACCAGTGTAACTTTTATTTTCTAAGTACATCTTGGACACCAATGACTCATTAAAAGGTGAAGGAAAACATCTTGAGGTAACCTGGGACTTTAAGTCTGAAATCACCAACCCGCATTGAGCAAGTGTGGTGATTACGCTCAATCCTTCTCTGTATGAGAGGAGACCTGTGCCCAGCAGTGGGACGATAAAAAGGTTGATGATGATGAGGTACTTGACACTAAAAATTTTTATCTATAGGTACATAACCTGATTAGTTTCGTAATTAGACAGATTATGGTTAGGAATTTACTTGTTGCTGGAACTTATCCACGTTGACCTTTATCACAGTAAAATAAAAGACAGGTTAGGAGCAGGTTTTATTTATACAGAGTAGTGCTGACAATACGACAATAAATGAAAAAACTAACTATGCTGGTTAATAGAAATAATCCTAAACCATAGAAAAAAACCTAACATTAAAACTAAAAAAATTAAAAGTTCAAACAAACTAAATCGCAAAAAATTGCAAACGGAATAGAACATCCTTTAAAAATATTGGTTCACTGACCTCCGATCGGCGATAGCGCGAATCTGTATCGAGTTGCTTTTTTCGCGCCATTATTAATAAAGTTTGGTACCGCAGGATGCGGCGGTCATTAACCTGTAAGCGCTTTCTTATCAACATGTACATCATGTAGAAAATGTGAAAAATGAAAAATAATTTCGTGTGACTAAACTAATGGACATATTTATATGATTTTTTATGGGTACACTGAGAATGTGTTGAGGTACACGATGTTTAATTTATTGTCAGCACCACTCTGTATATACTTTATTATACACCAAGTATATTAATTAATAGGTACATTCAACACAATAAAATATACAATCGGCGGCGTTAACGCTAATGCAATCTCTTACAGGGTCCAAAGAATGGACGACGAAGGATGAAGTTTTAGTTATTTATTAAAATTTCAACTCTTGGCGATTCAGATTTTGTTAAGAACAGTCTTCTTTTGAAGACTGTGACGCCCGTGCGTAGGGTAGCCAGCCGTTCGGTATTCTAGAAGATTATGGAGAGTTTACGCGGTTTTTTTTCCCCCATTTCCGTTCAATCATCGGACGACCTGTTGTACGGCGTGCATCCATCCTTACGTTGTTGACACCACTACGATCCGGACGAAGCGTCTCGCCTCGTCTTTTATACCGCATACATCGAGGGACTAGAACAATTTGCTAACGGCGGTGTTTCCGTCTCACTACAATTTAAGTGTCTTCAAGGCTAGAGCGAATAAGCTCTTAATAAACTTAATAATCAATGATTGCATCGCTGCTTATCTTCAGGCGGGATTGGGGCCAAGCAGTAGTTTATAATTATATAAAAAACATTTTTTATAATTTTTGTCTTTACGTTTGTCTGTTTGTTCCGGCTAATCTCTGAAATGACTGGACCGATTTTGACGGGACTCTTATTGCCAAATAGCTGATGTAATAAGGAGTAACTTAGGCTACTTTGTTCAAACCGTTTGTTTCAAACCGAGAGGTGCAGCTTGTGATATAATAAATATATAAGATATATAGGGATAGCTGAGTTTCTTTCTTTTTTGGCTCACGGTTTGTGCATTAAGCCAATGTCACGTAATGAATTATTCATGTCGAAAAAGACGGCCACGTGAACCGTCTACGAAGGAGGTTTGAAGCAAAGTCATATTGAGGTCACTACCTATGCTGCGATATCTCAATGTTATTTATGAATTATTTATTGAATGCACTTTTTACTACATAAAATACGCACTTTTATTTAGTAAACAACACTTTAAATAATTTAAAAAGCCCAATGAAAAATGAGCGTGAAACTTTCCCGCCAAATATCCGATAGCTGAGTTATTATCCCGTTTAATTATTATACTTTAAAACGTGACGACACTATTAGTGCAGTGGCTGTGAGATCGATTGCTGCGCTGCGTGCTGTGGGTTCGATTCCCGCACGGAACAAATACTTGTATGGCCTACACGTAGTAGCCGTACGTACGTAGTACGTGTTTGTAAACGCACCCACGATACAGGAATAATTCAATCAAAATATATGAATTAAAAAAAAAATCTAATCTATAGATTTCCTTGCAATTTATTGCACTGTTTACAAATTACAAAAGTAAAATAAACCATTAAACATTAACTTATATCAGAGGTGCAAGACACATCATACATATATGAAATATATAAACATACCTAAAAAATGTTGCCTTGAATGTCTCACAAAAAGGTAAAAGGACTAAACTAATACTGGCCACGATTCTCTTGTTCACAAACTAAACTAAATTTAAGTTGTGTGCATCTCTTTCTTTCTAATTTATTAAGAAAAGGACAGAACATAATACCTATGTTAGTTTAGACCTGTCAAATTAGTCCAAGCCTGACATAACTTGTTGTATTTTCGGTCGCCATTAAAAAAAAATAGTTTAGTTTGAGAATAAGGCAATCGGCGTCACCAGTAAACATTCATAAACAACAACATCAGCTCGACGAAGCACCGTTACACTATGGAGTCTTCATTTTCTGCCATCTTCTTATGTGGAACCTCGCAACTAGGAGTAGGAACTTCGCCCCCGTTGGCGCATGATCACAGCCAACGGTGGTGGAGTTACCAAGCCCAGGTACGTCCGGAGATCTTCTAGATGTTTCTAGAACACCCCAGAATTTGATGGCGATGATCTTGACAACGGAGTTAGTAAGTTGATCTCCCACTCGATGACAGTCGATTCTTTTCGTGATTTACTTCAATCGTTGATAGTGATAGCAGTAGACATAACTGAAAATAAAGAAATCAGACTTGAAATAGGAATTGAGACTTACTTGGCAGACACATGTAGATAGGTACAGAGAATCTAAAAGTAAAAACTGAAAAATCAGGGGAGTGATGTGCAGAATCATTTTATTGGAGGTATTGTTAAGGATTCAGCACATAAGTCTACCTACAATAAAATGATTTTTTGATACATATGTATGCAAACTAGTTGAGTACGAACGACCCTGCCACCCCGCCCTGTATTCTTGAATTATTCAGGGGTTTAGCAACATATAAGTATTTATTTTACTAGCTAACCTCGCCTACTTCATTGAGGAATAAACTTGTGATAAAATCCGACTACCACGAAAAAGTCTTTTCGTTTTTAATAACATTCCTACACACAAACCTACAATTAGACAATAACATGGCTATCTATTCGTAAATAATTTTCACAATCTGTTCAGTATTTCAAAGTTTATCTCTTACAAACTTTACCTCATTATAATATATTATGCCTAGATAAACGCTTATAATATTATTACTGACGCTTATATCATAAGTGAGTTTATATGTTTGTAAACGCACTCACGATACAGGAGAAATTCCTAGTGTAGAGGGCAACGTTTAAAAAAAAATAACGCAATAACTGCATAAGTAATCTACATAAATTGACACATTTTTAAAATATAAGTATGTAATATTATTATGTACGTATAGTTTTCTAGCCGATAAGCCTGTACTGTTTAACTGCAAGCAAAACCCACTATCTAATAGTCCGACTTCTAACATTCAAATATTTATAATATTATCAATATCGGCTCTGTTCCGTAAAACGTCGGTACCCGCATTTGGTTTGCAACAATATTGTCTGAGCCTGTAGCTCAGACTCGGTGCTTTCCGTTCAGTTGGCAACATGGTACGCTTGGCTGGGTCTACTATCACTCTTGATAACTATAGCAGATAATAGTTTGCTTTTACATAGGTAGTCGAACGATGTAAATGTCTGGCTGGTTGTAATTTTATTTATAATGGAGTTTTCATTTCGTTTTCCACCGCAGTTTTGATTTGTTTTTAAATATCAGTTAAACAGCGTTTGATTAAATCAGCCCATAGAGAACTAAATTAGATCAACTAAATAAAATGTTTTTTATTCGACAATATTTTAAAACCAGATTGCGTCCGCATTATGTAGCTGGCTGATCCGTGAGAATAAATGTTGAAACAAACTTGGAGGAAGTACCCAACACGAACCAAACTAGTCTGAAGGAAGATTTTTGACTCTAACACAATCAGTAGTCGAGAATTCGTACCAATGTAAACTGAAAGCTATATCATTTTGTCCATTTACCACTGCAATTTAAATAAATAATCTAACTAGAATCTGGCAAGTTAATAATCTGTGTAGTGAAGTAAATTCTTATTGCTGTAAACACTAGGTAGGTTTTTATGAGCCTGTTAAACTGTTGAGCTTATTCTTTGCAAACAACAAGATAATATCGAGACGATATAAATAAACTAACTATTTCATCCGCATAAGTTTCGAGCCCGTGGAAATATCAGGACAAACCCACATCCTTTTACCACAACCATTAAGTACGTTTTGAGTGAAAGAGTTACAACCATCCATCTTCTTCTTCTTCAGCATATAGAGGTCATCAGTCTACCTTGTAATGAGGAGATCCACAGAAGAACGAAAGTCACCGACATAGCTCTTCGCGTCGCTAAAATTAAGTGGCAGTGGGCAGGGCACATTACTCGTAGAACCGATGGCCGATGGGCAGTAAAGTTCTGGAGTGGCGGACACGTACCGTAAAGACGCAGCGTAGGAAGGCCTCCAACAAACATCCATACATCCATATAAACTGTCACGCTTACAATATTAGTAGAAAAGGAATAGGATAGTAAGAAATGTGATTATTATTAGTATATTATTCCTTGTTTATGACACTCGCTGGAAGACAAGGGTAAACTTTTTACTGCCGGAAACAGTAATGGTTTTAACGTTTATAATTTCGCGTAAATTGGGGAAGTGCCAAGTGACCGTGACACTGTAATGGGGTGTGTTGTGGCCTTGCGGGCTATTAGGGTCCTTGACTGCATAAGCCATAATTTCAGCTGCTCTGACAGGCCGTGGGTACATTTTGTGGACAACCAGACCCTTCAATACGAATATTGTTTCATGGCCTTCAAATATTACGAAGGCTAACGTTTAGACTGTGTCACTTGGGATGTAAATGATAACTAAAAATTGTATTGGTAATTGAAATAAAAATTGCAAAAGGAAGCACTGTCTCCGTATCTCTTGAAACAGAAGATAGTAGAAGACCCATATAGAGCCCAAAATCACTGATCAAAATGTTCAACGAAATCTAATAAGATTCACAGAGTACAAACACAAAGACTTTCGTTACTCACCAGTTACAGAAACCTACGTTCAACTTAGACACTGTGCTATATTTCTAACTAACTGGAATACGACAGCTCTCTCCTTCACCCCTTCACAACGACCGCCTATTCGAAATTCAAAAAAGGAACGAAAAAGCTGCGCTCGACTCGGCCGCCATCTTGGATCGGGTTCGTTTGTTTTATTCATGGGCCTATTCGGTTTCTTAAGGGTATAAAATAATGCAGTAATAATTGAATGCAGCTTTTGTGGAATTATATTAGCTAATTCATGAAGCGCCTGAGTAAATTCATAAATTACTGAGTGTCGATCTAAATTGATTACGTGAACTATTTATTAGGAGGGTGTTTAATTGTGGTTTATTGGTATGCTGGTATGAAGGGTACATTAATGGGGGCGATTTAATTATAGGTTGCAGTAACTAGGTTAGTGTAACTTTACCACATGTTTTGGCTTCCTTTGTGGTTAGGTTGAAGTAATGGGACAAAGAGCTGGACTCTCAAGGATGGTGTAACATAGAACAAGAGAGGCGGAGTTAATGGTAAATGAAGGAGATAACAGTCTGTGTGATTACAAAACGATAAAAAATGGTTGGATGATACTTAAATCTTGTTTGATTAGGATCTTCAAAATGTAGAATCCATGTACTCCGTTAAACATCCTGAACTCCGTTAAACGCCCTGGAGACACTGCACTATCTGAAAAGTATAAAAATACTATTAATAACAATTCTATATATTTACATAGAAAAATAATAAGTAATTTGATCAGAAAAATGAAGACTAGAACAATATCTTTGTGGACAGTACCACTAGCTGACATGCGTAAACTAAAGTGATATTCCTACGTAAGTACCTATATCGTTACCAAAAATCCATTTTACCATTTCTTCAGTAACTACTATCCATAAATTATGTCTATGATCAATAAAACTATTACTAAAAACTGATTTAAGCAACTTGCGGTTGACAAGTTAACCGCAACAGCTAATAAGGCCACTTACAACTCTCTTAATCCTTTTGTTAAGCAAATACAACTCTCCACGGAGATGAAGCAGTCATTCTACAATTACTATAATTAGAGTAGGTACCTAGGTAGCTAGATGTGAGGCCTAAGTTTTCCAAGAAATACTCACACCGCTTCCCACAGCACGCAAAATACTGAGGTAAATTTCTAACAACTACTTAAATGATGTGTGCCGTATTATCGCTCTCATGCTAGGCTCTGGATAACCAAGTAAATTAGATACTCATTCACACATTCTTTTCCCATAAGATTCTAATGTGATATTACATTATAATAATGTAGGAAACAGAAATTGAGCTGAGAAAATAATAATAGAGTTAATGCAGTTCTCAAAACTAGTTCCATATAGATATGATTCGTTATTTGAAGGCTCAGTGCGAAAAGAACATTATATTCGGAAGGGTAGAGAAGAAAAGGGCCAAGAATCCTGCCCTGGGGCACGATCATTTTAACTAATGACTTGAAAAACGTAGCAAGTTGAATGTTTGTTCAATAATGCAATCTTCCGGGGAAATGGAATATAGCGAAATCGCCAATGATTCATGAATTTTATAATGGTTTCTTTACGGTATGGAATAGCACGACGTAGTAAATTGTCGTATAGAATGCCTCAAACGGATCTATTCAGAGGGTATCAATTATGTGTAGTTACGTTTCTTTGTTCCCATTAGCTTGGGACAATTTTTTTAGCTGATGAGTACTTGCGATAAAACTGCAAGTAATTGACGTAGGATAGTAACAGTCTCCTGCACTTGAATGCTAACAGTAGGTTAATAATATTAAATGACAATAAGATAAAATTTTAATGCTGTGTATCTAAATTCATTTCACATTATGAGTCAACAGCTTTTTAGCGTGGGCGCATCAACGGCCATTGAAATGTTTAATTAACAATTATTTCATACTTATTGCTATTGCAATAGGGTTTGTAATCGTATGGCAGGTTAGATAGGATTGTAGACTGATTAACTTCGTTATCTAAGTTATGTTCAGCACCTATTTTTGGCGGAGTTAAAATGAATTTAGTTAGTTTCTACGGCCGCAAATTTAATAAAATAAATGGCCCATCAAAGATGCCATTCGAAGTCAAAAGAGCAGCTGTAAAAAGAAGCAAATGAAAAAGCAGACAAAAAAAGGACGAATGAGGAGGAGGAAAAGTAATTTCTTGATAATAATTCCAAATTAGCTCCAGTTTTTAATTAACCCCATTTCTGAGTACTTACAAGCTTAATAATACCGTGACCTTAAAAAAAGAATAAAGAACTCTCCCCTCATTGCGCTACAACGAACAATGACATTATAAAGGTATGGTTGTAATTACCATAATATTTTCTTGGCAAGCCGATTAATAAAGACTTATTATTAGTACACTTGTTGCTGCCCTTACCCGTATGCACCACCTTCCGAGGGGCTCCAATGATGAATGAGTATAAAATAGTATTACCACAAATATAATAAGCATTATATAAGAACGTCTGCTTTGAAAGCGAACACGTGTTTCCGAGAATTTCCTATAATATAATAATCAATTTCTATACAAATACATCACAAGAATCGTTTGTTTAATCAACAAGGTCTGAATCAAAGGATAATAGAATCAAATTCTTTCGTAGTGATGGAATCAACATGCCTACATTTATGTTGAATGAGGGACACAAAGGAATTTCCTATAAAATAGAGAAATGCATTATAAACAAAAGTGGTCTGAAGACGTATTTGTACGACACGTTTTGCACGAGCTACTTGCAACAACATCTATTTTACCCATACGTATTATGTATATTAATATACAAATTTATGGTTTTACCTAATTCGCACGTGTCGCCTCAATGACCATAGGTATCTTTGTCTTGCAATCAAACGAATGGTTAATAATGTTCCTATACATTCGAAACACTTCTGTATCTCTTCTAATTCTTCTCCTCTTAAAATAATATCGTATAACTAAGCTTGGTTTATAACGAGACTGTCTACTGATGTACCTTTCCTCTCTTCGTAACACTGTCAGTTCTTCAAACAAAATCTGTAATCAAACTGTATCACCCTGCCGCCTATTAATCAATCTATTTGTTTCTTCAAAAAACCCACACAGATAAGAACTCATTGACCTCAGTTGAAGACCATGGTATCTGCCTATCCCCTGTTTACTTTACTTATCTATTTTTATGTGGAACCGGAATTGGGATAGGTTCTGGCGACGTGTTAAACGAAAGTGTGTTGTCGTTGTAGGTACGTTAACTTCGGTTGGTTTCATTTTAAAATTGCATCTGCATAGCAACCGAATTGATGCAGACAAATTCTTTTGAATGAGATAAGTTTGCTAATCATAGCGCCCTAGATAGATCATTACTTTACATGGGTAGCAAAATATTTTTTAGTTGATTATGGAGTGTAGTGCTTAGTAACAAAAGCTCGATTAGTCAACATTTCATTTAATTTCACTTGAAAGATTAATTTGAACACTTGATCCAACAAAATAAACAATTTAGCGATATTTTTTTCTTTGTTTAACTAGGTAAGTAGGTAGGTACCATTAGTTAGTGGAAAAGTTAGTTACTTCTGCACTATTTGTAACTTTTTATTGTGTTATAATTTTGGTTATCGCATCATATTTTACTTTATGTATGCTTGTATTGTTAAGCCAACAGTCTAACAATTTTATTTAGGCTAATAAATACTTAATTAAAATAAAAATCTAGTGACATAGTTATTCGCAATAGTTTCACTTATAATTGGTTTAATAATAACATCTATAAATAAAGCATCCGTCCCCAATACGACCTCAAAAGAAAGTAGTGAAGGTCACTTTAGTCAGTATTACAGGCGTTACGATGACATACAACAAAAAAGTTACTTGCCAGTGGCCTTGAAAGGAGTCAATGATCGGAAACCCTCGCATCCGTCGACTGCACTCCTCCATCTCACTCTAACTGCAGCTAAAACGTAACGTCAGCTCTTTCGCACGCCCGCCGCAGCGAGATGCACGGGCCAATGAGAGGGCGGCGCAAGCGCAACGGCGCGCGTCGTTTGTTCAACTGGATCGTTAGGGGTGTCAGCTTTTTCTAAAGCTCTCATGCAAGCTTTTTGTTGTTAATTAAACGAACTAGCTTGCATTAATGTTGGATAATATTTTAATACTTCATTACTACACGTTTTCTAAGTTTTACAAACTTAGTCATTTGATATTCAAACAGGGCTGCCATTTACATCTTCGAAGTTCTTAATATTTGAAGATTTTTACTGATAATTTTTATATTATAATAATTTATACCATAACTCTCACTGAGGTAATTTTTGATGAAACACGTGTGCGAATCACATAATACGTAAAGTTCTGCATTTTTGAAGTAAAACTTCTTTACGCACGCTTGACTTGGGGAGTAAGCTGGCGAACGCGTGACGTAAGCGTTACGAAAAGTGATCGGGCAAGGCGAACGGAAGTTAAGTGGGGGATATAAGCACAAAGGCGCCCGTGGCGCGAGCTTGGTACTACAAGGTCTACAACGAGTTTTTTTTTTTTCAATAAAAATAGAAGATCTATGCAAAAATATTAATTTACCAATGAAACCATGAAATAAATTTAAATAATTATAGAAAATTAATATATGTATATGTGTATACATGTATATATTGTACACACATATATATATATATACATACAAATGGAGCGAAAGAAGTTTCACTTCAGTCGTGTGGTCATAAGCACACGACTGAAGTTTTACCGATTTTTATAATGAGAAATATGCCTATTTGAGAGTAGTTTTTCTATATGCTAAAGTAGGTACTACTAACTAATAAGATATATTCTGCTAGTGATATTATGTGCTACAGCAAGTACATAGTAACTTTTCAGTTCAATATTTATGTGTAGATTTATCTGAGTCATCTCCCTCCGTCACTCCAATTCTAACCGGATGGACCTACACAGGTCCTTGTCGAATCTACAACAAAACCATTACAATATCTGCATCTTTAAAAATTCAACAAAAAAATAGCTCTTTAAGGACAGGCCTGCGTCCACCCCGTGCGGTACTATTATTATCGCTAAGCGTTCGTGGTTGGAATACATAATGATTTATTTTATAAAAACTGTCTAACAAACTATTCTTATTCCTCCCTGCACTCCACACACTTTTGTTTTCTTTCTTGATATTTTTTCCACTTTCCAGACTCTTTGTGAAGTATTTGCTCTCGTCAAGTGGAATGGTGGAACAAATATGGGAGGTATGTCTGTGTTGTGCCGGCTACCCGTTTTTGGTAAAACTTGTTTCGAGTGTTTGACTGTTTTTGGATGAGATTTAAGGCAATAGCCGGCGAAATTGGTGTTGCTAGGTGACAAGTTGACGTCAATAACGACGATGAACTGAAATTTACTTGTAGCTATATGTAACACAAAACAATTGAAGATACAATGCATAATGGCCCAATTGACGGGCCTTTTTGATAAATACTTTATTGAATGGCGAGGTCGTCATCAAGAGGAATTGCAACAAATGCAGACAATCTTTTTCGATGGGGAAATATTCCTTTATCAAATACAAATATTTGAAAGTACCAGATAGAGCACAATATCAAATGCAGATATATTATGCTGTATACAGATAGGTACATATAGAAAGAACCTAAGTAAATGGGTTTATAGAGATAGAAACCCAATCCAAGCAACAAATCAATCATCAAGGTGTCCTAAAGATTTAACAGTAGGTATGTCCCAATGAGGAACGAGGAAAACGTTGGCATCTTTATAGACACCTATTGACTAGTAAATAGCCAAGTTCCCAGGAATCACGGAAAATACACGGTTAGCTAACAGTTGAACGAACTGCACTACGAATTGACACAATTACAGTTAATTTACTTGACTCGAGTGACAGAAGAACTGATTGTCGAAGCCTTGTAAAAGTTCCTTCGATTTTTGTTGATCAAGGGCAAAAAGCCTATTTGAATGCAATTATTTCTTAAACCTGCTAATGCTGTGGCAATATGTCAAGCTATTTGAAACTTTTGATGCCCTTAGATTAAAAACATTAAGAAAGTCACCAAGATTAGCACCTTCTGATGAACTAGGAAGCTTGATGACATTCCAATGGTGGTTCTTCTCTAATCTCAAATTCTTTAGCTGTAGTATTTGCAACGAGGGTATATGTATATACATATATTCCAAAAATATGTCTTGAAATCGCTTTAGCGATAAATTAAATAAATCTTCTGCGTTCGATTGTAAAATATAACCTGATAACTTAATCAAATCTTCTCAGTACACAATGCCAATTCAAAAAGGCAGACGTAAAGACGCGGCTGGGATCATCACAAAATAAGTGGCGACTAGCTAAAAGTGTAAAACACATGTCATGTCGCACATTACTCCTATATTTTGTTACAAAAAAGTCCTACTGTGTCAAGGAACTTGAACATGTTGACAATGTCACATGTGAAAAGGGCCGTAGTATAATTATGTTGGACTAATTTTACCTTGCGACTGAAGACTGACATGTTTATAACACGAAGCTTGTCAAAATGTCATGAAATAGTTAGCACTTTACTTTTTTTTCCGAGATTTTTTCATCTTCAACTGTCGGTCGGTAAATCCTACTGATCTATTTTGTAAATAACTCACTGTGAAAATGGTGACGAGTGCTGTCATGTCAATGTCTAAATCCACTACAAGCCCACCTCAATTATAAATTTATTTTCTTATGGACTTGTTTTTCACAGTGAGAGTATTATTTAATAGATAATTTGCTGTAATCCGACAAAGGAGACGTGAAAATGTTTTTTTTTATTTTATAAATAACAATGTTAGCATTGAAAAGAGTGTTTTTATTGTATATATAGATATGTCTTAATTTCGGAAAACAGTTCTATTGGTTCGTTTATTTTCACATATCTTCAGCAAAACTTTACATAGGTACGGGTGGTGAAATATTTTTCTTAATCATAACATTCTGACAGCAAACTCAGCTCTTCTGATACAGTCAACTATACATCAGTGGCATCTAAGAATCTAACATTGACAGCGCCTTATGTCGTAACAAGCTGAGCGGTTTTCATATTGAAATCTAATTTGAGAACCTGTCCTACCAACATGCACTATTTAAATTCATGTTTGCTGAACGTGATTTTAAAAGCTACCCACTTTAAGTTCAACGTAAAGTGAAGCATGAACAATATCTACGCAAACCAAGCAGTAGCAAGGAACAACTGGTTTTCAAACTACATATTTAACTAAGGACACAAAATAAAGTTAAATAAAGACAGTGTCTCTATTCTGACTCCATTCCAGTAAAATCATTCGAAATGAAATGAAATGAAATGAAATCGTTTATTAAGCAAGTAGGATCACCGATCACCTTTACACGTCATATGTTTTTTTTTTCTTCTTTTTTTTTTAAACTAGATGAAGCCGGCATTTCCTAACTGACTACCTCTGAGAAGAAATAGCCGAAACAAACTCAGGGATCATCGTCTTTTTTAAAGTCCAGACATTAAAAATGAAAATGTTTACAATAATTTACGTTATAATTACGCATATTGCTTAATAACAATGCTTAACAGAGCGAGCAGCTCAGTCCCAAGCCTCTCTATCCTCTAAATAATCTGAGATTTTATATTCAACAACTTAATAATATAATTTAATCAAATGACTTCCTAATAGATACGCCACATAAATTAATTTAAATCACCCCTTTTAAGTGAAGCAATTAAAATGTTCCGCAAAAAGCACAGAATATATTCAGAAAAATTACAATCACTTTCGAAAAGATAGGCGATTACATTTTTATAATATTTTCATACGCTTTCATCCTTTTAAAAATAAACACTATAACCCACAAGTTAAGGTTGGAATTCTTACGTAAAACAGCTGTTACACTAGACTGGATTCTAATTACAGTGTATATTAGCATAGGGACGGGACAGGTCTCACTATTGTTTCAATGTTCCCATTGGGATCGCGGAATTTGATTTACGTCCATTTGAGATGGCATCTCCTCTATATAAGGAGAGCTAGAGTAAAACTACCATTAAAACTAATTTATGCAGAATAAATGAAGTGTTTTAAAAAGTCTTAATGGGCTGTATAAGTTTTTATTTATTTGTTTAAGTTTGATATTAACAAGATTAATTTTATTATCATTTTTATTGAAATCAAGACCTTCCTTGAACATTATTCTGAGGAGCTCAGTGATGTTTAAAACTTTGTATGTATGGGCTAGAATGTACGACTTCAATAAATAATTATTTCGAAATGGTTTAGAGATTACAACAAGAAAACAGTCACATTTATGATTGACAGATTTGGCATACCATTTCACTATAGTAGAAAATCCGACATTTAATTGACATTTAGATTTTCACTCGAGAACGTTGTTTTATTCGACAGATATCTTGTGCAATATCTGACAGAAACTGATTGAAGGTATAATATTATTAGAAGTATGTTATCGTTGGTATTTCGCGTATTTTGAAGGGTATTTGAAATAGTTCCTGTCCTTAAGCTTGAAATTAACACAAGCAACTTCAGTATCTGTAGTTTGATTGGAAAAATCATACGATTAGAACCGATCTACAATGTTCTGTGTCTACGCAACTGTTGGATACCGAGTAAGAAAGAATACAATTTTATCTATATTAAATTCATCGTAACATAAAGAAAAATGCAAATACTAAGAAAGAAGGAACATTTTCTCTTGAGTCTGTTTTCTGAAATTGTGTTAAAATACTTTTGGATGGGCTGAGATAATATATTCTGACACAAAACATCACATTTTTCATGAAAGGGTACAGATGATAGCACATCAAGCTACAACAATTGCCAAATTTCTTTGTTAGATTTTCAACTTAATCGCTACAGCAGTAAAGCTGAAAGTTGAGTGGGAATATTTGACAGTTTCAGAGTTTATATTTGACCCGATGACGTCCATACATAGTTATTAGCACTTGTTGTCATGCAATTAAAATTCTCATATTCTCCAAAAACAATTTGTACAACTATCGAAAAGGAATTCTTATTCATGTCTATAAGCTGCGTAAGAATTTCAAAAGCCTATCGCTAGGGAAGAGTTACGAGTAAAACCGTGGTGAAACGGTAAACGAATAACTAAAATTTAACATGGTAACGATAATAGGGCCGGTCCTGACTGCGTCCCGATTGGTAATATTTTTATTATTGATATGTTTTTTGTAGGGACTGGTTTTCGTAAAAGAATATAAATATTAGGAGGATTTGAATTTGTGGACGTTACAGACGTAACGGGAGGTCTATGGTATTTATTTGTGGCTATAAGATAGAAAAATGAAAAAAAAAATAAGCTAGAAAGTTGAGCTTCAAAAATATTATGATTTTCAATATATTTGTTGCTATAAAACTATTATGTATTCAGATAGATGTGAGAAAATGACCAAAATTAAATGAATAAAAATAAATGTATTCGAACCTTTGAGCATAGTTATCTAAATGAGAATTAATACGTAGTGATGCAATCTATTTTTATTGAGCCCTAGTTTCGGTACCGACGCCTATCTTAAATTTCACATGTCAAGTACAGATTGTGGTTTCAATATTCGGGTGTAATTTACCTTAGATTAGGCAATTGCACTAGAATTGAAATTTTAGTACCTATCAAATGTATCAGTGACATTTAAGGTTAAAATTTTAAGTGGGTATGGAATAAGAAGATTAATATTTATTCAAGCCTTGTCTATAGCCTAAATAGTGTTGATTATGATTACTTTTTTATTTATAGTTAGATTTGCGAAGGCAGTTTAAATGAATACCGAGTAAATTAAATTGTGTATTTTGAATTGTCTAGCATTCTGTTCGATAATCTTATCTAAGTATGTACAGATACCAACAGGTCAAACTACTGAATTTGTAAAGTTTTCTCAATCAGCTTTTAACCTTAATTCTATAAAGATAAAGTAGACAATCTATTTAAAACATGAACGATAGTAGAACATTGAATACGCACTCTTATTAACTATGCGTATTATCAAATATTCCATACAAAACTAAATAATAAATTGATCCGATCATAAAAATAGCTTTCAATGATGTTTAAACGGGTATTAATATTCGATCCTCCTATTTATATCAAGGCTGTTAAGATAAAACATACGTTGTCCTGTTATAACTTTGTATTTTTAATACCGATACCAGTTCGGTGTGGTCGCGAGCATTCATATTTTTTGCGATGGCGATTGGATTATGCTGTTTTTTAACAAATTTTATTTAATAACTTGTTAATTTTATGTTACTTTAGCATGTTTAAAATTAAATGAACAAGTTTAGATATTAAATTGCAATGTTTTCAACCATTTAACTATTATTTTATTGTAATATTTATTTATATTTAAACTATGCAAATTAGTAGCTGCATTTCTGATGCTCTCATTTAATAGTTAAATTCTAGGACATACGCCAAAGACTCAGATTTCTTCGTTCACAAACTAAAGCTACTTTAAACCCAGGGCATCTTTTTCTTTCCATTACATTAAGAAAACAACAGAATAGGTATAATAGTTCGGTCCTGTCCTGAAGTGTACCAAAGAAATCGGGTCAATACCAAGTCCTTTTTTTAACATCATTGTTTTGTGAAATTATTGCCTAAATAGTGATTTGAAGTCACTAACTCTGTGATTGTGACTTTGTTACAGAAATTGTGAGCTGACGTTTAAATGTATGTCACATCGTTAATTTTGTGGGTTTTACAAAATGACAAAGATACTATATAAAACAGATGTAGCTATTTATTAGGCTAGATATGTCAACATGCAACATTCCAAAAGTTCTACTCACTACGGACAAGTTCTCGTCAAAAACCTCCACAAGTACAATAACAAAGGGCCATTTATTCTCAAGTATCCATCTTTTTAGTCCCTTAGACTCGTTTATAGCGCTCTATTTTTTTGGTATCAAGTGATACCGGTTTGTGTAACATCCCATCCCTATCACGTTGGTATTATCACACCGAGAGCCCTGACTGTGCTCTTTGTTGAAAGTTGAATACAAAAAAGTAATGTTTGGTTGCTTATGGTGTTAGTTAGAATAATTTGAATATTGGAACACGTGGCGGTTATTCAATGAGGTCCGGTTTTCGTGCTACCTACAGCTTTTTTTTTTTTTAAAGAGAATGGTGATAACTGATAGTTATTAACATGGGCTGTTGTAACTTCACCACTATTTTCACGGTGGTCGGTGAGATTTTACATGTGGGATCGGCAGCACATCTTTTTCTTTCTCTTTCATCAAGACAGGACAGACGAAAAAATATATTAATTTGGCCCTAATTAGTCAACGCTTCAATTTAATTTACGTATTTTTAGTAGCCATATTTTAATCACGCGCTCTAATAATAGTGATGATCAGTTAATAAATAAATAATAATATTTATGTTCTGCCCTTTTTTTAATTAAATAGACAGAAGAGACACACTGAATTTTTTAGGTTAGTCTCTGAACCAGAGAATCGACGCCGATTTTTTGATAAAATCAAAATCAAAATCAAAGCATTTATTTCAAATAAACCAGTTACAGGCACTTTTGAATTGTCAGAAGGTCGGTCAGTCAGTAAGGTGAAGCTAGTCGCCCATTCCAAAGAGTAGGTACCTATGGAGAAGAACGGGCAAGAAACTCCATGGACACTCTTTTAAATTATCAAGCTGTTGATACAAATATTTGATTACATCATTCATTTTGAAATCAATCGTGTGAGAACGATGCAGAAATATATTGTACGCTGAGAGCGTCCATTATGGAAAAAAAAAAAACAACAATTCAGAAATTAAAATACGCCGTAGCAGCTAAGAGATGACCAGTCCCCTCTGACGGCGTCCGTTCACGAACATGACGTATGGATCAGCATCATTCAGCTCAACCATAATGAAGGGAACCTAATGATCCAACACTATACCTGATATGATCTCTATACCTGAAATTATTTCAGATTCTCAAATACTGACAATACTGTTCATCCTGTTACAAGTCAATCGGCTATTTCACGGTTTTAAAGCCTTATTGAGAACTCTAATAGTGCTTTCTCTATACAAACATATTCCGCTGTTTTCTTCGTGGATAATGCTTTTAGAGCAATTTTTTTTCTACAATTTAACACCGTGATTATACGTGCCCCTATCTTTTGATTTTTTCCGAAACTTAATTAATAAAAGAAATACGATACTTCAAAATCGGGAAAAATAACTCATTTTTACCGTGATGTTCAGATGACTATTAGACAAACGTGATAAGTTTTTGACAAAAAAAAAAAAATAGAAGTGTATGTATGTGAATGTACTTTTCCTCTAAATTTTCATGTAAAAATAATTGAGATCTGTCGTGTTTTGAAAAAGAAAACAGCGGAATAAGAAACGTCTTTTGGTCAACGTTTTTGTAGGTAAAATCAGCCTGAGATGCAATTGTCCTTTTCGCAATTTACCGGGAGAGGTTGGAGGCAGCGCGACGGCAATAGTTTCTTCAAATACCTATTTTCCAAATTCCTCGGCACTAGAGTCCCCTCTTAAACACAATTCTGAAAAAAAGAACTCTCTTGTCATTTAAACTGTGCCAATCCCGATTTGGTCGTGGTGGCCTAGTGGTTAAAACACCAGCCTCTCAAGTATGAGTGTGCGGGTTCGATTCCAGGTTAGGCAAGTACCAATGTAACGTTTCTAAAGTTAAATGTACTTTCTAAGTATATCTTGAACACCATTGACTAAAGGTGAAGGAAAACATCTTGAGGAAACCTGGACTTTATAAGTCTGAAATCGCCAACCCGCTTTGAGCAAGCGTGGTGATTACGCTCAATCCTTCTCTGTATGAGAGGAGACCTGTGCCCAGCAGTGGGACGATAAAAAGGTTGATGATGATGAATCCCGATTTTAAAAAACAAAAAGAACGAGGAAAGGAGGATGCTGTAAGTAAATCAGGACAGCCTTACGTCGTCATCGAATCATCTTCCAAACCTCATTACAGTAACCAAACATGATTTCTAGAACAATGAAGTACCAAAATTAAAGTAATAATGCGTTGTATCTACTAATAAACGGACATCTGTTTCCGGCACGTGTTGCCAGTTGCAATACACAACAAGCACTGTTTATGGCTCGCTCGAGGGTGTGAGGTGGGTGTGGTGTTTGGGGTGATTATCCTTACTAATATTATAAATCGGAAAGTGAGTTTGTTTGTCTGTTTGCTACGCTTTCCCGCCGTAACTACTGAATCGATTGTTTTGTAATTTTGCAGACGTAAAGTTAGAAGTCCGGATTAAATAATAGGGTACTTTTTATCCCGAAAAAATTTGTTGTTCCCGAGGGAAATCTAAAAAACGCGATATAACCAAATTCCACGCGGGCGAGGCCTCGGGCGGAAAGCTACTTTGTTAATAAATGGCTACCTTTAAACTCTAAGTCATAATATTAATTTGAGCATAAGTTTTGAATATTTGAAAAAGTGCAGAGTCTTATTTCGCCTTCTCATAGGTTCGCCTTTCTCATAGGTCGCTAACAATGGGCCTTATAAGAAGGCTTAAAGTCACTCAAAGGGCAATGAGGAGGGCTATGCTTGGGGTTTCACTGCGCGATCGAAACAGGAATGAGGAGATCCGAATTGCAACACTAAAGTGGCAGTGGGCTGGGCACATTGCCCGTAGGACCAATGCCCGATGGGGCCGACGGGTTCTCGAGTGGCGACCACGCACCGGAAGACGTAGCGTGGGTAGGCCCCCGACAAGGTGGACCGACGACTTGGTGAAGGTCGCGGGAAACCGCTGGATGCTGGAGGCGCAGGACCAGTCGTCGTGGAGAACCTTGGGGGAGGCCTATGTCCAGCAGTGGAGGTCTTTCGGTTGAAATGATGATGATGATGCTGAGAGTCTTATTTAATAGAATTTTCAAGAGAAAATATGTAGGTATATTTATCTTTGACGAAAATTTTCGTTTACTTATATTATTTTGTCGATTATAATTATATATGTATTTATATAATATACATATTCAGCCTTTAATTTACTTCTGGAACACCTCGTCTCTGGGAGTGAGAGTGAACCTAAATGCACCACGCTGACCCAGTGAAATGTCACGTTTCCGAGTTCTGGTTTTAGAACATGCCATTTGATCATTATATTTTCATTTATATGTAAATATTTATTAATATGTCTAACTAGCTGCGCACCGCGGTTTCACCCGCGTAGGGATATTTTTATATGCTCCGCTCCTTTTTGTCGCAGCGTGATGTTATATAGCCTAAAGCTTTCCTGGATTAATGGGCTATCAGAAGCAAAAACAATTTTTCAATTCGGACCAGTAGTTCCTGAGATTAGCGCGTACACACAAACAAACAAACTTTTCAGCTTTATATAATTATTAGTATAGATTTCTTTTTCCAAACGCAAAAACTATGAAGTAATATTCAAAACTTCTATTGTCATATAAATATATAAATGAATTAAAATGAGTGATCTATGTGATAAAATTGTCCTCGTTGCAATCAAAGATCCGTTGTCAGCTTAAACTAACAATAAAACTACTTTTGTTTCTGCAAAATTACCTATTAACAGATAAATCTCCTCTTAAAATAGCTCAAATTTAAATTTGAATATACCTTGTAGGGACGATTAATGTCAAAAGTTGTCAAAAATATAGTGAAGTTAAATGTTTTTTTTTGACAGATCAACACTTAGATGCAAACGTTCTTACAAATACGAAAATTGTCTCTGATAGTTATAAAGCAGTTAGACTGGTAAAGCGGATCCCAGACTCCAAAGCTGAAAAGCTTCGGATGAGTTAAGACACAGAAGATTACTGTGATCATTCAGGAGATAATATCCGCAGTAAATTATCATCAGTTCACATAAAAATAAGAAACCAGTGTCACATTAACAGATCACTATTGACCACACTTTTCTTAAAAAAATTTGGGACAAAGATTGATGAAAGCGTTGAACGAATGTTAAAACGTCTGTTACCAAACCAAAATTTATCTAATAACTTTTAATAAATTCAAAACGTGTCCCTATCATAAGTTTATGCTAACCTTCATGTTTCAACAGACTAGGACCATCAAAGGCCACAATAAAATGCTGGAGGATATAATGCTTCTGTACTGTAGAACTTGGGGTGGCGGGACCTTGGCAGTGAAATGTCGGCTGTCGGCATGTGGGCTGTAAGGATGTGCTGTGCTTATATCGATAGTCTGCTGTATGGTTTTATTCTGGTCACTAGAATGGTAGTTTTATTTAAGTATTCATGAAGATAATCATTTTCTGTAGGTAGGTAGATTTTTTAAGCGAAATTTATAAACTGTGGGTAATTGGCATGACAGTTAGGTAATTAAACGTATGTTTTGTGTTATTAATTATATTGTTACAAGTTAAAGTACTTAGTTATTAGAATTTTCACAATAAAGGGTGTATCTATATCTATCTACAATTTGGTATATTACTTAAAAAATTATACGGAATAGGTATACGAGGAAAGGCCCACGAATGGCTAAAATCATATTTAAAAAATAGGGAGCAGTTAGTTGAAATAGAATTCTTTAACCACGCAAATAATGAAATTGAAAAAATTCGATCAAGCAGAAAAGCGATTAACGCCTCAATTCCTCAAGGGAGCGTTATAGGTTGCTTATTATTTTTAGTTTACGTCAATGACCTACCTACGACCATAGAAAGCCCATGCGTCCTGTTCGCAGACGATATATCCATTCTAGTATCATGCAAAAACAATGAAAATATAGATGAAACTCTTAACGCCATACTTACCAAAACATGCAACTGGATGACCGATCATAATCTTGAGATAAACTATCCTAAAACAAAATTAATAACGTTCTACCCTTACCAAAAAACGCCCTTAATATTAGACTTTACCTTCAATAACTCAAAGTTAGAAACTGTTAACGAATTTACCTTACTCGGACTAGTTATAGACACACATATAAATTGGAAACCACACATACAAAAAACGCACTCAAAAATTTCAAAATTCTCTTATGCCCTCCGTGAAATAAAAAAGACTACCAATTTCGAAACAGCGCTCACCACCTACTATGCCTACGCTTATGCATGGCTTAGCTATGGTGTCACCCTTTGGGGTAACAGCACAGATGTACAAACACTTTTCATCCTGCAAAAGAAACTGATAAGAATCCTCGTAAACATTGAGCAAACAGACAGTTGTAAACCATTCTTTCAGAAACATAATATCTTAACTCTTCCCTGTATTTACATTCTAGAATCATGCAAATTTGTTCTGAAACACCAAGAGCTGTACTCAAAACGAGATGACAACCAGTCACGCTATCAACTCAGGCATCGTTCTAAACTAAACATTCCACGTTCACGGTTAAAAATGCACTCGACAAGTCCCTATGTGATGTCTATTAAACTGTATAATAAACTACCTGCACAAATAAAAAAAGAAGATAAAATAAATATATTTATAAAAAAACTTAGACAATTTCTTATAAATAAATGCTACTACTCTGTCAACGAATACCTCAATGATAAAAATATAAAGACACAAACTTAAATAGACATACATACATTCGCACACACACACATACACACACGCATCCTCACACACACACACACACACACCCACAAACGCACCCGTTAGCAAGCAACGTAGTAAATTGTAAAAAAGTGCTTCCTCTCTCCTAACTTCACTTATTTTGTTTGTGCCCGACAGGGTCCACGTGAACTAATTTTAAGTATTACCATCTAAGAATACATGTGGAAAACAATAAAAGTATTGAGTATTGAGTATTGAGTATCTGACATCGACGCACAAACGAGTACCATGGATCCAGTACGTGATTCCCCCAGTGAATCCCCCAGTGGTGGAATGTTTCGTCTGCTTTTTCATGATTAAAAAAATATATGCCATTTTTTTCACGTTAGTCCGTTCATAATTGCTATACTTACTTGCGCAATGTGAACAAAACTCGAAAAACTATCCTATCTGATTTAATAGAGTTCACATCAGGGATCAATGTCATACCTACAAACCCGCACAGCGGCATGCTTGTAACGTTCAAAGGCCGAGCCGACACTATTTTTTAAACACTGTGAATTCTTTAACCGTTCATTAACGACATAAATGACTATCATAATTTTATTAGTGCCCTGTATAGGTAGCATATGGAAATATCACTGAGTGAAGGGTTCAATAAAATTAATCATCTACACTTTATAATACTTTATTATTATAAAGTTTATGAAAGTGTTAAAAAAATTTTTTCATGGATTTCATTATTTTAATTTTTGTAATCTTAATGCTTCTATTTTAATAAACTTCGGTATTCATTTGCCAATTGCACAGGTCTAAATATTTTTATCGAAACATCGATACCCCAATGAAACAGCTGACAGCCTCCCCCATCGCTAGAATCCGAAACAAAAAACCTGTCTGATGGTCACTTATGACCTCACCAGGTAGGGCCCCTCGCCCCTGCACCACTCCGCCCCTCGCAGGGACAAATTGTTATAGTTTATGTCCACATGTAACCCTTGACTGGTCTTTTGACGTCAGTTTTTTAGGTTATTGAATTCAACATGACGGATTATGTAATTAAAGTAGCAAAAGTCAAACGGTGGAATTTGAATTGGGTAATTAGACTAATTATAGTTTATTTGTGGTTTCTTTTGAGTTAAGTAGGTATATATTTTTAGCGGTCTTCAAATAGTCTGTTTTTTTAAATATCAAAGGCCTATTTTTTGTATTTTTATAAAACGAATATTTTAATTTAAGTATTTGCTAACTAATTAATATTTTCGACACATGTTTTTTGGATTTTTGATGAAATAGTAATAAATTTTGCGATGATTAGTGAATAATGTAAAATGGACGCTTCAACAGAACAAGAAACTGCTTGTTACAAGATTTGTTTGAAACCATCAGTAAATAGAAAATACATACTAGCGGTCGCCAGCGACTTCGTTCGCGTGGAGTTAGTTATGGTCCGCTCCTATTGATCACAGCGTGATGTTATATAGCCTAAGGCCTTCCTGGATTAATGGGCTTTCCAACGCAAATAATTTTTCAAATCGGACCAGCAGTTCCTGAGATTAGCGCGTTCAAACAAATAAACTTTTCAGCTTTATATATTAGTATATATTTGTGATTGTTTATTCAGACGAGTTAAGGTATTCTTTGAACATTTTCTTATAAGAACGAATGTAATCCTCAATATATGCAATTAATGGATAATTTTCATTTTAATCTTGCACATGAGCGGACACTATGCCTTGTGAATAGGTTAGGTGGTAGGTAACTATTATCCTTCAAAGGCTGCAAATACCTATCCGTACGCAACTACTCTGAGCCCTCATGATAATATTCAATACCTCGACCTCGCCGCATTAATTGTGAATTGTAGATCTTTGGCAGTTGTTCCAAAGAGTCATGCTGATAGTCTGACAACAAGTCGGACGAAGAGTTATCGTATATCAGTACTAGCGGCCGCCAGCGACTTCGTTCACGTGAAGTTGGTTATGCTCCGCTCCTATTGGTAGCAGGGTGATGTTATATAGCCTAAAGCCTTCCTGGATTAATGGGCTATCCAACGCAAAAAGAATTTTCCAAATCAGACCAGTAGTTCCTGAGATTAGCGCGTTCAAATAAGCAAACTCTTCAGCTTTATATATCAGTAATACGAGTAAATCAGGAGAGGCTAGAGAGGTGCCTAGTCGCTCCTTGTGAATTACTAATTTATTCATCTACATCTGGTAATACTAACGATCCTAATACAGTTCGGAAACGACTAGGAATATGATGACGAAGAAGGGTCTAGTCTAGTCTGAAGAAAATATTTGATTTCTCTCGTTTCAACAAACAAAGTACGTTGGAAGCATGGACATACCCAGCTTATGGACTGGTTGAATCATTGGGGGTTGGTCGAATCGTCCCCGGCTATTTTACCAACATCTACATGAACATTATGTATTTGTAGGGTAATGTGTAGGGCACACAGACACAAATGATCCAGCATAATTTTGTTGTTATTACTTTTTTATTACAAATCACACAGATTGAGCTAGCCCCAAAGTAAGTTCGAGATTTGTGTTATGGGATACTAACTCAACGATACTATATTTATAATAGATACATATAGGTATAGATTAACATCCAACACCCAGGCCAAGCAGGAAAAGATCGTTTTCCATCATGGCCTGGCCGGAGATCGAACCCGGGGCCTCCACGTCGCAGGCAGCTGATGCGAGATTTCCAAGGTTAGAAGGTTGATACACAAAGCCACTAACAGTAGTAAAACAGGTGTATTATTTCCCAGAAATCGTCAGACGATTCAGAAACTGATTGTTATAAGGTAAGTTGTTTATTATCCACCGGATACAAAGAGGCTACTGTTTTCTTTATTATTGCCGCAGTGCATCGAGGAATTAAAGAAGTAGAAAACATAACATTAAATTAAGACTGTTTTTGCCAAAGATTTAGGCAGAGGTGTAGAAATCAATTCTTTCGAGTTACAGCTGGAAAGGGAAATTAACCACGAGATAATGATTAATAAACAAGTAGGTATGGGAAAATGACATGTTGCGTCAACCCCAAACATATTCCCCCTTATTCATAAACGTTGTTTAAATTTAACTAGTGATTAGGGATTCTTTAACCATACATTTTTGACCTTTTAACGTCACTTAACTTTAATCATCGTTTATGAATAAACACCACAGTGTTTAAGGGGTTTTTTCATAAACGTTGACTAAAGTTAAGTGACGTGCAAACGTCTAAAATGTATGGTTAAACAATCGCTAATCACTAGTTAAATTTAAGCAATTTTTATGAAAAGGGGGCTTATGTTAAGGGATGGAGAATGTTGGAGATGAACAACAAGCATTGAAGTCAGCTAAATATAGTTTCTGCACCGTCAAGTACTTATGCTTAAACAGTCCAAGATGAGGGAATGTTACTTTCATCAGACACTCGTTGATTGCTTTAAAACAAAAACACGCATACAACAAAACTTACTTACTTACTTTCACACTTTTAATTAAATACACCTACAACTAAAGCGTAGGTATAAGTCGTGGTGGTCTAGTGGTTAAAACACCAGCCCCTCAAGTACGAGTGTGCGGGTTCGATACCAGGTCAGGCAAGTACCAATGTAATTTTTCTAAAGTTATATGTACTTTATAAGTTTATCTTGGACACCAAGGACTGATTACAAGGTGAAGGAAAGCATCTTGAGGAAACCTGGACTTTCAAGTCTGAAATCGCCAACCCGCATTGAGCAAGCGTGGTGATTACGCTCAATATTTCTCTGTATGAGAGAAGACCTGTGCCCAGCAGTGGGACGATAAAAAGTTGATGATGATGATGAATATAATCGTAGTTTGTTATAGTTAAGCGTCAGACAGGTCTTATTGCATCTTCTCTTCCTATTAATCCAAGTACCTATCCTACTTCCTACTAATCCATACTAATATTATAAATGCGAAAGTAACTTTGTCTGTCTGTCTGTTAAACCTCTAACCGATTTTGATGAAATTTGGCACAGACAATCTTTAGACCCTAAGAAAGGACATAGGCTACCTTTTATTGAAAAAAAAAAAAATGTTATTCCCGAGGGAAATCTATAAAGCGCGATATAACCGAATTCCACGCGGGCGAAGCCGCGGGCGGAAAGCTAGTACGAATTATATATGTGAAAGTTTTTGAGGATGTATATATGGATGGATGGATGTAAGTTTGTTACTCTTTCACCCAAAAACTACTGAACGGATTCGGATGAAATTTCGGCACATAGTTTATAAAGGACACTTCTTATGGCCGGAACTTAGACGGGTGAAACCATGTGACGCAACTAGTTATCTAAAAGTCTGTTATTAGGAAACGGGAGGGCGTTGCTGATATTTTTGATGGAATAATAAGTTTAGTTGGTCTTTACGACGAAGAGATGGTTTCCTAGCAGAGGACCACAGGGAGCTATTGTCCTCTGCTAGGAAACCATCGGAGCTATTGAGGAATATACCATCCTTAGAAGTTATCTGAAATTACGAGTCAAGTTGATTATAAGAATGAATTGGGAAGCTCGATAGCTTATGCTGTTGATAAAGAAGCCGCCATAAGCAGACTATAAGCAGAATGACTAAATTATCTAAAATATATCTGCTTACTAAAAGTAATACCCGTTCCAAATATCTCCGACAAGTTATGAATGAATTAGTCACCTTACTACGAACACTATCGCCTGTCTATCGTTTGACACATCACACAGCTCGTCTGCTTTCGGGCGTCGTCGGGCGCCTTCGTCAATGATCGTGAAAGCTCGTGCCAGTGACCTAGGATAACATGCAACTATGAGTGCGCTCGAGTCGACTTAGAAACCGTTTTTAACACAGCCTAGGGTTGGCAGTGTGACTTGCAGTTCATTTTGTGCGAATTGGAATGTTGGGTTTTATTACAACTTAGCTTCTATGCTTATTTAATAGGTTTTGCTTTGTTTTCAGCCCAAAAGTAATACATACCTATGTGAGTATTTTTGGAAGAAAAAGAAGACCAAAGGAAAAGTTTTTTTATTAATAGTTAGTTGTCAATTTATAAAAAAAAAAACTTAATAAACATTATTGTAATAAAAAGCTTGTTTGACATTTTTAGTAAAATTATTTTTCTTTATGCATTTAGTTTTATTTCAATTTGTAAAACGTTGACAGGTTTCAGTTTTAGATACTGAATAAGAATATCATTGTCTTCAAAATGAAAGTGAATAATTCAGAAGTTGTTTAATTTCTCCAAACATTTATTGGTAAACTTTATTTTTAGAAACGTTTATCTTAATGAGATTCCAATACGAAGTACCTACCTCTTTAGCAATTAATGTTTACTTTGATTTCCGAACGTTTAGGAAGTAAAATTTTGTACTTTTTTTTTAAACGACATTCTAAAAACCCTTAAATTTTAAATTCAAATAAGTTCTTAACCGTAGTACTTACTATAATACAGAAACATTGCGCGCCTGCAGTCTGCCACGTCCAACGTCTAATTAGAATTCCTACATAAGACTAAACAAGAATCATTCTATTCCCGGGAAAGTGCATGACCATGACCGGGTGTATTGACCTGTGCTTCCTATCGACTATGTTGGCCTAGGTTAGGCCGCGCGTCACCACTGCACCGGTGACGTGGTCTTGCCGCCATTTTCTAATGTTAAAATGCCGGGAAAAATGCTTTTTCTTCGGTGAAAAGTGGTTTCTGTGATTCTAAATTTAAAAAGGTATTGTTTATGGTGAGTTTTTATTTTAATATTAAGTAAATATGGATACGGATCTCTTTGTCGCGTGTTTAGAAAAATAAACTGAGCTAATTTTGCTACCGTGCCTAAAAGGTAAAAGATTATTAACTAGATAGACTAAGTTTCCTTTGCCTTTTTTCCATTGCCTAATTTTTGAGGTTTTAAGATGTTTAATAAAATAATATAGATATAACGCGGGAGGAATGAGGATGTCTTTCTCCACTAGGTAGCTAGAGTAAATAGGGTTTAATACATGCAGAGAAAAAAAAGATAAAAAAAGAAATCTAAGTAAAGATATTGTCACTAAAAAGTAGTTTGATATTTACATACACAATTTTTAAACAAAATTGCAAACAAATTAGGATCAAATTATTTAAAATACTTAATTTGAAAAGAATTATAGTTTTCCCAAAATTCTTGCAGAACTGTCTTATTAGAAACTTATTACAAAGGGTCTTAAAAAATAAAAAATAAACTTACTTCTCTCCCTCCGGGTAGGCCGCTGCTGCTGTCAGCACACGTGCACCGACGATGTGCAACACTGTGTGAAGTGATGTGAAACTGAAGAAAATATCGACACATTAAAACGTCAAAAAAAAAGGGCACAAAAAAATTAAGATAAAAAGAAATTGTTTATCCACCCAATCAGGTGTTATTTGATGTGACGATATTTTTTTCAAGTTGTAAATGTAAGGTTATATTCAGGTTGTGTTCAGTGCTCAAGCGTCGTCCGGGACGCGCGAGGGCTCGACGGCCACTGCGCAGGCGCGCTCCCGCCGTCAGTGAAATTACGTCAGCGCACACACTGGTCGAGCACACCCCTTTCTTTTTTTTCTGTAATTAATTTCTTGTAAGATTTTCGGCGATGCGATTTTTTATATAAATGATCTTCGGTGCGATAATGGGGAGCGGTTTTCAAGTGCGCATGGATGGAGCATTTTTTAATGGTTTAATTTTTATAATAATAATAATCTAGATTTTTATTAAACTTGTTTAGAATAATAAATTGTTTTTTTTTTGGTATATTTAAACACCTATTTAAACATGTCTATAAAAAGCGATGTAAGGATTAGGTATAATATAGTTATTTTAACAAAAATAAATTATAGTTTATAATTATACATATTATTATTGCAAATCTATATTGCGTACCTACTAGAACAGTTTATACATATAAAACCATTTTAGCGCAGCGCATTCTTCGTCTTTGAGTCCAATTAATTTAGTTCACACCTTGCTCTATTTAATTCTCCCTCCTTTTTACTTTACTCTGACATTGCAGGCATTCTAACACAAATTCTAAAAGTATCTTTAAATAAACAACCCAGTAAGAATCTTCTTAGATTAAATAAATCTAACTATTTTGTAAGTACAGAGTAGTATGAACGCTGCCTATCCTGGCGCACCGCAGACGATCCCGGTTACCTGCGCGAGAGTCGCTCACACACACATCGGCACGTGCGCACACAGTGGCGCGCACACTAACACGCGAGCGCCGGGAGACGTGACACAGACGCCGCTCCTAATGCCGATGTGAATGTCAAGGAAAAATGGCGTTAGTGAAAATTATTTTTTTAAAGAGAATGTTTTCTAGATGGTATCTTGTAGTTTTGTAAAAACAAAATATATATTTAAATAAATAAACAAAATATATTTGATCCGATCGATTGAACAGATGTATTTTATAAAAAAATAACAAAACATTTTGTTAAAACTACTCGGCTAATATAGAGTTTTGTGAATTGATCCAACAAATAACAAGAAATTGAAGTTATTTTGTTTCATCTCTTAATCTATGCAAAATTTTTTCGTGTTCTACATATGGTTGAAAATATTAAAATAAGAGGTATGTAGTACACGAAAATATAATCGTATTTGGGCGAAAATTAAAAATATATTTTAATTAAAATAAGTATTATATTTTTAATGTAACCACGTAAAAAAAAACATCCAAATTGGGAATCCTCTCCTATTCCTTGTCCGTTAAAAATAATGAAAAAAAGCAACAACACTATAAGAAATATTTTACTACTAACGACACTCAAAAATTCAATTATCATCAAAAACTGCCAACAATTCTATCCAGCACATTTCAAACTCCATTAAATGGACATTGGCACTAAGGAATTCTCAGTCACCGCCGCTTGGCCGTATCCCCTAAGTCAAGAAAGTATAAATAAAACATAACTATCGGCCGGGTAGGTACACATAGCGAGTTAGGGACGTTGCCCGGTGTATGGCGGTGTGTGTGCGCCTTTATTATGTTCTCTCACGTAACGCCGCGCATGTGAGCGTGGCCTAAGTACACACCGCACACAGCTGCGGCGATGCATGTCACACCGAAGCGTGGCGGTTAGATTTATTGTGGTTGAGAAGAGTACTCTCTGAAGAATATATCTAGTGTTGTATTCACAAACTTTTGTTGTCGAGTCAGATTTGTGTTTGATGACCTATAATGGAAATAAACAACGTTATTTTTTGTATACGTGCGGAACTCGAAACACGTGTCTAGTATTTTTAAGTAAAGAATCTATGTACAAAGTTTCAAAAGATATCATGAAAAACTACAAAGTTATCTGGTTGTTCCAACAAAAATATGGTCAACGTACCGCCCGGGCCTACTGCGGCGCGAAGCGTGCTGGCCCTGTGTCACTGTACGCCTAGTACTATCTACTGTCAACTGAGTTGTGCGCTCGGTAACGACAGTGCAACAATTTCTAAATGTATTTGGGAAAATATATAACATGGCGTAAAAATAAATGGCATCAACTAACCTCCTTATTCTGAACAAACTATATTCAGCCCCCTAACCGGCGAACACATTTTTGTCAAATGATTGCGACTGAGTTGGTATCAGTTGGGATCGTTCGGCCCGCCCATTGGTCCATTCGGTCCAAACGACTAGTCGCAATCATTTGACAAAAATGTGTTCGCCCATTAGGGGGCAGGTTTCGTATAAATAAAATATAAATTTGTATAATTAATCACTATAGCCATTTACTAACCTCACAAATTCTTGCGAGGAGAGAATTGGCTCACAAAACTCTTCTTATAAAAGATGGACAAAGGGTGATGACACTGCGTAGGATTCTAGAGGGTGCAAAAAAATTGAAAAGACCAAGCAAGCTGGGACCGTCTATTTTATGCTTAATGATTTTAAAGGCAAACCTTGCATCAATAGGCACCTCGCATTTTCCAATGGTGTCTCCACGTAGACACTTAGTCTACGTTTATCCAGGTTTTTTATTGTAAAACCGTATTTTTTTGGAGACACCATTGGAAAATGCAAGGTGCCTACAAACTACACTATTATACTCCATAATGCTCGAATGAGACTATTATAAAGTAGTATTTTTGTTTTTTTGTGTCGAAAGGTATTGCAATTTTTAAGCACGATGCTTAACATTTTCGAAGCTATTTTATAATGTTCTCCAGACGTGGCGAGAAAGTTAGTTTCTTATCATACAATACACCAAGATCCTTTATTGTTTTAACTTCTCTAATTATTTCTCAACTCACATGAAAATTACTGAGCCTTAACATATGGGTAACGATACGGATGGTGCAGTGGCTGAGCGATCGACAGCTGCGCTGCGTGTCGTGGGTCCGATCCCCGCACGGAACAAGTATTTGTATGGCCTACATGTAGTTATACCGGCTCTGGTTGTTTGTGTATGTGGGTTTAAATGTTTGTAAACGCGCCCACGATACAGGAATTTCTACAGCGGGGTATCGTCTCTATTGAAAAAAAAATTGCTTCAAAGTGTCAAATTGATAGAACAGTGTGATACGCATAATTATGCGTGGCGTAGGCAATTTTGATTTTATAAATGACAACACTTAAAAGGTATAGGCATGCCATGGCAAAATAGGCTTGCCTAGCTGAGTTCAAGCTCACGACCGTACTCGTAAATAGACGCCATTTTGACTGGACCACTACTGCTCCCCTTGCGAGTGATCACCATTGGTAAATTAACGTTATATTTTAGCTGATTGATTCTGTAAACATTTCATCATGTAAAATTGGGTGGTGTGAGCTTGAATGACCTGTCAATACCTATCATCAGTTACCTAACATCAGTTGGAATGACATCTCAATTCACAATTCACCAAATTTCCAAGGTCATATGTTTACAGTGTTTAATAATAGCATTCTGTTAAAATGTCTGCAACTAAAGCCACGAAAATAATTTAATCGAAAATTTTCGAACAGATTTCAATACACAGCAGATCTTTAACAGCGAATATTCACCAACCCCATCGTCCTTACACAACGGTGTGACACGCGGCCCCGCTGTGAGCGTTCGTATCGAACTCAGCTAGTTCAAGACTTCTATGTAAATGACAAATCGTAATTACGTTTACCGAGACGCAACGTAAATCCTATGGGTTATGAGCGAACACTTGATGGATCTGTGCGCTGAGCCAGGAAGTGTCCATGGTATTTTGTAAAGGTTTTCGTTAGCTTAAGTTACGTTAAAACTCTTTGGAACCTCTTGCGACAGGTTAGTGAAGAGTTATGATGTAATTATGTAAGGTTATTATAAATTTGCTCTTCGACACGTTGTCTTCGTTTGTTAGTACGTCTGTTGGGAATGTTTCTTTCTAAAATAGGCCCTGTTTTAGTAGGCTTCATATTATTGTGTTACATTCCTGAAGTACAAGTTGTGCCTAACAATTTATTACTCGTATCTTGACCAGTACTAAAGATGCTTTAGTACCGTTCGTTGCCAAGGTATACAGGATGTATCTGACATCGTAACGCAAACTTCGCGAAAAGGCTAGACCGCATGCTACTAATAGAATTATGATAGTCATTTATGTCGTTAATGAACGGTTACAGAAATAACAATGTTTAAAAAATAGTGTCCGCTCGGCCTTTGAACGTTGCAAGCGTGCCGCCGTGCGGGTTTGTAGATATGACGTTGATCCCTGATGTGAACTCTATTAAATCAGCTGATAAGATAGTTTTTTGAGTTTTGTTTTCATTGCGCTTTTTTGTGTAATTAGCAAATTAATTAATTTTTATTTTAAAATCTTATTGGGTTATAAAAGTTTGGCAATTATGATCGGTCTAAAGTGAAAAAACAGCTACATATATTTTTTTTTATATCATGATAAAGCCGACGAAAAATTCCACCACTGGGGGTTCAGAATCATGTACTGGATCCATGGTACTCGTTTGTGCGTCGATGCCAGATACACCCTTTATATGAAAGTATTCAGGCGTTTTTTTAAATAAATTCTTGGTGAAGTTAGTTTACTATAATATAAAATTGGAGAGTTTTCTTCATGGGTGATAAAAATGCTTATCAATTAATATTACCACAGCGTGACGTCACGCCAGGGGCGCCCTAGTCTGCTATTAAAATAGTGTTCGAATATTCGATCAGTGATCTCATAATGATCGATTTTGACAAGTTTCTTAATCTACTGACAAAATGGTGTTATTATGACTTTCCAGTGGTCAATCACTGACACTCCACTCCATATTAATAAATGTTAAATAGAGTAGTTTTTTAGAAAACATTTGTCATTCTATCACCATTCCATTACTAGACGACTAGCCGGTAAATTGATCGATCATTATGAATTTAGCAGATTACGAATTTGTAGCACAATGACAGAGGAATCGTGTTGAAATGATAAATTTATAAAAATATCAGACTAGAGCTCCTGTAATTTGTAGCACAATGACAGAGGAATCGAGTTGAAATGATAAATTTATAAAAATATCAGACTAGAGCTCCTGTAATTTGTAGCACAATGACAGAGGAATCGAGTTGAAATGATAAATTTATAAAAATATCAGACTAGAGCTCCTGTAATTTGTAGCACAATGACAGAGGAATCGAGTTGAAATGATAAATTTATAAAAATATCAGACTAGAGCTCCTGTAATTTGTAGCACAATGACAGAGGAATCGAGTTGAAATGATAAATTTATAAAAATATCAGACTAGAGCTCCTGTAATTTGTAGCACAATGACAGAGGAATCGAGTTGAAATGATAAATTTATAAAAATATCAGACTAGAGCTCCTGTAATTTGTAGCACAATGACAGAGGAATCGAGTTGAAATGATAAATTTATAAAAATATCAGACTAGAGCTCCTGTAATTTGTAGCACAATGACAGAGGAATCGAGTTGAAATGATAAATTTATAAAAATATCAGACTAGAGCTCCTGTAATTTGTAGCACAATGACAGAGGAATCGAGTTGAAATGATAAATTTATAAAAATATCAGACTAGAGCTCCTGTAATTTGTAGCACAATGACAGAGGAATCGAGTTGAAATGATAAATTTATAAAAATATCAGACTAGAGCTCCTGTAATTTGTAGCACAATGACAGAGGAATCGAGTTGAAATGATAAATTTATAAAAATATCAGACTAGAGCTCCTGTAATTTGTAGCACAATGACAGAGGAATCGAGTTGAAATGATAAATTTATAAAAATATCAGACTAGAGCTCCTGTAATTTGTAGCACAATGACAGAGGAATCGAGTTGAAATGATAAATTTATAAAAATATCAGACTAGAGCTCCTGTAATTTGTAGCACAATAACAGAGGAATCGAGTTGAAATGATAAATTTATAAAAATATCAGACTAGAGCTCCTGTAATTTGTAGCACAATGACAGAGGAATCGAGTTGAAATGATAAATTTATAAAAATATCAGACTAGAGCTCCTGTAATTTGTAGCACAATAACAGAGGAATCGAGTTGAAATGATAAATTTATAAAAATATCAGACTAGAGCTCCTGTAATTTGTAGCACAATGACAGAGGAATCGTGTTGAAATGATAAATTTATAAAAATATCAGACTAGAGCTCCTGTAATTTGTAGCACAATAACAGAGGAATCGAGTTGAAATGATAAATTTATAAAAATATCAGACTAGAGCTCCTGTAATTTGTAGCACAATGACAGAGGAATCGAGTTGAAATGATAAATTTATAAAAATATCAGACTAGAGCTCCTGTAATTTGTAGCACAATAACAGAGGAATCGAGTTGAAATGATAAATTTATAAAAATATCAGACTAGAGCTCCTGTAATTTGTAGCACAATGACAGAGGAATCGTGTTGAAATGATAAATTTATAAAAATATCAGACTAGAGCTCCTGTAATTTGTAGCACAATAACAGAGGAATCGAGTTGAAATGATAAATTTATAAAAATATCAGCCTAGAGCTCCTGTAATCCTACAATAGTTAGGTAGAGGTGCACCTAACCACGAGAGAGGCCACTAAGAGACCACTAAAGTAGTAATTATAATAAACATCCAAAATTAATCAATAAAACTCAATTATAATAATTTAAAATTCTTAAGTTAATAACATTATTTAATATTGGCACAATAGTACACGTTACACACTCAGGGTTTTGTGCGAAGATGTTTTCGGTGCATAGCCCCGTCGACGGACGTCAGGAAACTAGTCAAAACATAAGAGCGAAACCGAAAACGGTTAAGTTTACAGAAAAACTGCAAGAGACATTTATTGTAGACAATTTCACGACAAACAATTTTTATAATGACCTTTTGAATGAGATTGCGAGATATTTTCGAAAAACTGATTTTCGTGACCTTTTGACCTTTATAACTTTTTTAGCCGGCACGATATCAATGTCGATTTTTGACATCTCCACCACAATGCCACAATAAAGGTGTATACAAAAATTCAGCTCACTAGGAATTTTTCCGCAGATTGGGGTTTAAAACAGCTAAAATGACTGGACTATCATATATTTTTAAAGGA
This sequence comes from Sesamia inferens, assembly GCA_037179545.1. Taxonomy (NCBI): domain Eukaryota; kingdom Metazoa; phylum Arthropoda; class Insecta; order Lepidoptera; family Noctuidae; genus Sesamia; species Sesamia inferens. The sequence goes on along the minus strand of CM073937.1, from coordinate 29,557,972 downwards.
AACTTCTAGAACATTCTAGAATTTACCTTCTGTCCTTTGCATAATGAAATAAAAACAATAAGATGTACTGAATTTAAATTTAGTTTATATTATGAACAAAGAGCTTTTAGTTTTGTTTATGAACAAGAGAATTGGGGCCATGTATTGGGTACTAGCTTTTTAAGACATATAAATAATATAAAAGAGATTTTTTGAAATGGTTTATACTGTCAAGAGTTTTTGTTGTAACGGGTAACTTGTTATAACAACTTGTGTGGGTGTTATTTCCGAAAAGTTTATGAATGACGCCCAAGGATTGGATTTACTTTTGATTTTATTTGGTTAATCATTAATTCCTCAGTCGAATATTGCACTTAAGTCAATTTCTTCTAGCTAGGTAGGTATGTACATACGTCATGACATTTCATCTCAACAGCACAATAATTGGGTAATCCCTCTATGGTAAAATGGTTACAATAGGTCAGATCTTCGCTGTTATGAAATCATTTTGAAATCATACCACTAATAAAATTATGATAGTCATTTATGTCGTTAATGAACGGTTACAGAAATAACAATGTTTATAAAAAAGTGTCGGCGCGGCCTTTGAACGTTGCAAGCGTGCCGCTGTGCGGGTTTGTAGGTATGACGTTGATCCCTGATGTGAACTCTATTAAATCAGCTGATAAGATAGTTTTTCGAGTTTTGTTTTTTACTTTAAAATCTTATTGGGTTATAAAAGCATAGCAATTATGAACGGTCTAAAGTGAAAAAAACTACATATATTTTTTTTTAAATCATGAAAAAACCGACGAAAATTCCACCACTGGGGGGTTCAGAATCATGCACTGGATCCATGGTACTCGTTTATGCGTCGATGTCGGATACACCCTTTATTGTAATCTAGGTTATGAACTATCTATGTGCCAAACTTCATCTAGATATGCTCAGCTCTTTGCGCCAGCCGGGAACATTCAGAAAAATATTCTACGTGTATATTACTTACATTATTTATTTTACAAAGTGATTGCTTGAGACTTGAACAGGATTTGTTTACACTATCATCAAATTATTTTCGAACATAGTACAGAATAAGTAACCTAAGATAAGTTTAGCATTAGCGAGGTCTGTAATGTGAGAATCATACTTTCTGCGAGTGTAAAAGATGTTTGAAGAGTCATTAGCACGTCTTTAACTTATCAATGTAACTAAGTCTCGACTTTGTTAAAAGACTTTGTAAAAAACATGTTGCTACACGTGTTTAATAAAGTTGCAATGATTACTCTCTCGACTAACAACTAGACGATTTGTTTACAGTTTTAATAATCAACATATACTGTTCATACCGTCAAAGTCGTCGTGGCCTAGTGGTTAAAACACCGCAGTCTCCCAAGTATGAGTGTGCGGCAAGTACCAATGTAACTTTTCTTAAGTTATAATGTACTTTCTAAGTAAGTATATCTGGACACCAATGACTGATTACAAGGTGACAGAAAACTTTTTGATGAAACCTGGACTTTAAGTCTGAAATCACCAACCTGCGTTGAGTAAGCGTGGTGATTACGCTCAATCCTTCTTTGTATGAGAGGAGCCGTGTGCCCAGCAGTGGGACGATTAAAGGTTGATGATGTACTGTTCATACCAAAAATATTTGTATCTGATGATTGAAGAATGAGCCCTTAATATGCTATTGCACTTTTGTAACAACCACATCAAGCTTCTACAATCTATCAGATTTTTTTATTGATGTCTCAACTTTATAGCTAAAGCATTAAGGCTCAAGTTTAATTGGGAATGTTTCGGATAGCTGCAAGGTAATTGCGTAATTCGCCATCAGTAGCAATCATTTTAATTTTAATAGTTCAACAACATTCATTGCGTTATTTACGTTCTTAAGCAGATAAATTTTTCGAACATATCGAGCAATGGATTAGCGATATGCTTCAAAATTATTTAAATTGATAGTAATAGCGTTACTCAATTAGGGTGCATGTTAAATTAGATTAGCTAAATTAGGGTGCAATTTAAATTAGATCAATTTAGCTTACATCAATTAGGGTGCATGTTAAATTAGATTAGCTGAGTTAGGGTGCAATTTAAATTAGATCAATTAGGGTGCATGTTAAATTAGATTAGCAAAATTAGGGTGCTATTTAAATTAGATCAATTTAACTTAGATCAATTAGGGTGCATGTTAAATTAGATTCGCTAAGTTAGGGTGCAATTTAAATTAGATCAATTTAACTTAGATCAATTAGGGTGCATGTTAAATTAGATTAGCTAAGTTAGGGTGCAATTTAAATTAGATCAATTAGGGTGCATGCTAAATTAGATTAGCTAAATTGACTCAAAAACGGTGATGGAAATGATCGTGAGGAAACCGGCATGTCCTAGAGCTAGACTCTAGTACCTAGAGGCATAACTTCGAAGACATGTGACATCTACCAACTCGCACTGGGCCCGCGTGGTAGATTACGGCCCACTCCCTCTCACAGAGAGGAGGCTTGTGTCCCAATAGTGGGAACGTTACCTATAGGCTTATTTTGTTATGTTATCTATGCTAAATTCATTCGACATTTATCTTTATTCCAGCCGAATCACAAGAGACTTTCTCCAATTTCAATTTATTCATTTAAATCAATTCTTTTGAAGGTTTAAGCGATGGACTGCTGCGCCGCGTGTCGCGGGTTCGATTCCCGCACGGAACATACATTTGTATGGCCTACTGGTAGTTGTTCCGGGTCTGGCTATTTATGCATGTGAGTTTAAACATTTTTAAACGCACCCATGATTCAGGAGTAATTGCTAATGTGGGGAAACGAACAAAAAAAAAATAACAACTTTTTGTAATTTTTATCTGTAAGATCTTTGATATGAAAGCACAATCCTGAATACACAAAAAATATGTACTAATCATCTTTCTACCTCGAGCATAAGAACCAATAAAAATTAAGCAATTTTGTAGTCCACTGATCTTTATAAACATATACATTGCTTATTATGAACATCACTTCAAATTAATTATAAGTACGTCTTCGGCGTTATTATAACTGAAAAATTGGAGTTTATACGCGGCATAGCGGCATCATTGGTAGTGAAATGAAATTGTTTATTAAGCAAGTAGCATCACCGATCACTTTTACACGTCATATATATATTTTTTTTTTTTAAACTAGATGAAGCCGGCATTTCCTAACTGACTACCTCTGAGAAGAAATAGCTGAAACAAACTCAGGGATCATCGTCTTTTTTCAAGTTATAATTACGCATATTGCTTAATAACAATGCCAGCTCAGTCCCAAGCTTTTTTGTCTTCTAAATAATCTGTGATTTTATAATACCCCTTTTTGCAAAGTTTGGCCTTTATACAATATGTAAAGAAAAGAAAACCCTGTCCAATCCGTAAAGGTATTGTTAGGTATCAATAACTGATTCTACTAATGGATACAAAAACGGGCTAAACTTAAAAAAAATCTCCCTAAAAAAAATTAATATTATTTCGCAAAAAGAGGTTTTTTTTATAAATTATAAACCAGCGCTTGACCGCAATCCCGCCTGATGGTAAGCAGTGATGCGATCGTTGATGGTAAAGCGCGCTAGTTTATTAAGAGCCTATTCACTCTAACTTAATACATGTGCGGTAAGCAACCCTTCCACGGGCGGCGGGCGGCACGTGGTCGCATCGCTATTCCCTCATAATAATACCGGTATTGTAACTTTTTTTAAAATTACTAAATTTTGTGGAAGTTGGAATTAATTCCTGGGAAAAAAAGATTATTTCCAAATTTATTAGTATTGTTTCTATGATGATTACGTAAAATTTTATATTATATTTGGTCAAGTGTTTACTTAACCTTTATTATCCTTTTGGGTCGGACAGGGTTTTCTTTACATATTGTATAGTTTTTTTAAATCCTTTAATGGGTAAGTATCGAATGTCCTAACATAATATAACATAACCTTAGGATGGATGGTGTTGTCACACCGTTCTGGTCACTAGTCAACCCACGAGCTATTGAACAGGTTGTTCAACAGATGTAATCTTGCAGAGATTGTCAAAGTTTTCGATTATTTGCACCGACACCCGTAATACAGGTACCACCTAACAGGAGTCAAGGCATTAAATTAAACTTAACACCTTTTTTATGTCAATAAAGTATAATTGTTATTAATTAAGTACAAAAGTACTTACTGCTTTTTCTTTGGTTATTAAATGCTTTTCATTAGTTTCAGTTGTATGTTTGTTTGTCCGTCTCTAACTCAATTTTTTATTTCAACCTTGCCTTACTTTATTTTGTGCAGGCAAAGTATTTTTTAGTTTAGATTTAGATTTAGTTACTTGGGTAACGCATCATTACGAATTTTTGCACTTGCAATTCTGTCTGTTGGAGATCAAGAAAAGTTTGGTAAAAACAAATGAACACTACTTAAGCGTTCGTGTTATCCGTATATTATTTAAAAAAGAATATCGAACTAAAAAGTTGAAAATAAATATAGTACTTATAACAAACTAAAAAAAAAACATGCTTTTACAGAATATCAAACTAAAAAGTTAATTAGGAGTCTATTCACTCTAGCCTTGAAGACACTCAAATCGTAGTGTGACGGAAACACCGCCGCCGGCAAATTGTTCCAGTCCCTCGATGTGCGCGTGTGTAAAAGAAGAAGCGAAACGCTTCGTCCGGATCGTAATGGTGTTAACAACGTAAGGGTGGAAAGTCGCCGAACGGCGGGTCGTCCGATGGTGGAACGGAGATGGGGGAATAAAATCATATATCAGGTGGTTTAAATCTGCACCTTAATATCGTAACACACTAATACTATCAGTTGGAATAATTTGGAAGCATATTGCAAATCCATTGCTCCATGTGTTCGAAAATATATTTGCTCAACATCGTAAATAACGCAATGAATGTTGTTGAACTGTCAAAATGGAACCCATTCCTAGTGATAAAGTGTTACGTAATTACCCAGCTGATCAGCACAGCAGCTGAGCAGCTTCTTTGTACGTTTGTAGCACCAATGTTAGCTCTAAAGCTATATTTTTAGTCTGTCTGTCACTTTTGGAACCAAAAAAACAAAACACCATTCATCAAAAAATAGCGGGGTGATAGTGTAGTACAATATCAATAGCTTTCATTTTAATTTTATCACAATAGTCATGACATTATTTACATTCCTGAGTAAATAATTTTTTTGAAACGAACTTAAGAAGCAATTAGCAATTAATTAGTCAGAACGGGATGAGTGTTGCAATCATGGTGCAGGCAGAACCTTTCAATGCACATTAAACATTCGAAATCTTGGTCACATAGACGAAGTGGCGTGACTGAAAAAGAGAGCTACTACATACATTATTTAAAAATCATTGGGAAATTTTTGAACTCTTGTCTGTCAGACAAGTCCATGTGTCATACAATATCATGAACACGCAACATATGTACATACATAAGTGCAATCTACATAGATTGCGTGAGCATGTATTTATCTGCTAATGACGGGAGGAGACGCTGATAACGTCCTAACACGTTCTGTCAGGACAGGTCTCAACAAGCTGTCTACTTCTCCCGCATTTCATTAGGTTTTTCTTATGTAAACTCTTTACAAGTGCATAATTGAGTTTGTTAGTTTTTGTGTATAACCGTGTTTAGAAATTGGTCGATAATTAATTTATGTAGTTAAATGATTTTGTTCGTTAGATTAAGAATCATTCAGCACACACATCACATATCAAGCTACTAAAATCTGTCAAATTTATTTTATTAGATTTTCAACTTTATGCCTAAAGCATTAAGGCTCAAGGTTGATATTGAATATTTGACAGTTTCAGGGAGCTTGTCCTGCTGTCGTCCGAATAACAGTCATAAGAGTCAAAGGGGTAACTCTACTTTTTACTCTATTTAACAACGTTCTCAGTCTGATTTTCGAGTCGCTGAAATGAAGTGGCAGTGGGCGAGGCACATTGCTTGTAGAACCGATGACCGATGGGGCAGTTTAAGGTTTTGGAGTGGCGTTCTGGAAGACGCAGCGTAGGGAGGCCCCCAACAAGGTGGACTGATGACCTGCTGAAGGTCGCGGAAAGTCGATGGATGCGGGCAGAGCAGGACCGAAGGGTGTATCTGACATCGTAACGTAAACTTTGCGAAAAGGCTACACCGTAGGTATGCCACGAATAAAATACTCATTTATGTCGTTAATGAACGGTTACAGAATTAAAAGTGTTTAAAAAAAGTGTCGGCTCGGCCTTTGAACGTTGCAAGCGTGCCGCCGTGCGGGTTTGTAGGTATGACGTTCGAGTTTTGTTCACATTGCGCTTTTTTGTATAATTAGCGAATTAATTAATTTTTACTTTAAAATCATATTGGATTATAAAAGTATAGCAATTATGAACGGTCTAAAGTGAAAAAATACTACATAATTTTTTAATCATGAAAAATTCCTCCACTGGGGGGTTCAGAATCACGTACTGGATTCACGATGGTACTCGCTGGTGCGTCGATGTCAGATCCACCCTTTATAGAAATATAATAAAGAGCACTCGGTGTTACATCAAAGTTACAGGTAAGTTCATTTCTCCCGAACACTTCGACATTACAGCAAATTTAGTAACACACTTTTACTATCACTTGGAATCATTTTGAAGTATATTGCTAATCCATTGAGAAAATATGCAATATTCATAATTTAATATAAATACCAGCAACAAACACAATCTTGATGTACACACTCTTCTCCACAGAGTAGGCAACTCGTTTATGGGTCAATGTATACACTTTTACAACAAGCTTCCCTACTTGTCCATTAAAAGATTTAAAAGCTGTATTAAGACCAAACTTTGCAAAAAAGGGTATTAAAATTTCACATTATTTAGAAGACAATAAAGCTGCTAAGCAATGTCATTAAGCAATATGCGTAATTATGCTACGATTATGACATTTTAATTACTGTTTTTTTTTTAGATCGAGTAAATTGATTGTTATGTACAAAGCAAACACATACTGTTATTGTAAACATTTTCATTTTTAATGTCTGGACTTGGAAAAAGCTCGCTCGATGCTCCCTGAGTTTGTTTCGGCTTTTCTTCTCAGAAGTGGTCTGTTAGGAAATGCCGGCTCCAGCTTGTTTAAAAAAATATGACGTGTAAAAGTGATCAGTGATCCTACTTGCATAATAAACGATTTCATTTCATTGCCCCATGTGTTCGAAAATGTGTCTGGTCCACAGCGTAAATAACGTAATGAATATTGTTGAACTGTCAAAATAAAACCAATTCCTACTGATAGTGTATTATCATTATGCAATTAACCTGCTAGTTAGTGTGTTATTGTTTTATTTTTGCTAACCCCATGTGAAATTGTTGTCTGCATAATTCCCAAGGCTGTAAATAAGCTGTTTATGAATCAACCTCCTGAAAACTCTCCATGGTAAGCACTTGGTCTCGTTATTCTCACGCAGCGTGCAATTAGACGCGCAATCTGGTGGCGCGGGCGCAGCGACAGGGGGCAAAAAGTGCGCTCTTTAATAACTTCTAATAACTGCCAGGAGACAGGTTCTAAGGCGGCTTGACCACCTCCCCGGGATACGGGGGGAGGATACACTTGTAGCGAAAACGTCGCGTTTTAGACGCGCCAAAAAATTATTGAAAATAACCCTAACTTGTAGGTAAATTCAGAGGATTGTAAATCTATACTAATATATAAAGCTGAAGAGTTTGTTTGTTTGAATTCGAAAAAAATATTTTTGCGTTGGATAGCCCAGTAGTCCAGGAACGTTTTAGGCTATATAACATCACGCTGCGACTAATAGGAGCGGAGCATAACTAACTCCAGACTAACGAAGTCGCTGGCGGCCGCTAGTAATTTATATGGGTTTTAAATCTGCTTACTCATACATTATCCCTACGTTATCATTCACTACCTTCTCTCTCACACAATCCGTCCACCTTATCTTTGCTCAAGTATTCCAGGTAAGCAAAAAAGTCTACTCGTATTTTTACGAACCAGTAATTACAAGAACATTAATCCGCCGCACCACTGTTAAATCCTCTATTTATAGGTAACTTTAATTTACTCTTACGCATCTTACACAAATTAAAAATAATGAAATTAAGAGGCATACCTTCTTCTTCTTCAGCATATAGAGGTCCACTGCTGGATGAAGGCCTCCTCCGAGGCTTTCCACGATGATCGGTCTTGTGCTGCCCGCATCCATCGGCTTCCCGGGACCTTCATCAGGTCATCGGTCCACCTTGTTGGCGGCCTCCCTACGCTGCGTCTTCCGGTGGTTGCCACTCTAGAACCTTACTGCCCCATCGGCCATCGGTTCTACGAGCAATGTGCCCGCTTAATTTTAGCGACTCGAAGAGCTATGTCGGTGACTTTGGTTCTTCTGCGGATCTCCTCATTTCTGATTTGATCGGGCAGAGAAACTCTGAGCCTCCCTTTCCGTCGCCCTTTGTGTGACTTTGAGCTTTCGTATGAGGCCCACTGTGAGCGACCACCTTTTTGTTATTACTGGCAACACACGCTGGTCAAAGAGGTCTTGAGACACTGTGGTATTAATAACTTTAAGTATTGATTTAACAGTCTAATACTATTATAGGAATGCTGATACTCTTGTCCCCAAAAGTTTAAGTTAAGTGCATCTCTTTCTTTCTATTTCGTTAAGAAAAGGATAGAAGATAACATATTAGTTTTGTCCTATCAAATTAAGATACTCCATAGACAGTTGGGTTTAGACGCGATTATAAACATGGCTACTAAAAATATGTCGATTTACGTCAGGCACGGACTAATTTGACAGGAGTAAACTAACATTTAACTTCTGTCCTGTTCTTAATCAAATATAAAGAAAAAGATACGAGTACACTTAATTTAAATTAAGTTTGTGAACAAGGGAATTAAGACCATTGTCAACCCTTTAATGAGACAATAATAAAATTATTAAAGCTTTAGACACTAACCTTCTTACCTATTCATAAACGCTACTTAAAGTTAACTAGTGATTAGCGATCTTTTAACCACACATTTTTGACCTTTTAACCTTACTTAACTTTAATCATCCTTTATGAATAAACACCACAGTGTTTAAGGGGTCTATTCATAAACGACGATTAAAGTTAAGTGACGACCAAACGTGTAAAATGTCTAAAAACAAAAAGTCTAAAAGCAGCGTTTATAAATAAGAGGGTAAGTAAATAATGTGAAACCTTGCAGATCACCGCCGCTTGCGTGTGAGTTTCATGTTGAAGAATATCAAGGAACGAAGAAAAACATAATTCAGTTAATTGTTTTACTGTCAATTGTACTAAAATCTAAATTATAAGACACTGATAATTGTGCTGTACCTACACTTCCATTAGGTAAACTGTTATTCGACAGATGGAATTATACCAACGCCAAGCTCCATAAAGAATAGAGGTAAACAAACCAATGTAGGGTTATCACAACTGACGTTTTACAAATATTCTATTATTTACATGATTATTGCCTTTTACATGCTAACTATTTATTAACAATTCCTATTACAGCATATTTCAATAGATTCACTAAAATAACATGCATAATAACTTGGTATTTTGAAAAATCATTAAAAAGTCGACATTAATTTTACATAATAGCAAAAAAGAAAGATGGATGAAATCCAATCAATGTATTAAACACATTTTGTGGAATGCAACCAATGAAAAAAGTTGAGGCATTAGCTAATAAAATTTTGCGTATTTTAATTACTTTCAAATCAACTGCATAACACATGCATTCTAATACTTTCAAGTATGGACTGAGTACAATATATATGTATCAAAAATTTTAACCTATTAGGAAATTAGCTTACATATTTCATTCAAATCGGTTAAGCGTTCTATGCAAATCATAAATATCTAAACACAAATAAACTGTTTACATTAGTAGGAAATAGGATTATTACTTTTATGAAAATCATTTATCTAGAAAAGGCTGTTAACATCTGTCTTTTAGGTGTAAGCAACTCGTTGCCTAGCAAAGGTGTGATTACCTGTATTCTTTATTGAATTTGGCTTTTATATAGTGATTACAGCATTGATTAATACACGTTTAGAACATTGTCTGTAAGAAGCCACAAATAATATTATGATGATTTAATAAGAAAAGGCAGTTTATATATTTATTATATTAAATATTTTAAAGTTAATACGTAATTTGGAATAGTTCTTTTTTTTTTTTTACGGACAAATCACACAAATTGAGCTAGCCCCAAAGTAAGTTCGAGACCGATACTATATTTTATAATAGATACATATATAGATAAACATCCAAGACCCAGGCCAATAAGGAAAAGACCGTTTTCCATCATGACCTGGCCGGGGATCGAACCCGGGGCCTCCACGTCGCAGGCAGGCGTGTTGACCGCTGCGCCACGGAGACCGACAATTAGTTTATGCTTTCCTGTGCAGCAGGACCAGCCATGAGTCAAACATTTTCGTCAGCGCTGTAATTCCTTAATTTGTAATATAATTGCCTACATATATCATCATCATCTCAGCGTCAATCCCAGTCGCATCCGAAGCTTTTTTAGCTTTGGGGTCTGGGGTCCTGATTTTGCTAAACTTCGATATTTTCCGTGAAGCGACTGCCGTCTGACCATAACCCGAAGGCGATATCGAAGCATTGCAGTTAGACCAATTGTTGGACTTTTGAGGGCTCCAACAACCCGTAATGACTACCACTAGATATTCGCATGGCAACCGGGATCAATGGCTTAACGTGCTAACGTCAAATATGCTCATATATTTGACAGCCTCTGTCGCGTAGAGGTAGCGAACGCACGGGTTCGATCCTCGTGCAGTGCAAATATTTGTATGGCATTGGCATTGGTCTGGTCGGGCCTCGGAAAGCACGTTAAGCCATTGATCCCGGTTGCCATGCGAATATCTAGTGGTAGTCATTACGGGTTGTTGGAGCCCTCAAAAGTCCAACAATTGGCTACATTGTGTGCGTTTAATACAAGATTTAAATTTCGTTTCATGTAGTGGGAATATGTGGGAAGGATTTTGATTGTAACATTTTAAACAGTACCCCACGAAGGATGAGTCTAGCAGGTCTAAAACTAGGTTGAGCTAATTGGTTCCTATATCGAGTTCTAACATTGTGTCTTTCACTTCTTTTACTGAAAAGGTATTTTTTTTTTCATATTTATAATGTTCATTAATGAATGGTGTTTTCATAGATGTTTTTGTTATACATATACACAATGTTGACACAATACTTTGGAAGGAAATGTTATTATTTCAATTCATAACTATATCATACTAGCGGCCGCCAGCGACTTCGTTACCGTGGAGTTGGTTATACTCCGCTCCTATTGGTCGCAGCGTGATGTTATATAGCCTAAAGCCTTCCTGAATGAATGGGCTATCCAACGCAAAATAATTTTTCAAATCGGATTAGTAGTTCCTGAGATTAGCGCGTTCAAACAAACAAACAAACTCTTCAGCTTCATATATTAGCATAGATTTGGTATAAATATAACCCGTGAAAAAAAAAAAACAAACCGTAAAGTTGTTGATAAATGAAAATGTCAAACAGATGAATTGTGTTCTTTGGATTGCAAACAGTTTATGAATTTGAAGAAGAAGAGAGGAATAGTTCTCACTACTCCTCTCTTCTTTTCTCTTCAGTCTTCTAGACGACTAATAGAGAAACTGTATAGTAAGAGAAGACTCAAGTCAAAAGTTAATGTAATTGGAAAATACTTATTTATTTTTACATACTACACAACATAATGTTCTTGTAAATGTTTTTTTCTTGATCGACACTCAAGCTCCGTACCAAACTTGTCCTTCTTTTTTGAAGTGAGTGTTAAAGGTGCACTTGGCAATTCTGTGTAGTTTTTATTTTACAGCGTAGGTAATAAACAGAATTAATTGTTGTTCTAAAATTGTATCGGTTAGTGAGTACCACGAGGGTGATAAACACGTGATTTTTTGTTTTTGCGAAACCTGAATATAGTTTGTTTAGAATAAGCAACTGAATCGATTCCAATCATTTTTACACCATGTTATATTCTTTCACACATACATTTAGTAAATTGTTGCAGTTACTGAGCGCGTTACGCAGCTTACGCGTGCGTATGAAATGAACGCGCTCAGCTGACGCCACAGGTCAATGCCCCCGGCTTGCCCGCCCCAACGGAGCGTGGACCATATTTTTGTTGGGACAACCAAGTAGGATAACAACCTGATTACTTTGTGTGCGTTTTTTTTTTAAATTTTGTATGTCCTACTTCTTTTTTTCGTACTTAAAAATACTGGACACGTATTTCCGATTTCGTATATACAAAAAATAATGTTGTGTACTTAGATGTTTCAATTACTGTGGTGTAATTGGTAAAGCCGTTCCGAAAAATATAAAATAATCAGGAGAAATAAAAGTAATTTGTAGGGAGTCTTACGTATACTACAACCAGTTACAATAATTATAATTCATTCATTTTTGTCTAATGACGTCGTGCTGCACTAATCTGTAAAAATTGTGTACTACACTGTAAAAGCCAAGATGAATAGTGTCAATCCACATCGCAGCGGGCAGTTTCACGTCCATTTAACGTACTCGCCAAACGCCAAAAATAGCGCTTACTATTGTTAAAACAAAAATGGAATTTTGGCTGAGTGTGAAATGATTTATTATATCTACTCATTACTATTTGTTAACGTACGTCAGTTACGTTAACAACCGTTTGAAATAAAAGGATCAAAATAATACTTCAATGATTTTATTTCTTTTAATAGGTTTGCAAAAGGAAAAGAAAATTTACACGTCAGTCAATCATATCTATTTAAAACTAGACGAGGCCGCTACCAAAGTTCTCGCGGTAAGATAACAATAGCCGAGGTGGCAATTAAATTGTATATTGGAATGAGCATATTTCTTATCTTTAATCTAAACCAGTGTTTTTCAATCTGTTTCATGGCTCCGTTCCATCTCCTGCTTTCAACTTGGAATTTCAGTCTGTTTACATAGCTTTTGCTGAAACTTAAAAACAGAATACCCGAAATAGGGATGTATCCAAGGTATGAAAATCAAAAAAATAATTAGTCCGTCTTATAGATAATAAAAAAAATTAAGACCCGTATTTTTTATTTTGTCGAAATTACCAAAAATTACTGAGATATAGCGTATTAAAGTTACGGAGTGGGGGCTAATTATGTCACGCCGTGGTATATTTTGTACGACGGCGTGACGTCATGCGATATTTCAAATCAATATATCTTCCTAAGTATTTGAATAAAAGAAAAAATAAAAAATACGTGTTCAATTAATTTTTAGAAATCTATCTGATGGACATTAAATTATTTTTTAGGATACAAGCCAATTAACCACTACCATTTTAAAGTGTTTTATGCCATATGAAATTCACTATTATTAAAAAAAAAAAAACACGGCGACCACCTTTTTGCGACCTCCTGACGTTTCACAAGCTACACATTGAAAAACATTGATAAAATAACCAATAAAATAAAAGCACTCAAACCTATCCAGCATTCCCAATATCTTAACAAGAAACGCAACGTTTTTTCCATAAACCTGTAGTATCCTTAACAGGAGCTTATCCATAGATAAGTTTCAAGTTATAGCTGTTTATAAGCATCCTAGATTAATGCATGCATACGAGCATTGAGCTAAGGCATAGGCTCGAACTTGACCGCAGGCGCAGGCGCAGGCTGGCTACCGATCCCGACTGGATTGTAAATATTCTATCAACCTGCTATGGCTGTTATTTTTCTCTTTGATAAATAGAAAAAGAAATGTGTGTTGTTGTTGTTTATGATTTCGCGCACAGCCGCAGAGAACGTAAGTGACAATTTATGGGTAGTGACGGCTTGTTTTTTCGTTTTTTCATAAATTAGTAATAGAATAGTTAGTTGGTTAGTAGTTGGTAGAATAGTTATTCTTGGTTATACCCATATTGCAGCGTAGATTTTTAACAGTAAATAATCTAATAATAATCTTTACCTTTCCAGATATTTTTGGAAGATACGGAAAGTGCAGTAAGTATCAGAAAACTAAAAATTTTGTCTATTATAATTTCTCTTTACAAGTAGTTCCAATACCGATTCGTTTTATCCAACCGGTTAATTGAATATCACACTATCAGTAACAATGGGTTTCATTTTGACAGTTTAACAACATTCATTGCGTTATTTACATTGTAGAGCAGACACATTTTTCGAATACAGGCAGCAATGGATTATTAATAAGCTTCAAAATGATTCCAACTGATTTGAGATTTTAAGGACTTTTGCCTACCTACTTAGCTATTTTTTTGCTCTCGTACTCAAGCTTACAGTTAGCACAAATACTTCATAACTAAACCCTGTATCAAACTGTGCAAAGACAAGTATAGGTAATTTGTAGCTCCTTCAATAATTCATGTGCAATGCGACTGCAGCCTGCGCGCGCGCAGTTAGTTGTGACATCTAACAAACTTATGTGGTTCACGCTTGGGGCAAATATATTTGTTTGTTTATTACATTTTATAATATTAAATAATAAAAAAGATTAACTACTTTGAAATGTTTAAAATCAATAGTCATTTATTCTAATCAAATTAAAAGTGGTAATCTAAAAAGTATTTAATGCAAGGTTGAATAATCACGTCTCGGGGGTTACTTAATACTACGATGTGTTAAAACCATCATTATTTCAGAGTTAGACAAAAATGGAGCTATACAGAATGAATAGCTTTATTCCTTTATTACAACGGAATCATGATGGATTTAACACGTCAAATCACACAGATTGAGTTAGCCCCAAAGTAAGTTCGAGACTTGTGTTATAGGATACTAACTCAACGATACTATATTTATAATAGATACATATATAGATAAATATCCAAGACCCAGGCCAATCAGGAAAAGATCCTTTTGTGTCATGACATGGCTGGGGATCGAACCAGGGGCCTCCATGTCGCAGGCAGGCGTGTTGACCGCTGCGCCATGGAGGACGACCGCGACTTGCGTAACACATAACAGTAGTGTCTTTCCTTTTGACAGTTCAAGCTCATTCATTGCGTTATGTAGGTACAGTGACATATGATGCATTATATATTCTTCAAACTGATCCATTGTTACGCAAGGTGTATTACGCAGTTCATCATCATCAACCTTTTTATCGTCCCACTGCTGGGCACAGGTTTCTTCTCATACAGAGAAGGATTGAGCGTAATTACCACGCTTGCTCAATGCGGATTGGCGATTTCAGTCTTACAAGTCCAGGTTTCCTCAAGATGTTTTCCTTCACCTTGTTATCAGCAATTGGTGTCCAAGGTATGCTTTGAAAATACATATTATAACTTTAGGAAAGTTACATTGGTACTTGTCTGACCTGGAATCGAACTCGCATACTTATACTCGATCGGCTGGTGTTTTAACCACCATGGCTTCCTGGTGGATGCAATTCACAGAAAGTTTAGATGTCATTAAAAACTAACACCTAAAAATACGTCAATTGACGTCAGGCGCTGTTTAGTTTGACAGGAGTGACCTATTATTTGTCTTTGACCCATTTTTAAATAAAATAGAAAGAAACACATGCACTGATCTTAAATTTAGTTTAATTTGCGAGGAAGGCAATCGTCTCCATTTGTAATCCATTGTCATAATGGAAGCCATTGCTGCTGGTACTGTCTTACCATAGTCACCTCGAGGGAGATGACTAGGTACTAGGTAGGACTTTATAGTTAATACAGTACATATATTAGCCACCAGTCTCTCACAAACACGGAATTCAGCTGAGAAATTTTTTGTATAGACTAATTCCACCAGAAACATTTTGTAAAAAAACTAGCCAAGTCTCGATAGAGCTGCTTGTTTATCTCTAAAATGTAACAAATATATACATAATAATAAATATATAGTTAATCTTGTGTGACTGGGATATTCTTTACATGTTAGTTGATACAAACCAATTTTGTTCACCCGCGGTAGTTTTTATAGTTTAGTTAGTAACTTTTATAGCTTTCCATTAAACTCTAATTCTATACTAAATTTCAATTCTCTGAGTTTATGGGCTGTATTAGTTCTGTTCTAATGATCATGACTGAGTCTCATAAATGTAAAACGTTGCTTTCGCTTTTTTTTTATAATTTATAAAAAAAAAAAACAAACTTCGGAACTCAATGACCTACAGATATGAAATTTTGGATTTTACGTATGTGATAATGTGATTATAGCTTACTGGATGACGAAAATGTCTGCGTTTTGGTCTTATCCAGAGGTTCTCAAATAGGGGCCTGAAAATGCGGCAAAATGGTTCCAGTAAATGATGGTACGGCAATGTTTGCTTCGTGCTCGACTTGGTGAGGGCACTGCCGTGCCCCCCGATTTAAAATCAGGTTTCCGAAGACAGAATAAATGATAATTTATTATGTAGTTACAATCATTTTAGTACTATATTCACTCGTCTACCGTATTAGTGTCTCTGTTTTATGTCCCTGGTGTTAAGCGAACGGTTACTTTCTGTCCCTGAATACTTGTTTTACTTACTTTTTTATTCCTAATGGTCAGTTACAGGTAGGCAGCAGTATTTGCCGGCTTTAACACTCCAGTTAAGAAATCGTTAGTTGCGGGAATGAATATAAACTTTCTTGATTAAGCTTGCACATAGTCTAGCAAAGTGGCTCTATGCGAGTGTGGATTGTACAGGCGACAGCACATCAAACTACTACCACCTATCATATTTCTTTTTTAGATTTTCAACTTTATCGTTAAAGCATTAAGACTCAAGGTTGATTGTGAACATTTGACAGTTTTGTCCGCACCTGAGAATCAATTCTCAATCTCTTCAATTCTCAATTCAAAATGAAGTCGCAGTTTTTATATTTTTAGTTTTTTCTTTGTATTCTGTGCAAAAGGTACACTGTCTTCGCTTATATAAATCAATGGTTAAACAACGATAAAGCCTTAAATAGAGAGGCGCTAGCACCTTTTTTATGATTTGGCCATTGCCCTCGCTTTTAACGATTCGCGTAGGAAGATAGGCAATTGACACTTTTGATTTTTCTTTTGCCTTTTTACTATTTCGATTCTAGAACATGTGATGCTCTGAAGAATGCCTATAAAGAAATTTAAATGTAGTTCTGGTACTTCTCACCTTGCGTGATAATTATTGTGTTTTGTGCCAATTGCAAGGAACGTTCCTTGAAAAGGGCATTTATATAAAGGCTCCTGCAATTCCTTGTGACGGTTAGGTATTCTTACGGATAAGCAATTGCATGATTATTCCTTTTCTTGAGAATAGTAGCAAATTTCTCGGCCCATCTCCAGGCATAAACAAGAAAATGTCTTATACAACGGGTAAAGATATGTCTTCATATTTTTATTAATACACACCGCAACCAATTGCATTAGCACCTATCAATTACCAACCAAACACCACACGCATCTAATAATAAACAGAAATACATATATTAAAACACGATAAAAAGCGTAAAAAAGATGGCGGCCATCGCCATCTTGAATCGAATGCGCGGGAACGAGCGATCGGGTGCGTTCAATAAATTGACATACGCCTTATAAGGTCCTATAGCGTCCCATTCGTCTTGTTGTAGGTCTTAGACCTTAGCTCCGAGTTAGATGGCGTGTTAAATTGGGCCTGGAATACTGGATAGCTAAAAGTAAGCGACTAACATTTATGGTGATGTTATAATGGTTTGGCTTTGAGTTAAATGTTTCTAATAGGCACTCGTTGAGTTTAGATAGTGTGCAGTTTGGTATTTCTGTTGTTTTACAAGTTTGATACTTTATAATATTTAAGGATTTACAGATAGGTTGTATAAATTCAACTATCTAGGCGTCTCATCAATATTAAACATTGCTTTAAAGTTACATTTACTTTGTTGCAACCTATTTCCTATAAGCATCTGCAGCAGTTTAAGGACAATCATAGACACGTAATTAATTTCAAATTATATCAATTACTGCGAACGATGAAACGAGCCAATTACAGGACCATTACAGATTCATACAAGGACAAAATGACCCTTGTAATTTAAAATACAATTAGAACGTGAAAACATCTCACCTGACATGAGAACCTATCGTTCACGCTGGCCGATCAGCAGCAATTGATATAGAATAATATAAAAATTTTCACATTCTGCAGAAACAGCTATGAGCCAGCGTCCTAACCGTTTAGATGGCCCTAACGTCTTACAGACTCTTCACAAGAATGTCGTCGGAGTCTGCAGACGTTTTTACATACATTTATTGACCAGCCTGGCCATCAACTCTAAAACCGTAACCACCACTCACCTGTCAAGCCATATCTTATTTAAACTTCTCGTATTAAGGTCGGGTTTTCGGTGAGGTAGTTGATTTTTATGGTAATTGAAGATGCGGTGTGGTGGTTTGGTACTCAGAGGCCGCAAGTTCTTGTGTTAGCGACGCTGGCCGTCAGGTAGTTTGTTGAACGTGATTATTGTCCGCCGTTTTGATTTGTAATGATTTTCGCATTGTTTTGACTTTACAAAAGGGAATGGAAGAATTTTTATGGTAATTAGTCATTAATTTTACTTGTTAGGGCATATTTTGGGCAAGATCTAAATGCTTAGATGTATTTTAGATCGAGTTATTACTTGCTTGTATTTTGGTGTTTGGAACATGTCTCGAAAAATTAAGAAATCCAAATATTATTGAACAATTTTAGTTAACCTTATTCGTGCTATTAAATAATAAATGAACTACATCTTCTAGCTTACAAAGTATTACGTTGCGATATTACGATTTTATCTTTAAGAATCGACAAGACTAATCAGAAATCATTTCTTCAATTTGTCTAATCTTTAACCAATGAACATGTTGTAACTTCATTGTTGAATGACTAAGTAACTAAGTGGCTCTACCAATGACTAAGTAATTGAGTATAGCTTCACAATGTGTATTCATACTCCAAAGTCTTCAGGAGTCTGAGAAATCGTCCCTAATTGGAAGGATATTGACGTGTCTAGCCTTGACTACATATATTTCTTATTTTACCCTCAGGGAAGAATTTGTCAGCCCGCCGCCCGGTAAGGGCCAGGCCCGGGTCGACCTCCGCTGAGGCGGCGAGCCTCCTTGCCGGATTGCTGCCATCTCCGGGGAGTGGCGAGAGGAAGCAAAACGCCGGGGCATTACTCCGCTGCCGCGAGAAATCGCGGTACGGAAGACAGAGCTCTGGCGGGATCTCATGGCGACATAGAGAGTGCGATTGTCGCAATCCAGTGCTGGGCACGCCATAATAGCGGCGGTAAGACCCCTCCTTGAGGAGTGGCTAGAGAGGCGCCACGGCGCCCTTACCTTCCGCCTGACGCAGGTCCTCACCGGACACGGTTGTTTCGGGAGGTTCCTGTTCCGTATAAGGCGGGAGGAAACGCAAGGGTGTCACCATTGTGTGGATCGCCCTAAGGACACGGTGGAGCATACGGTGGATGTCTGCCCGGCTTGACCCTGCGCGCGTCCGACCCTGGTCCAGGCCATGATCCGGAGCGAGAGTGCATGGCAGGCCGTCACCTCCTTCTGCGAAGCAGTGAACCTGGCAAAGGAGGAGGCGGAGCGCGTGAGGCAACGGGAATCCCAGCGCCCTCGCCACTAGCCGCCGCAGGAGACGCCCTGATCGGGAGACGACACCAAACTCCCAGCCACCGTAGGCGCGGGCCTGCGGGCGGTGAGCAGTGGGCAGCTCGGCGCCCGGTAAGGACCAGGCCCGAGTCGACGGCACGTTGTATTTCACGCGCGCCTCAAAGAGATCTCAGCACATCGTGACGGGGTCCACGTTGACCGATGCCTCCTGGGTCAGGGTTGCGGGTTGGTTAAACAAGAAACCGTGTCCCTGGCCGTCGCACAGGCAAGTGAAGAGTGAAGAAACATGGGTGGGTTTTAGTCAGTAAAAGTTGCAAAGCTGCTATTGTTCCAATCTCTTGAAAAGCTAGACCAGATGTCGTCTCGCCGCAGGGATGGCACCGAGAAAAGTATTCAGGATATCATAGATATGCTGAAGAGGACTGATCCCGACGATGTGCCCGATTTCGTGGCGAAGGAGCTGAGCAAACTGCCCCCCGTCACGTTCGATCACGTCGACATTGCAACGTTAGAAGCTGAGATGACCAAGTTTCAGTCTAGAGTGAAGGCTTTCCGATAACACCGTAGCTGAGCTGCGTGTCGAAATATTATCATTGCGCAATGTTCACTGCTCGGTAATTAGGTCACCTGATGCCCCGAAGGTGAGCACACGTCGCGGAGCGTAGAATGCTTCTATCGGCAGTTTAGAGTTGATGAACACAACTGTGTAACCAGCTGTCGCTATCGCTGACGATGCTTTTCAAGCCGCCGCCGCCAAGTGCGTGTCTACACCAGCCGCTATGATGTCACACGTAGGTACCACCACTACTCTAGCCTACGCTGATATTGTCGCTAAGAAATAAGCTGCAGTGCCGACAAAGCGACAAATTGAAAAAGAGAATAAGCAGAAGCGCTGTACCAATAAAGACTGCCTGAAAGAGCAGGTCGACAAGGATGGCTTTATCACGGTGCAGAAGAAAAAAAGGAAGCCAGCCCTAAACAAGTACGGCACTGCACCGACCGGAGCGAACCATTTGCTGCGTCCCGCTGTACCAGTGACGCCGCTGTATGTATCTAGACTGCATTACTCTACAAAATCCGAGGACATTGTGGAGTACATACAGATCAAGACGAGAAGGACTTTGAGGGTTGCGAGGTTGGAGTCTCGTAACACCGTGTATTTTAAATGCTTTGTGGTGGGATTGTCGCCGACAATCCCACCACAAAGCGCGCCTCCGCCTCGGGGACCATCGAATAGGGTGCGGATACTAACATGTTTCTGCCCCTTTTTTTGACGCTGTGGAAATGCCTTAACGCACCATACTCCGAGGGACGTGTGTGGGACTCGTCCAGCCGTAGCCGGGAATACCCACTAAAACCCCAACGGCACAACGACATCGCCTGAGTGGCGGGGTCTTGGGAAATACCCCGCCACCAATCCTGCGCTACCAATCCCCCGCCGGCGAATCCCGCCAAAAGACGGGCCCACAGTGGTCCCCCCATACGGAGGGGCCAAGCTGGGTACATCTTCTTAAGTGAGAAGACGCAGCAGCCAAGGGTTTTTTAGCGAGGTGTCCTACCTTTTAGCCCCACTCGTTTGCACGGATGCAAACGGGGCCCCCAGCTCCTCTCAATGAGGAGACCGGGTTGCCCGGCGGTGACCCGGAGTTCGGGTCACGTCATCCACCTGGAGTCGTGGCCGACCCGCCGCACGTGTGACCGAAGAAGCGGTCCCCACTTCTGGTTTTGGTCCGCGCCGGTAAACCGGTAACCCCCATATCTGGGGGCCGTTCCCCTATCCGCCACCTGGGGACGCGTCCGATGGCAGGCCAGAAACTGCACCCAGAACATGTTTCTGCCCTACCTTAACCTTTAAATTATATGATTGTTTCGCGCCTGTTGTTGTTTTCTTATTGAATAACATACTTTCAATTACATTCCACGGGGTAATTGTATACACACTATCAGTAACAATGGGTTTCATTTTGACAGTTCAACAACATTCCTTGCGTTATTTTGCCTTGTGGAGGTATGAGGAGCACCGTGTAAAGCTCACTCATCCTCCATAGAAAAGGGAGGATCCTCCGACCAGACTGGGATTGTCTGGCGGCGACTTTGCCCGCCAGTTGATGTCGCGAACTTGTATGCGTGCTAGTTCCACAAATCCACAGGGAACTCTGACTGCAAGATGTAGCATTCCCGTGACATCAGTATGACGTGTTGTTCGTATGTCGCGTAAACAAACGAAAGATAAAAGAAGATTGCAGATGATTACAGATAGGACAACAAGATCACAACGACAAGTATTATCAAGTAGGTCTCAGAATAATGTAAATGTAACTTCCCTTGTTTCTTTAATGTTAAACAGTCCAGCTATATCCTCTAGGCTGCTTAGGCACCGTAAAATTGCAGTAACTATCTGAATGATTGGAAATGGCTGTAGTTGCTAACCAAACCAATAATTTCATCTCAGTTTTATAACGTCTTAACGGATTGTTGCTTTTCTATGAGTTGATTCTTACAGAGAAGTCGGTCAATCAGTTTGGTATATAATAATAATAGCTCACAGGAAGTTATAAAGTAGGTACTGACTAGAACAATAGCGAGCATCTATCTTTAAAAGAGTGTCCACGGAGTTTCTTGTAAGTTTTTCTCCGTAGATCCCGCACTTAGTCCATCTAATGAACCACCGTGCGTGGACCAAATACGTATTTTTTTTGTGAATGTTGTCCCACACTTGGAATTTTTCCTGTATCGTGGGTGTATTACAAACATATAAACTCACATTCACAAGCATCCAGTCCCGGAACAACTAGTTATACGTCATGCAAATATTTATTCTATCATCTATTTCATTAGCTTGACCACTGCGCTACCCGTGGAGTCTTTTGGAATTCCTTTACTCATTGACTCCAATATAATTCATAAGTGTTTGTAATTGATTTAATTCAAATACTCAAGCGCTTTAGATTGGAAGTTTGAGATCGGGTTATTAGAATCGTAGTTTAATTAATTCATCGTAACTATTACGTTCATACTTTACATTTTTGTGTTATTCTACCAAAAATTCTTGATGATATAGATATTTCTTTCATATCTTTGACTAAGTTTCTGTTTACCTGTTCATGAACCATGATAGCCAGACAGTTGAAATTTTTACAGATGATAGATTTATGTTGCCGGTATAACAATGAATACTGAAGCAGAATAAAATACATATTTAACGTTTTCTTTCTATTCGTGAGGAAATCGGCATAGCCTAGAGTTCAAAATCTGACAATCAGTGTTTCCAAGGAGTATTACATTACCCAGTTAGTTACTGGGTTGAGGAGTTTAGATAGGCAACCGCTCCATGTAAAATACTGGTGTTCAACTGCTTGTGGTTACATTGGAAGCCGATCGCAACATACTTTAACAAGTCTAGCCAGATGATGATAATGATGAACGGCGTATTATATTATCTGTGATACAGGTAAAATAAAACAGCTTCCGTGGCGGTAGCGAATGCGGCCGCTGCGCAAGGAGGCGCGGTATAGATCCCCGCCCAGTGCAAAAATTTGTATGCATGAATATGAATATTTGCACTTATCTGGTCGTGTCTCGAAAACCGGGTCCCGGTTGCCATACGAACATCTAATGGCAGTCGTTACGGGTTGTTGGAGCCTTCAAAAGTACAACAATTGGTCTAACTACAATGCTTCGATGTCGCCTTCGGGTTGTGGATGTCAGAGGCAGGTCGCTTCACGGAAAATATCGAAGTTTAGCCAAAATCAGCAGTTAAACTGGTAAAGCGGACCCAGATTCCAAAACTGAAAAAGCTTGGGATGCGACTGGCATTAACTCTGAGATGATGACGATGACGGGTAAAATAAATGTCTTGTCACGATTTTTAAATTCGTTATCAAAGATCAAGTTAAATCTAAACAAACACTTAATTTATTGCTCCCATATACTCCTACATACAGCTTAACTTATGAACAATCTGATCTGTCGACGGTGGAGACAGGTTTCGATGTCCTTGGGGAGAAATGTGGCGCTGCGGTCGCGAGCGGGCGAAAGTGCGCGCAGACCGTGCGCCTGCGCACCCACGATTAACTGATGAGACTTGATTGGCCATTATCATTTTTATGATCAATAGTTTTTAATTTTGAGTTTCTTTGGCGGGAGAAATGATCATATCTATTAAGGTTTTGGAACATAATTAATAAATTAGTTAATCAAATTGATGAGTAACAATTATGAAAAGGAACGTCTATTGTATTTTGAACATACCTTAAACCATGAATACACCATACCAGAGGCCTATGTCCAGCAGTGGACGTCGTTCGGCTGAAATGATGATGACACCATACCATATACCATGGGCCACTCAAGTTGGTAATATATCTCTTTATACATAAACGTTGCTTAAAGTTAACTAGTGATTAGAGACTGTTGAACTATACATTTTTGTCGCTCATTGTCGCTTAACTTTAAAGTAATGTTAAAACGTCAAAAATTTATGGTTAAACAGTCACTAATCATTAGTTAACTTAAAGCAACGTTTATGAATAAAGGGGAAAGTAGGTAAACAATTCATCCACTAAACAATAGCCGGCAATTGAGTAAAATTATCTACTTAAGTGTAATACGGGTTAGAAGTGTGCATCTAGTATAAATTGTAATTGGTTTGTAAACGATTACAACATTGTCCACCGTCTCTAAAGTATGATGAAAGCCTGGTGAAATTGATTCGGGGACTGGTACATAACCCTGATGTCCTAAAAACAATCAGTTTCTGGGTGCCAGACAACTATGTAGGGAGGCGGCGGCGTCAGACTCTGTTGGCGGTGCCAGTGGCTAGGACGAATTTACTGGCAAAAGCCGCGGTCGCGCAAGCTATCCGAGATATATATAAATGTTGTGCACGAGCAAATAGATATTTTTACTTGTCAGCCGAGTGAATTCACAAAGATTTTGTTATATAATTTGTGTTATCGAGATAGATAAATGATAAAAGTAATAATTTTATTTAATATTTAATTAGTGTATTGTAAAGACTAGCATTGCTGTTTCAGTTATTATTATTTTATTTTGTATTTTTTTTGAATAAGCTAATAAGTATTAAGTTTATTTTGGTGTATGGTTCTCTAGGCATAAGTAGATCTGCAATGTATCAAAATACCTTGTTATCGCATTTGGTCTTAATAACCTGTAGTGCTAACCGAGAAAGGATTAATAAATAAATAAATAATAAATGATTAGCTACAACATTTTGGCAAAAAATGTCTTTGGACGAATTGTATTTGCTAGAAAATATAAAAAGTCGTTGTAGAGTAAAACCTTTGTTTTGAGATTTGCTGCACTCTGTGGTCAACCTTACATTTAAAAAATAACACCCACGGATCATCAGGTTAACCACGACATGGTTCATTACACTTCGATATCTGCGAGTGCCACTAGAATAGAATAGTTCTGTATATGCAGTCAGGTGCATTCTCACGTTTAAGGAATGCTAGAGAATGGGCTCTGAGTGTTGCTATGCAGGTCTTTGTTCCTGGGTGTTATGGTGATTTTTGAACAACGGCTATAACTGCCAACCAAGAACGGTACTCACATACCTCTCCAATACCGCAAGATTCATTTAGGTATTCGAAAGGCGGAAGAATTTTAAAAGATGTGCAATTGATACATGAAAGAGGTGTTGAGAGCATTAACAAGTAATTGAAAGTCGTAAGTATTTCGGCTGCCAAAGAAAGAGCTGGAATATTTTCATTGAAGTTATTTTAACTTTTTCTCCGAGGTATACAAAGCCCGATCGGCGGCGGCGAAATACAACGATTAGAAACCGGTTAGGGAACTGCATGAGCGGCGCATTGGACTCGCTAACTCCTAAACTCGACTCCAGAATACGTTCCCGACTCAACCCTTACCACAAACCCTGACAAACATAACCGAAACGCGTGCGTTTATCACAACTTCGCTAAAAGACTTCAGAATTCTATTCAAGTCTGCAACTCAGCGAAACGTGGTTCCCCTAGGTATTGCAATAGTTTCTAATATAGTTCGCTGTGGTTAACGCGTGGTTTTGTTGGAATGTCAGTTGCAGACTAAGGGGTTAGCGATAAAATAAGTGGGATTCATTGACATCGGTCATGAGGTTCAGATATGCTGCTTAGACTGGATTAGGTGAAGCTAGATGCCTTTTTAAAAGTCTAAGTTTTACACCGAAAACATGGCACATACGTAGCGCTATGTAGCAGTAGTATGCGTTGGCATGGTAATAAATCTTCTATGGATCAAAATAACATTAGTTTTTGTGGTTATTTGAGGAGACAGGAAAAGGTGAAAATGATTGTTAGCGTTATAGTTTTAATTTATTTTTTATTTTTTATTAAACTCTTATTTATTTATTTAAAGAAATCGAAAACGGTTCTTTTTTGAGGTTCTTTAAACCTAGTAGAACACTTATGCGGTTGTTTATTTTTTATTGCAAACATTTTATAAAACGGGTATATAAGTAGGTCGATTGATATTTGCAATTGTTAGATATACTTTCCGAGATGATATTAGATATATAATTATCGATCTAAAGATTGGCCTTTATAACGATAATTATCGCGTCTAGACGCGAACATAATCGTGCTTATTATATTATATCGATGTACTTGTTAATATTTATTTGGTTTAAATAACTGATATAATTATTAACTTATCAATTATAAAGTGAAGCTAGGTAACTTTAACGCTTACGAACGGTAATATACTGGAAAAAAGTGTTATTTATAGAAAATTACAGCCCTACAATAATATAAGCATTTGCCTTTTATTGATGGGTGAAAATGGTGCCGTTTCTAAAACGACTATTTCGCCCTTCTACGACAAAGTGAAGTCCTTTTTTTCCGTTACAATTCAAAAAGTTAATTAATTGCCTGGGTAAGGAAAGTTCACGAGGCTGACATTTAAATAATAATATCCTCTGTGTTTAATTAGCTGGAGTGACCTTTGCCTGCGAGGGGTAGACCGATGCAAAAACTAGCCAAATAACTGACACGCTGGCTTTTAAATACCGGATAATTTAGTAGTAGAGACGGTTCAGAAATTCAAGTCATTTTATATAAGTGCTTATTGTAATATTGCAACATATTATGTGCCAAACATGTAAGTAAATATGAGTTAATTGAAAAATAACTTTAATATCTCCACAATACAGTTCATTTTTCAACAATTTTTCTTTCTTATGGTTTAATTGTTCAGTATCTGAAAGGCATAAATAAATACGTAAATTAATTAAATATACAATATATAAACAAAACCCCGTCCGATCCGTGCAGGTATTGTTAGGTATCGATAACTAATTCTACTAATGCCTACAAAGTCGGGCTAAACTTAAAAAAAAAATCCCCCTAAAAAAATTATTATTATTTGGCAAAAAGAGGTAACATGATAGATGTACGGTAGGCAATCCATGCGTGAGCGACGAGGGGCAGGTCACGCGGCCCGTGGTCGCATCGCTTATAATAACAGCGTCAAAATGGTGTTGTCGCTTTTTAAAAAAATACCAAATTTAGGGGAATTTAAAAAAAAAAAAGATTATTTCAAAATTCATTAGTATTGTTACTATGATGATTACGTAAAATTTTATATTATATTTGGTCAAGTGTTTACCTAACCTTTATTATCCTTATGGGTCCGACAGGGTTTTCTTTACATATTGTATATTTAATTTATATAAATCACAAAAATCTTGTAAACTTACTAAATTAAGTAAATTGTAATTTAATTGAAGATAAACTTCAAATTAATGATTTACCGACCTTATAAGAAGTTATTACCATAATTATGAATAATAAATACCATTAGGGGCCGTCCTATGTATTTGCAGGCCATGTTGTTCCTATTGATGTTGAGGACTAAAAGCAACCTACAAAGTCAGGTGTAGAATCATTAGCCATATTTAAAACGCCGTTGATGGAAAAGTAAGATTAGTAAGCAAGAATCTACCGAAGAATTGCCAGCCTCCGTGGCGTAGCGGTAGCGAACGCGGCCGCTGCGCAAGTAGGCGCGGTTTCGATCCCCGCGCAGTGCAAATATTTCTATGCATGAATATGAATATTTGCACTGGTCTGGTCGTGCCTCGTAAAGCACGTTAAACCATTAGTCCCAGTTGTCATACGAACATCTAATGGCAGTCGTTACGGGTTGTTCGAGCCCTCAAAAGTCCTACAATTAGTCTAACTGCAATGCTTCGATATCGCCTTCGGGTTGTGGAGGTCAGACGGCAATCGCTTCATGAAAATATCGAAGTTTAGCCAAAATGATCAGTTAGACTGGTAAAGCGGACCTTATATTCCAAAGCTGAAAAGCTTCGGATACGACTGGGATTAACGCTGAGACGAAGAAGAAAAAGAATCTACCTCAAAATTGCAGTTTCGAAAAATAACTTGTTCTGTATAAGTCAATAGGGTGGTTGCGTAACATACTTACTACCAGTAACATTAACTACACTCATTGCGTTGTTTATATTGTTGAGCTGACAAATGTCTCGTATATGTGAAGCAATGTATTAACAACATCTTTCAGATGAGAGTGATAATGTTTTTTGATTGGTTTGATTTTGTATTAAATGGGATGAGTTTGAGTTTAGAACTTGATGAACATAGTGTGAACAGATATTCCTTCTTTCAAGTAATGAATGAACGAAAATACTTTGATGTTAATGTTAACTTATTGCTGACGGTGTTAAAATAATAAAATGTGCAAAGCTTTTCATTGTTATATAATATGACAATGTTGCCAGCATTTTAGGTTTCTTGTTAATCATTTCAAAATACATAACCCGTCATATTTGTATAAATTAGTAACCCAAATCCCCGAGAGATGGCGGTGTACTTTGGGCTACTTCGCACTGTTAAGATTTTCCCCGAGTTCATTCATGGTGTCGGGACGGGTATGAGTTATAGAATACTAGCTTACCGCCCGCGGCTTCGTCCGCGTGGAATTGGGTTATATCGCGCTTTTTAGATTTCCCTCGGGAATATCAATTTTTCCGGGATAAAATCCTAATTATTAATCCGGATTACTAAATTTACGTTTGCGAAATTTCAGACAATCAGTTCAGTACTCACTTTCCAATTTATAATAGTAAGGATTTGGGTTAACTCATTCTTTACTTATGTCCGTCCCTTAAAAAAATGTCCTAAAATTACGTTACATTGAGTTGATTTATTAAGTACGGAATTTTCAAACCTGGCTAACGTTTTTAGATATCCGTCCATTTTGAGGGAAAATTAAAGAAACTCTTAATTCCCCGTCCGTCACAATAAGTGTCCCCATACATATGTTTATTATAACATAACACAATAATATAATATTATTTATTATTATAACATTGTAACAGACGGGAAACTACGCAACCCTACACTGAGCATGGTGGCCCAACATGCTCTTGACCGGTTTTTTTTTAATAGATTTTTATTTTGTTTTAATTTTTTCATGCCTTTTGAGTAGAAGTGTTTCTTTAGCAAACAGTGTCCCATTATGGTCCACGTCACCAAGAGGATTCCTTTCCTGTTTAGGGGTGGTAGCTGTTGTTTAGCTGGCCATTATGATGGTATTGCTTGCTTGGACTGCGTGCAGCTCTGAGAAAACCAGCTCTTTGCTGGTTTGTGGGTGAATCAGAAGATTGGTGCCTACAGTTTGTGTGTGTATAGGTAGATACAGGCAACAGCAGATCAAGTTACTACAAACTGTCAAATTGCTTTATTAGATTTTCAACTTTATCGCTAAAGGATTATGTTTTGTGATCAAACAACAAAAAATGTTGTTATCTTAGTAGTCCAGTTCTGTTTTACCAAAAACCCTGAATTTTTCCAACTTTGAATACAAAGCACAAATAAACTTAATCATTACACCAGCTTGTTAATCAGCCTGAGAAGTCAACCAGCCGATATAAATACCAACATGTCTTCACTCTAATAGCTATATCATAATAATTATGCATCCCTTTAAATTACTGTCATTATAATAATCGAGTAATCCATCAGGGATGACGGTTTAACTGCCCAATTAGGGCTGCTGTGTACGTTATCCTTTAGGTTATCATGTGACCCGCATTAGAAGAGTTACCGTCAGGTATAAAAATAATAGACGAAAGGCGAAAATTTCACGACTTTTAATTAGCCTATATATTTTAACCTATTGCGTAGCTTCAATCGCGGCCCTTGAAGTGGAGACTGAATCCAGAATTTCCGTAACGAAAATAACCTAATACCACAACAATTATTATATATGCTGACCTATCAGGTCCTCATAAATGCGTAAGAACATAGCAAATATCCAAGAAGAAGTGTGGCACTCGGGGACTGCCGCGGTAAAGCCATTGCATAGCATTTTTTTATCAACGGAAAATAACCTAACACCCCCACTCCTTAAAACCCAAGGAAAAAAAATAGTAGGTAAATAAAATAAATAAATAATTATGTTTTATATATATTGAAATTAGTGCTTGACTGATCTCGCCTGATAGTAAGCGGTGATGCAATCGTTGATGGTAAAGGGCACTGGTTTATTACGAGCCTATGTCATGTGATACTTAAATTATAATCTGACGGGAAGACCGCTGCAGGCAAATTGTTCCAGTCCTTCGATTTGCGCAGTATAAACGTCAAGGAGACACGCATCGTCCGGATGATAAACTAGAGTTCCCGTCGCTGGTACACACTCCTACTAATGCAACAGTGTGAGAAGATGGGCCATAAAAACCTGTCTTCGATTTTTTGGTTCTATGGACTCGCCGGTTTCCTCAGGATGTTTTCCTTCATGATTTTGAGAGCAGTAAGTCTACATACAGTAGAGCGCCTTTCTGGGCTCAAACCAGCGATCTACAGCTCGTAAACTGTGGTTGTTACCACTGTGCTGTGCCAATATTGTTTCCAGAAACAACAGCATCGTCATCAGCCTGTATCAGTCCACTATTGGTCATGAGCCTCTCCAATTTTAAGTCATTCTACTTGATTTTCGGCAACTCATCCAGAAACAACAGCACTGTCATGGAAATATCGAATTTTAACAGTAAGGTTACAGTGTTAGTTGTATTAAAAAGAAACGTGACCCTAAACATGCTCATATTGTATGTTGTACCTTTCTAGGTACAAAATACAATATGATCATGTTTAATTATTTCTTTATTACTAGCGAGTAGCGACCGACGGCGACTTCGTTCGCGTGGTGTTAGTTATTCCTTCATTTTATTTTAACTCCAAAAGAGTCGATATCTATAGATACATTATTACACGTCTAGATCATAATAGAAGAATCTTTATTTGTAAACATAGATTAAAGTGTGAGGTGTTACAGATAAATATACATCTGCTATGTACGTAGAAGAAGCATACATTTTAAATTTTTGATATGCACCGTTCCTATTGTTCGCCGCATGATGTTATATAGCCCAAAGCCTTCCTAGATTAATGGGCTATCCAACTCAAAAAGAATTTTTCATATCGGAACAGTAGTTCCTGAGATTAGCGCGTTCAAACAAACAAACAAACTCGTGAGCTTTATATATTAGTATAGATTTACACACTCCACAGGTCTATGATGTATCATTCTATAATGTATCATTAAATAAATAGAACTACAGCCATTCACTAATTTACAATTTAAAGGAAAAAAATAGCAGTCTAATACTGACCCACAGAAGTGAAACCTGAAACATTATTATGAACGCATAATAATATTTTAGTTTTCACTTCTGTGTGTCAGACAGAGGTCTGGACATCTACCCCTTTAGTCATAAACGCTGCTTAAAGTTTACTAGTGATTAGCGATTGTTTAAACATACATTTTAGACGTTTGCACGTTACTTAACTTTAATCATCGTTTATGAATAAACCCCTTAAACTCTGCGGCGCTTATTCATAAAGCATGACTAAAGCTAAATGACGTTGAAAGGTTAAGAATGTATGGTTAAAGAATCGCTAATCATTAGTAAACTTTAAGCAGCGTTTATGAATAAAGCGGATACTGTGTAAGTATGTACATACTACACGTAGTATACATACACAGTATATGTATGTATCTCCCGCCGTAGTAATCACAGTGTCTTGTTGGTCACGCTCAGGCGAAGTCAATAATTTTTCTCCATCCCACAAACGTGCTCAACGTCATTTGAGGAGTTATCACTTTAAAAATCCCAATTTTAAAGGAAACAAGAGGGCTTAACGTTTATTACAAAGTAAGTTAATTAGACAAATCTATACAGTATATTTGATTATAATCTAATAGAAAACAGAGAGTTAATTTTTTAAATTCAATTTCATTCGAAAACATACAGATAAAAAGATAGGTAATATTATATCTGCCGGTCTTCGTCTTTATTCGACGCCCTTGTTTCTTAGCTCGTTTGGCGAACGTACTTAAATCAATTAACTAGACAAACTAACAATAACATACACAGCTCTAAAGAAAAAACATACATTTCTGTTCCTTTTTGTCTCCTGAGAACCGCCATTAGAGATGTTATGTAAAGGACATGTTTTTCTTGATATGTGTCCAGTCATTTAATGCCTCAGCCCTATACCTACAAGAGAAATAAGATATAAAACACAGGGTTGAACAAACGGCGCGCCCGAACAGGCCTTATTTGTAAACATCGGTAGCACCCGATATTTAAAGCTTGGTTTACACTGTTTAAGCTATGCTGAGCTGTACAATGTTATTTTTATTTATGCGAACACGTGTCCAGTATTTCTAACTAAATAAAAAAAAATTTCAAAAATTTATCATGAAAAACCACAAAGTTATGACCTTGTTATATTACTTGATTTTCCTAACTAAAATATGGTCAACTCACTGCCCACCGCGCCGCGCCCTATGCGGCGCGACGCGGGGAGGCCCTGTCTCACTTTGCTCCTAGTACTATGTTCTACCGTCAGCTGTGTAAACCACACTGCAACAATTTCTAAATGTATTTGAGAAAAAATATACAGAATTTTTTTTTATCCAGTGCGCAAACTTTGTTAACTTATAGTTAAATAAGTTTTACAGATAAAAATGTTATTACTTTGATATGTTTTAGTACAAAAAAATAGTTACATGACCTGGCCGGGGATCGAACTCGGGGCTTTCACGTCGCAGACAGGCGTGTTGACCGCTGCGCCACGGAGGACTTCAAAACGACGTCCGTACGTCCGGACGTTAAATATCAATTGCACTCAGATACTTTATAGTCATTGAAAGTCCGTTTCTGACATTTATAAATTTAGAATATCATTACTGAGGGGTGATTGTACATACTTATTTTAAGAAAGTTCAGAGTCTCCACTCAATCTCAATCTGCCAGAACGTACTTCTAATTTCCTTTTCTTTTTTTTGCTGTTAATGGGAAATCATTAAATGACCTCATCGGCTCAGGGCAGAGCGGAAGGGAATGTCAGACTTTTACTGACTAAATCAACCCGTGTTCTTTCACTTGCTTTCTCTTTTGACCAACCGGCACCCTGACGCAGGCATCGGTCATCATGGACCCCGTCACGATGTGCTGACATCGTGACGCAGCAACGCGCCGTCGACCCGGGCCTGGTCATTACCAGGCGAGCCTTTGTTGTTGTTGTCTCCCGACTAGGGAGCCTCCTGGGGCGGCTAAAGGCGGCTCACGCGCTCCGCCTCTTCCTTTGCCAGCATCACTGCTTCGCAGAAGGAGGTGACGGTCTGCCATCCAAGCTCGCTCCGGACCTTGGCCTGGACCAGGGTCGGACGCGAGAGATCGCCGCCTCAAGGAGACGGCGGTGCGCCGCCCAAGCCGGACAGACCTCCACCGTGTCCTCTTAGTTCTAATTTTCTTACATTTTGACAAGTTTTTCATATTAGTTTATCACCGAGATGAGACGAGAATTGGCCTTTTATTATACTTTTATGATTCTGCCAAAGTGGCCTTTTAGACGACCTGATAACTTTTTTTTATTGTTGCCTCATACTTTCTTCTGTATCATGCGTGTATTTACAAACTTTTAAACTCATTTACACAAACAACAAGACCTGGAACAACTACTTGTAGGTCATACGAATATTTGTTCCATGCGGGAATCGAACCTGCAACATGCATCGCAGTAGTCAATGAGTTAACAACTGCATTACCAACTTGAAATTGCATAGTTCATAAACTTCTTCGGTAATGACACAAATATATTTTTCTATCGATCACAAAACATAGCTTGTATTGTGCGACAGCTTCTTTGACCAGCGTTCGTGGACATCTTTTTGCTTGCAAGCCTAGTCGCAAGCTGATCGGAGATCCGTAAACGATAATTTTTCTAGTTGGCAACATTGTATTTTATTACTTAAAATTGGTTTAAACCGGTCATTATGGTATCACGGTACATTTGATGAATGAATCGTAGGTACCTACATCGAAACATAAACAAAATGATTTGATGTTTTGTAAGTTTGTTTGATTGTAAAGGTGCTTCCATTTGCTGACTTTTTTATTAATAAATTGTAACAAAAGTCATAAAACTTCATGTAATAAATAATCTCTGTTCACTCACTTTCGCTGTTAAACGTATCTAGAAAGGGCACCCTTTCTGCGTGCGGGTTGGATTATATTTCAAACAAAATATAAAAGTAAACTTAATAAGAACTTCTTCCATTTGGACCCACTACCAACTTTCTCTACAGAATGTTATGCAATGTTCTACAATGAGTTGGATCAGTAACATTGCATCAAAATGTAATTAAAACGTTACAGTACTGATGTACGGGAGCAACTATTTTTTTAAACTACAGCTTGACCGTGATCCCGCCTGATGGTAAGCATTGATTCACTGGTTGATGGAAAGTGCGCTAATTTATTATGAGCCTATTCACTCTAGCTTTAAAGACATTTAAATTGCTATCTGACTTGAAGATCGCCTGTACGCTTCACGCTAAACGGGTGAAAGGATTTAGATGAAATTTGGCACATGGGGGACTGAGAGATGAAGAAAAACATATGTTACTTTTTATCCTGGATAGCAGATAAAGTTGCGGGTAACAACTTGATATTTGTATTCTTTTATCCCAAAAATAATGAAAACTACGGAAATTATTGTCATATTAACCCTGTTGTTTGCATAGACTTTTAGTTACTTGTATTCCTATAAAAAGCTTGATATATGTATTCTTTTATCCCAAAAATAATGAAAACTACGGAAATTATTGTCATATTAACCCTGTTGTTTGTATAGACTTTTAGTTACTTGTATTCCTATAAAAAGCTTGATATATGTATTCTTTTATCCCAAAAATAATGAAAACTACGGAAATTATTGTCATATTAACCCTGTTGTTTGTATAGACTTTTAGTTACTTGTATTCCTATAAAAAGCTTGATATATGTATTCTTTTATCCCAAAAATAATGAAAACTACGGAAATTATTGTCATATTAACCCTGTTGTTTGTATAGACTTTTAGTTACTTGTATTCCTATAAAAAGCTTGATATATGTATTCTTTTATCCCAAAAATAATGAAAACTACGGAAATTATTGTCATATTAACCCTGTTGTTTGTATAGACTTTTAGTTACTTGTATTCCTATAAAAAGCTTGATATATGTATTCTTTTATCCCAAAAATAATGAAAACTACGGAAATTATTGTCATATTAACCCTGTTGTTTGTACAGACTTTTAGTTACTTGTATTCCTATAAAAAGCTTGATATATGTATTCTTTTATCCCAAAAATAATGAAAACTACGGAAATTATTGTCATATTAACCCTGTTGTTTGTATAGACTTTTAGTTACTTGTATTCCTATAAAATTAATCATTCAATACAAAGTAAAGAAAAATAAATCTTATTCCAAGAACATTAAGGTTCTCCAAAAATTGATATAATTAATTTTAATGAATTTAATCTATTTATTATTATTATAACATAATTATTGTAATTAGGGTGCATAAGGGTGTGCATTAATTAAGTTACATGTTGTATATGTTTCAAATAATCAGAACGTCAACAACGAGTTGACAAATACTTGCACTGCTCCTCTCAAAACTGTGTGGATCACTGTCTTTTTTATATAAATTATAAACTAGTGCTTGATCGCAACCTCGCCTGATGGTAAGCAGTGATGCAATCGATGATGGTAAAGCGCGGTAGTTTATTAAGAACCTATTCACTCTAGCCTTGAAGACATGAAGAAAAGATAAAAAGTGCCGATCTCATCTAGCTTATATTTTTTTATAATATGGCGTGTAAAAGATATTCCAATTTTATAGAAGATATTATTTAAATTCATCCAATTATTTCATAGTGGTTCAACGATAATTAAGATCTAAGTACAAGCTGATCTAAATCAACATCAAAATCAGAAGTCATTTATTCAAATTAGGCTGAGAATCAGCACTTTTTGAACATCAATATTACATAAGACAGTCCCCCAAAACGCCCACCCATCGACACTTCCTAGTGCTTTTGCTGGGAAGAAGAAGGGGCGGAACAAACTCCCCAACTCCCAAAGCAGTACAGCTGTCTGTTCATTTAGAAAAAAAAAACATATGACTTTATACAATACTATGTATAGTAATGAACACAAGAAAAACCAACAACATTGAAATTATTTATCATATGCCAGCTAGCCACGTCAAAATATCAGCAAAGCAAAAACAAAAAAAAAAAAACATTAAAATGGAAATGTAAATAAGTAAAAACTTATTAACTAAATAAAAGCCCCAGGTATTAAAGGCTTGACAGCTAATACATTTATGCATTGTAAAAAGCAAATTATAGAGTGTCAGTAAGCTGATTCTGGAGAAGGAACACAAACATTGTCTTGAGTTAATCATATCGACCAGCTACTGTTATCATTTAAATAGTCATCAGTAATCTATTTGTACAGAACCCTCCACTCGATCTAGCATCTATTCTATTGAATATATTTTTCTATATGTACTATAACCGGTCGTAAGCAATCGTGTGAAAATAATACAGGCTTCGTACGAGTGGCCGTGACAATCGCCTTCCACAGGCGTTCAGCGCGTAGGTTATGTGCCCCGAGTATGCTCCTAACTGGTCAACCACCTATGAATGATACCCCATATTTTTCAATTAAAAGTGCGAAAGTAATGCATGGCCATTGAACACTTGGATTGGTCTCTTTTTGCAAAGGAATGGAGCTAGTTATCGTCTTGATATCGGTTTGCGATTTCATTGATGGTAATTTTAATTGAGTTGGTGTAACTGGAAGCAAATAGCTCGATCTTTTTTCAACTCGCATGAGATGCTTAATCACGTTTATAATAAAGAATGATACGGGAATATAAGTTTTTGTTTTAGTGGCAACTCAAATAATGACAAAGAAATATAACAAAAGAGCAACTGAAACAGAATTCTGGCAAAATACTCATGAAAGAACGAGATAGAACACTCTCATGTGTATCTCCAGCTTATAGCATAGGAGCCTTAGATATAGGTCTCCACTCATGAGAGGGAATGTAATCCAACACGCGAGAACAGCGCAGGTTGGTAGTAGACACATGTCTTCAAATTTTTGAGCATTAAACATGTCCGTTTCCTCACGGTTCCTTCAGCATTTGTCAGAACAATAGTGATGAAAGACCACCGAAGCACGACCTGCATCTCGTCTTTCGGGACCGCGACACCACAATTCTCATTTCTGCATCTAATCTAAAAACTTCAGTTGAGAAATTTATCGGTGACCACCTCCTGACATACCATAGCTTCCTTTCCTATTAATTAGTATATAACATTGTGTAGCATTATCGAAACCATTAAATTACAGACACAAATTACTTTACCTTATCAACTTGTGAACATTAAAACATCTTTCTTTTCTTGAACTGATTTTATTTGTTGGTTTTTGTCGGCAAATGGTGCCTTTCGTTGAGTTGCTAATTGGATTAAGAATAACATTACTAGAAATAGGTAATATATACGGATTTTATTTTTCTTTATAGTTTATACACATTGATATTGATGATTTTATACAGTATGTTAAGAAAACCCTGTCCGACCCATAAGGATAATAAAGGTTAGGTAAACACATGACCAAATATAATATAAAATTTTACGTAATCATCATAGTACCAATACAAATGAATTTTGAAACAATCTTCTTTTCCCGCGAATTAATTCCAACTTCCCCGAATTTGGTAATTTTTAAAAAAGTGACAACACCGGAATTATTATCAGCGAATAGCGAAGCGACCACGTGCCGCGTGCCCTGCCGCCCGCCGCCCGTGGAAGGGTGCGTAACGCACAAACGTCAATATTTTCCCTATAAAAACATACAACGCATTGAAGACATTATTAGTGCTACTGTTTCCCTACTACTGATTAAAACCAACGTTATTCTGGAGCGGCGACGTCATTTAAGCAGGGAAGAAATGCTCAGAGCCGTGGGAATGATAGAAGCTGGTTCCCGGCAACGTACTGTGGCTTTAGCTCTGAATACAAATCAGAGTGTTATCAGTCGACTTTGGACACGTTACCGAAGCACTGGTACCGTGGCTGAGCGTCATGGAGGACGGTATCGCTGCACCACACGGAGACAAGACCGATACATTCAAATCTTAACTCGAAGAGCTCCAACAATAACCGCCATGATGTTAGCCGTGAGGCTTCATCACTCTTCAGGAACTTAATTAGCGACCAAACAGTCAGAAACCGCTTGCATGAAGTGAACCTTCATTCCCGAAGACCGCTACGGGTACCACCTATAGCAATGCACAATCGTAGGATTCGATATCAATGGGCTCTTGAACACAGAAATTGGGCAGAAGAACAATGGCGTTTCGTGTGCTTTTCTGATGAGTCTCGTTTTGGTATGAGACCGGATACAAGACGTATACGACACTGGAGAACCCCTGGACGCCAACAGCGATTAAAATCCTGCCAGTAAGTCCATCCTTATAGTGGTGGAACCATCATGGTATGGGCGGGTATTTGGATCGGCGGAAGAACTGAGTTGATTTGGATCAGAGGCAACCTCAACGCTCAAATTTATGCTGAGACGATTGTATCAAACGTCATCGTTCCTCTACAAGTGCAAATCGGTCCCTTATTTCAGTTAATGCATGATAATGCACGACCGCACACCGCAAGAGTTGTAAGACAGACTCTCGCCGCAGCTAACATCAATGTCCTGCCCTGGCCTGCTCAGTCGCCAGACTTGAACCCGATTGAGCTTGCATGGGATATGCTACAGAGAAGAGCTCTGCCGAATATGGAGGGTATCCAGTCGCAAGAAGACCTTTTTTGTTGTTGCAACGAACATGGGCGGCCATTCCACAGCGTGATTTGGATGAACTCATTTTGAGTATGCCAAACCGATGTTCTTGTGTTGTTAGTGTTCGCGGTAGAAACACGGATTATTAATTGTTTAAGTTACCCAATAAAATTTTAGAGAAAACTGTTATTTCAGTCTTTTTTTCGAACTTTTGTGTTAGTGGTTTAAATGTCAAATATTTTTATTAGGAAAATGGCAAATTTCTTTATTAATGCAAAGGTGACTTGGTTTATCGTTACTGTGACAAACGAAAACACTTTATTTGATGAATCCTTAAAGAAAATTTTAATTAATATCAATCAGGAGAAAAGTTATTGCAAAAATATATGTTGATCCTTAGACACTTTTGATGTGTGTATATACTATAAATAACCAAAAATAATTTCATGATTTTTTTTATAGTATAAAACTATAAATTGATTGTTTGTCGGCACGATTGGCGTAGTGGTTAAGCTATTGACTGCTGCGCTGCGTGTCGCGGTTCGATTCCTGCAAGACACAAATATTTGTATGGCCTACAAGTAGTTTTATAAAATCTTAAAAAAAATATGTTCTGGATCTGACTGTTTGTGACAAGACAGAAAGTTAACAAAAGAAAAATAAAAGAGAAATGACTTGGGAAACGAGCAACCTAGAAGAAAAAAGGTATAAGACAATAGAAGATAGCGGTAAAAAGAATGACATTTAATAAAATAATAAAATTGGCAAAAAAGAATTCTTGCCACATATATATGTCGGAGATCGTCGATTAATTTTAATAGAAGTTGCTGATTTGATTTACATAGTAGAGGGGCGAACGCTTGTGACGTCATTTTGTGATGGCGTTACATGGGCAGAGTCGCTTTGGAAAGTGGGGTTCGTTGAACGGTGACTTTGCATCGAGACGCGGACCAAGGCAAATCTCCGAACCGAAACTGTCGGTTTGCCTATTCAAATTGTTATTATGAAGATTGGAGGGTATATCTACACGTCGTGCTTCAATTCAAAAACTCACCTACGAAATGGAACCTGTACCACCACACCAAGATGCTGTCGACCCTACCGCTCTGCCGTCGCTGTCTGCGACATATATATATATATATATATATATATATTATATAAAAAATGGAACCGTGGTGGCCTAATAGAGCAGTGGTGGCCAAATGGATCAGTGGTGGCCTAATAGAGCAGTGGTGGCCTAATACAGCAGTGGTGGCCTAATAGAGCTGCGGTGGCCTAATAGAGCTGTGGTGGCCTAATAGAGCCGTGGTGGCTTAATAGAGCTGTGGTGGCCTAATAGAAACGTGGTGGCCTAATAGAGCAGAGGTGGCCAAATGGATCAGTGGTGGCCAAATGGATCAGTGGTGGCCTAATAGAGCAGTGGTGGCCTAATAGAGCAGTGGTGGCCAAATGGATCAGTGGTGGCCTAATAGAACAGTGGTGGCCAAATGGATCAGTGGTGGCCTAATAGAGCCGTGGTGGCCTAATAGAGCAGTGGTGGCCAAATGGATCAGTGGTGGCCTAATAGAACAGTGGTGGCCAAATGGATCAGTGGTGGCCTAATAGAGCAGTGGTGGCCTAATACAGCAGTGGTGGCCTAATAGAGCTGTGGTGGCCTAATGGAGCTGTGGTGGCCTAATAGAGCCGTGGTGGCTTAATAGAGCTGTGGTGGCCTAATAGAGACGTGGTGGCCTAATAGAGCAGAGGTGGCCAAATGGATCAGTGGTGGCCAAATGGATCAGTGGTGGCATAATAGAGCAGTGGTGGCCTAATAGAGCAGTGGTGGCCAAATGGATCAGTGGTGGCCTAATAGAACAGTGGTGGCCAAATGGATCAGTGGTGGCCTAATAGAGCCGTGGTGGCCTAATAGAGCTGTGGTGACCTAATAGAGCAGTGGTGGTCAAATGGATCAGTGGTGGCCAAAGGATCAGTGATGGCCTAATAGAGCAGTGGTGGCCTAATAGAGCAGTGGTGGCCAATCGGATCAGTGGTGGCCTAATAGAGCAGTGGTGGCCTAATAGAGCCGTGGTGGCCTAATAGAGCAGTGGTGGCCAAATGGATCAGTGGTGGCGTAATAGAGCAGCGGTGGCCTAATAGAGCAGTGGTGGCCTAATAGAGTAGGCCGCAACTTACAAGATAAAAGTCGTAGCTTCGAACCCCGCCAGGTGCTTTACTGTCTGTAAATTATTTCACCACCACTGCTCTCAAAACGACGAAGGTCAACAATTAACATCGTGAGGAAAGCGGCATGTTCTAGAAGCAAAAAACTTCGAAGACATGTGACATCTGCCAACCCGCACTGGGCCCGCGTGGTAGATTACGGCCCACTCCCTGTCACCGAGAGGAGGCCTGTGTCCCAACAGTGGGAACGTTATATAGGCTGATTATGTTGTGTATATGTACCTATGTATGTCTAAAGTCAAATGTAAAATATTTCAAATATTGAACTTTGTATGTAGGGGAAGTAAGCAATGAAATGGACGGGTTGTGAAACGGACATTGGCGCCGATTCTGTTGTTCACAAACTAAACTAATTTTAAGTTAAGTGCATCTTTTTCTTTCCATTTCTATAAGAAAAGGACAGAAGATAAAATGTCAGTTTAGACCTGTCAAATTAGTGCGCTCCTGACGTAAACTGGCGTTTTTTTAGTCGTCATGTTTATAATCGCGTCTAAACTGTCTATGGAACATCGTATTTTGACAGGATTAAATTAAAATGTTATCATCTATCCTTTTCTTAACGAAATGGAAAGAAAAAGATGCATATAACTTAAAATTAGTTTAGTTTGTGAACCACAGAATCGGCGCCATTGACTGATGTTTCTTTATATTTTTTTTTAAACTATAAACTATT
Organism: Sesamia inferens; assembly: GCA_037179545.1. Taxonomy (NCBI): domain Eukaryota; kingdom Metazoa; phylum Arthropoda; class Insecta; order Lepidoptera; family Noctuidae; genus Sesamia; species Sesamia inferens. The sequence goes on along the minus strand of CM073937.1, from coordinate 29,516,315 downwards.
GCTTGACTGCAATCCCGCCTGATGGTAGCCAGTGATGCAATCGTTGATGGTAAAGCGCGCTAGTTTATTAAGAGCCTATTCACTCAAAAAAAAAAAAAAAATAACTGAGTGAATAGGAAGGAAGACGGCATTTGAGCTAGGTGATGCAATGTTAAACCCAAAAATACGACCAACGATGCTGCACCAGAGGGATATTGATCTGGAGACCCTCCACGGTCAAACTCTCGACACAAAAACATTTTGGCGCATCGATCCAGGGAGACATCGCAACACAACTGCTCAGACCAGTCCTCCGTACGGCTTCACCAGACATCATGCTGGAACACGACTAATCGTTGGCGGCAAGACTGTCTGATGGATTACTGACTGCTTCTGCCGGCAGCCGATGTTATGTCCTACCACCGAAAATATTCATATCGTTTGGTTATTGGCTACACTGATGAACATAGACAAACCCACAATAATGACGGCTCGCGGCAGCCATTACTTGCCTTGAATATTTTCGTGCAAAAATTCAAAGACATCAGTCAGTGTCCTTTTCACAACGCGTCCATTTCATTGCTTATTTCTATAAGAAAATTGTGAATAGACTTCTTAACAACAAACGTTTTTAGTGCTAATAAAATGATCAATAAGGTACAGATAGATAAGTAGCGAACAACACGAAGTCGCAACATATTGCAGCCTCAACATTCATCCTGTTTTATCAGAATGAGAAATTCAATAGATATCATTTACGTATCGTTTTCGCCAGTTTAGATACTATTGGTTGTTCTAAGTAATTGAATTACGTACAATGCCGTTTTGCTATCTAATTTAATGGAACTTTTAACATACAAGCCGAGCGTTGGATAAAAGCTCTGTATTGTTTCGCTAAAGGACACAGAAACTGTTCTAAACCAGGGCAGGAATTGATGAGGTAGGTACCTACTGATATTTTTATTGTTCTTAATGTCTGGATCTATCTAAACTGTTTTGTTTTTATTTTATCTATTAATGGTCCGCGGCTTCGCCCTCGGTTATCGGTTATAGATTTCCCTCGGGAATATCAAATTTTCCGGGATAAAAAGTACCCTATTATTTAATCCGTTAACAAGGCTGTTAACTTTACGTCCGCAAAATTTCGAAGCCATCGGTTTAGTAGTTACGGCGTGAAAGCGGAACAAACGAAACTCTTTTTCCGATTTATAATATTAGTAAGGATTCACTCATAGGAATGTAGGTATTGTTTAACAAGGACATGCTGAATATATTTGGCCTTTAGTGAAAGAACCAAGAACCACTCATTAATATTTACCTTATGCCATTGACATAAGGTTCAATATAGCACGACATTCTTTACGTAATTTTGAAACCCTATTTCTTGAGACCTAGGCATTGTAGAGTTACGATCTAAAAATGCTTTGCTAGGCCTAAGGTGATCTATTTAACGGTGTAGGTTTCATTAATATTGACAACAAAGGGTCGCCATCGAAATTACTAGAAACTCGTCTCCTGTAAAGTACCTGTAACTACTTGCTGAGTATATTGAAAATCAAGCGTTGTTATTACTATTGAGATGACGAACTTCGTGGACATAACAGAAGCATTCTCCAGCTTCTGTTGTCATTTCTCCCACCTGCTCTGGATCTCAGGTCCATGTTCACCGATAACAACAATATCATCTGCAAACAGCATGCACCACTGTGCTACCTCCTGGATGTCCGACGTTAAAGCTTCCATAATAAACAGGAAGAGTTGTTGACACTTTTTGAACGTTAATGTTAAGTAGGACAGTCCCCCCAAAACGCCTGCCCTTAGCCACATCCTATTGCTTTCGCTGGCAAGAAGAAGTGGAGGAAAAAACATAAAAAGCACATGACTTTAAACAATACTATTTATAATAATTAATATAAGAAAAAACAACATCAAATGAAATCATTTATCATATGCCGGCTAGCCACGCCAAAATACCACCAAAGCAAACACATAATTAAAAAATAATTAAATTGGCAATGTAAGTAAAAACTTATTACCTAAATAAAAACCCCAGGCATAAAGGGCGTGACAGCTCACGTATTTATGCATTGTAAACAAATACAATTATATGAACTCATATACCTAACGTATCAGTAAACTATACACATCAAAAGTGTCTAGGGATCAAGCATTTTTATGCGGATTTCTTGAGATTGAGATGTGGCTTTGTAATAAATTTATGATTTTATAAATTTATATGGATCCTTTTTGGTGCATTTCATAATTTGAATCAGGAACTGTGAATCAAATTCGAGTAAAAGATGAAAATCAGCTGTCAATATTTTCCTTATAAAAACATACAACGCATTGAAGACATTATTAGTGCTACTGTTTCCCTACTACTGATTAAAACCAACGTTATTATGGAGCGGCGACGTCATTTAAGCAGGGAAGAAATGCTCAGAGCCGTGGGAATGATAGAAGCTGGTCCCCGGCAACGTACTGTGGCTTTAGCTCTGAATACAAGTCAGAGTGTTATCAGTCGACTTTGGACACGTTACCGAAGCACTGGTACCGTGGCTGAGCGCCATGGAGGACGGTGTCGCTGCACCACACGGAGACAAGACCGATACATTCAAATCTTAACTCGAAGAGCTCCAACAATAACCGCCATGATGTTAGCCGTGAGGCTTCATCACTCTTCAGGGAACTTAATTAGCGACCAAACTGTCAGAAACCGCTTGCATGAAGTGAACCTTCATTCCCGAAGACCGCTACGGGTACCACCTATAGCAATGCACAATCGTAGGATTCGATATCAATGGGCTCTTGAACACAGAAATTGGCAGAAGAACAATGGCGTTTCGTGTGCTTTTCTGATGAGTCTCGTTTTGGTATGAGACCGGATACAAGACGTATACGACACTGGAGAACCCCTGGACGCCAACAGCGATTAAAATCCTGCCAGGAAGTCCATCCTTATAGTGGTGGAACCATCATGGTATGGGCGGGTATTTGGATCGGCAGAAGAACTGAGTTGATTTGGATCAGAGGCAACCTCAACGCTCAAATTTATGCTGAGACGATTGTATCAGACGTCATCGTTCCTCTACAAGTGCAAATCGGTCCCTTATTTCAGTTAATGCATGATAATGCACGACCGCACACCGCAAGAGTTGTAAGACAGACTCTCGCCGCAGCTAACATCAATGTCCTGCCCTGGCCTGCTCAGTCGCCAGACTTGAACCCGATTGAGCATGCATGGGATATGCTACAGAGAAGAGCTCTGCCGAATATGGAGGGTATCCAGTCGCAAGAAGACCTTTTTTTGTTGTTGCAACGAACATGGGCGGCCATTCCACAGCGTGATTTGGATGAACTCATTTTGAGTATGCCAAACCGATGTTCTTGTGTTGTTAGTATTCGCGGTAGAAACACGGATTATTAATTGTTTAAGTTACCCAATAAAATTTTAGAGAAAACTGTTATTTCAGTCTTTTTTTCGAACTTTTGTGTTAGTGGTTCAAATGTCAAATATCCCTTTATTAGGAAAATGGCAAATTTCTTTATTAATGCAAAGGTGACTTGGTTTATCGTTACTGTGACAAACGAAAACACTTTATTTGATGAATCCTTAAAGAAAATTTTAATTAATATCAATCAGGAGAAAAGTTATTGCAAAAATATATGTTGATCCCTAGACACTTTTGATGTGTGTAATTCTGGAGATAGAACACAAACAATGGCGCTGATTATCGTGTTTTTTTGGGACAAAACCCGCGACACATTTTCCCACCCACTGCAACTCCTGAAAGCCAGAATCAACAGTGAAGATCACCAGTAAAACTCCGAGCAATGAAGCTCGACGAGTCCTGGAGAAACGATTCAATTGTCTTGGGTCCCGCAACGATATTAATCAGAAAAGAATAGCGGAGGAGTAAAAAACCACAACAAGCAGGAGACAGAACAGAGCTAGGCCAATCGGCACAAAGGGACATTATTGCAACTGGGAGAAGCCCAGATTGCCAAGTGGTGCTTGGCAATCTGAATAAAAATTGATCAAGTTAATGGGTCCTAAGTAGGTATGTGCTGTTACAATTGATTTCAATAATAGGTATGGCAAAACCGCCTGAATGCACGGAAATTGGTTCTAGTTTCTACAAGGTCCGTATAATAAACGACTCCGGTTGTAACTTGTACACTATCCAACATAATATTGAGTTCATTCTGCCAAAGAATACACTCCCACAAGATGTGATGTGCGGATTGTTCAAATTCACAGTTCGATGTAGAACATTGACACAATGGCGCTAGAACAAGTTTAAAAGAATACAGTTCTTCTCGTGTTGTTTATAAACTAAACTAATTTTAAGTTAAGTGCACCTTTTTCTTTCTATTTCACTAACAAGAGGATAGAATATGATATTTATGTTTAATCCCGACAAATTAAGATATTCTCTAAATAAATGTATGTATTCCATAGACGCGATTATATACATGGGTACCAAAAATACATCAATATAAGTCAGATGCGGACTAATTTGACAGGTCTAAACTGACATATTGGCGCCGATTCTGTTGTTCACAAACTATACTAATTTTAGGTTATGTACATCTTTTTCTTTCCATTTCATTAAGAAAAGGACAAACGATAAAATGTCAGTTTAAACCTGTCAAATTAGTGCGCTCCTGACGTAAACTGGCGTATTTATAGTCGCCATGTTTATAATCGCGTCTAAACTGTCTATGGAGTATCTTAATTTGACAGGATCAAACTAAAATGTATCTTCTATCCTTTTCTTAACCGTATCATTTTCTTAGTCCGTACGTAAGTAGTTTCGGCTAGTCCGGGGATACCGCACGGTCTCTGTTGAGGCGGCGAGCCTCATTGTCGGATTGTGCCGCCATGGGATCTGGAGGCCAAAGCCCTCGACCACATGTGGGTTTGGCGAGAGGAGCTGCCGCGAGAAATCGCGGTACGGCGGACAGAACTCCGGCGGGATCTCATGGCGACATGGAGGGTGCGATTGTCGCAACCCAGTGCTGGGCACGCCATAATAGCGGCGGTAAGTCCTTTCTTTGAGGCACTCCTCAAAGAGAGGACTTACCGCCGCTATTATGGCGTGGCTAGAGAGGCGCCACAGCACCCTCACCTTCCGCCTGATACAGGTCCTCACCGGACACGGTTGTTTCGGGAGGTTCCTGTTCAGTATTAGGCGAGAGGAAACGCCAGTATGTCACCATTGTGTGGAACGCCCTAAGGACACGGTGGTGGATACGGTGAAGGTCTGACCAGATTGGGTAGAGCACCGCCGTGTCCTCGAGGCGGCAATCGGCGGCGTTCTCTCGCGTCCGACTTTGGTCCAGGCTATGGTCCGGCGTGAGAATGCATAGCAGGCCGTCACCTCCTGCTGCGTAGCAGTGATGCTGCCAAAGGAGGAGGCGGAGCGCGTGAGGCAGCGGGAATCCCAGCAGACAGCGCTATCACGCCACTAGCCGCCGCAGGAGACGCCCTGGTCGGGAGACAACATCGAACTTCCAGACACCGTAGGCGCAGACCTGCGGGCGGTGGGCAGTTGGCAGCTCGCCGCCCGGTCCTTACCGGGTCTTCATCGCCGTCGACTCGGGCCTGGTCCTTACCAGGCCCGAGTCAACGGCGCGTGGTGTTTCACGCGCGCCTCTTAGAGATGTCAGCACATCGTGACTGGGTCCATGAAGACCGATGCCTCCTGGGTCGCACAGGCAAGTGAAGAAACACAGGTGGGTTTTAGTCAGTAAAAATCTGACACGCAGAGCGGCAGGGGTCATTTAATGATTTCCCATCGCAACAAAAACAAGCAAGCATAGCAAAGCACAGGGTATCTTGTTGAAAAAGTTATACCAATCCCTAAGAATCTTACTGTTTTTAGTGCACACGTGAATATTTTCTTAATACATAAAATGTTGGCCAACATAAATTGCGAAGCAACAGGGAGAAAAGCTATATCTTAAAAGAAATATCTTATAGAAACTCTGATACCGAGCTGGTAAGTTGTTCGATTAGCTCGTTTCTGGAGTAGGTACAAATATATTCTTTATGTCAGCGGCTTTGCCCCGTTATATTTGACAAATAATACCGAAGGGCATAATTTTTGTATATTTTTTTTGTATTTTCTATTTGTATTACTTGTTTTATTATGTTTAGATACTAACATAGTTGTTTTTAGTCATAATGTTACTAACAAAATATGGGGAAACCTGAAATGAACAAATTTTTTTTTTTTTTTTAAACAAGAAATGTATTTTTATTATTAAAATATGCCATAATAATGCATCATGCATTATTATGGCGTATGACGTAGATCGGAACACCCTATATGCAAGTGCAGTTCGAGTTTTGCATTCCAAGGGCGCGCAGAGTGGAGTTGCGTAATCTTTACCAGAGTTCATTTACTTTAGCTCAATAATATCCGTATCCGTAAAGGTATTGTTAGGTATCAATAACTGATTTTACTAATGGATACAAAGCCAGGCTAAACTTTAAAAAAAATCCCCCAAAAAATAAATATTATTTCGCAAAAAGAGGTACTTAACTTAATACATGTGCGGTAAGCAACCCTTCCCTTCGCGTGCCATGCCGCCCGCCACCCGCGGCGGGCGGCAGGGCACGCGGCACTTGGTCGCATCACAATTCGCTCATAATAATACCGGTGTTGTCACTTTTTTTAAAAATTCCAAATTACAGGTAACTTGGAATTAATTCGTAGGAAAAAAAATATTTAAAAATTCATTAGTATTGTTTCTATGATGATTACGTAAAATTTTATGTTATATTTGGTCACGCACTCATACTTGAGAGGCTGGTGTTTTAACCACTAGCCCACCACTACTAGGCCACACTAGGTCGGTCTCAGAATACCAGCGTTGTAACATTAACCTTTAAATGCCGAAGCATTATGCTGAGATATTGTTACTTTTTTATATATAACTTGTTCTTATACTTGTGTCTATTTAGTTTAGTTTGAAGATTTTCCTGTACGAGTCTCATAAAATATATTTTTCTTTCTTTCTTTCTCGAGCAATCTTTGGCCATGTTGGCCATGCAAACATCGTCGGATTATTACACCACTTTCGCCGTGGTCTACCTCGACATACAGATGCCAGCATATCAAGATGGGAATATTTGACAGTTTCGAGTGTCTTGACCTGCTGTCCGTACATTATTAAATAAATTGGTCTACATATAATAAAACATAGGAATACAATGAGGATGGTAAAAATAAAATTGCAACAAATATTTATATCGTTTATTACATCAAATGCATTGCATTGTTACTTGGGAACAATAAATAAACCGGTGTGTATTATTATCTTGTATAACGATAAACTATGTTTGCAACCATTTTATACACGTAACTGTTGTTGAATTCATACACATGGGATGTTGAGCATTTAAAAATGTCGGGAATTTTGATTTTTACAAAAATCTTGGCCCAAATTACAAGGGACCAAAAAATAAAAGCATCCTCGAATTTATACGGTCAGTTATTTTAACGAATTTCATATTAGTCGGGGAAGAAAAATAAAAATTATTTTGGAATCGTTGGAGACTTTTGTACTCAATTTAAAAATTAACTACGCCCAACTCAGTATATGTATAAATTCAACAATTAAAAATTCTATTCAACGTTTTCAGGATTACTATAATCTGTTCAATATATGAAGTAGCTTATATCAAGCCGAAAGTGAACGATACTCGTAAAATAATCAAGAAACAACATAAAATATATGAAAACTCTCGTCTTTGGTTCCTGTAAAAAGCTTTGGGATCCCAGTGAAAAAAATAAAACAAAATTGTACTAAACAGGCAAAGATAGAAATAGATAATACTTAATGATTTCTAGTGTGGAGTAACGTTTCTAAAAGAAGAAGAAAGAAGATAATCAATACATCTTGCGTTAGCTTGCCTTAGTGTAGTTTATTGCGTTGCAAAAACAACCTTACTTGATAATTACATAAAAAATTCAAATCTCTGGTGCATTACATATTTATTATTTATGTACTCGCAAATAATCATTACAGTTCAACCGATCACAATACCAAAAACGTACACTTTTTTCAAAATAGCACCAATATTTTAATATCAGCACATCGCGTGTACCAAAAAACGATCGCTGGCAACATTGTTGAACAAATTAACAGTTAGCAACACCAAAGTTTATGCAAATTCTCATGATAATATCATTATAACCCTTACTGGATTATTACTTAAGTATTTTAGTATATTTAGGTGTAAAACAACGAAGAGAAAATATACACTGAATAACAGTATACGTATTAGTAGTATCTTTGATTACAGATGCCTAAAGTATTAAGATATGGTAAGTTAGACACTGAAGGATTATATAATTCGCATCTTATACCCAATCACGCATCTTACAATAGAAAATATACATTTTATTCTTGTATAAATAGATATGTATTAAGATAAAATTAATTAAACTATGGTAACACTTTTTCTACGGAATCATAGATAAAAACAGAAGCCAGAAAAACTAATATACTCTATGGATTAGTTTTTCTGCTGGAAAAGATTTTTTTAACATGAAGTATATTTGTTTCTTTCAGACTACTCCTATTCATGAAATATAAATAAGATTTATGAAATGTTCTTTTGATATGGTACAAATAAGTTCTAGGAAGAGTTTTACCTAGATTCCATGTGATATTTTTTGATAAAGAATAATTATCAGTATAAAGACTGCTCTACTATGAATTCGAAGTTCGGAACCGTGCATCAGGTGAAATGTAAGCGATAATTATTGTAGTTTAAATTAATTCACATAAATAACAAATGTTAACATTAACATTTCAATTTACAATCTACAAACTAATGGTTCCCGTATATAATGACATAACTTTCAAAGTATCTCTTCTCTTTTATGTGAAGGAATTTACCATCACAGTTTCTGTAGGGATGTGTCATTGCATACCGGAGCCATAAAACATAAATGTTGCCGACTACGAAAAAATCTTTCGATTTATTTAAAAAACGTACCTAAATTTATTTGGTCTCATTTTAGTAACGGTTATTTATTTATCAACAGAAACACGAATCGATTAACAAATTAAATCTATACATAGAATGGGTTTATATTTTATTATATTCATATTTATAAGTAAGCTGTTCTTTGTATTACTATATCGGAACAGTTCAATATTGAACGTCATATTCGCTTTTTCAGATTTATCCTCCAATTACTTTCAACTCACTTTATTTCGAGAGAAAGCTTGTCATGTTTGAAAAATCGTGAGTCGATTAATTCGACTAAAATATTATATCTAACATCGATTTTAGATATATCACTGGCTGTCGTATGCGTCAGCAGGTTGTACGTCATGATTTGCGCTATACAAATATTAGTATCATTCCTATCTAATAACACACATCCATTTACATTACCACATTGTACTTACGAGTACTCTTTCATCATTCTCTTCTTATTATTATGCTGATCATATTACAAACTATATTCGACTCAAAATACAGTATTTGGTCCTTTGTCACTTACGGAGAAAATACCCTAAGGCTTCTCAATAAGGTAGCCAGGACATTTGCTAGGCATTCAGCTCTTAGCGCCAGTTGTCCTTCTAAGGTCGAGTTGTTCTCCTGACCTTGACCTTGAGACTTCTTGGCGTTGTACTCGTGGATGATTTGTGCCATTTCAGCTCCAGCCAGTTCTTTGAAGGCCGCTGTCACGTCGTGGACTCGAAGCACCAAGTTTCGGGTTTGAAGCGGCGCTGATGTATGTCTACCGAGGGCCTAGGGAGTAGCGAATCAATATTAATAATAACAGACTGTAATTCATAAGTGATAAAGGTGATCTATGCTGAATCCTTTATAAATTTGTGTAATAAAATTAGCATAAGAAGCGTAGAGTTTTGATGCATCAAACGCATTTGATTAAATTGGGTGGATTAAAGGGAGATTAAACTGTTTTTACACAGCTAAGAAAAGGCTTACTAGGTGATAATGGAAAGATTAAAGGGAGACAGAAAAAGAATATTGTAGGCAGTAAGTAGTAAGTGCTGTACCATTTCCAATAAAATACACGATATTAGTAGCAGACTTACCTGTGCCAAGTCAGACAGTCTCCTCAGCGGCGTGAGACAGTCTGCCAGCGCAGTAGCCGCGACGCCGCCCTGCGCCGCCCCCAGCGCGCCGACCAGCGCACGCGACGCCGTCACCAGCGTCACGGCGCACGCCGTGAGTTCGCTGCGAGCTCGCTGAATCAACACAAAACGTCTTTAAATATATGCTAGCTAGCACTAGCTCGTCTCAATTTTTGGTGGTTTCTTCAGCGCGTTATTGTTGTTAGGCAATAGACTAGCGGATAAGGCGACCATTACGCGGCCAATAATAGTATAACCTACCGAATTTAACAACATTTTCAACTTAATACGAGTTATTGGCGCTGACTCCCTTGTTTACAAAGTTGTACTGAACTTAATTTAAGTTTCTTTCTATTTCATTAGGAAGAGGACAGAAGATACATTTTAATTTCTTCGTCTTTTCTCTGTCTCGCTGTCTTCGTCTCCTATAGAGGTCCACTACTGGACAAAGGCCTCCCCTAACGCTTTCATTGCTTTTGGTTTGCCATAATCCCCACGCTTGGCAGGCAGGTTGGGGATCGCAGTAATTCGATATTCCACGCTGCTGCTCGCTTCTAAGCCCGGTACCACACGGGGTAAGGTGTTAATTTAGCCCTGTCAAATTTAGACGTGATAAAAATATGCCAAATCGTCTCACCTGAAACTTATCCTCATCAATATCCTCGCCCCCTCCATGTGCATGCTGGTGGGAGCACTTCTGCGCGACCTGGTGTAGTCTTTGCAACAACCCATCTACAGCCACCTCTGTCTTGCACAGCAGGTTCTCTATCGACACGTGCCCGTTGTTTCCTCCGAACTCCGGGAACTTCACCGTAGGAGGAGAAGGTGGCGTTGGAATGTCATCAACTACTTCATCCTTGAACCTCACGTGGTTTTGAACTTTTGGTGTTGGACTAGCACTGTCTCGACGGAAAGACTGTCTCTCAGATAAAGGTGGACTGAAGACTCGCTCACCAGGTGCACCGTTCAATAAGTCCGGACGATTACTGAACCGCCTGTTCATCTGTGGTGAGCATAAGGAAAGTGCTGTGTTGTTCTTCAAAATAGTGTTCTTCGTCTCAGAATTTGATCTCACATGACGCGTCTGTAACGTCATGGAACTGTAGTTTGGTGATGATCGAATGTTTTGTGTCTCTTCGTCAGTCAATCTGTTCTCGATTTCAAGGTTTCTATACGTATTCAGGTTACGCTGGAAGTGTGGCGAGCCAATACTGGCTAAACGTTGCTCTGGGTTCCTGATAGGGGACTGCTTTTGGGAGTTTTTCAGTCGAAGCACTTCGATGCTTGGGACTGGAGGTAGTGGTGGCTTTTTGGGAGGTAAAAGTATCGGTGGTGGTGGTGACAGAACTTTGTTTTCTAATCTTGGAGGCAGTTGTGGAGCTGTCTGCATATGCTGCTCATTTATGTCGCAGACGACTTGGTAGTTCAACTTTCTATTGTTGAGTGTACTGAAGTGATTGTTTGTGATCTCGACTGCTGTAAGTTCGTTGTTAGCGCATGTAAATGAGTTGGATCGAGGTCTCGGAGCAGGTGTAGGTGGAATCTTCGGAGGTCTTTCGGGAGCTTTCCTACAGTCTGAGTTTTTTCTCCTGGGTGGTGGTCTTATTTCACAAACGTCGGGAATAGAGTCAGAGTTCTGAATTTTGGTTTCAACTGATTCATTTTCGTCGGAATTCTCTTCAGATTTATTTTTGTCTTTACTGCAACAAGAGAACATTCCTTTTCTCTCCACTGTTGGGTATTCTATGACATGCGTGGTTCCATTCGCCTGTTTATCACCAGAAATACTTTTTCTTTTACCTTTAGGAGAATCTGATTTTGTTTGATTAGCAACTTTGTTTTTATCTTTTAGCAAAAGGCTGTTTCTGGCATCGCTAAGACTTTTTGCTGCAAACATATTTCTAATTTCACTGACACTTAGAGTTCCTTTCAATACATCACCATTGGCAGTTTTTGCTTCGGCGTTTGCTTGTTCGTTTTTAGCTTCAAGTATTTGACTATGATTAGCATAGCTAACTTGTTCTCTATCTAAAGTTGATGAGTTGGAAGCCGGTGGAGGTGGAATTATATACGACATTATTTCTTCTGGAGTCAATTCTATCGCTGGAGTGACTTTCACAGTCGGTGGCGGTATTGCAACATTAGCTAAAAATTCGTCTAGTGCTTTATTTTTTGGCGCATTCGATAAATTTTCTTGTGAATTTACTTTGTCATCAGCAAACGATGGCGGTACTACGGGTAAAATTTGAGGCACTTGCGTAGCACAGTCTAATTCATCAGGAGTTTGTGGGGGAGGTATCAAAGTTAAATCTATAAGCTCAGCATCATTATCAACTACGCTTTCCTGGAACAAGTACGGGTACTCCATCGGTCTCGTTTCTTCTTTACTACTCTTTTCTCTTAGTTGCTTCAAATATTCTTTAAGATTTGGTTCCTTATTGTCTGTCGTTGCGTCAGGGCTGACTAGACCAAAGCTAGTCCTGACGCCTTTGGTCGTGGTCGTTTTGTTTTGATGTTTACGTATGGGACTACTTGTGGGTGTGTAAAGCGAATCATTGTCACTCTCCGAGTGGCACATATCATTGTTCAGAGCTATCAAAGCATCAGTCAGGCCGCAGTTATTAAGTATAGCACTGAGACCTTGTGATTGTCGCGTGGTTAAAGTATTATCGTCTTTTCCGCTCTCCGGTACACTCAAACCATTCAGCCCTTGGTTAATAGTTTCAGTCAGCAAAAGCAATGAATCACTATGTTTCAATATACCAGGCGCGTCATCCGTCATCCTACTAGTATTAGACTCCGTATCACTCTCTACATTATCTACACAAGTTTCTTTACCCACTAGCTCATCTCTTAAATTCTCATGATAAGCATCGTAATCACAATTCTCAGTCAAATATTGTTCGGAGTTTTCTACTAGTTTCTGCATTTCTGCTACCCTTCTTAACACTTCTTCGTTCTTGGCTTCTACTAGCCGTGGGTTGTTAGACGCATTCTCTAAGAGTTCCATGGATAGAACACTTTGAAGGTCAAAGCCCATGCCGTCATCGAGATAGCAAGCATCGTTTGGATCGAAGAGTCTGAAATCATCGTTCCTCTTGCATTTCTCAAAGTGAACATCGTGGCCTAGCAGGCCAGACTTTGCGTCATAGCCTATTAGAGGGCTGGAGTTGTTGCTGTGGTTCCTATTGTTGATGTTGGTGTTCATGTTGGTGTCCAGCGATTTGTTCTGGTCGGGGGTGGAGTGGTAGGGAGGAGGCATGCTGAAGATGGCGTAATGTTTCTTGGACAGCGTGTTCGGGTCGTCGTAGTGGAGATAACTCCATTTAGCTGGCACCACGTTATGTTGCGACAAATATGGTGGAGCTGGAACAGAGAAGATGTTGTTGAAAATTTAGATAATGAAACCAGTTTGTGAAAAACACAAAGCCCATAGGTCCATCATTTCATCTGATACATACCTATATCTTCTGTCATTGGCTCCCGTTCTTGTTCGACGTTCAACTCATGACCAGTAACTAAGCGGTAGTACCTATCGAAGAAAAAGTCACATAATTACCTAATTGATTCCATAGAGACAAAGGCGAAATGTTAGGTTATATATTCACGTTTATACGTTCTATAAAGTCAAGACTTCATAAATGTATTTTTGAGTTTTTTGTATACATATAATTAATATGAATTAAAATTTACCGGTTAAACTAAATAATTGGATTGTATCCTAAAAAATAAGTTTATGTCCTTCAGATAGATTTATAAAAAATATTGTACACGTATTTTTTATTTTTTCTTTCATTCAAATATTAAGGAAGATATAATGATTTCAAATGTCGCATGACGTCACGCCGTGGTACAAAATACACCACGGCGTAACGTAATTAGCCCCCACTCCGTAACTTTAATACGCTATACGAGTATCTCAGTAGTCTGGTAATTTCGACAAAATAAAAAATACGGGTCTTAAATTTTTTTATTGTCTATAAGACGGACTAATTTATATTTTTCATTTTCACACCTTGGATACATCCCTATTGTGAAACATACCCAGCAATGATGAGAGGCATCTCTGCAGCATCTCGCTCATCCATCAACAACGCCAGCACTCGGTCTCGTTGTAAGAAGATGGCGACATCTGCACCGCCGCTGGACCAGTCACGTTTTACTCTGATGCCTTCCACCTCTTCTAGAGAGGCGATGGGTTGAGGCTGGAATGGTAAAAGACATACCTATTGGTGATAAAAACTAGGGGTGCTTAAATACGCAATGTTGTTTATTGCAAAGATAAGTTAGGGATTCGATTCCTATGGAGCAAATATTTGTATGGCTTAAAAGCAGTCATACCGGGCCTGGCTGTTTGTCTATATGCGTTTACATCTTATTAAACGCACGCAAAGTACAGGAGTGATGATCCCCCTGAACCTAGTGGGGGTAAAAATTTCTTAAAAAAAAGTTGGTGGATCCCGGCTGTAGTAAAAAGAAAAGTAAGGATCTACCTAAATAATGTCACGTGGTCGGCTGTGTATTATAATTATCTACTGTGTCATCTGCTTACTTTAATTCTCCCACATTTATGAGGTCTCAGTATTTATAAAGGTCATTTATGGTACGAAATTTTCCGGGCACACTGTAACTCAACGAACTTGACTTTAAAGTATCGCAATGGCCGCTTACCACAGAGTTACTTCTGCCCACGATCTGACTGAGTCCAAATCGCGGCGACACGAGCAGCACTCGCTCCGGTCTGCTGCTACTGAAACACTTGGCGCCGTAGCTCGGCAGACCAGCAACGATATCCAGGTAGTGGAGCTTAGCCTGGAAATGACATACAAAAATAATCGACAGAACTTTAAGAAATAGTAACGTAGAAAATCTTTTGTTCGATGATTCGCCTTCAATAGCTAGATTGTCTATCAGGACTGGGCTGGTAAACATGATTCCTTGTGTTGGAAGGAACAGGACACTTTTTCTCATTTTATCACATGAGTCGAAGTAATATGCTGAGAGATCGCTTTGAATGGTGTTGACGAATATTTGCCTCATGATAATTTTTATGTCTTACTTTTTTATAACTATAAACTAGTGTTAGACCGCAATCCCGCTTGATGGTAAGTAGTGATGCAATCATTGATGTTAAAGCGCACTAGTTTATTAAGCGCCTATTCACTCTAGCTTTGAAGACACTTAAATTGTAGTCGGACGGTAAGACAGTCCCTCGATGTACGCGGTATAAGAGACGAGGCGATACACTTCGTCCGGATCGTAGTGGTGTTACCAACGTTTGTGTGTCCAGAGGCGGGTGTACGACGGGTCGTCCGATGATGGAACTGAGATGGAGTAATTAAGTCGTCCAATTCATGCGCACGATAAAACACCGACAGGCTGGCTACTCTACGCCTGTGCTCCAGGAGACCGTTCCAACCAAATCTGGGTCGTCAATTAGCTCCTTCGCACGCCTCTCCACCGAATCCAAAGTTGCCAGGTGCATTTTGGAACACCAGCCCAAATGTGGTTGCAGTACTCCACACACGAACGGATCGGTGCTTTGTAATATTAGAAGCTGCCCAGGTGTGAAGTACTGACCCCGCCTGACCTTTGCAAACGTCAAGTTACCTGGCAGCCACCTTTGCTTTGGACTCAATGAACCGCCCATAGTTTCGGTTTGAGGTCAGTGCACTCCAAGGGTACATTCCGAAAAGTAAGAGCAAAGGTGAACGGACTTCTTTTGACGATGAATGACACGCTTGTGTTTTGGTGGCGTTGAATGCCATAAAATTAGCTTCGCGCCATTCGGAGATTGCCTGTAGTGCAACATTCGTACGCTTTACCAAAGCCTCTCTTTCGGACAGGATTGCTTCCTTACGAGCTCGAGCACCCGGTAGATATTTTTCCACAACTGTGCTGTCATCTGCATGCCCCCAGATACCGGACATCCACAGATCATTAATATGCGGCAGGAACTGTGTTGCAGGGAGAACTGACCCCTGAGGGCATTAGTCGACATGAGCTCCGATGAGCATCCGTCGACAACAACTCGGAGGGACTGTTCAGACAGGAAGTCTCTTACCCAGCCAGTCAGGTCAGGGCAAAGGCCGTACGCTGGAAGCTTACTCGAAAGGCCAGCTTGACATACCCGGTCGAAGGCCTTCCAGGCATCTAGGGAGACTACAATTGAGTCCCCATTTTTTTCAAGGGCCTCGCCCCACAATTGAGTGACATAGACTAGTATGTCCCCAGTTGACCGATTGTGGCGAAACACATACTGTCGTCGGTCACCGGGGATATCGTGTTACCTTTCAGGTATGCCAAGAGGCGCGCGATCAATACACACATCCATAATCTTGCAGAGAATGGAGGTTATTGAAATCGGCCGAAAGTTGGTAGGAACGGCTCGACTACCCTTTTTGGGCACGGGCTGCACGTTGGCAAGCTTCCAGAAATTGGATACTATACTAGTCTTAAATGACACGTGATACAAGCGTGTAATTTTATTTTTAACAAATTTAACGTAGGTCAGTCGCAACTATACAAATATTTTGTTGTCCTGATTATCTATTTGATCTCCTATTAGGCCATAGCAGATTAAATTAGTGTGTTCAGTTTGTCTAATGTGGAATGTAGGTCCTTAAAATGAAATAATTCCTTCTCAAATTCTTTCTTTAATTAACAATTTACCTGTAACTGCGTCAGCTGCCGTTGACTACCAGTCATTTGCGAGTTCATCTTAAGGAAGTGCGCGATCAGTCGGCGAAGCTCCTTGCGTTTCATACTCTCTAGTAGACCGCTGGGAACAAACCGTTCTAGACCGAACTCTCTCCTGAAATGTGTAAAGAATGTATCCATATCTATTAAACTCTTGTGCCAACTAAGCTACTACAATCTGTCAAATTTCTTTATTAGGTTTCCAACCTTATTAATAAAGCAATGAGACTCAAGGTTGATTGGGAACTTTTCACAGTTTCGAAAAGGTTGACCTGCTGTCGTCTTTACAAGGTAAGCATTTTTTTAAGGATCTATTGTGACAAAGCAGTTAAAACACTATACTCAATTCACTATCGAATTTCCCGTAACAAACAAATGAGTGCTCTACTTCTGTTTGGTCGTAATAGGATGTTTATTTAACATAGATTTAAATTCAATTCAAATCAAATATCATCATCATAAACATTAGTAGCCTTATTCCACGCACTGCTGAGCCTCTTTCTTGTTGTATTTCAAAAAATCTTGCAATTCCATCATCAACCTTTTTATCGTCCCGCTACTGGGCACAGATCTCCTTCCATAGAGAAAAGGATTGAGCGTAATCACCATGCTTGCTCAATGCGGTTGGCAAAATCTTTCAATGGAATGGCGTCATCATAAAAAGATTGATGATAATGCCATTCCATTGAAAGATTTCCTTGTTTTACAGTATACAAAAACATTTTACTCACTCGACAGCTTTAACAGTAAGCTTGGTCGGAGACATATTATTGGCCAGCGCATGCTGGTGCATGTGCAGCGCAGCCAAGCGCAGCGCCACGTCCGGCTGCAGCTCGGGCGCGAACCTCTCCTGCGCCACATCGTTGCAGCACTGCAGGTACAAGTAGTCCAGTGCCGCCAGGTCACGCTGCGCCAGCTCAGCGGCCGACGTTGGCATGAACACGATTCGGAACAAACAACGCATCTTGTACGAGCCAGGACGTGCTGCGATCTGGAAAGATTTAACGGGGGAATTCTTAAACAAATCTTCGCCATATTTGGTTGGTTTTGTTTCAAGACATCATGTTTTCTTGGAACTATTGATCCAGCACATGATTTTAGACCCCCTAACGTAGAAATAATACAGTCAGTCAGTTACATAGAATAGTGCAATTACCTAAGAGGCCAAAACTGTAAGGAAAAAGCAAAATTACCAACGAAATATCAACACAGGAAGTTCAGATTGATATACGACGTCACATCAAGCAAATACAATGTGTCAGATTTCTTTATTAGATTTTCAACTTTATCTCTGAAGTATTAAGGCTCAAGGTTGATTATATACAGTATGTTAAGAAAACCCTGTCCGACCCGTGAAGGTGTTGTTAGGTATCGATAACTGATTCTACTAATGGATACAAAACCGGGCTAAACTTTAAAAAAAAAATCCCTCCATAAAAAAAATATTATTTCGCAAAAAGTGGTAACTTAATAAATGTGCGTTCACCCTTGCGCGGGCGGCGGGCGGCAGGGCACGCGGCACGTGGTCGCATCGCTATTCGCTCATAATAATACCGGTGTTGTCACTTTTTTAAAAATTACCAAATTTCGGGGAAGTTGGTATTAATTCGCGGGAAAAAAAAGATTATTTCATAATTCATTTGTATTGGTACTATGATGATTACGTAAAATTTAATATTATATTTGGTCACGTGTTTACCTAACCTTTATTATTCTTATGGGGCGGACAGGGTTTTCTTAACATACTGTATATTTGGCTGTTATATATATTTTGCTGTTATATCTGACAGTTTTGGGAGTTCCTAAATTCATGGCAGCAGTTTGTGACATTTCGGCGTCGCGTTTATTTGTCACTTATTGTTCACAAAACTACCCGGCGCTCTCTGTCGGCACAACCACGTTAGGTTCACCGAATAAAAGGTGACATATGAACGTGACGATCGCTTTTAGGTGAAGTGTGAAGGTGGATTAAGGTTAAACGCTACAAACAAAAGCTAAACTAATTGAATAATACTCTGTTTCAAGATTTAGAAACAAAACAACACTTATGTTTAAAGTTTGAAACACCCATTGATCAGTCCTAGGAGCGGCTAAACCAATGTGTGGTCAAAACAATCTTTATAGCACTAGAGTGACCTAAACACGCACTTATGTCATGGTTTTCTGTTAAGTCAGACAGCACTTAAAATAAGTGGATAAAAGATACGTATCACTTAGAAGTCTATTCATGCACGGCGTGTCGCAATAACGGACTTTGGCGCTGATTCCATTATTCAGAAACTAAACTAAACTAAATTTGAGTTAGAACTAAAAAATAAATTAATAAATAAGGACCAGTACACACGTTATTATGTTTCTTGAAGAATAATTCGACAAAAATCTAAATTATTGTAAGTATATTATACTTCATCGGTTTAAGTAGGTAACTAAGAGTAAACAAAAACCCACGTGACTTAGTAAACCGACTAAACCTAATACGAATCACTTCAATTGTCACGCTAGGTCACAGTTGTACTCTTCAATATAGTAACGTTATTTATTTATTTTATTGTTACATAACGCTTACACATTAATATTATCTAAAGTTCATTAATTGACAGCACAATTTGATAATTACAAGAACTTCATTACCTTATGTACCTACGTACGTTAAGAGTGATTTGCAAACTCGGGGGAAACCAAAATTAAAAATAATAAAATGTTGATTAAAGTCACGTGCAACATCAAAGCAGTTAAACTATTTAGTAGTCCAATTAGTATATATATTGAATTACTAAACAGCCTACTAATCGGTGAACACATTTTTGTCAAATGATTGCGACTAGGGATCATTTGGACCGAACGGACCAATGGGCGGTTGGCGATTTGTGGCCCGTGAACCTATCCATGACTAACCCCAAAATATTTCTTATTAAGGACCTTTCTAGTATTATGTTCGTTGGTACAAAACGAATTACTCGAATTATAACGTTGCTAAATTGAAGAGTATACAGAGTCAAGTAACAAATATACGTCTAAAAACTTCACATTTTAAAGTCAACTATCTTTAAAATGTGAAGTTTTTAGACGTATATTTGTTACTTCTTTCTAAGGAAACAAATCAATTAGCTGCATATTTATAATTATATGTATTAAAATTTTCAAAACGTTATCTAACGAGCATGTATCCTGAAAACATTTTATATTTATTTCGGTTTTGTTACCTGCAGCCGCTTTCTTAAGACTTTGGCCGATCCTCTTATTCATAAACTAAACTAAATTTAACTTCAATGGATCCTTTCTTTCTATTTCATTAAGAAAAGGACAGAAAACAAAATAATAGTTTAGACCTGTCAAACCGCCTGACATAAATTGACATTATTGTTGGTCGACATGTTTTTAAATCGCGTCTAAACAGTCTATGGAGTATTATAAATTAATAGGATTAAATTAATATGTTATCTTCTATCCTTTTCTTAATGAAATAGAAAGAAAAAGATGTACGAACGACAGCACGTCAAGCTACCCAAAACTGTCAAATATTCCCGATCAACCTTGAGCCTTAATTCTTTAGAGATGAAGTTGAAAATCAAATAAAGAAATCTGACAGATTGTAATATCTTGATCTGCTGTCGTTTGTACTTAACTTAAAATTAGTTTAGTTTATGAACAAGAAAGTCGACCCCATTATAAAACTTGAGTTTAGCTCCTATAGTCCCTTAAAACACACGCATCGTAATGTACTAATATAGCCAATCTAATTATTTCAAGACTACAAGACTTACCCAGCTGATTACCTGGGGATAAAAAATATTTTACTGTTATATAAAATATGCATGGATTTACTAAGGCAGATTGTAAAAGGAAAAATTTAATAGTACTTTTTAAAACTAACAAATGCACCATCACTTTTTAACTTTTGAGAAGGTCTTCGAATTTCGAAAGAAACTCTAAGGTCGCAGACTTTTGAAGTCTAGTAATTCAAGTAGCACTCCGAACAAGTGGGATAGGTTAAGGTACAACATCGTAGTAATTAATTGGCGATTTGGATAACGAAATAGGAATTATTTGAGGCTCACTAAAGAGGCACATTTATTATATCATACAGCATGTATCTGACATCGTAACGCAAACTTCGCGAAGAGGCTAGACCACATGCCACTAATAAAATTATGATAGTCATTTATGTCGTTTATGAAGGATTACAGAATTCACAGTGTTTAAAAAAAAGTGTCGGTTCGGCCTATGAACGTTGCAAGCGTGCCGCCGTGCGGGTTTGTAGGTATGACGTTGATCCCTGATGTTAACCCTATTAAATCATCTGGTAAGATAGTTTTACGAGTTTTGTTTTCATTGCGCTTTTTTTGTGTAAATAGCGAATTGATAAATTTTTACTTTAAAACCTTATTGGGTTATAAAAGTATAGCAATTATGAACGGCCTAAAGTGAAAAAAACTACATTTTTTTTAAATCATTTTAAAAATGCCGACGAAAAATTCCACCACTGGTGGTTCAGGATCATGTACTGGATCCATGGTACTTGTTTGTGCGTCGATGGCAGATACAACCTTTATATTTAGAACACTGAAATGTGCTTTATTTGAGGTACGTTTAAATACATGCTGGGTGTAAATGATTTCGGTACATTTAAAGGTATTAGATAAAGAAACGGAAGTCCTCACTAGGCAGGGTTCATAACTTGACTAGTTAAGGTCTGTTCAAACAAAACTAATATTATTTCAACTTAAATAAATAATATAAATTCGAACAATTTTTAGTTGGAAAATACTATAAAGTTCATAGCACACTTAAACGACTTTGCTCCAACACCGCCTTAAATTAAGACGACTGCTCGCAGTCCACGCGGTAACAGCTAGCACGCACCCAGCAGTCCACGCGGCAACAACTAACAGACGGTCAGCTCTCGCTTATCGCGATAGACATAATCCGCGATCGGTTTCCATTAAAGCAACTCATATTTTTACTACCTATGCTCCGATTCACAACGTACGGAATATTGCTATTGCACTTGAGGACGAAGAGAAAAGCGCTAGAAATAACAGACGAACATTTTGGGTGCATAAAATGCTGAAAGCAACCGACTGAGAGGCGACGGCGCGGCGACCGCTAGCATTGAGCGCGCGTACACCGCGCGGACCGCTCGTCTACAACGTGCGGCCAGCCAGGCGTCAACTACCGAGCAGTCTGACGGCGGTAAGCTCGTTGACAGCGAACTGTCTGCTTATTTATGATGTTAATGTAAAATATATCTAAAGGGAAATATTTAAATGATGTTCTTTTTGCCGGGTGAGAGCAGAGTCGTGTAACTGGGCAATGACCTTTACACAACTAGGTACCTATCCTATAGCATTTTGTTTTAATTTTGGGACAAACACATATTAATAACACCTACACCAAGTATTAAAACTAACAAAATTTCATGAACGTACGATTTCTGTTACGTTTACTCCAAGTCTTGCTTCATTCAAGGCTAAAATGTGTAAATAAATCAGTTCACAATTACCCTGGCCAAAGATTCCTTGGGATCCAGCAGTGTTAGCTTGTTTCTCCTCAAACTTTTGACGTGTTCCACCACCAAGCTGAAATGTTCCTCCGCAGTGATGCACAGCTTGTCCTTGAGGCTCGTCACCACATCTGCGACCGTGGTAGTGGTATCGTATTTGAAAGATTTCGTCTGTCCATTCTCCAGGAATACTTTTAGTACATTCGCCATCGGAGGTAGGCAAAGGTCGCCGAGAGAGAAAGCCGAGGGCTGTAATAGAAAAAATAATTTGTCAAACTTAAAGGCCTAGTGTTTAAAACACCAGGCTCTTAAGTATGAGTGTGCGGGATCGATTTCAGGTCAAACAAGTACCAATGTAACTTTTCTATGTTATATGTATGTACATACTTTCTAAGTATATCTTTGACACCAATGAGTCAGTCATTAAAAGGTGAAGGAAAACATCTTGAGGACTTTAAGTCTGAAATCGCTAACCCGCATTGAGCAAGCGTGGTGATTACGCTCAATCCTTCCCTGTATGAGAGGAGACCTCTGCCCAGCAGTCGGCCGATAACAAGGTTGATGATGTTGATGAAAGCAATATTTCATTTTAGCCATTCACAGACACTTTTGGATAGTAAGGGCGTGGATCAGTAAGCTAGTTACAGATTTGAAAATGAAGTAGGTTTCTATAGAGAAAATGTGAAAAGAATACTGTATTTAGCACCTTTATTTGTTTATTTGTTTTTTGAGTTTTTCTTTTTGAGAGTTGAGAGTGTTCCTTTTGCATCAAGTTTACAGCAAATAAACGTATTTCCGTTTCTTCTTTCTTTGGTGACCGTACATAGACAATTTTTTAAAATCCAAATGCCGTACTTACAGGATACATAGGGGCTCCATTCAGCTGCACTGAGTCAGCAAACCTGACCCTAGGTGGCCTTGCCCTTAACCGCGCCCTCTTAGCTGCTGACAGCAGTGCTGATCTCCTGGCAGGGTTCCCACTCCTGGCCGGCTGGCAGACGCGTAGGGTGACACGTTCGGAACATGCACGCACTGCGGTGATGACATGTTCCCTAGCTGCAAGGCTGACATCCTCGCCGTTGACGCAGAGGATCTGGTCTCCGGGTTCCAGCTGGAATTAGAAGTTTAGGTTTTAGAATGTTGACATGAAAGATGTCTGTTTGTTGTTTAATGATGTACAGAGTATTAGTAAGCAAGTGGTCAAAAGCATCTATGACTTCTTCGTATAAATATTTACAGGTAAATAATTGTGGGCTTCTGGTATCGACAGGGTTATTATAACCTGCAGGGTAATTATGTAACAAACTATCTGTAGCAACGAATTTCATTTAGACAGTTCAACAACATTAATTGCCTTGTTTGAGACCTGTGATATATTTGCTTTTTTACATACCTAGTAAAAAAGCAAAACAATTACAGGGTCTCAACAATATCATTCACATCGTTATCAACAGGGACAGTGTCCAAAAGGCTGGCACCATTGTCACATTGTATGGCCCGCGACGCTTCTTCTTTGGCCTTGAAATAGTCCAGCCTTTGGTCATGTGAAGAGTTAATTAACCTGTAGCGAAGTCTCAAAAAAAAACCAAGTGGGCACTCGGACTGGACCTAATAGGTGAGTGATTGAGAGAATAATGTTGGTTCACATTTTGGCACTTGTAATTTGATGACAACGAGTTTCTGCCATGGCCGCTTTTTCGAAAGTGAAACCGTGGACCCTGGAGCACAGGCAAGTGAAGGAGTGCTCTTTCACGAATTGTCAAAATGTCTTGAACAAAATGTCATTAGATGAATTACAATCCAAATAAAAATTGTCAGTCAGTTTCAAGATCAACTACTGTCAGATTTCTTTATCCGATTTTCAACTTTATCTCCAAAACATTAAGGTTCAAGATTGATTAGGAATATCTGACAGTTTCGGGTAGTTTGACCTGCTGTCGTCCGTACATAATTGGTTGAAAGTCCAATGAAGTATTTTTGCTATTTTTATATGAATATCTAAAGTTAAATTCATTTCCTTACCTTTCCCACACTAGGCGAGTTATCAGTCACGAACCGCACCAGCACAGGCCTCTCCGATCCAGCTACGAAGCCGAAGCCTAGCTCCTGATCTCTCTCCAGCACCACATCTCTTGGTGCGGGAGGTGACTCACAGGAACAGCCTTCTGGAGCTACGTAGGTTGTGGTTTTGTTGACGTGGCTGGAGGAGGAAGAACATAACGGATGTGAATAAGCACACTGATAATTATATGATCTTGGTCTTCAATCACAAATATTTGAGAGACAGTTTGGGGGCTAAATGGATTTAGACAATTTATTCCCCCGTTTTAATACCTATACCTTATATACCATATACCAAATAAACTGAAAACATTTTTAAACCAAGCTTAATATGCATTGTATATTTTTATTTTTTTTACAAAAAAAAAAAAACAACCGACTTCCGAAAATCACTACAAAGTGAAAAATAACTAATTTCGGATTTTTGTATATTAGTTTTTGACAATGACTTCTAAAATTAGTTATTTTTCACTTTGCAGTGATTTTCGGAAGTCGCTTGTTTTTTTTTGTAAAAAAGTTTTTATTTTACATCAAACTGGTCAAACTGGACGCTGACGCTAATATAGATGGGTAACGACGTAATTTTGTTTATTTTATTTAAGGTTTAATAACCAAACCACTGAACCGATGTGTATAAAATTTCTATGAAACCAAACTCAAAGTATGAGCAATGCTACACATGACGCGATTACGCTATCGCATCCTGTCTAACATTGCTCATCAACTTAAATTCAGTCTCTTGATTTTAATTGATTGTTGCGTAAGCGTGCCGAGTAGGTATACAAAAACTACTATGTTAAAATTCAGTGCTGTAAATTTTTGAAGAATTCTTCAAAAATTTAAGACCATAGGGTCTTCATCATCAGATTTACTACAGACCATCATTTAAACCCATATACATGGTGCTAAAATTATCATCAAAATAAATGAATTAAGTCCAAACACAAAGTAGCTACTCATGTAAAATATTGAGGAGTTCCCTTAACTGTCCTTCGTCTTGTTAAAATGACAATCACAATACATCTAGGCTAAACAAGTAAAGCTCTTGTCAATACTAATCTAATTAATGAACCACAAACACAAGGCAGCTGTTGTGAATCGTTAAGGAGTTCCCTCTATTGTCCCTCGGCTCCAGCATCCAATCTACTGCAGACCTTCGTTATAACGCATATGGGTGCTAACTTCTCATGAATATAAAAGAATTAAACCCAAACACAAGGTAACTACTGTAAACCGTTGAGGAGTTCTCAGAACTGGCCTTTGTCTTCATCAACAGAGCTCTTATGACAGTCACGACCTATCTAGGTGTAAAGTTCTCATCAATACAAATTAATCAAGTCTAAACAGAGGGTAGCTGCTGTGAATTGTTGAGGAGTTCCTTCGATTGTCTCCCGGCTTCATCATCAGATCTATCACCAAGCCTTTATTAAATTGTAGTGCTTTAAAATACTTAGGATGAAAAAACTAAGAAATACACTAGTCGCCCTTACGATTTTTGAAAGTTCACCTTTATTTCTCTGGTCTTCCATCATCAGATCCTGATATCCTTATCATGGGATCACCTTGGAAATATTTTCTTTCCAACAAAATAAGAATTATCAAAATCGGCTCATAAACGACGAAGAACGAAAATAAAAAAAAAAAACATACGGTAGAATTGAGTAACCTCCTCCTTTTTGAAGTCGTTTAAAAACACTAGCGGCCGGCCGCGACTTCGTTCGCGTGGAGTTAGTTATTTAAACATACATTTTAATTATTTGTTATAGGAGCGCAGCGCTCCTATTGGTTGCAGGTTGATGTTATAAAGGGTGGAATTTATAAAGGGTACCATGGAACCAGTACATGATTCTGAACCCCCCATAGGTGGAATATTTCGTCGGCCTTTTCATGATTAAAAAAAAATAATATGTAGTTTTTTTTTCACTTTAAATCGTTCATAATTGGTATAATTTTATAATCCAATAAATTTTTAATTAAAAAATTATTAATTCGCTAATTACACAAAAAACGCAATGTAAACAAAACTCGAAAAACTATGCTACCAGCTGATTTAATAGATTTCACATAAGGGGTCAAAGTCATACCCACAAACACGGGCGGCGGCATGCTTGCAACGTTCAAAAGCCGAGCCGACACATTTTTTAAAACACTGTTATTTCTGTAACCGCTCATTAACTATATAAATGACTATCATAATTTTATTAGTGGCATGCGGTGTAGCCTTCTCGCGAAGTTTGCGTTACGATGTCAGATACACTCTGTATAGCCTAAAGCCTTCCTGGATTAATGGGTTATCCAACTCAAAAAGAATTTTCAAACATATAAAAACTTTGCCCACACTATGTGATACTCCTGTATCGTGGGTGCATTTAAAACCATTTAAACTCTCATACATACCTAAGCAACCAGACCAGGAACAACTACCTGTAGGCCATAAAAAAATATTGGTTCTGTGCGGGAATCGAACCCACGACACTTAACGCAGTAGTCGATCACTCGACCACTCCGCCAACGGTAACGGTACGGTCAGGGTGACAATGTTCTCACCTTCAAAAATTCCCGATAAAACTTTATTTTCATATTCAACCCTGCTACTTTATATGATTCAATTTCATCGGCTGTTCAGCTCAATCCTTATACTCACTTGACATAGTAAGGTTTCCCATGGCAGTCAAGCGCCTGCTCCCACCCATACGGCAGTTCTTCCTCGTCATGATCACTACCGCTTCCGCTGCCTTCCCGACTCGCTGGCCAACTTTCTGCAGGAGGCAGCCAGCTGGCTGTCCGCGTGATGTGACTGGAAGAGAAAGAGGAAGATGTTATTATAAAACACACTTAATTTAGCATTCTTTTATTGAACTATCAAAATTGTGGAAGTGAAATGAAGAAGTGGTAAGATTTGTATTGATGAGAACGATGGTACAAGGTGTTTAAATTTATAGACTGATCAAGCTAAGGTTATGGCGGAGTATTTTCTATTTATTCTTTGAATCGCATCTATAATTTGAATACGGTTCAAATATCTAGCAAAATAGAAATAAAATACACTATGAAAGACCAATTCGACCTTTCTAGCCATAAAAAATATGTATTATGTTTTTTTTTAACATTATAAGCTAGTCCTTGACTGTAATTCCTCCTGATGGTAAGCAGTGATGGAATCATCATCTCAGCTTTAATCCCAGTCGCATCCGAAGCTTTTTACAGCTTTGGAGTCTGGGGTTCGCTTTACCAGTCTATCTTTACCAGCTGATTTTGGCTAAACTTCGATATTTTCCGTGAAGCGACTGCCGTCTGACCTCCATAACCCGAAGGCGATATCAAAGCCTTGCAGTTAGACCAAAGGTAAGCAGTGATGCAATCGTTGATGGTAAGACCCGCGAGTATATTAAAACCTATTCACTCTAGCCTTGAAGACGTT
This sequence comes from Sesamia inferens, assembly GCA_037179545.1. Lineage (NCBI taxonomy): Eukaryota > Metazoa > Arthropoda > Insecta > Lepidoptera > Noctuidae > Sesamia > Sesamia inferens. The sequence continues at coordinate 29,488,521 of CM073937.1, read as the reverse complement.
TAAATTGGCAATGCCGTATCAGCTAGCATAACGAAATTTGCATGCATTACCTTATGGATAAATTAATAGCTAGACAATATAGTCACTTATGGGTAGCTTATCCTTTTATTAACAGATACGGAACAACAAACAATAAAATTATCGTGAATAATTTACAGAGACTTAACCACAGACAATCATAGTGACATAAATAGGGATTATTTAAAGTATACGAGGATGAAATCCGTGTGGCTAAGTGCCAGGAACCCTGGCAGCACTTCCTCACTGCATAAGTAGGAGCCAGTTGGCCATTTTCCACCAAGGATAATGGAACTTGAGTGAAAAGATGGAATATCAGAATTTGTTTTGAGAGAAGTGCTGGTAAGGAGACGGTCTATAAAATGTCAAGAAGATGAGCATCAAATACAGAATATTAACGAATATACATACATTCTCGCTAGTACGGGTTTTTTCATGTGATTCTGTGGTTACGATGGTGGGTCGTGGTGTTGTAAGTTAAATAAAAATGTATAGCTAATGCAACAAAGAAATGAAATAACAACAGTTGTTGTCTGTTACAACAACTGTTGTTATTTCATTTCTTGTTGCGCAAGTCTGTATCTAATAACTGTATTCATGACAAAATATCTGTCTTCAGTCGAATGTGAGGCTCTTGTTCATGGGAATAAAAGAAACTGCTGTTGGTTCGGGGTTTCTTCTATAAGTATTGGAAGGATATAGGAAGGCGCCGACATGCGCGATTATTTTATAACACACTATCCGTAAAAATGGTTGTTGTTTTGACAGGTCAACAACATTCAACATCAAGCAATGAGTTGACAATATCCTTTAAATGTAGGTATTAACCTTAATATTGATAGGGTTCCGAAATCAGGGTGTTGACTCACTTAAAATAAAATTAATTTTGAAAAGTGTTAATTTCCAACCAATTTACATAATATAATACATTTGAAAACCTAAAACAATCATTTACTATCGATTTTGATTAACACTTTACACCCAAAAAATTGCAAACAACATTACATAATCAGCCTGGGATACAGGACCCCAGTGAGAGAGAGTGGGCCGTATTCTAAAACGCAGGTCCAGTGTGGGTTGGTAGATGTAACAGGTTCTAGAAGTTTTGTCTCTAAGACATGCCCATGCCATGGTTCCCTCACGATATTTTCCTTCAAAGTTTTCAGAGCAGTGGTGATCTAATAAAATTTACGATCTACATGTTGTAAGTCGCGGCCGGTATTACTAGGCACAAAGAACACGGTTAATTATTTCGTTTAAAAATAATAACAACGTTAATACAGTTTATATCAACGTTAAAACCGCTGTAACCCTTATCAAGGGTCCCTCAAAAATAATGTTGTAGCATCTTTTGTGGCTCATCACAATGAACGAGATAAAGCTGTAGAAAAGTTATGCTTATGTACAGTATATATTATATTAACGGTAATTTCGTCGCCCTTTGAGTAACAGCGTTTTGTGGGAAAATCACGGGCGCCTTTCGGGGTGTTGTTTAATGAACACCGCTATTAAACGGACAATCTTTTATCGTCACATTTGCCTTTCGTGAACCATTTTAAGGAGGTTAAATAAAATACCTATATTAATTTGTATTTCTTTCTTTATTTTTTGGCTTCGCACGGTTTGTGTATTTATCCAATGTCACGTAATTATGAATTATTCACGCCGAAGACCCGTTTTACCAGTGAGGTTTGGGGCAAAGTCATGATGTGGCCACTATGCTGCGGTATTTCACTGTTCTTTATGAATTATTTACTGAATGCACTTTTACTACATAAATCACGCGCTTTTATTTAGTAAACGATACTATAAATCGTTTTAAAATTCCAATGAAAAATGCGCGTGACACTCATCTTAGCTTCCCGTCAAAACTCCAAACAAAGTTCATTCATTCCTGATAATTGTCATGTTTTTAATCACTTTTAAGCTGTCTATGGAGTATATTAATTTCACAGGATTAAACTAATATTTTGTCTTCTATCCTTTTCTTTATAAAATAAAACAAGACAATCGGTGTTAATGTAGGAAAATTAAAGGTATATTGACAGATTGAGGGGGTTAGGTTGTTTCTCCCTCAGGTCTTGATCGAAACATTCAACGGAGATAGTAATAATCTCCGCAAAGCTGCGGTAGGTCACAGCAACAAACAGCTATTGTTTCAAAATATGCCGAAATTCCGAGTCACTGTGGCATCTTTCTTTTTTAATTTAGCCAAGAAAAATGCTTTAGAGTTGCGCCAGGATCGCTTTGTTCTGAGAAACAATACCCTGGAGGCTTTAAATATACATAACCGTATTGTTTTTACGACCTAATGATAGTAAAGTAAGGGGTACCGAAGGACAACTCCAAGCGGCATGTGAACAAAAGAAATGAGCTATATATACACCGACGAAAAATATCCACGAACTCTATGAAAAGTTTCATATGCAATTATGAAATCGTTGATGGTAAAGAGCAACTGTTTATTATGAGCCTATTCTCTCTAGCCGCGAAGACATCTATTATTTTTATAATTATAAACTACTACTTGACCGCAATCCCGCCTGATGGTAAACTGTGATACAATCGTTGATGGTAATGCCCGCTAGTTAATTAAGCTTGTTCACAAAAAAAAAAAACAGGAAATAGGAAGGAAGATGGCTGTTGAGCGAGGTGATGCAATGTTAAACCCAACAAACCTAACAGCTGAGGTGCGCCAGAGGGAGATTGATATGGAGACCCTCCACGATCAAACTCCCGAACGACCCGTCCTCCATACGGCTTCACCAGACATCATGCGAACACGACGAATCGCTTAGCGGCAAGCCTTTGCCTGGTGGGTGGCAACTCCTGCCGGCAGCCGATGTTATGGCCTACCATCTAACCGCTGCAGGTAAATTGTTCCAGTCAAATGGAATGGATTTCCAATTTTTCGATGTACGCGGCATATACGACGTGGCGAAACGCTTCCTCCGGATCGTACTGTTGTCAACAGTGTAAGGGTGGATACTTGTCGTACGACAGATTATCCGATGAATGAAGTAAAGTTTTCTTTATGTGTACTTTGTGTTCCATCTGAACAGTTAACGAAACTGAAGCAACACGGGTCGGTGATATAATAAAAGGGTATATTTGGCTCCAGTCCCATGTTCCTCCTTCATTGTTCATGTTCATCCTGTAACCTCTTTTTTTCTTGATGGCTAGTTAGACATGTTACGGCGACAATAAAAGGTTGTGGCGTGTGCTGTGAATAACAATGATAATCTTTTTTATGACAAACATACATGATTCATACATAAGAGCAGATAGATGTACAAAATAATATGAAATATCTATAAACATCATGTCATCCTATCTCCTAAACTAGGTAATCGTATATCTTAGGAGAAAAAATATCTCATTGCTCACATTCGCTTAAGAATTTTCAGGGCTGAATATATTTGATATCTTGGTGTGCGAATGAAACTTCTGGAAGCCAATATCTCATTACTTTTCTGAGAAGATTACTTGTCAAATATGTATAGGTTTGTTTGATTCTTTCGTTCGCAATAAATAAATGTAATCTCTTTAGTCTTGGTTCTTGTGTAGCAAGTAATTGGATCTTCAGAGAAATGAAGCAATGAACTGGTTTAAGATAGAATGAGTGTAACATCGGCTTTCAATTTGAAGCATATGGCTAACCCATTGTCCGCAATCCTGCTTGATGGTAAGCACTCATGCAATCGTTTGGTAAAGCGCGCTAGTTTATAAAGAGCCTATTCACTCAAAAAACAAAATGAGAGAATAGGAAGGGAGACGGCAGTTGAGCGAGGTGATGCAATTTTATACCCAACAACACGACTAACGATGTTACGCCAGAGGGAGATTGATCTGAGAACCCTCCACCACCAAACTAACGACAAAACATTTGGTGCATCGTACCCGGCACACATCGCAACACAACTGCTCAGACCCATCCTCCGTACGGCTTCACCAGACATTATGAATTGCTTGGCGGCAAGACTTTTTTGGTAGGTGGTAACTTCTGCTGGCAGCCGATGTCATGGTCTACCACCGAGGAAATGTGTTTGTTTAATAACGTAAATAAGGCAATGAATGTTGTTGAAATGTCAAAGTGAAACCCATTCCTACTGATAGTATCTTACGCAATGACCCTGCTGTCTTCTGGATTATAATAATAATAATAATAATCTTTATTCAAAAACTTACACAACATTGTAAAATAAAAAACGACAAAAATATTCTTATAGAAATACATACATATCTTATTGCCTAAATAAAAGCTAGGTATTATGTGTGACTAAAAATATATATAAGGTCATACAGAACGTATTATTATACAGATAATCATGTAAAATTAGCGACATACCCGAGCTAGGTTTATTAAACCTGTGTTTCAGGCGATCACTCTACATCAGAATATATTAATAAGTCCGTAAGATTTAATCATGCAATGTTATGGACTAGGAATTCAATAAACAAAGAACTTTAGTTATTTTTAATGCTATCTTATGTTATACTATTTCACAATACATCACAATAACATAATTTAATAATATAGATGAAAGTATTTTGTTCGATAGTAATAATAACTTTATAATAATAATTAAAAAATAATAATAATTTATTAGTACACTTTAAAAACATATGTGAGTACACAGGATCAAAAACGATTTTTTTTTTAAAAAACGAAAATAATATTATATCTAATCTGACCTTTATCTGCGAACTATCTACTTACTATCACACTATAATTTCCAGTAGCTTTTCTGTGTCTGAGTAATTGAGATTCAATAGGTACTCCGATATTACTTCACTACATTTTTTATAATTTATACTGTATATATCTAATAGTTTGTTGAGCTTGTTATATAAGAAAGGGCCTAAAAACACATAAAATCTGCAGGCATAAGCATGTCTCGTCTGTGGTTTTGTGCACACCATGTCTTTTCTCCTCCTGGTTAAAGGTTCTGGGTCAAAAGGAAGCTCAGAATGTAGATGAAGTACGGTATGCAAAATAAATAGTTGACGTACGGTTAGAACCTTGCATTCCACATAAAGCTGTAGGGTGGGAAATCTGAACGGACGGAAGGTTGCAACCTTTAGAATAGCTCTTTGAGCACGTTCTAGAGGAAGCAGTATGGTCTTTGCCGCACCACCCCATGAAGTAATACAGTAGGTGATAACAGATTGGCACAAAGCTAAATAAACTTGTTTTGTTAACTGATAGTCAGCTATGTGGCGTAGGTTTTTGAAAATGTATATTAATTTACGCACTCTCGTACACAGTAACTCGATATGTTTACGGAAATTGAGATTTGTGTCAATCGTAACACCCAGATATTTTATGTGGTCAGCTTTAATTAAAGTAGGACAAGTGCAAGCAGTGTTAGCATGAATACAGTTGTGTGCATATATGTTTTTGTTATTAAGCGGAATGTTAATGTTTCTCATTGAGAATAAAATGTATTTGGTTTTTTCTACATTTAAACTTAGAAGATTTTGATGAAGCCAATCAGACACAATATTAAAGCCGTTCTGGGCATGTTTGTATGCCTCATCTTTGGATTTAGCGGAAAACACTAGTGCAGTGTCATCGGCATAAGATAGTATTATCCCGTTATGCAGATCTAGTCTGCAAAGGTTGTTTATATAAATTAAAAATAATGTCGGGGACAAAATACTACCTTGGGGTATTCCAAAAGTACTACTTTTTATCTCAGAACTAGTGTACTGACCTATTTTAACACATTGATAGCGGTCGCTAAGATAATCAGAGAATAAAGAAAGTTGCCCTCCTCTTATACCAAGTGTTTCAAGCTTGTGTAATAATATAGAACAAGAAATAGTGTCGAAGGCCTTGGCGAGGTCCAGAAAGATCCCTATAGTGTGCAAGCCATTATCTAAATTAGTACTTATATACTCTGTCAGCCTGTGAACTGCTTGGTTAGTTGATCTGTTGGTTCTAAATCCATATTGGTTATTGGAAAGCAATTTGTTAGTTTCAAGATATTTAATTAATCGACTGTTTATAATTTTTTCTAATATTTTGGATAGTCCTGTTAGTACAGAAATGGGTCTATAGTTATTAACACATTTTTTATCTCCCGCTTTGTACACTGGTGTAACTACAGCTTTTTTAAGCAATTTGGGGAATATTCCGTTTGACAAACATGACTGGAAAATATGGGTTAATGGAGGAGCAAGAAAGTGTTTAAATCTTTTTAGTATGTTATTATTAATTCCATCCCACCCAACAGCACAGTTGTCTTTTAAACCGGTAATAATTGCTAAAATTTCATTGACATCAGTGTCTAATAAAACAAAAGAATTTAAAGTATTCGAAGTATTGAACACTGTTGATGGCTGTGAAAAATGATTACTCTGGTTTAAGGCTTTTTCGGCCAGGGTTTTGCTAACGTTTGCAAAAAAACTGTTGACTTTATTTGCAGCTTCGATGGGGTTTGTTGTAATTGACAGTAATTCGAGAGGCGTTTCAGGATTTTTTGATCGAAATGTATTTGTTTTAATAAATTTCCAAACAAGCTTACTATTTTTCCCAGCCTTCTGTAATTCATTCTTCTCAAATTGATTTTTAGTATTATATAAAAGTTTGTTACAAAAATTTCTGTACCTTTTATATGTAACAGAAAGTATTTCATTATCAGGTGCAAGTTTCGACTTTTGATGCAGTTTGTCTCTATGCCTAATACAACGGACGAGACCAGGAGTGATCCATGGTTTAATGTTATTATATCTTCTAGGGATTATTTTGCTAAAAGTATTTTTATTTATTGCAGCTTGAAGCATATTTATGAAGTACTGCAAGGAAATATTTGCATCATTTGTTTCGTAAACAGGGTCAAATACCTCGGACATCACTTTCTAGATTAGTCATATTAATTTTTGTGAATCTACGCATGCATTTTATTCTAGGTGGCGATATTTGTAACGTTAGCAGAATTGCTTGATGGTCGGTAAGTGATGAGTAGGTCACTAATGTTTTTGAAGGTTTTTTTGTTTTTATGATGAAATGGTCTAAACATGAACCGCTCTGGTGCGTGGGATAATAATGAGTGGGTAAAAGCCCATGGAATGAACAAATATTTAAGTATTTATGAACATGTGTATTGTATCTTTCGGAAGCAATATTAATATTTATGTCGCCCGTTAGAATGATGTTTTTAACAACTGATAAAAGTTTTAAGTTGTCATCAAGGGAGTCCAAAAACCTGTCGATGTTCTGAGAAGGAGGCCTATAAATAGCCATAATTACAGTATCTGGAATAATTTTAATTATTAGACAGTTACTATCTAGAACTATAGGTTCTTCCACAACTATATTTAAGTCTTTTTTGATGAAGACTACTATACCATCGTTTTGATTGATGCTTGAGTTTGTTTTGTGAGATTGGTATCCGTCAAGGGAAGGTAGATCGGCTGTCTGAGCTGACAACCAACATTCTGTAAGGACGATAACATCACAGCTAATATCAAGAGTTTGTAGTAGAACTTCAAACCCATGCATGTTTCGATTTATACTCCGTATATTTTGTGTAAGCAGGGTAAGTGTTTTCCCCCCAGCAGGGACAAGAAGCTTACAGTCCTCTACATTACATGTATCGGCTTCAGACACAGAAAAGCTATCCAAGTCAGTGTTAAGCTGACTGGCCATAACAACTATTAATTAAAATATATAAACTAACTCTAAGTAACGTATAGATAAACGGAAACTATAAGAAATTATTTATGCGGCGCTCTTAGGCGCCATCATAGTCTATGGAATTAATATAATTAGCCTCTGCATATTTACGTGCCGGACAGTCTACATCACCCGTCTGATGGTCACATTTCCTCTTGAAACGCTTGCACGTCGCACATCGAGGTGGAGAAGATTTGCTGCTACACTCCTTGTGAGCGTGCCCAGGTTCTCCACAGTGGTTGCACGTAGGACTGGTTTCTCGGCAAAACTTGGCCGCGTGTCCAAATTGCTGGCAATTATAGCATCTCGTGACGATCGTAAAATCTCTCACGGGGCAGGATGTCCAATTGATGAAAATTCGACCTTGGTTTATTAAGATTTTCCTGACGGCGGCTGGAAGCTCCAAAATGTAGTTGCAGGTAGGTAGACCTTTTTTACCCGATTTATGGCTCAATTTGACAGTTGCAAAAAAGGTGTCACGGGTAGTATTGACCAATTTACCTGCAAGATTTTGCTCGTAAATACAGTCAATCACTTCCTTTTCAGTAAGTGTGACTGGAACTCCGATTACAGCTATTCTGGGTCGTCGTTTTGGAGCTTCTTCCACTGTAAGGCCTGATGAAACCAGTTTCGTCGAATTTCTTAGCTTCTCAATGTCACCTTTACTCTCAGTGCTAATTAGGACGCCACCATTTTTTACTTTCTTCAGGCCACGGACGTGAAGCTTGAGCTCTTCAGGGGATATAATTTTTTGCACAAGTGACTTGGTGTCTTCGCTTGTTTTGGTCTTATCACAAGGGTAAATGGTCACAGAACTCAGATTTGCGGGACGGATGAAGTTATCGGATCCTTTTTTCACCATGTTTGCGTAAGAGGTAGAAGTGCAAACAGATGGTGCTAATTTATTAGTTACAACCTCTTTCATTTGAGTAATGGTGTCCGCGAGGTCATTTTGATCTATTAGGTGCTGTATTGTATTATGCGCTTGTATTGTTTTTTGCTTTAACGCTTGGTATACGACGGCCATTTGAGATGCCCCACTGGAAACTTTCCGGCAGAGGGTGGAGACACGGAGTTTTTGATCGGAGTTCATTTTCCCCTCCGTAACAATGGTGTAGACTTCATTTAGGATAGAATCAATAGACTCCATCCATTTTTGGATCTCAGGCGTAGAAATGACTTCCTCCGGCAACTCACTGGATGCCCGGGGAGAGGCTCGAGGTGGTGACGGGACACTAGGTCGGATTGGTTCTGGGACAACGGGAGACGGCGGTGGACTTCGACGTACTAGTTGGCTACGACCGAAAGGGCTAGCTCCTTGATTAGCCATATCTTACACAGAAATTAATTTGACTATTGTAATTTAGATCATCTTGTGCTTCATAATTGTAAAAACAACAGTATTACTAGAACTGTTACTCACACGCGACACACTTTTTAGAGCTAACACTGCATATAATTTTATTGTAAATATTTATTTTTAAATTTACATAATTAAATCAATACAAAGTGCACGTCTACTAGGTCTCGCGTTTGATGCAGAGTCAATTGTGAAGTGGTTGTTATAAACTTGACGAACTTTAGCGAACTAAGGTAATTCCTTTGATAGGAATTCCTTGTATTTCCTTTTCTCGGTGGTAGGCCATAACATCGGCCGCCGGCAGAAGTTACCACCCACCAGACAAAGTCTTGCCGCCAAGCGATTCGTCATGTTCCGGCATGATGTCTGGTGAAGCCGTACGGAAGACGGGTCTGAGCAGTTGTGTTGCGATGTGTGCCGGGTACGATTCGCCAAATATTGTTGTGTTGGGAGTTTGGTCGTGGAGGGTCTTCAGATCAATCTCCCTCTGGTGCAGCATCGTTGGGTCGTGTTGTTGGGTTTAACATTGCATCACCTCGCTCAACTGCCGTCTTCCTTCCTATTCGCTCAGTTTTTCCAAGTGAATAGGCTTTTAATAAACTAGCGCGCTTTACCATCAACGATTGCATCACTGCTTACTATCAGGTGGGATTGCAGTCAAGCACTAGTTTATAATAATTAAAAAAGAAATAGAATAGAAAAGAAAACTTTATTTCAGTCAGGAGTCCATAAGGTTGGTTACAACTTTACTTAACTTCTAGTGATAGTAGGTTACAGACACAGATATACGATACAGATGTGGGCATATAATCAATACTCAGTGTGGAGCTGCATCCTTCTCCGCAACATCAGAGAACGGTTAGATTTTAAAATGATTGTTTTAAGTTTTCAAGTACTACGAGGATTGACCTTGAGATCACCCTAATCTATGATCATATTTAATATTTATAGAAATTAAATAAATATCAAATAACCATGTCAAATGAAATTAAACACAACACAATTCATTACGTCGAGTCAAAAAAAGTATATGTCCGGTTTATGGTCGATAAATAGGTACAGTTCAGATCTACGAGTCAGTAATACAGAGATTTCACGTTATCAATTTAACTTCTCATCTGATAAAAATTCGCTAACTGAGTAATAACATTTCTCTATCAGTAAAATCGTCAATTTCCTTTTGAATAATTAAAATGTCTCTGTTTTTATTACGTCGTCGGGTAGTTTGTTAAAGATAAACGGGCCATACACATAACACTTTTCTTTAATAGGGCGGTATCGGAGCTACCAACAATGAGCAAATATCTATACTGTCTTCTGATTGGCCGGTTCCTATTTTCGGAGACAATATTAAAAAGATGCATATTAGACTTTACAAAAACAGCCAGTTCAAAAATATAAAGTGATGGAAATGTTAATATGTTTAGGGACCTAAATACAGGTACGCAGCTTTCTGTTACTATTAGATTGCACATTGCCCTTAAGCAGCGGTTTTGAGCCTTGAACACCTGTTCCTTCAGACTACAATTTCCCCAGAATATTATACCGAATCTCAAAATCGACGCGACCAAACCGTGATATGCTATTAACGTTGTGGCCATATTTACTTTTATAGACAAGTTAAAGAGTACATACGCAACTGTACTCAGTTTTTTGCATACTACTTCTGCTTGTGGCTTCCAAGTTAATTGACTATCTATCATTATGCCAAGGAATTTCGCAACTAGTACTTGGGTAGACCAAGTACTAGTTGCGAAATTCCTTGGTTTTGTCCATTGAAGTGTTAATGCAAGTCTTCTGGTGGGCTTCGCTGATAAAAAATGCATTACACTAGTCTTTGGTATATTGATTACTAAATTATTTTGGTCAAGCCAGCGTATTATATTTATCAAAGTGTTATTTATGTCATGTTCATAGGCCTTTTTGTCAATACATAATAAAATTTTTATAATGATATGATGATTTTTCTTTGTAATTGGATAATAAGACTATATGATATTTATTGAAGTTGATTTCAGCCGACAGGTTTAATGTTATTTATGCATGTGCTTATTAATATTGACTGTATTAATTATGTGAAAGTTTACATAATCACGAAAGTTAAGCGAACTTTAAAATTAACAAATTTAATTATAAGTATACCTATATGTATTTGTACGCCTACTCTGGGCCAAGCATAACGGAGCTAGTTATATGTAACCACACACTGTGTTGTAATTTGACCTATGTTTACGAATAAAAATTTTTCATCATCTCTCTCACCTGGAGGATCAAAAAGTTAAACATTATACCCTGATTATACTCTATCATCATCAACCTTGTTATCGTCCCACTGCTGGGCACAGGTCTCCTCTCATACAGAGAAGGATTCAGCGTAATCACCACGCTTGCTCAATGCGGGTTGGCGATTTCAGACTTAAAGTACAGGTTTCCTCAAGATGTTTTCCTTCACCTTATAATCAGTCATTGGTGTACAAGATATACTTAGAAAGTACATACAGGGTATATCTGATATCGTAACGCAAACTTCGCGAAAAGGCTACACCGCATGCCATTATAACGTTAATGAGCGGTTACAGAAATCACTGTGTTTAAAAAAATGTGTCGGCTCGGCCTTTGAACGTTGCAAACGTGTCGCCGCGCGTGTTTGTGGGTATGGCGTTGACCCCTGATGTGAACTCTATCATATCAGTTGATAGGATAGTTTTTCGAGTTTTATTCACATTGCGCCTTTTTGTGTAATTAGCGAATTAATTAATTTTTATTTTAAAATCTTATTGGGTTATAAAAGTATAGCAATTATGAACGGTTTAAAGTGAAAAAACTACATATTATTTTTTTAAATCAGGAAAAAACCGACGATAAATTCCACTACTGGGGGGTTCAGAATCATGTACTGGATCCATGGTACTCGTTTGTTTTGTAGATATAAAGGTCGACGGGGTTCGTGGCACCGTGGTAAATAAATATTTTAAAGGAAAGATATTGTTCGGTGAAAAGTTTATATTGAAGTAACCGCTAAGGTAAACAAGGCTTTCAAATAAAATAAAAATAGAATAGAACACAATGAAAATAATAAAACGTGCCAGTAGGCTCTAAGGCCTGGTTTACACAGCTGAGATTAGGCATAATCTACAACAGCCCCACATAATCGAAGCTGTGAAAACAAAAAAAAAATTGCACAGAAAATTAAATTAAACCTAAACCAGTTACACATCTCTTGTGTGCTATAGGCCCCAGTGTTTTAGTGAGAACATCTGCAGGCATATCACAACTCTGAAGATATTCTAACTTAACAACATTAGAAGAGACCTTTTCTCGAATAAAATGATGTTTCGTATCTATGTGCTTCGTCCTGTTGTGGTGTACAGGATTGTGAACGAGATTTATGGCACTCTGACTATCTGAATACAGCTTAACTGGCGTAAGTTTACCTGTTATTTCATGGATAAAACGGCGTAAATAACAAGCTTCTTTAGTAGCGGACGCAAGCGCCATATATTCAGCCTCTGCAGAGGAGAGCGCTACCGTGGGTTGTTTTTTCGACTCCCATGACACAGGTGCTCCACCTTGTACAAAAAAATAACCTGTGTATGACCTTCTGTCGATCGTACAGTTTGCCCAATCAGCATCACAGAATCCTTTTAAGAGTTCTCCATTTTTTCTATAAACCAATGAGTAGTTGAGAGTGCCTTTCAAGTATTGTAAAACTCTTTTTGCAGCATTCCAATGCTCTTTAGTATAACACGTATTAAATTGACTGAGATAGCTCGTCGTATACGCGATATCTGGTCGTGTGTTTACAGACAAATACATAAGAGAACCAATAAGAGTTTGGTATGGAAAATTCTCACTAACCTGATCATCACAACGCTTTTCCATCGATTTCTTTACAAGTGGAGTATTTACCGTCTTACACTCTATCATATTAAATTTTTGTAGTAGTGAACTTATGTATGACGATTGATTAATTTCTATAACATTTTCCTGTATATTAAAATTCAGGCCTAAATACTTTTTCAAAAAACCCAAATCTTTTAGTGAAAAATTACTCGACAAATCCTTTTTGACAATGTCAAATGTCATTTCAGAGTCAAAAAATACTAAAAAGTCATCGACAAAGACACTAAGAATAACGAGTTCCTTATCAAAAAGTTTAGTGTATACGCAAGGTTCAGAAGGAGTTGGAACAAAACCTATTTTTAAAAGTGTTTCATTTAACTTTTTATTCCAGGCACGCGGTGCCTGTTTTAGGCCGTAAAGGGATTTCTTTAATAGGCAAACCTTACTTTCGCCACCCTTTTCTATGAAAACAAAGGGTTGTTCCATATAAACTTCCTCTTCCAAGTTTCCATTTAGGAACGCGGTATCTACGTCCAAATGTTTTATTTTTAAACCAATTTCTGCAGCCAACGCAAATAAGGCACGTAGGGAAGAATGATGAATTACTGGCGCAAACGTTTCGTCGTAATCCACTCCTTTAACTTGCTTAAAACCTTTTGCGACCAGTCTAGCCTTGTATTTCAGTATATTTCCACTAGCGTCCTGTTTCAGTTTATAAACCCACTTGCATGGTATTACTTTCTTGTTTGGTCTGTCAACAAGATCCCAGGTTTTGAGCTTCATAAGAGAATTGTGCTCATCTTGCATAGCATTTTGCCATTTTTCGGCATCGTCAGCATGAACTGCTTCATAGTATGTCGTCGGCTCATCCAAATCATCAGACAATACATTATAAGTAAGAAAATCTGGTGGTTTCCTGTTTCGTGAGGGGTACCGACGCTCCTGGATAAATGGCTGCTCTTCCAAACTAGCTGGTTCTTCATCAAAACGCTGTGTGTTTATTGGTGAAGACGTTTCAGCTATAGGGTCGATACTCTCAACACAATCGTGAAATTCAATTTCATTTTCATCTCTTTCAGCATTTTCTTCAAAAAGTAAAACTGAGTCCGACTGTACCTCAGGTTCCATCTTAACTGAATCTGACTGTACTTCAGGTTCATTCTGCTTTCGTTTCAAAAATGTAAAGCAGTTTTCAAAAAAGGTTACATCCCTAGATTTTAGGATTCGCCGTGGGTTAGAAGGATCTCTAAAAATATAACTATTTGGATCTTCAGAATAACCCACAAAAATAGCTTCTTCAGCTTTCATGTCCAACTTTTTTCTATTACATGAAGGTATATGGACAAGGGCTCTGCATCCAAAAATTCTTAGATGACTAAGATCACATCTTCTGCCACACCATTTATCATAGGGTATATCCCCACTTAAGGCTCGATGAGGGGACCTATTTTTTAGGTATACAGCTACGCGAAATGCATCTTCCCAGTAAGCCTTAGGTAGTGAGCTTTCAGCCAGCAGCGATCTCGCCTTCTCGGTTATAGATCGGTGGGTTCGCTCTGCAACTCCGTTTTGTTGAGGGCTGTAAGGCGTCGTTGTTTGATGCGCGATACCTTTTGATGAAAGATAATCAGCAAAAACTTTATTAACAAACTCTGTGCCGCCATCAGTCCTAATCCTTTTTATTTACTACGGAAACTAAAACTAGCCTATGAAAAACGTGAACTCGAAAAAGCCAAGAACAAACCTAAAGCTCTCTGGAATATTATAAAACAAATAACAAATACACATAAAATAAAATCTGGCTCTACTGAGTTACTTAAAATAATTGAGAATAATCCGAAGTCATCGATAAATGTAGTGTGCAACTACTTTACAAACATCGGCAAGAATCTTGCAGATAATATCCAGTCAGCCAACATCGCTACTATCCCTCGTGTCTCTACATCACTATCTCAAAATTTTACAACTATAACCCCAAACTCTATTGCACTATTAGATGTAGATGAAACAGAGGTTGAATCCCTCATCATGCAAATACGGACTGACAGTGCTACTGGTCATGACTGTATCTCCCCTGTAGTTCTAAAACGGTGCCGTAATGCCTTGGTACCTCCTCTAACATACATTATAAATCATAGCTTCAAACAAGGTATTTTTCCTGATGTCTTAAAAAAGGCGATAATATATCCCATTCATAAGGGAGGAGACAGAAGCTGTGTCAACAATTACAGGCCAATATCAGTCTTGACTGCACTCTCTAAAATCTTTGAGAGGGTTCTCTGCAATCGCCTGAAGAGCTTCTTAGACACTCATAAAATTATTGCTAATAACCAATATGGCTTCCGCACAGGAGTTTCTACCGAGGATGCAGTTTTAGAGCTGACCCAGGCGGTTGTTCATGATCTAGACAATGGCACAAAATGCCTAGGGATCTTCCTAGATCTATCAAAAGCATTTGACACGGTTTCTGTCCCTCATCTTGTAGCCAAGCTGGAACACGTCGGCATTAGAGGCACTCCGCTAGCTATTTTCAAAGACTACCTACATAATCGTACCCAACAGGTGAAAATTGACCAATACCTAAGCGACGAGGAACCAATACTCAACGGTCTCCCCCAGGGAAGCATCCTTGCTCCAATATTATTCCAAATATATGTCAACGATATGTGTAATATGACACTCCCCAATGCTAGAATATTTTCATACGCTGACGATACAGCCATCATTGTACATGGATCAGACTGGGATTCTGTTAAAAAGAATGCAGAAATGGTTCTAAGGCGTGTAACATCATGGCTCAACACAAATCTCCTTACATTAAACGCCAATAAATCTTGCTTCATCCCTTTCTCTATGAGACAAAATTCATCACCGCATGCATCTTATACGATTAATGCACACAGGTGTCCAGAGACATCAACAACATGCCTCTGTCCATTACTCACTAGAGCTGAAAATGTTAAATATTTGGGAGTACAAATTGATGCTGCATTACGATGGGACATACAGATCAATGCTTTAACCACCAGAACTATGCGACTTATTCATATCTTTAAGACTCTAAGAGATTCCGCTGACCCAGATACCCTTAAGCTGGTGTATTATGGCCTGTGCCAATCAGTAATAGGATATTGTATACCGGTATGGGGTGGTGCAGCGAAAACTCATTTACTAAGGTTAGAACGTGCACAGAGAGCAATACTCAAAGTCATGTTTAGGAAACCATTTCTTTATCCCACTACACAGCTATACGCAGATTGCAAAACTCTGACTGTACGTCAACTATATATTCTGCGGGCTACTCTCAAGAAACACCCTAGTATTCCACTCCCAAATCCTAATAAACGAGTAAATAATCCACCGAGCATTCCCCATAAAACGACCTTTGCGCGAAACCAGTATCATGTTTTATGTACCCACATATATACAAAATTACACAAAGAACTCAACTTAATGGAGCGAAATAAATACGAATTAAAATCAAAAATAACTTCATGGCTTCTTCTGCAGGACTATGACAAAACCGAATCACTGCTTACATTTGTTGCATAAAATAATGATAGGAACCCTCAACTAGCACACACACACACACACACACACACACACACACGCACGCACACACGCACACACACGCACGCACACACACACACACGCACGCATGCACGCACGCACGCACGCACGCACGCACGCACGCACGCACGCACGCACACACACACACACACACACACACACATGCGAGTAATAATAAGGATAAAATTTAAATATCACTAGATAGCCAGAGTAACACAGTTCCATCATTGTATCACTGATTTATGTAAAACTCCTTAGCCGAACACTGTCTCTTAAGATACAGGACATCCTAGTTTAAGAGACAGAGTTTTATTTCCTGTGTACAGAATCTGGATTAACATATTATAAAAGGAACCTATAATGTAATAGCTATTTAAAAACAATCTTAACTATAAGCCTGTATGTATAAGTTATGAAATAAATAAATATTATTATTATTATTATTATTATTTATTATTATTTTAAAACTTAATTGATTTTCAACTAAAGTTTGAAAATGACAAAATTTATCTTTTACTTCGGTCTTTGAACTTAAGAAATACGCAAAAACTTTTCGGGTATAATCATCAACTAAAGTTAACATATATTTATTACCTTGAAAAGAGGTTGTAGACATAGGTCCACACAGATCACAGTGGATCAACTCTAAAGGTGAAGTTGCTCTATTAAAAGCTATCCTTTTAAAAGGTTTTCTTGCTTGTTTGCCTTCTACACAAGCGATGCAACTTGATTTATCTACTACGGAAAATTCTACCCCTACCTGGTGATTCTTCAACCGATTCATGCCTATTCGACAAAGGTGTCCAAGTCTCTTATGCCAGATTTGATACCTATCCTGACAGTCAGAGTGCTCATCTTTTGTTAAATAATTATCAGCCACAGTGTTGGAAACATTTGTAGAGCCATTAAGTACATACAATCCACCACAGGGCGAAGCATGAAGAAGCGAATCACCTGTATCACAAAAAGTATCATTTTTATAAAAGTTACATCCATTTTTATTAAAAACACATATAAAACCCTTATCTACAGCTTTTTGTACAGATAGCAAATTAGCATTTAAGTCTGGTACATAAGCAACATCAGAAATTGTATTTATTTTATTTTTAGGTGTCGAGATCGAAATATCTCCTAATCCTAAACATTTGATCTTTTCACCATTTGCGACAGTTACGGTTACTCTATCAGTCAACTTTATATGTTGAAACCAATCACGCCTTGAAGACATATGTTTAGTTGCACCTGAGTCTACATACCAAACATCCTTGTTTTCAGATCCAGAAGTATTCAAAGCAGTAAATGAGGAGTCATTTGTACTCGTAACATTACCCTTTTCCTTCTTCTTTTTCAATGGACAGTCTGGTCTTTTATGTCCGGGTACATTACAGTCATAACATACTACTTCCTTCTTCTTTTTGGATTTAGGTTTCACTTTTGCTTGAAATACCGAATCCGTCGTTAATGTGTCGCTTTTAGACATTTCATTAAGGAGTCTCGTTTTTACCAGGTCAGTAGTTACATCAACATTGCAATTTTCAAGCGCCATAATGAGGGGCTCATATTTTGGAGTGAGTCCACCTAAAAGTATAGCGGCAATCGACGTATCTTCTATCACCTTCCCAATATCTGCAAGATCCTGTGCAGTTGAAGTAACTGCATTTATGTACTGTTCAATGTCTGCATAATCTGCGAGACTTAAGCGGTACAACTTACGTTCAAGAGCTATTCTTCGTCCTATACCGTTATCCTCAAAAGCTTTCTGTAATGATTTCCACGCTTCCGATGCAGTCTTTGCACTTCTAACGTGAGTTATAGCTGCACCATCTACAGTTAGGCAAATCTTAGCAAGAGCTTTTGTATCGTACTTTACCCTTATAGCCTGAGGAGTTGTGTCACCTTCTGGGTATCCAGTAACGGCAAACCAGAGATCCTCGTGGAGTAGGTAGTTTCTCATTTTAAACTTCCACGTCGGATAACCCTCCTTGTTTCTTAAGTCAAAGGTTGGTAATGACGAAGAGCTTGACTTCGCCACAACATTACTATCACCAGTATCATGTGACATGTTTACGCACACCAAAAATACAAAAAACAATATTTTCCAAAAAAAAAATACACTTTTGTATATATTTCACACACGGATTTTATACTCCACAATCTCGTGCTGATAACGTTTTGTAGATATAAAGGTCGACGGGGTTCGTGGCACCGTGGTAAATAAATATTTTAAAGGAAAGATGTTGTTCGGTGAAAAGTTTATATTGAAGTAAGCGCTAAGGTAAACAAGGCTTTCAAATAAAATAAAAATAGAATAGAACACAATGAAAATAATAAAACGTGCCAGTAGGCTCTAAGGCCTGGTTTACACAGCTGAGATTAGGCATAATCTACAACAGTTTGTGCCTCGATGTCAGAGACCCCCTTTATAACTTTAGAAAAGTTACATTGGCTACCTAGAGTCTCTGCTCTATTATGATTATGCTATATGATAGTTACCTTTTTGAAAAAAAAAAAAAGAAAATTCTTTAGAATTACGTCACGCGGTCACGGTAGAGCGTTTAACTAAAGTCTTTTAGGTCAAATCATTCATTCACGTTAAACAAGATGCGTATTAGAGAGGTCATATTTCAATAAACTTGCAGCTTATACATACAAGGAAAACATTACAAAAGAAAATAACGACCAGAATAAACAGGCCTTTCCTTCATATTAAAAGAAATTTACGTTGATCAAATAACTTGCTCCCGAAAAATAAAGTCTATTTGTAATGTAATTTATGTTGGTCCACGCACAGAGTTGATGCCGCCAATCTGTAGACTGTCTGATGACGTTACATGGCTTTGAGGTTAAAGAATTTGTTTTACATGCATCACTCCAATGTAACAAAAAAACCATTAAATTAATTCAAAGAAAGAAAAAGGCGTTATTGTGATTCGTCATCATCATTACAGCCGAAAAACTTCCACTGCTGGACATAGGCCTCCACCAAGGTTCTCCTCGACGACCGATCCTGCGGCTCCCGCATCCAGCGGTTTCCCGCGACCTTTACCAGGTCGTCAGTCCACCTTGTAGAGGGCCTACTCACGCTGTGTCTCCCGGTGCGTGGTCGCCACACGAGAACCCGTCCGCCCCATCGGGCATCGGTCCTACGGGCAATGTGCCCAGCCCACTGCCACTTTACACGTTTTTCTTGGATTGACTATTGACGCCAAGTTGCAATGGGGTCCTCACGTTGAGAAGCTGTCGGGTAGACTCAGTTCCGCCGCCTTTGCTGTTAAGAAAATTAGACAGATAACTGATGTGGATACAGCCAGAATTGTTTATTTTAGTTATTTTCATAGTCTAATGACTTATGGGATTCTTCTCTGGGGAACTTGTGCGGACATCAATACCATCTTTGTTTTACAGAAAAGGGCTGTTCGAGCCATTTACAACCTTGGTCCTAGAGATTCTCTTAGAGAAAAATTCAGAGAGGTGGACATTCTGACTGTAGCTTCACAGTATATATTTGAAAATCTTATGTACGTACATAAAAATATATCGGATTTTAAGAAAATAAGCGATATTCATAATATAAATACCAGGAACAAACACAATCTTGCTGTACATCACACTCGTCTCCACAGAGTAGGCAACTCATTCATGGGTCAATGTATACACTTTTACAACAAGCTTCCCATGGACATTCGAAACTTACCCATTAAACGATTTAAAAAGTATATAAAGGTCAAACTTTGCAAAAAGGGGTATTATAAAATCACAGATTATTTAGAAGACAAAAAAGCTTGGGACTGAGCTGTTCGCTCTGATAAGCATTGTTATTAGCAATATGCGTAATTATAAGATAAATTATTGTAAAAATTCTCATTTTTAATGTCTGGACTTGAAAAAAGACGATGATCCCTGAGTTTGTTTCGGCTATTTCTTCTCAGAGGTAGTCAGTTAGGAAATGCCGGCTTCATCTAGTTAAAAAAAATATATATATGACGTGTAAAAGTGATCGGTGATCCTATTTGCTTAATAAACGATTTCATTTCATTTCATTTCATTTCATTTCATTTAGTGTTGCAATTCTTCGGGCTATGGCGGTTACTCTCATTCTTCTGCGGAACTCCTCATTCCTGATTCGATCGCATAGTGAAACCCCAAGCATACCATCTCCATTGCCCTTTGAGTGACTTTTAGCCTTCTTATAACGCCCATTGTTAGCGACCACGTCTCAATTCCATAAGTCATCACTAGCAACACACGCTGGTCGAAAACTTTTGTCTTGAGACACTGCGGTTTTTCGGACGAGAAGATTCTACGTATTGATTCTACGTTATTGCGACTGATACAGGAACATCACAAAGTAAACTAAACGCAATCAAAAATAAACAAGAAAATTATATTGAAAATTAATTAATAATAAGGAAAATGAAACAGAACGTTCTGTATGAGGCCAAAAGCCTCCTATTTCAATATTGGTGCTGCATTTTGCTTGAGCTATTTGGGAATATCTATTGCTAGTGTTGTTTGACCGTATGTGTGTGCTTAATAATCTGGGTTCATCTAATTAGATTGGAAACCAACTTCACCATATTTGGCCGATTAATGGATATGGCTGCTATTCGTCTTAGATTTATTTGTTTTTTTTTTTATTAAAACGCAAAGGATATTAAATAAATATTATAACTTTCGATAGAGTGTTCATAAAAGTAACCAATTCGTTTCATAACAGATACCTTTACATTTAAATAACAATTTCTTACCCGCTCTAAGACCACACCTTTACCGCAATTACAGACACCCCCTAAACTTTTTTATTTAAGTAACGCAATATAATGTAGCGTACACGTACGCGTTACACGAGACGTCGCGTAGGTAATGCCGGCCAAATTATTGTGGCAACACCGAAATGCCGGCCAAATTGTTGTGGCAACGCCGCTCTGGCTTTAAGGTGCTTCTTATTACTGGGTAGGATTTTGGTTTATTTCTTTTTTTAATTTATTTGTTATCATAGGGCATTATGCATGGTTTTCCGGACGTTTTTTTCTACCATGCTGTAAAATAGCATGAGGAAAATATCAATTTCATAGTGATCTGTTAAAACGAGTATTTCTAGCGCAGTCACAAACTTCTTCAATAGACACTAAGCTTGTCGTACGAGAAATTACTACCTTACAAAGACAGAGTTTGCAAAGAGTAATACATTATTTGAATTTAAGATCATCATTATAATTATGAGTTCAATCAAATTCAATTTATTATTATTATAATTGGGAGCATCTCAAGTTATTTTAATTAATTCAACGAACATGGGTAGCTATATAATAATTGCCTATTCGTAGCTAAATTAATTATCATTCCGGTTGGCAACATCATTCTCCTAAAAATGGATTTATATTTTTGTGATCGTAGCAAATACAGGCACTGCTCTCAAAACAGGGAAATAAAATTTAGATTGAAATGTCCTAGTAAAACAAAATTGAAGGCATTAACCAACGTGCACTGGGTTCGCGAGGTAATTATATAATGGCCCCATGTTGGGCGCCATAATTTTTTTTTCGTTTTTTAATATAATAAAGATAGCTGTACAGTAATAAAAATGGGGTGATGATTAAAACTAATGAGAGAGAGAGAGAGAGAGAGAGAGAGAGAGAGAGAGAGAGAGAGAGAGAGAGAGAGAGAGAGAGAGAGAGAGAGAGAGAGAGAGAGAGAGAGAGAGAGAGAGAGAGAGAGAGAGAGAGAGAGAGAGAGAAATAGAGAGTGTTTGAAAAGCAAAATGATAAAAAAAATTCTTATATTACTTTTTTGTTCATCTTTTTTTTATTTATTGTAATGTAATACTAATATAGTTTTAACACCTTTGCAAATAACAATTATGATGGCTTTACTAACACTAATGTTTAATATGTATGTATTGCATATTTACTACCAAAATGGATGTTATTATACCAAAATAAAGAAATTGAATTTAATTGCCCTCTCTTTCATAAAGGGACGGCCTATGTCCGCACAGTGAGGACATTATAGACAAATTATACAGGATGTATCTGACATCGTAACGCAAACTTCGCGAAGCATCGCAAGACCGCATGCCACTAATAAAATTATGATAGTCATTTATGTCGCTTATGAGCGGTTACAGAAATAACAATGTTTAAAAAAAGTGTCCGATCGACTTTTGAACATTGCAAGCGTGTTTAATTAGTAATTTAATTAGTTTTTACTTTAAAATATTATTCAGTTCAGTTATACAGTTAAGTTTTCAAAATTAAGAAAAAGCCGACGATAAATTACACCACTGAGGGGTTCAGAATCATGTACTGGTTCCATGGTACTCGTTTGTGCGTCGATGTCAGAGACCCCCTTTATAACTTTAGAAAAGTTACATTGTTAGCCAATGTAACTTTTCTGGAGTCTGGAGTCGACTTATTATGCTATCGAAGCACAAACGAGTACCATGGATCCAGTATCCATGGTACTCGTTTGTGCTTCGATGTCAGATACACCCTTTATAAGCAATTATAGTAGTTTTTATAGGTGGGTAGATCGTCTGTGAAGGTTCTATACATAAATACTCTTTTCCATAAAAGACTCCGTTAGGAAAAGTTTTCTGGTGATCGCTCGACACAGCTCAACCTCGCACGAGGAACATCAGGGTCCCCCACCCTTATATTATCTACGTTCATTATTTAGAAAGGTTAACACACATTTTGTAGATGGGAACATTTCCTAAGAAAATAATGATGCTCATAAATTGCTGTGGCATTTTTTCGTCAAAAATGTGTTCGCTTGCGATATCTAGGACTGCTGTATGTTGACGCTTTATAGAAGGATCATCTTTGCGTAAATTATGAAGAAGGATTTGTGAGTTTTCATTGAGGGAAATAATCGTTTGATAAATAATAATAAGCTTATATTCGGATCAGGTTTCAAAACACTATTTACTATATTCCATCGATTTAGGTAGTTAAAGTAGGTAAACTTTTTTTATATAATTATAAACTGGTGCTTGACCGCAATCCCGCCTGATGGTAAACAGTGATGCAGTTGTTGATTGTACACCGCGCTAGTTTATTAAAAGCCTTTTCACTCTAGCCTTGAAGACACTTAAATTGTAGTCAGACGGAAACATAGCTGCTGTTATATTATTCCAGTCTCTCGATGTACGAGGTATAAAAGACAAGGCGAAATGCTTCGTCCGGTAGTTGTGTCAACAACGTAAGGGTGAATGAATACTCGCCGTACGACGGGGCCTCTGGTATCACCAGAGTTCCATCAGGAACGGAGATAGGGGAATTAAGTCATGCAATAGGGATGTTTCCTGGGTTAAAAAAAATATTGTATTTAGTCCGTCATTCAGATTATAGAAAAATATTGGATACGTATATTTTGTTTTTTGTGTGGTGGCTGGTAACGTCACTGCGCGCTAAAAAGTGTAGCGTGCAGTGACGTCACACGAGTTTTCAACGCACTGTGTCGTCTTCATTTTTTGTTTAAGTATATGAAAAAAAAAAAATACTGTATTGTGTGTGTCTAGTATTTTTTTGGAAATCTGACTAACGGACTAATTAATTTTTTTGTAGTCAAATACCCTATTCCCGCGCACACTCTCCCAAATGCATCCGATAGAACATTGACAGCCTCCGTGGCGTAGCGGTAGCGAACACGGCCGTTGCGCAAGGCGGCGCGGGTTCGACCCCTACACAGTGCAAATATTTGTATGGATGAATATAAATATATGCACAGGTCTGGTCGTGCCTCGGAAAGCACGTTCAGCCGTTGGTCCCGGATGCCATACAAACATCTAGTGGCAGTCGTTACGGGTTGTTGGAGCCTTAAAAGTCTAACAATTGGTCGTAACTGCAATGCTTAGATATCGCTTTCGGGTTGTGGAGGTCAGACGGCAGTCGCTTGACGGAAAATATCGAAGTTTAGCCAAAATCAGCAGTAACTGGTAAAGCAGACCCCAGACTCCAAAGCTGAAAAGCTAGGGATGCGACTGGGATTAACGCTGAGATGATGATGAGGACATCGACAGGCTGAGTTGTGCTGGAGCACAGGTGAAGAGTAGTCACACAGATTTGGTTCAAAACTTTTTTTTTTCAGGGCCAATTAGCCTCTTCGCACGCCTCTCCGCCGAACTCAGTGTTGCCAGGTGGAATTTTGCAACACGTGTTTTTTTTTTGTTTTAAATGAACAGACCGCTGTGCTCCTGGGGAGTTTGTTCCGCCACTTCTTCTTCCCAGCGAAAGCACTAGGAAGTGGCGAGGGGTGGGCGATTTAGGGGACTGTCTTATGTAATATTAACGTTTAAAAAGTGCTGATTCTCAGCCTAATTTGAATATATGACTTTTGATTTTGATATGAACGGACCTGTGCTTTGTACAGAAACCACCACGTGACTTCGTTAACAGACTTAACGTAATACCAGTTGTAAGCAGTTATCATGGTAACTCACAGTTGCACTTATCGATTTAGCAATGTTATAACTCGTTAATAACTTTGCAGAGTCGAAGCAGACAGCTGAACTAACTCCGAACTGACTGGCAGGTTTGTCAGTGACAGTAAACCGAAAGTAATTTTATTTTAATTAAAATAAAGGTAATTGTGATTTTGACAGTGATGAAAAATCAAAGGTAAAATATCCATGACCTGTTTATCTGGTATAATCCTGATGACATCAAAATTGCCGCTTCAGATAAAGGCTTTGTAGTGCGTCAGTAACTATCACATTAATATTTAAAGGCGAAAGTTTTTGAGTGTGGGTGTGTATGTCTGTTTGTTACTTCTTTGCGCTCAAACAACTGTACTGATTGGGATGAAACTTGGCACACAAACTTGGTGGTGGCCCGGTAAAGTCGTGGTAGCCTTGTGGTTAAAACACCAGCCTCTCAAGTATAGTGTTCGGGTTCGCTTCCAGGTCAGGCAAGTACTAATGTTACTTATCTAAGTTATATGTACTTTCTAATTATGTCTTGAACACCAATTACTGTTTGGCGAAGGAAAAACATCTGGAAGAAACCTGGACTTGTCTGAAATCGCTAACCCGCAAGCGTGGTGATTAGATGCGCTCAATCCTTCTCTGTATGAGAGGAGACCTGTGCCCAGCTGTGGGACGATAAAAAGGTTATGATGATGATGATGATTAGTACACAAATGTTCTGATTCAAATTAAATCAAATCGAAATCGCAATCCATAATGTACAGTTACAGGTGGTAAATATCATAATATAATATTGGAAACAATTATGGACCCTGTTGGGCACAGCAAGTTTTAAAAAAGTAGAGAGAGGAAGAACGTTTCATGTTTCCATTTATCTATTTATTATTTATTTAGTTCTTTTTTATTTCCTTTACATTTATTTTTATTAATTCTCTTGCTATCTTTTCATATTATATTAATTATAAAGTTTTTATTTTAATTCATTCACAATTTCTTTAATTATAGGTGTTGATATAATTAATCTTTAGCACTCGATTAAAATTTGTTCATTATTATAAATGTAGTATATATGATTAAGTATTTTAGTATATTAAATGTTTTTTAGTTCCCTTTAACCTTTCTTTACAGTTATTATGTTATGATTATAAACTGTGTGCCAAGAAAATGGTTATCCTGGGTTTTTACCGCAATATTTTTACGCAATCTAAACTTATGGGGTATGAAACCGCGGTCGCAGTAAATTTACCAGTTATCAGTTATCTCGATTTTATCACTACTCGACCCTTTTTATCACGGTACCTAAAGCTACTCCTAGTTTTCTAGCCCACACCTTTCGTTCCAAAATGGTCTTAAAAGATAATTCAATATAGCAGATGGATATCTGCACCTATCCAGGCTGGCTATATTGCGATCATCAATTTAAATAAAAAGCATGGAATTACGGAGTTACCAGAGCAATTCCTTACTTACAGACAGATAAACTTACTTACAGATAGACCAATGTTAGAATATTGGTGCGTTGGGAAGCCCACTGACGTTAAATTTCATTATTGAAGGTTTCTTTAGGGAGCAAATTGACTGTTGGATGCAATAAACTGAAAAGTCGATTGAAGTAAGTAGGTGTTAAAAGCATTAAGGCCAGTCCCCTTTTTAACCTGTAACGTTATTGTGGAAAAAAGAAATTGAACATTTTTATACGAAGCCTGGCATACCGGAAGCCGCCATTTTGCTTACCTTGTTGATACCTATATAAATTGATAATACGATAGAACCAAACCTCGTAAGTGCCTACTCACCCATTGAATATTGATCACGTGACATCGATATTTTATTTAATTGAGTTTATCTTTAATTATTTTAAACATTTAGTGATTATTTTATACATCTTTCTAAGTTAATTTTACTTTATAAGATAATTAATAAAAATACATTAGATATTGTTATCCACGCGAACAAAATCGCGCATAAAGCTAGTTTAATAAAGTAATTAATTATCCTTCATATGGCATGTTTACAAAAAAAAAATACATTTGTTAGACCTGTGATCATACTCGCTGGCTAGAGAAGTGCTAAGCAAAATTTAAAACCCAAAATATTATGAATAAAAACCTATTCAACTTTTCCCTATCAGAGTTTCCGACTAAAACCAGACAAAGCAAAGTAATCTAAAATGCGGTTAACACCAAGCGACTGTGGTAAACGGTTAATAACCGTTCTGCGACGGAACCGGCCTGGGGGGCGGACAAATTGCAGGTAGGACCAAACGACCGATGTGGCGGCCATGATGGAACCGGAGTTAGGACTGTTGCGTTTGTTTTTGAAAACAAGCTTCATTTACAAACTTTGTTTTGTATCGTATTTCATTTGTTTAACACACAGAAACATTCGAATAGAATGGTGCACAAAGTAAATTGACAGTAGGTACATTTTACGTACTTACTATGCACGTACAGGGATAAAAAAGCTAGAATATTTTTTAAACTAGGACCTAGGCCATAAACTATCTGAGTGCCAAACAGATTTAATCACTGTACTCAAATATGAGCGCGGCACGATGTTGTCGGCGGGCGTCGATGGGTAGGTATTGACTGTCGGTAACATATATCGACGGATACAGTTTTCTCTGCGTATGACAGACAACTCACGAAAAAAAAATCCACCACTATGATAATATAAGGTTTCTTTAAACATCTCAATCTACAAAATTATGGTCACAGTACAGCAGGAATTGACCGGACGCTGGATACCAACCGAAATCGTAGTTACATTTGATTGTGCTCCCTCCTCGGAACATGTGACTGTTATTGTATTCAACTGAGACCAGCTCACGGAAAACAGTAGAAATAGGGACGTTACTAGATTCGTTCAATTTGGAAAACGTGAAAAGCGGACCACTTTCTATAATTTTATTGGTGATTTAAAATTCCAGTATAGATCAGGTAATCCAGTTAAAAAGGAACTTGTAGAGAGCATATATGTAAATTAATAAATATATACGGACAAATCACACAGATTGAGCTAGCCCCAAAGTAAGTTCGAGACTTGTGTTATGAGATACTAACTCAACGATAATATATTTATAATAGATACATATATAGATAAACATCCAAGACCCAGGCCAATCAGGAAAAG
Source organism: Sesamia inferens (assembly GCA_037179545.1). Taxonomy (NCBI): domain Eukaryota; kingdom Metazoa; phylum Arthropoda; class Insecta; order Lepidoptera; family Noctuidae; genus Sesamia; species Sesamia inferens. Next base: position 29,460,489 of record CM073937.1, on the reverse strand, counting down.
ATCCTTTTCCATCATGACCTGGCCGGGGATCGAACCCGGGGCCTCCACGTCGCAGGTAGGTGTGTTGACCGCTGCGCCACGGAGGACGACACAAGCGATTCGATCACAAATTTGTTCAGAGTGCTTAAGAAGGAGACTGACTTTAAAAGTTCTGACGTCTATAAGGCGAGTCAGATTAGGGAGGACAAAGTGTATGGTGGAAACATCATAGACTGTGCTATTGCTAAATAATAAACTCATCATTTTGATTTATCTAAATTCCTCTAACAGCCCGCACTTTGTCCGCGTGGTACATTCCGGCCCACTCTCTCTCGATTATATAAATAAATAATACATAACTTTAAAACTAAAACTGTAAAGAAGTCGTCAATTTACCACGTAGCTTCTTTCTAGGATTGGATACTGATAAGTTATATTTTGCAAAATAAATACTGCTTAATTTATTGCATACTCAATAATATATTTCGTAATGAATGTACTGCTTGATACAACACTGTACCACGGAGTAATTTTATTAAGAAAATAATAACACTTAGAGGTTACGCCAATGATCCTGAAATTAGATTTATTAGGGCCTAAATAAGGACTTACTTAGATTTAACACGGCCTAAATAGGGGCTTACTTAGATTTATTAAGACCTAAATAGGAGCCTACTTTGGCCCTAATAACATTATTGTTAGGGAATCCTATGTTATTCCTGTATTATTATTATTTTTTCTTTTTTTTTTCCAGTAAACTATGATGGACAAGACGCTAAAGCTAGGTATATATATACTTTAGGATGCACTCCGGAGCAGCCAGTACTACGTTTGCTGGCTGTTTTTATTTCTTTTGTAAGAGTTTGCGAGTTTTGAAAGAAAAAATAAGATAAAATAATATAGAATATTCTTCCATTTATAAAATGGAGAAAATCTTCACTCAAAAATCGAATACATACTTTTTGTCACTCACTGGTGTCCTATAAAATCTTTCCCACGTTTTTCCGTGGTAAAACTTTATTATATTTTGCTATACTTCACGGGGTGTCGTTGAGCGTCCCCTAGACCATGAAGCCTTAGAAAGCACACGATGCTAGAAAACTGGTCTTAAAATTGTGGCTGATAGAAATTCTGGGAATTTACTTTTGAAATCTAAATAGACCGGAGCGGTAATGTTATTGTGAGGAAAGTTTCGTGTGTTAGGTGTTAACATAGAGGAAAACGGATAACAATTGAAAAGGGACCGTGGGAGAGGTTTTTGCCTTGTAGTGCTTCAATATCATATTTGTCCGTAATGTAGAAAACATAAACTTCACCTCAACAATATTAGTGTTATCTAAGCAGCCTTTTTCAAATTAAGTACTTATCGGGCTAGCAATTTCAACACGACAGTCCTGTTTTCTGGATATATTTTTATATTTTGGGCCAAATAATAATGTGTTTGAGTACTTCTAATTGTTTCTTGAAAAGCTAGCTAGAACTTTAAAAAAAAGCACCTGAAGTATTAACATAACAAAGTTCTTATAACCATAACGCCTAAAAGCCAATTTAATTGGTTCTTAACCAGGTAGGACTTACATAAAGTCATCAAAACAATTATAGCAACAAACTTCATACAATTTGCATATTATACCTCAGAAAAGAGCTAAACTACCCACTTTAAACTTAAGCACTATGATTAACTCTAAGCTAGTCCCCTATTTCTATACGACTGGACCGACTTGGAGACTCCCGACTCCCCCTAGCATTCAAAAAGGGGGGATTAGAATATGAAAATGAACGATATCGTCTGGATGCGCTCATATTTAGAGCTCTTGAGAGCCTGAACAACAATGGTGGATTAGTTAGATCGTTAGTCTATTGTGCAGTGTGGTGTAGGGTTGATATCAACTCTTAACCAGAGCGAGTTCAGAAAAATGGCCATTGATTTACTTTCTGGTAATCCTTAACTCTAACTGTTTCTTGCTGATGTTTGGTGTGACGTGATTGTGCCCATGGACCATATCTGGACGGGGGACGCTGTCTTGAATTGGTTTGTGTGATTTTTAGGGTTTAGTTTTAGTTTTATCATTCGTTACTTTCTCACTGTCTCCTTCTGTATACGTCCATTTCCTTATGTCTTGTACAATCAATATGATTCCGTGGACATTGGTGTGGGTTATATGTTTGTTTACTGTGTATTATACCTTAGCTAGACTGTTAATATTGTAACATGTAACTGTTTTTTATCGCAAATAAATAAAAAAAAAAAGATTTGCAATTTGGATGATTGACAAAAATGACCAGTGGGAGTTCACTTAGCAATTCTGCACGGTTAGCGCAGTGGTCAAGCTTTTGGCTGCTGCGCTACGTGTCTCGGGTTCAATTCCCGCACAGCACAAATATTTGTATGACCTACAAGTAGTTATTCCGGGTTCACAAATAGTGTTTGTAAACGCACCCGCGATACAGAAGAAATTTGTAGTGAGGGGCATGTTTTTTAAAAAAAGTAATAATAATACTTTTAATTAAGTTTAATTCAAATTATATTAAAATTAAAAAAAAAAAACATAAATAAAAAGAAATTGGGAAAAAATTGTCGGTGCTGGATTTAGTGAAATAAATATGTAACTAATATTTACTAACATTATCATTTTTGAGAGCGACTCTCTTGCCCGTTATCTTCAGCATATAAACTATTTCATTTTGGAATTGACAAGCTTCACCTTTCTGACTGACCGACCCTTCAAGCAGCTGAGTTTGTGAAGGCACTTTCAACATTACACAGGTAAAGTTACAGTATACAGTAAAACATTAAAATGAATGACAGCTCTTAAACGTCACTTCCTTGTATGATAACACAACTAGGATAATACACGTTATAACATGTACTAAGCTCTAGTTCCAAATATTTTACATAATTGCCTAATTTAAACTTTGTCCTCATAGGAGGGCATCCCTAAACGAGGCTCTGTTATTACTTGAGCGCTTTGGCGCACATTTGCCTGAAAATATAAATATGAATGGGATTTAGCTGGGGTGAAGATAATGCTGCCCGGCTCTAGGAGGGTAGGTACTGCCAAGTTTTGCCCCTAAATACCTTATTTTATTGTTAGGTGTATCTTCGTGAGGATTGCGGGTAAACCACCAAGGTTTTTTGAGGATTTAGAAGTGACGGTTGAAAAAGAAGATTATGTGGCGTCTGAATGATAGCCTTTGTTGTAGAGCTGCTGCAGGATCTACACAAAACTTTTAAAAAGTTTTCTGTTGTATGAGCAATGAGTTCTGCGACATTTATTTTTTAAATCGATTAAAATGACATATCGATTATTGGGAACAATAATTATTTATGTGGCAACACCAAGCGGTGTTACTTGACAGTTGTTTTTGGCGGGAAAGTCGAGCTGAGTGTCACGCTCATTTTTCATTGGACTTTTAAAATTATTTATAGTGTTGTTTAATAAATAAAAGCGCGTGATTTATGTAGGTAGTAAAAAGTGCATTCAGTGAATAATTTATAAAGATCATTGAAATATTGTAGCCTAGTGGACACATCATGACTTTACCCCAAACACCTCCTAGTCGGCACACGCGAGAAACGAAAGGAGATATGTTAGGTAGAATTAAGTTAGGATAAGTTTCCGTGTGCAGTTTCTGGCCTGCCATCGGACGCGTCCCCAGGTGGCAGATAGGGGAACGGCCCCCAGATATGGGGTTACCGGTTTACCGGCGCGGACCAAAAGCAGACGTGGGGACCGCTACGGCGGTCACGCGTGCGGCGGACCCGAACTGTGGGTTACCGTCGGACAACCCGGGCTCCTCACTGAGAGGAGCTGGGGGTCCCGCTTGCCTGCGTGCAAGCGAGTGGGACTAAGAGGAAGGACACCTAACCAAAAAGCCCTTGGCTGCAGCGTCTTCTCGCACAAGAAGACGTACCCAGCCCGGCCCCTCCGCATGGTCGGACCACTGTGGGCTCGCTTCTTAGGCGGGAATCGCCGGCGGGGGGGATTAGTAGCGCAGGCTCTGCTATTTCCCAAGACCCCGCCACTCAGGCGTTGTCGTTGTGCCGCTGTGGTTTTAGTGGGTATTCCCGGCTACGGCTGGGCGAGTCCTACACACGCCCTTCGGGGTATGGTGCGTAAAGGCATTTCCACAGCGTCAACAAAACAAAAAAAAAAAATAGGTTAAGTTACGAAGTTAAAATCCATTTATGTATTCGACTGAAGGACTTGTATCCATGGTCATGAAATAAATTATTAAAAAAAAAAATCACTTGACAGTGGTAAAGGAACGCGAGATCCGGCGTATGAATCGATTCATTTGATTGTGGAGCGAGCTTCTGATTTCTTTGAATGTATTTATTTACATATAAACGAAGCTCGATCATGTGACTTTTATTTGTCAGTATTATTTTGCTTTATTTTTGCAATCATACTGAACTCACACTATTTAAGTATATACATATTCGATATTATTTTTTATGTAGTACATATTTATTTTATTTGATCATATGTATTTCTCAAGGGCTTTTTTGTCGGTACGTCATAACTTCCTTCATATTTTATTAATATACACAAATAAGGCATTATTTTAAATCTTTTCTGGACCGCTTCACCAGAAAAATATACAAATTACCCACATTTCAGTGGTTTTTCGAAAAATTACGAAAATCAAGGATTTGTTAAATGTGCATTCCGTAGGCAGGCAAAACTTCGCAGGGGCTACCTAGTTAAATAATAATATTCATTTGTGAATAACCGGACAAGTCATAAATTATGGGGAAACAAACTTGACAGTCCGAGTACTATGAGCGAAATAGGTACTATATCAAAGACTGTAAAAAGAAACTGTTGAAATCTGCACGAGAAAATTAAAAGAGATCTAGTTAGATCTCTTCTTTAATTCTGTAAAAGTCTAGTTAGACTTTTACAGAATTAAGCTGTATCATTCACGTCACCGTCTTTCAAAACCGCACTATATTTAGCAATAGTTCCTTACGGTTTATCGCTCGTAAATTGGCTGGGCAGTACGGTTCCGGCAACGTGTTAAATGTACCGGAACGGCCACGATACGGTGACGGACGACGTAATTAAAGTTAAAGCTGTTTGGGGGACTCCTGGACTGTGTGGCGATTAGGATGTTAAGGAATTGATGTGTGGTTATTTCGTAAAATTATTAGTGATTCCTTTCGGGACTGCTCAACCAATTAGCGGTTAGAATTAGACATTAGAGGGTCAATATCTGATTTGAATCGGAATTCAATCGGAAAGCTGCATTTATTTTTAAATGTTGTTAACTCCGATTGAAAGAGGCAGCGTGGGTAAACTAGGTAGACCGACGACCTGGTGAAGGTCGCGGGAAACTGCTGGATGCGGGAGGGGGAGGCATATGTCCAACAGTGGACGTCTTTGGGCTGTTATGATATTTTCTTTATAAATTATAAACTAGTGCTTGACCGCAATCCCGCCTGAAGGTAAGTAGTGATGCAATCGTTGAGGGTAAAGCGCGCTAGTTTATTAAGAGCCTAGTCCCTCTAGCCTTGAAGACACTTGTAGTCCGACGGAAACACCGCCGCTGGCAAATTGTTCCAGTCCCTCGATGTACGCGGTATAAAAGAGGAAACGAAACGCTTCGTTGGATCGTAGTGGTGTTAACAACGTAAGGGTGGAAATTCGCAGTACGATGGGTCGAATGGGGAATTAAATCATGAAATTCCTTCGCAAACTCACCAAAATGCATCCTATAGAACACCGAAGGGCTGGCTACTCTACTCCTGTGCTCCAGGCTATGGAGACCGTTTTGAGTTTAATCAGGTGATGATTTTTAAATGTCGCAGCATTGTGCTGAGATAGAGGCATTATGGTCTTATACCTTATTGACATCGTACAGGAGTGTCTGTTTGTTTTTTTTATTTATGTTTGAAGTAAAAATTTCTTTAGAGACTTTGAGCACTTTAGATAGGGAAAAAGAATTGAATTCGCGTGAGTGAGACCGACTGTATGGATGTATACTGTGTATATACAGTATGTTAAGAAAACCCTGTCCGACCCATAAGGATAATAAAGGTTAGGTAAACACATGACCAAATATAATATAAAATTTTATATAATCATCATAGTACCAATACAAATGAATTTTGAAATAATCTTTTTTTCCCGCGAATTAATTCCAATTTCCCCGAAATTTGGTAATTTTTAAAAAGTGACAACACCGGTATTATTATGAGCGAATAGCGATGCGATCACGTGCCGCATGCCCTGCCGCCCGCCCCCCGCGGGCGGCAGGCGAAGGGTGGTAATCGCGCATTTATTAAGTTACCTCTTTTTGCGAAATAATATTTATTTTTTTAGGGGGATTTTTTTTAAGTTTAGCCCGGTTTTGTATGCATTAGTAGAATCAGTTATCGATACCTAACAACACCTTCACGGATCGGACAGGGTTTTCTTAACATACTGTATAGTTATAGATTGTGTCATCGCTATAATTTTTTTATTAATATAATGATTTCAGTTTTCACTTTTGTCGGTTAGTCCCTCACTGCCTTTTTTAATTTAGGTGGTTCTATCGTTCTGTTTAGTTAGCTATATTTCTGTGTGAGTACTGTACTTTTCCTTTTTATTTTTCCTCAGACTCGAGTCGGATCTCGTCGACTTCAGTCCCTACTTTCGATATCACTTTTACCTACTTCGACTTAAAAGTGTGAAAGTAAAAATAAGGTCTTGGGATCGAACCGAGCCAGGCGCATTACTTTAAGTAGTTTGAGGAAAACATGGTGACATGTCCTAGACCCAAAAATTCGAAGACATGTCATGTGACATCTACCAAACCGTACTAGCGCTATGTGGATTAGAGCCCACTGTATCTCTCACGGAGAGGAGGCCCGTGTCCCAAGAGTGGGTACATCATCCGCTCTTGAGTAGAGCACCGCCGTCTCCTCGTGTCGGCGGTGATCGGCGGCGATCTCTCACGTCCGACCCTGGTCCAGGCAATGGTCCGGAGTGAGAGTGCATGAAAGGCCGTCACTTCCTTCTGTGAAGCGGTGATGCTAGCAAAGGAGGAGGCGGAGCGCGTGAGGGAGCGGGAATTAGCCGCTGCAGGAGACGCCCTGGTCGAGAGACAACATCGAACTCCCGTCCACCGTAGGCCCAGGCCTGCGGGTGGTGAGCAGTGGGCAGCACGCCGTCCGGTAAGGACCAGGCTCGAGTCGACGGCGCGTTTTGTTTCACGCGCGCCTCAAAGAGATGTCAGCAGATCGTGACGCGGCCCACGAAGACCGATGCCTCCTGGACAGGGTTGCGGGTTGGTTAAAACAAAAAATCTGGCCCTGGCCCTCGCATAGGCAAGTGAAGAAACACGGGTGGGTTTTAGTCAGTAAAAGTCTGACACGCCCTTCCACTCCGCCCAGAGCGGGTGAAGTCATTTGATGATTTCCCTTCCCAACAAAAAAAAAAGAGTACATTATCCGCTGGTTATACAACATCTCGTATCGTCTCCTTTTTACATACCTCCTTTTTACAGACGTCCACTGTTGGACAAAGGCCTCCCTCAAGACTTACATTGCCATAATACCCACGCTTAGCAGGCTGGTTGGGGATCGCAGTAATTTGTTATTTCACGAGGAGAAGCGCTGCTGCCCGCTTCCCTGGTGCGAGTTCCTTTAGTCGACTTCTACGACACCCACGGGAAGATATGGGTTGGTACTATTTTAAACCCAATACCAGACGGGACAATGCCTATCATAAAAGGCATATTTTATGCCGAGTCAAAATTTTTTCTGTAGCTTCTTCAACAGATTGTCAGTGGCATACAACTACAAGAATAAATGACGCGGGATATCAAAGCCAATTTCCTTAGATTGCCACCGCCAGCAACAGATTTTCTTGCCTTTAAATAAGTCACAAATTAATTATACACTAAACTCAAAATATGAGAAGGTTTGTTAATTAATTAATTTTCGCGATGGAGTTACAATGTAGGTGAACATTATAATTTCTACGCATATTGTTTTTACGAGAGGTAAGTAAAACTGAAGTAATTTAGTTATTAAATTAGAAATTGAGATATACACGAAAATTTGCTAGATAGAAATTTAGACTTCTTTATTCTGCGGGGTGTTCGAAACATATACCTACTGTGCCCCCTGGCGCACAAGGAAGTAAAGAAACTTAGGTGGATTTAAGCCAGTAAAAATCTGAAACGCCCTTCCGCCCAGAACAGGAGAGGTGATTTGATGATTTCCCACCCAAAATAAGGGCTTCTTTATGAATGAATAGCAGCGCCTCTAATGGTTTCATCTACATAAGTTTTGAGAGGGAATATCGGTATTAAAAGTGTCTGTGTTAACTCCTGGTTATAAACTACTAGCAGCGACAGGCGGTTTCAACAGCGTTGGTTTAGATATATTCTTTTTTATGCTCCGCTCCTTGTGGTCGCAGCGTGATGTTATATCGCCTTAAGGGTCCTGGATTCAGTAATCTTAAATTCTTTTTATAATAATAATAGGCTATCCAACGGAATAAAAAATTCGAATCGGACCAGTAGTTCCTGAGATTAGTGCGTTCAAACAAACAAACTTTTCTCAGTGGTAGGCCATAACATCGGCTGCCGGCAGAAGTTACCAAGGTTACAACAACAAGGTTGGTGTCTGGTGAAGCCGTACGGAGGACGGGTATGAGCAGTTGTGTTGCGATGTGTGCCGGGTACGATGCGCCAAATGTTGTTGTGTCAGGAGTTTGGTCGTGGAGAGTCTCCAGATCAATCTCCCTCTGGCCCAGCATCATTGGTCGTGTTGGTCTTGAGTTTAAAATTGCATCACTTCGCTCAACTCCCGTCATCCTTCCTATTCCTAAGTTTTTTAGGTGAATAGGCTTAATAAACTAGTGCGCTTTACCACCAACGATTGCATCACTGCTTACCATCAGGCGGGATTGCAGTCAAGCTCTAGTTTATAATTATTAAAAAAAAAACAAACTCTTCAACTTTATATATTAGTATAAATGTGTGACCAATTTCATACAAATCTCTTTTGTAGTTTTTGTGTAAAACAGAGACAAATATCTGCAATGTTTCGTGTTATGCTTAGTGCACTCGCAGATCCAGATGGATTCCTATTTGCGTAACATACTCTTAATACCAATTGGAAAAATGTTGCAGCAGATTGCTAATCGATCGAATCAGGAATGAGGAGATCCGCAGAAGAACAAGAGTAGCCGGCATAGCCCGAAAAATTGCAACACTAAAGTGGCAGTGGGCTGGACACATTGCCCGTAGGACCGATGCCCGATGGGGCCGACGGGTTCTCGAGTGGCGACCACGCACCGGAAGACGTAGCGTGGGTAGGCCCCCGACAAGGTGGACCGACGACCTGGTGAAGGTCGCGGGAAACCGCAGGATGCGGGAGGCGCAGGACCGATCGTCGTGGAGAACCTTGGGGGAGGCCTATGCCTAGCAGTGGACGTCTTTCGGCTGAAATGATGATGATGATGATAAGATTGCTAATCATTGCTCCATATGTTTGGACAATGTGTCTGCTCAAGAACGTAAATCGCGCCATGACTGTCATTGAAGTGTCAAAATGAAGCCGATTAGTACTGATAGTGTGTGACGCAATTGCCCTGCAGGTGTACAGTGCGGCGTTACCAGAGGCATCTACATACATCCTCAATATGTAAATATTTAAACTCCGACGTCAGTAAAGAAATTATTAATATTGTTCATGGCAATTCATTAATATCCGTCATCGCGGAGGGATATCATTTGCGGAATTAATTTAAAATATTTAATATAATCGTCAAACGTCAGACCGCCATGATTCCCATGTGTCACAAGCCAGCAGTACGCACGGCTACACATGATGCTATACATAACCAATATAAACAGATTTCTGATTGTACGAAAAACGTATACTATTCGAGGTCAGCTGTAACTGGTGTAAAGCGTGTGTTTTGGTGTTCAGTTACATTAAATTATTAATATCATATAATTAAAATTTTATATATTAACTTAGCAGTGAAATATAGAAATCCTTAATAATATGTATTATAAAATGTGAAAGTGAGTTTGTTTGTTCCGCTTTTAAGCAAAAACCACTGGACTAATTTGAATGAAATTTCGCAAACAGATAGTTTTTTTTTTAATAATTAGAAACTAGTGCTTGACCACAATCCCGCCTGATGGTAAGCAATGATGCAATCGGTCATGGTAAAGCACGTTAATTTAATAAGCCTATACAATAAAAAAATAAAAAAAAAAACTGAGTGAATAGGAAGGAAGACGGCAGTTGAGCGAGGTGATGCAATGTTACACCCAACAACACGACCAAGGATGTTGCGTCTGAGGGAGAATAACCTAGAGATTCTCGACGACCAACAACTCCCGACACAACAACATTTGGCGCATCGCAACACAACTGCTCAGACCGGTCCTCAGTACGGCATCACCAGACATCATGCCGGAACACAACGAATCACTTTGAGGCAAGACTTTGTCTGGTGGGTGGTAACTTCTGCCGGAAGCCGATGCCGGCTTACAACTTAGTTAATAACCAGGAATAACACATAGGATATTTTTAACATCGATATGTTCACGAGATCGAAATTTATGCGGGCCCAACCTCGGGGTGCAGCTAATTATAAATAATTTGGTGTAAGGTTATTGATGGTTAATTTTACAATAGAAAGAAAGAAAGAAAAATGCATTTATTGACATTACAGCAAGATAGATAATTTTCATCATCATCATCATTAGCAACCTTTTATCGTCCCACTGCTGGGCAGAGGTCTCCTCTCATACAGAGAAGGATTGAGCGTAATCACCACGCTTGCTCAATACGGGTTGGCGATTTCAGACTTAAAGTCCAGGTTTCCTCAAGATGTTTTCCTTCACCTTCAGTCATTGGTGTCCAAGATATACTTAGAAAGTACCCTATTACTTAATCAGGACTTATAACTACTTATACGTCTGCAGAATTTTAAAGCAATTGTTTCAGTAGTTATCGTGTGAAAGCGGAACAAACAAACAAACTCACTTTGCGATCTGTTTTTGTGATTTTATTGATGTAAAGTTGCCTACTCTAAAAGATGCTATTAAAAATAAAGTGACAGAGAGGGAGCGCATGACGCTACTTGTTAGACAAGGCCGCTAATATCTAGCTAAAAATGTTTTTTTTTAAGTTAATTAATCTAGTTCCAAAAGCAATTAATTAAAAATTTACGTTTTTGCAAAACATTTATTTATTTTTTATTATTACATTTATTTACATTTTTAAATATTATGATGTAAAAAATACATACAAGTACATTTAAAAATGAACCTGTTTTTTTCTTTTTTTTTTATCTAACGCTTTTCGATTTTTCGGTTCTACCATAGAAGAAAAACTATATAAAAGGAAACATACTACCAAGTAATTTGATTTACTTCTTTTTATTAAATATCGGTCTCTGTAGAGATCCACTTTAAAACTACTACATGTTCCTTGTTGAGTGCAAATATAATAAAAGTGAACAGCTCAGGACAGAACAAATAGTGTGTCCGAGAAAAACGGTTTCATTAATCTGTGCACGTAATAACACAACTGAGCTGTGTGTGGTGTTGTTGTGGGGCGTATGTGTGTGTAGTGAGGTGTACCTAGGTTGTATGTGTGTGCAATGTAATTGTTAGAAAGTTATTGGGGTTTAAGTAGAGCAGAATGTTATATTTTATTGTATACTGCTGTACAGAGAACTAATATGTTGGCTAATAAGAACGCAACCAATTTATTATGTAGTTATAATTAAGTTGGCAACATAACTTTTCACTGTTCTGTAGCAACACTGATTGTAGCTCTTGTCATGAAGAAAAGCTGTGTACCTACTAGTTATAAGAATATACGTTTGTGAATTTTCTTGAAACAATCGTTTATTTATTATTTCTGCCTAATTATCAACATAATACAATGTTAATTCTCTTGGTTAGTGTTTGATTACACTCGGCTTGGTAATATATACAACTCTAATAAAATCTCGATGAACAAATAGCCTATATTAAAGATTATTTTGACTTAACTCACGTTTTAGCCTGGGTTAAGCATTAACTGTTTCATTTTCGTAATTTTAGGCTCAAGGCACTCGCAGATAGGCGTAATGTGATAAAGCGACACTACAAAAATTACTTCGCAACGCCAATTTGCGGACTCCAAAAATACTAAAATACTTTGTAAACTTACAATCGAAAAAAGTACAGGTAGGTCCGTCAGTCAGATTTCCAAAAAATACAATTTCCTTTTTTTTTCTTTTTTCATATAAACAAAAAATTAAGACGACACAGTGCGTTGAAAACTCGTGTGACGTCACTCGCTACACTTTTTAGCGCGCAGTGACATCACCAGCCACCACTCCAGATCTTTGAAGCCTTTTATTTTTGTCAATTTTTATTGATTTGATAAAACAAAATATACGTATCCAATATTTTTCTATAATCTGAATGACGGACTATATAGAATCAATTTTTTTTAACCCAGGAAAAATCCCTGTTGAGCACTGAGCAACTTACTTCTCTTAATGTTAGGAACCCTGTAGGACCGAGTTGCAAAATATATTTGAACAACACAAACACAAACCTCAGTCTCACATAATACCTTAATAAAAAACCGCAATCAACTCAACACAATATCAAAAAAGAAAAACTAAATAAAACCTACTTCATAAAACTCCAGTAAAAACAGAATGACGTAACAGGGTTTCACACTGTCCAGACAACGGACACCGGACACCGGACAGCTGTCCGGGGTGCGAATATCAAATTATCCGAACGCGGACGGATCGGACACGGTCCGTCTGCACGTAACTTCGTTATGTCACTGTTCTCAGTTTTAACCTTTTTTTGTTTTATTAAAGAAATAAGAATAAATATTATGGGGCAGGGTAACATCTGTGACAAAAGTACTTGACATTTTTGTACCGTACCCTCATAATTAAGAAAATCCTCGGGCGAAATGAGACCACGACTCTTTCGAGTATTTTTTGAGCTTATTAGGTTGGGGCTGCGTGGTTTATCTTTGGTTGGATTCGTGATAAGATTTAATTAGCTAATAAAATTATACTTAAGTTCTTTCATAGCTATTTGAAGTTGTAGGTCAATGATATTTTATATTGTGTCTTAAACTCTCGTTGAAGTCACGCTTTTTTGTGACTTAAGTAGTCTATTTTACACTGAACAGCGTGAATCGCGTACGGTAGGGTTTTGCAATATTAGGCATGCAGAGTTACTGAAGAGATTTACCGTTCACATAGCACTTAATTCCATAATAATTATTTCAGCGATAGCGACTCGCAATTTGATACAATTATATCATATAGAATGATGTTAAAATTTGTGAAACACGATGTTGACGTCGACGTAAACGTGTGCCTGACGCATTAAAGTGTCGAACTTTATTAACTTTTACAAAAGCGGAATGTTACGTTGACACGTGACTGGTTGTAAAAGTTGGCCTTTTGGAAATGAAGCTTAATTATTTTTGCAATTCACTTTCGAATTGACTCAATTCATACTTATATTATAAATCCAAACTTCCACACAAAGTCTACCATTAGAATAATTAGCTTATAATGTCCACCCCTGTTCACAGGATAGCCCGGACGTGTCTTTGAATGCAGTTCATCTGTTGGACACTATTAATTAAAAAACGAAACAAAAAAAAAACCGACCAAGTGCGTGTCGGACTCACGCACAAAGGGTTCCGTGCCATTGATTTATGAAATTAAAGGGTTTAAGTAATTCATATGAAAGATTACGCAGTAATAAGCGGTTTACGATTTATGAGGTATTAAAAAAAAAAATATTTACTAGATCTCGTTCAAAACAATTTTCGTTGGTAATTTTTATAGTAATGTATAGTTTTTATAGTAATGTGTAATAATTTTTAAGAAAATGAAAAACCTAAAAAAAAACATATGATGTACCATATGTTTTTTTTTTAGGTTTTTCATTTTCTTATTTTAGAAGTTAGAGGGGAAACTTTTCGCACTTTGGAAGCGTCTGCCACGCAAACTATTCGGTTTAGAAAAAAATATTTTAGAAACCTCGATATCATTTTTGAAGACCTATCCATAGATACCCCACACGTATGTGTTTGATGAAAAAAAATTTTTTGAGTTTCAGTTCTAAGTATGGGGAAGCCCTAATATTTATTATTATTTTTTTTTTTTTGCATCAAAATTTTAATTCGGTTCAAAGAATACATATACCTACCAAGTTTCAACAGTATAGCTTTTACAGTTTCATAAAAAAATGGCTGTGACATACGAATGGACAGACATGACGAATTTATAAGGGTTCCGTTTTTTGCCATTTGGCTACGGAGCCCTAAAAAGTAAGACTAAAGCAACTCGAAAATCTTTTTTCAAAACCCAACTCACGTCCTGTCTATAAAATCTATAAAATTCTGTCCAGAACTTTATGAATGTCCTCGGGCTAAGTTTTCTGATAAAAAACTTACTTACAATAGCAGTATGTTAAAGGAGTCGGGAGTTTCTCTTAAGTTATTAGCTGCCTGAATGTTCTATGCGAACTCGTTACAGTAACGTGTTGCTCGAGTTAGGAACTTTTCGCTTATGTGAATTTGTATTAGCCTTTTGGAAAAGGTAGACCGTTTTGGCATGAACAATAAGTACATACTTTGATTACATAAGAAAGTTGTGGGGCAGAAAATCTTTGAAAATGTTGATGGTTTCAAGTCGGAGGCTTTTCATACAGTCTGATGATAAATGATTTTGTAAGTTTTTCTTATAAATAGAAAAGAAAGAGAGATTAAGTTTTCTCAAACGTTTTTCTTTAATAATACTATTATATACTGTACTAGCTTTCCGCCCGTGTGAAGTTCGGTTATATCGCCTTGTCGCGAAGCGATTTGTCGTGTTCCGGTATGATGTCTGGTGAAGCCGTACGGAGGACGGGTCTGGGCAGTTGTGTTGCGATGTGTGCCGGGTACGATGCGCCTAATGTTGTTGTGTTGGGAGTTTGGTCGTGGAGGGTCTTCAAATCAATCTCCCTTTGGCGCAGCATCGTTGGTCGTGTTGTTGGGTTTAACATTGCATCACCTCGCTCAACTGCCGTCTTCCTTCCTATTCGCTCAGTTTTTCTGAGTGAATAGGCTCTTAATAAACTAGCGCGCTTTACCATCAAAGATCGCATCACTGCTTACCATCAGGCGGGATTGCGGTCAAGTGCTAGTTTATAATTATAAAAAAAAAATTAAGTAGGGATGTTACCCAGGATTAAACAAAGGAAATAATTTTCAAATTTGCCAGGCTTAATTTGGCATTTAAGCCAGGCTTAATTTGGCCAGACATCGCACAAGATAGGAAGGTTTGAAAAGCAAAACTAGAGGCATTTGTCCAACAGTGGAATATACGGTAACAAAAAATCTGACTTCATTAAAGTTCTTATTACAAAAACTTACTCGAAACCCGAATCTAGGTTATGACATTTGAATTAAGAACTTTAAATTCATTGGAATATAATTTAAAATACAAATAGGCGATTTATAAACGACGAATAAAGGAAAGTAACCTTTAAACGTCAAAAATGAATGGTTAATGGTTATTTGTATCAAGTGCGCAAGCCATTGCGCAAGGAGACGTGGGTTCGATCCCCTCACAGTGCAAATATTTGTATGCATGAATATGAATATTTGTACTGGTCTGGTCGTGCCTCGGAACGCACGTTAAGCCGTTGGTCCCGGTTGCCATACGAACATCTAGTAGCAGTCGTTACGGGTTGTTGGAGCCCTCAAAAATCTAACAATTGGTCTAACTGCAATGCTTTGATTTCGCCTTCGGGTTGTGCAGGTCAGACGGCAGTCGCTTCACGAAAAATATCGAAGTTTAGCCAAAATCAGCAGTTAGACTGGTAAAGCGGACCCCAGACTCCAAAGCTGAAAAGCTGCGGATGCGACTGGGATTAACGCTGAGATGATAATGATGATGGTTTTGAATTAAATTACGCATAGTAATGGTTTACAACTAGAATAAACATAAAAGATACTTTTTATCCCCATGTTCTTACAAAATCGGTCAATTAATTACATAATAATAGAGAATTCTCCAGGTAAAAAAAAATATATATTCTATTTAGTCCGTCATTCAGATTATAGAAAAATATTGGATAAGGTAAACGCAGCTATCAAAGACCCATTGAAAATCTGCAGTTATTACCGACCTATAAAAGTAATTCGAAATCTTTCGTTTCCAGAACTATTCTAGCTATAGGTAGACAAAGTTTCACACGCGTTTATTCCTTGAGCATCGTATACTTTTACTTTGGTGTAAGTATCTGTGCAAAAAAGACATAAAATACGTCAGTTACTGCGAGGCAGCGTGTACGCAGGACGTGTTGTACTGTTCCCTTGTTCCTTCAAGTAAGTACATGACTTTTCTATTTAAGACATTTATACAAACAAATGACGTCTATTATTTATTTTATATTACTAAATGTATTCATTTAAGTGTCAACTCTTGATTTCTTACGACTTTTAATTAATAGAAAGTAATTTGAAATGATAAAACTTTAAATTAAAATGGGACGGTGTTAACTTCATCAGTTTTAGTCGTGGCAGCTATCAACGACCCATAAGTCGGCAATGGCAGCGACGTAACTTTTCGTTTTATTTTTCTATTATGTTATTATATCACACTAATACAAGTATTTTTATGCACCAGTTTAAATCTAAGCTATCAGTCTTTATAAAAATCTATTAGCGGCTCAACTTTTTTTTGCCTAGTTTTGCCTTTTAGCGTTGTCAATTTAACCAAAGTTATGATTTTTATCGAGGATCGATATTGAATAGTTACAGTAATAAATCATTGTTTTTGTGTTTAAAACAGAGTGCATTTGTTCATATTTTCTGTGACATTATTCAATTACAATCTATTTTATAGTCCGAAGGTCAATTGAATTAAAATAACCATGTTTTTATGAGTCGGTAATACAATTATGTATATACTTACATACTTTATTACCGACCCATGAGGGTCGGCAATAGCAACTATAAGAAGCTATTACCGATCGTATATAGATTACTTAGTTTCTCGCCTACTTTTATGATATAAGTTCTATTAATAAATGGTACTTCTTGTCTAAAGCAATATAAAATATACAATTATATTTTTTCCAGAAGTATGGACTCACAAAAGCGGCAAAAAGTATATAGTGAAATACAACTCGCCGAAGCAATCAAAGCAATTAATGACGGTACATTTGTCGCCACATTTTAAATATTTTTTCAAAAGATTATCTTTTATTTATATGTATTTGATTCAGTAAATACATTTTTTATACATAACACTAGCATATAAAATGAAACTATTCATCTTTAGAGGAATCAGTACACTAAAAAAACATGGTTGATTTTAAAATTGCCTTAGGGGGTTCGTTAATACCTGCGTTTACCTTGTGTATATTTTGTTTTATCAAATCAATAAAAATTGACCAATATAAAAGCCATCAAAGATCAGGAGTGGTGACGTCACTGCTCGCTAAAAAGTGTAGCGTGCAGTAATGTCACACGACTTTTCAACGCACTGTGTCGTCTTTATTTTTTATTTATATGAAAACAGAAAAAATACGTGTCTAGTATTTTTTTGAAATCTGACTGACGGACTAATTAGTTTTTTTTTTAGTCAAATACCCTATTTCCTGTACTTTTTTCGATTGTAAGTTTACAAACTATTTTAGTATTTTTAGAGTCCGCAAATTGGGGTTGCGAAGTAATTTTGGTAGTGCCGCTTTATTACATTACGCCTATCTGCGAGAGCCTCGAGCCTAAAATTTGGAAATCTGACTGACGGACTAATTATTTTTTTGTAGTCAACTACCGTATTACAGAAATAATATTAATCAGACTAGTATGTAGGTTAGTTACCTTTTGATAGTGTTCATAAATGTGGTGTTCACTATAATCACTTTATAGGGCTTTGAGGTTTGGAGTAAAACCACCGAATTATCAGTAAGTACACACAGCTTGAGGGGCACGTCTAGTCACCACTCGGGATAGAGCAGGACTGTGTTGAGGTGCTACTATTAAGCGGTGCGCTACATTTAATTGTATATATCCTCATCATCATCAACCTTTTAATCGTCCCACTGCTGGGCACAGGTCACCAGAATGCCAAAGCTGACGTCACATGAAATCTACATCTCGCAAGCAGAGTTTAGCGTGTAACTAGAATACTTACAACTTCAGAACATCAACAGTTGGGCAAGTGCCCGCCAGACCCAATACCAGTCAGGTCGGAGAATTCTCCCTTTTCTTTGAAGGAACATTAATAACGTATGCCAATCAATTATCATTATCAACCTTTTTATCGTCCCACTGCTGGGCACAGGTCTCTTCTCATACAGAGAAGGATTGAGCGTAATCACCACGCTTGCTCAATGCGGGTTGGCGATTTCAGATTTTAAGTCCAGGTTTCCTCAAGATGTTTTCCTTCACCTTCAGTCATTGGTGTCCAAGATATACTTAGAAAGTACATATAACTTTAGAAAAGTTACATTGGTACTTGCCTGACCTGGAATCGAACCCGCGCACTCATACTTGAGAGGCTGGTATATGAACACTATCGTAAGGTAACTAACCTACATACTAGTCCTGATTAATATTATTTCTTATATACGGTAGTTGACTAAAAAAAAAAATAATCCGTCAGTCAGATTTCCAAACTATAACGTTTCCATTCCTGGGCCACAGGTCTCCTCCCAGTCAGAGAGAGTGGGCCGTAATCTACCACGCGGGTCCAGTGTAGGTTGGTTAATGTCACATGTCTTCGACGTTTTTCTTCTGGGACATGCCGGATTTCTCACGATGTTTTCCTTCACCGTTTTGAGAGCAGTGGTGATGAAATAATTTACACAAATTAAGGCGCCTGATGGGGATCGAACTCATGACCTAGTCACCTCCGATCCCATTAGGCCACCACCTCTCCTACGAGCTACGCTGCTAGTGCTATTAAGCTTTTTCATTTATCTCCATTCTAATCGACAATGGAATGAATAAACACTCATATTAGTGAAGAATCTCTCAGTTGGCACTGAAGGAATACATAAACACGTGAAATGGACAAGCATATGGGTATGTTATTTGTGTGTTGATGACAAAGCCCGCAATTCTGATGTCTATCTGCCGGAACGCTTCACAGATATCGAACAGAGACCACACGCATTGCTCACATATCGACCTATTTTGGGCAACGTTCGAACATATGTGTATAATATCTAGATTTGTCTACACCTACCAGTGCCTCACGGTTTTACCCGCATAAATTTCGATACAGCAGAAATATCGGGTTAAAAATTGTCAATATGTTACGGTTACGGTTGTCCGCTGCCCTTTAGTAGTTATTGCGTGGAAAAGTAACAAACATCTATTCATCTTTAGAACATCCATCCTTAGAACTTTTGCGGTTATACTTAATATTGGGACTGAGCTGCTCGCTCTGTTAAGCATTGTTATTAAGCAATATGCGTAATTATAACGTAAATTATTGTAAACATTTTCATTTTTAATGTCTGGACTTGAAAAAAGACGATGGTCCCCGAGTTTGTTTCGGTTATTTCTTCTTAGAGGTAGTCAGTTAGGAAATGCCGGCTTCATCTAGTTTAAAAAAAAACCATATGACGTGTAAAAGTGATCGGTGATCCTACTTGCTTAATAAACGATTTCATTTCATTTGATTGGTAGGATAGAAGAAAACGTTTATTTTCCAAAAACGGTACACGGCTTCTTCAAAATGTCCATTATAAGTTCTTCACTTCAGGATTACAGGCGTAATCCCCAAAGGGTAAGGTTGAGGGTTACCTATAGCACGACACTAAAGAGATTATAACCTATTTCGTGCTTACATGCAAATTCCAACTCTCACTTTTGATTTGTCAACTCCAAATGGCAATATTTTGATTGGTATTTCGAGAAAGCAACACGAATACGTGGCATTGACAACGACATTTCAAGACTGCAAAGTGGTTTTAGCGATAATGCTCATTAGAATCAATAATACAATTCTTTTGGTTAGAATAGGCTTCGAGTGTAATGATTTTATAAAATTAACATTCAATAGCGTAAGAGTTGTAAAAATCTATTAATAATATTAGAACCTGATATAACTGTACATTACAACCTATATAAAATCTGAATCTAGCGGGACTCCCCGAAGTATATGCAGAAAATTTTAGTCCAATTACATAAACCGCCTCCAGCCAGTGTCGCGGGAGCGTCACGGATGACAGTCGGATTAATTGTCAAATAATGTGTGCTGTCTATGACCCTGGCTTTGACATCAAATCAACTTTGTTTATAGTTTGATAGTTTGCATGTTCGAGTACGAAACTTTCGGTGATATTATTTTTTATGTCTTTTTTTATTCAGTCATCATTATCAACCTTTTACTCGTCCCACTGCTGGGCACAGGTCTCCTTTCATACACAGAAGGATTGAGCGTAATCACCACGCTTGCTCAATGCGGGTTGGCGATTTCAGATTTAAAGTCCAGGTTTCCTCAAGATGTTTCCCTTCACCTTCAGTCATTGGTGTCCAAGATATACTTAGAAAGTACATATAACTTTAGAAAAGTTACATTGGTACTTGCCTGACCTGGAATCGAACCCGCGCACTCATACTTGAGAGGCTGGTGTATTAACCACTAAGCCACCACGACTTATTATTTTATATTTTTTTATTATTTTATGGTATTTAGTTGTAATGTGCGTTTTGTTGGTGCGGAATAAAAAATATTTCTCTCTTTTTTAGAACCTAGAGCGCAGCGGTGGCCTAGTGGTATCGGTCACGAGTTACAAATTGTAGTTCGTAGGTCCGAACCTGTCAGGCGCTTTTCTATGTGTACCTAAATAATTTCATCACCATTGCTCTCAAAATAGTAAAAAGAAAACATCGTGAGAAAACCGGCATGTCCTAAAAACTTCAAAAACATGTGACATCTACCAACACGCACTGGACCCGCATGGTTGATTACGGCCCACTCCTGGCTTGTGTCCCAGGATTGAGAACACCATAGCCTGATAATGTACATTTTTACATGTACATTTTCTCGGTGGTAGGCCATAACATTGGCCGCCGGCGGAAGTTACCACCCACCAGACAAAGCCTTGTCGCCAAGCGATTTGTCGAGTTCCGGCATGATGTCTGGTGAAGCCGTACGGAGGACGGGTCTGAGCAGTTGTGCTGCGATGTGTGCCGGGTACGATGCGCCAAATGTTGTTGTGCCGGGAGTTTGGTCGTGGAGGGTCTCCAGATCAATCTCCCATTGGCGCAGCATCGTTGATCGTGTTGTTGGGTTTAACATTGCATCACCTCGCTCAACTGCCGTCTTCCTTTCCATTCACTCAGTTTTTTTCTGAGTGAATAGGCTCTTAATAAACTAGCGCGCTTTACCATCAACGATCGAATCACTGCTTACCAACAGGCGGGATTGCGGTCAAGCGCTAGTTTATAATTATAAAAAAAAATAAACCAACCTTCATGATGCAAAGTGGCAATCGTCAAAATCTTTCACATACGCAATAACCCTATACGACACAACAAAATTCTGATAGATTTCTATATACTAGCTTAGGTTTATAAAAACTGGTATTTCATACATTTCCCCGGACCGGGCTCGTTCACAGTTTATTAAAGGCTCTCGCTGAGCCTCCGGCATAAAAAACGGCGGGCAATTCTCATCCAGAAATATCTTATATAATTTATTTTTATCTCGCTCTGTATTGAATGATCGGAATTTAATATCCAATGCGGAGCGAATGGATATCCGATGATACAATAAAAGAAAGAATAAGCTTTAGGCATGTTTGTATCCCGTTTTTTACACTTGACTCAGTTTGGTGTGATTCAATATTTTTTGACAAACATTCCGAGAAATCACTTGATTGGAAGGGGTTACTGCTGCACATAGACCACTATGGGTAGGCGTGGATTGATGTGAGCGACAGGGTTTAAATTTCACTCATCCTTTATGTCTATCTGGGTGTTGTTTCTGGCGGGTAACTGCCCGACGACTGAACTCGGAAAGTTTTGTATATATGCTACCCGTACGGTAAACTCTTCTCTCTCTCTCTCTCTCTCTCTCTCTCTCTCTCTCTCTCTCTCTCTCTCTCTCCTCGTTCTTTTTACCGCGTATATCGAGGGACTGGAACAATTTGCCAGCGGCTTTTTTTCCGTCGAACTACAACTTGAGTGTCTTCAAGGCTAGAGTGAATAGGCTCTTAATAAATTAGTGCGCTTTACCATCCACAGGCGGGATTGCGGTCAAGCGCTAGTTTATAATTCAAAAAACAAAAGAAATATATATGTTGCAGCTCTGTCGGATATAAGAGCAATTCTCTCTGCAAAAGCAGTTGGTGCGTACATCGCGCGGTATTTTTTTTACTATATAATAATAAACTAGTGCTCGACCACAATTCCGCCTGATGGTAAGTAATGATATAATCATTGATGGTAAAGCGCACTAGTTTATTAAAAGCCTATCCACTCAAAAAAACTGGGTGAATAGGAAGGAAGATGGCAGTTGAGCGAGGTGATGCAATGTTAAATCCAACAACACGACCAACGATGCTGCGCCATAGGGAGATTGATCACTCCCGACATAACATTATTTGGCGCATCGTACCCGGTATACATCGCAACGCAACTGCTCAGACCCGTCCTTCGTACGGCTTCACCTAACATCATGCCGGAATACGACGAAAAATAAACTGCGAATTTTTGCTTTCATATTGGTTGGATTATACATAAAGAGTTGTCAATTTCTGAATGGCAGAAGAAGAGTGACTTAAGTGTCTTCAAGGCTAGTTTATTATGAAACTAATCCACTGTAGGCTCATAATAATCTATTGCGGTTTACCATCAACAATTGCATCACTGCTTACTATCAGGGAGGATTGGGCCAAACACTAGTTTATATATGTTTCCACGTCCACTGTCAAGGGATGGCCGTTTATATGTTACGTAATGAACAACTGCGCGCAGCAGACCACGCGCTGCGTTATTAAGGAGCGGTTATTAAGGTAGCCATTATAATCAAGTGCGGAGACCTTCCCTTGATTTAATTATAGCTGCAGTACTTAAGTTGTAGATTGAAGGGGTTGTCTGGGAATTTACTATCCCGTATAGTAAAGATTGCAGCGTTGCGCACCCCAACCAAATAAATAACAACGCAAGATGTAAAATGTTAAGTATTGCACGTTAAATAAATAACAACTTAATTTAGACAAGAATTAAATTAACTTCAGAATGATTAGCACTATCGAAAAAGTTATAATGTTTATACCATAAAAAGATTAATGAAAGCTAAGCATAGCAATCGAAATTATTAGGCAGAGATGTGCACACCTATAAAAAAAATATCTGAGTATCATATTCACGTTATTTCAAGTTTAATAACAAATATCAACCTTAATTAAATGGGAATTAAGTAAGATTTCAGGGTGACCAGCATTGTTGAAAAAAATGTTGGAAGTTGTATCGTAATCTGAACTTTATTGGGTAGGGATAAAATTTATTTTTCCTTATAATCCACCTATAGTGTATCTCTGCCATGTCCTACGGGGAATGCGGACATGATGATGTGTCTATTATTAAAAATGAAAAATATTTTATACACTTACCTTCTATAGAAATACTGTTCCATATCAAAATGTATTAATTATCAATTAAGATATCTATGTCGTCGTTGACCAATGATAAAGAAGTTTCAAAACAACAAATATTTTCACTCTATCTGACTTCCACAACCAAGTCAGGTAACACGATACCTTTTGGTAAGACACATTGTCAGATTTCCAGTGTTCTGCGGCGCCTCTCAAGCCACTCTTCAAAGAGGGGACGTACCGCCGCTATTGTGGCGTGCCCAGCACTGGGTTGCGACAATCGCACTCTCAATGTCGCCATGAGGTCCCGCCGGAGCTTTGTCCGCCGTACCCCGATTTCTTTTGGCAGCTTTTGTGGGGTTCTGACTAACTAAAACGACTAGCGTTAAGTCGTTGGTCGTGATTGTCATTCACCCCACACTGTGTAATTGATGGTCACCCATCCACTTCCCAACTTCGGCAATAAGACTTTCAATCGACCCATGCTGCTTATAACATTTAGCCACGAACCGCTTTTGGTCTTTTAATACGTTTAATCAAGTTCAGATCTCTTGTAAACCCAAAACAAGGAAACTTTATCCATATTATCAATTCGCCATTTTGACAAAACCTGAGTCTCCGCTTTCCATTGTACTCGTTATCAAAGAACAAAAGTTTCTAAAAGACGTCAATAAAACATCTCACTTGTCTCACTGAATTTAATATTATTCACCCTAAATTTCATTAAGTTCATTCAAGATTTTTACATAATTATTAAGTTAATAGTTTTCAGTTTTCAACCCTTTAAACTCGTTGTTTTAATATACAAATGAAAAGGGAATTATATTATCATACATTTCTACGCAGACTGTATTTAAGCTAAAAGTATTTCTCTATGAGAACAATCAATTGTTAACGCGCCCACACTCCTTTGTATGTGTTATAATTTCATAATCATAATAGGGTATTTGCCTAAAAAAAACTAATTAGTCCGTCAGTCAGATTTCCAAAAAATACTAGACACGTATTTTTTCTTTTTTCATATAAACAAAAAATGAAGACGACACAGTGCGTTGAAAACTCGTGTGACCTCACTGCACGCTACACCTTTTAACGCGCAGTGACGTCACCAGCCACCACTCCTGATCTTTGATGCCTTTTATATTTGTAATTTTTTATTGATTTGATAAAACAAAATATACGTATCCAATATTTTTCTATAATCTGAATGACGGACTAAAGAGAATCAATTGTTTTTTACCCAGGATACATCCCTATTGTCAACATAATATCTCATCAAACAAAATATATCCATTGCTATTTCAGGCTGATTTTAGGTCCTCTGAATGCCCAAGTTTTAACATGCCACTTGTTTTGTAAAGCGCGTATGACCTAAATACATTTACATATAATTGGGCTTTCTCTAAGCATTAGGTACCACGTTGTCAAAATAATAATTTACAAAAAAAAAAATCAAAAGCGGCCTCTGCGAGTTGACTTAGGTCTCACGTATAATGGACCCAAAGGACCGGAATCCCAGGATTCCGAGCTGTGTTAAAACATACAAAAATAATACCAATACTTTTATATTATTGAAATAAAAATGTTGGCAATAAATGATACTAGACTTGGCTTTACTAGTTAACAAATCGGGTAGGTGTTGAAACCACCACCCTTACTGCGCTACAAAATAACTTATAATGAAGGTAAAATGAAATAAAAAACAGTTTTTACAAAAGACAAAAAGTATCTTGCCTACAACAGATAAAACTGTTTTTCAAAGATTTTAGCATTTTAAACTAAATGCTAGTTCTATTTTAGTTAAGCTGTAAGTTTTCTGTGAAAAGCGAATAAATAACATTAGCATAATTTGTATGGTAACAGAGTTTTCATAATTCTACGAACTTCTTTAATTTCGGTGTGGTTAGAATGTTTTCTGAATTGGTGGTTTAACTTTCTGTGAGTTTTTTTGTTTTGCGAAGTGATTTATGGTAATTGTTACACTTATGGCAGGCTTTTTTTAGCGAAGAATGAAAAATCCAGAATGATAATTATAGTCTACGGCCTTTTCGGCTGCTGTCTACTTAATAAAAAAATGTTTATGGAAGTTCAGTTGGCAGTCCCTTGATACTAGCTGTTGCGATCCGATTCCGTGGGTAATATTTTATATTGTGTTTTTGGGTCTTTATTACTTAATTGTATTTTGTTTTTCTTAGTAATGTTTGTAAATTATTTGTTATTATTATTGCTTCCTTGTTGTAAATATGTTTCTTTTTATGATTTTTTTTCTGTATGTAGATGATTATAACAGACAAATGACATGTTATAGATTATATATTTCCACATATTCTCACACCACGGGATGCCAGAGATCGTGCGAAGAGGAAATTGTAGTACGGTAATAGACTGATAAACGGAATAAAATACAATAGGCACCTTCTGAGTAGGGCCTCCCTACAAAAAAATTAGCTAGAACTTAGACTCCTAAATCGTGTATATTCATGCGACATACATACATAGTACTTATCATGGTAATGAATGGGATTGGATTATGAATAAATGAATATTTATGTTAATAAATAAAAAAGGTAAGCATAATGACTATTTTTTTTTATGATTAGCAACACTGATACTACAAATGTCAATGACAGCTGTCACTTGACAAAGTGGAGGGAAAAAGTTAAAAGTGTGCTTTTGGTTTAGATATGATTAGGTACTACGTCAGTAGCGATCCACTCAGCTTCGCGTGTTTTTTTTAATAAATGAATTAAATATTATTTACAATATTTCACTTAGGTCCAGATTTAAAAGATAAATAATAACAGCGGCGCAGGTCGATTGATCAGCTTAAGCTACTCTTGTCGGTCGTCTGTGGATGCGTCTTTACATACGGAGACCGTTCCGTGCATTGTCATAGTCAAATGTGTTGCATGTGTCATATACAATTGTTGTTAATGAATAAATATCTATTAACAACAATTGTATCTGAAATCAAATATTAATAAAACAGAAAATTAAAAAATTAAATTACATTAAAAACACGTTAAATATTACAAAATTGCATACAGACATTTATTCGACAGGAAACGTCTGTCCTTCCTATTTACTCAGTTTTTTTTTTTGAGTGAATAGGCTCTTAATAAACTAGCGTGATTTACCATAAACGATTACATCACTGCTCACCATCAGGCGGAGTTGCAGTCAAGCACTAATTTATTATTTTATTGCGAAGAGGCTGATTGGCGACCCAGATTTAACTCAAAACGGTCTCCAAAGCCTGGAGCACAGGCGTAGAGTAGCCAGCCTTTCGGTCTTCTATAGGATGCATTTTAGTGAGTGTGCGATTTAATTCCCCTATCTCCGTTCCACCATCGGACGACCTGTCGTGCGGCGAGTTTCCACCCTTACGTTGTTAACACCTCTACGATCCTTACTCTTTTATACCGGATCCAGCACTCTTTTATACCGCGTACATCGAGGGACAATTTGAGTGACTTCAAGGCTAGAGTGAATAGGCCCTTAATAAGCTAGTGCGCGTTACCATCATCGATTGCGTCACTGCTTACCATCAGGCGGGATTGTGGTCAAGCGCTAGTTTATAACCTATAAAAAAATATAAATAAAAAGTTGACTTTTAAATGAATAATGAAACGAAAAATAATGGAACGGAGATGGGGGAATTAAATCATGCGATTCCCTCGCACACTCCCCAGAATGCCAAAGCTGACGTCACATAATTCTACATTTCGCAAGCAGAGTTTCGCGCAACTAGAATACATACAACTTCAGAACATCAACCGTTGGGCAAGTGCCCGCCAGACCCAATACCAATACAGTCATGTCGGAGGATTCTCCCTTTTCTATGAACGAACATTAATAATGTATGCCAATCAATGTTAAATGAAATATAATTTAAATGGAAAATGAACAAAGACTTTACCTTCAGCATATCCATTTTTTTTATTTAAAACTTATATGTTTTTTTATATGCTCCGCTCCTATTGGTTTCATTGTGATGTTATATAATATATAGCCTAAAGCCTTCCTGTATTAATGGGCTATTTGACGCATAAAGAATTTTTTAAATCGGACCAGGAAGAGATTAGCGCGTTCAAACAAACAAACAAACTTTTCAGTTTTATATATTAGTATAGATTTGTGTAACGTGGTACATAACTAAAATAATATTTTCTTATTTAAGCAATCACAGGTTTAAAAACAAGTTCTCGTAGAGCGACTTCCATCTACCATGACAGCATCCCGAGAGATCTGAAGTGAGTTACGATTTCTCTTTGCTTTCCAATCACGTTCCAATTCAGAATATTAAAACTTTGAGTAAAAAAGTCAGTAATTCATTTTGTTCTTTTAAAAATTTCAGTGAATATACATATTTATATTTTGCACATTCAATATTGGGTAATTAATTGTTCATGAGTCATGGTGGCCTAGTGGTTAAAACATCAGCCTCACAAGTATGAGTGTGCGGGTTCGTTTAAAGGCCAGGCAAGTACCAATGTAACTTTTATAAGTATATCTTGGATACCACTGACTATTGACTAGACTAGACTATTTGTAAGTATAACTTTGACACCCATGACTGATTACAAGGTGAAGGAAAACATCTTGAGGAAACCTGGACTTTAAGTCTGAAATCACAAACCCGCATTGAGCAGGCTTGGTGATTACGCTCAATCCTTCTCTGTATGAGAGGAGACCTGTACCCAGCAGTGGGACGATAATAAGGTTGATGATGATGATGATGAATTGTTAATCAAACTGACACTTTAATTTTCAGTTTCCTACAAACAAGGGTCACAGAATTTAGTTATGGTTTGTATGAGCTCAATCTCAAAGCATTAATTTCAATTAGGTAAATTGAATTGTTAAGAGATTGGTCAGTCAAAATGTTTAATCTAGTTGTTAATTGGAAGCGAAGTACGGTTAAGAAACTTACCAGATACTATGTAAAAACAAAATATTGTATGCATCGTCAGATTAGAAATTATACAAGTGAGGTCGATGCGAATGGGAAATTTTATTTGGTAGGTCTAGTAAGCATTATAAGCATTAATAGGGAAGTTGACTAAAAAAAAACTAATTAGTCCGTCAGTCAGATTTCCAAAAAGTACTAGACACATATTTTTTTATTTCATATAAACAAAAAATGAAGACGACACGGTGCGTTGAAAACTCGTGTGACGTCACTGCACGTTACACTTTTTAGCGAGGACTGACGTCAGCAGCCACCACTCCTGATCTTTGATGGGTTTTATATTTGTTAATTTTTATTGATTTGATAAAACAAAATACACGTATCCAATATTTTTCTATAATCTGAATGACGGACTAAATAGAACCATTTTTTTTTTAAATCAAGAAAAATCCTTATTTCCTTGAGTTTTTAGACAAAAAATATAATCAATTTAAGTAATCTTCGTAATATAATTAATTATATTTGAAGCAGAAATTAATTAAGAGCAGACTCATTAATTACTGTTAACAAGAGTGCCGCTTCTTAATATGGCTCACTACACAACTTTATTATTCGTTTTGTTTGAAAAATATATCTCAGTACCTTAAAAGACGAGCATATTTTATTATATTTCCCATTAATAATTTTTTATGAGAAACCAGCAGGCGCGCGCGACTACGCCCGTGTTTTTTATAATATGCTCCACTCCTATTGGTCGCAGCGTGATGTTATATAGCCCGTTAATATTTTTTTAATAAGATATTAAGGCCTCGCCACTCTTTTTTTATAATTAGTAACTTATGCTTGACGCGATCCCTCCTGATGGAAAACAGTGATGCAATCGTTAATACTAAAGCGCGCTAGTTTATTAAGAGCCTATTCACTCCAGTTTTGAAGACACTTAAATTGTAGTCAGATGGAAACACGGTCGCTGACAAATTGTTCCAGTCCCTCGATGTATTTCTCTCTGTCTAGAGGCGCCAATGGACAATTTGATAAATGTGTCCAGCTCATCTCGATATCTGCGTCTAGGTATGCTGCGTTGATATCGTTCACCATTTAGGCGGAACCCACTGGTTCATAATTTTGGCCCATTATTAGTTTTACACTTAGCAGACATGTCAAACTAACAATCGGCCGATATGTCCAGTCCAATTCAATTAAATGTGGCACCTTGCTGAATGCGATGCATCAGTGATGGAACAGATTGTTGTATTCTTAACCCGGTTCAATATATTTATACAGTATGTTAAGAAAACCCTGTCCGACCCATAAGGATAATAAAGGTTAGGTAAACATATGACCAAATATAATATAAAATTTTACGTAATCATCGTAGTACCAATACAAATGAATTTTGAAATAATCTTTTTTCCCGCGAATTAATTCCAACTTCCCCGAAATTTGGTAATTTTAAAAAAGTGACAACACCGGTATTATTATGAGTGAATAGCGATGCGACCACGTGCCACGTGTCCTACCGCCCGCCGCCCGCGGAAGGCTGGTTAACGCACATTTATTAAGTTACCTCTTTTTGCGAAATTATATTAATTTTTTTAGGGGGATTTTTTTTTTTAGTTTAGCCTGGTTTTGTATCCATTAGTAGAATCAGTTATCGATACCTAACAACACCTTCACGGGTCGGACAGGGTTTTCTTAACATACTGTAGATATAAATATTTAACTAGCCTACTACTCTTTCCCATCCCTGGGCGAAGGCGTCCCTCTAAAAGAAAATTAATAAACAATAACATCAAAACCAACCCACGTACGAGAAACTCCCTAAACAAATATATAAACAATTCTATTATTAATGTTCTACGGACACTAACTCGCTACGTAACTCCGGGTGCGTGCTACGAATTCGTAGCGTCACGGCTACGAGCTACGCCGTAGCGATTAGTTTCGTTTCAGATTGGATTGTAGTAAACTTTTATTTTATTGTTAAGGTGTTATGATCCTTTAGTTTTATTAGTGAAGTGATTTTAAATGGAAGAAGGACTTGTATCAAAGTGAATCATTAGATTCACTTTGATACAAGTCCTTCTTCACATTTTCTGTGAGCTTTACAAACAGAATTAGTATTATGTAATTTATACTAATCTTTACTAATATATAAAGCTGAAGAATTTGTTTGTTTGTTTGATCGCGCTAATCTCAGAAACCACTGGTCCGATTTGAAAACTTATTTTTGCGTTGGATAGTCCATGAATCCAGAAAGGCTTTAGGCTATATAAAATCAAGCTGCGACCAATAGGAGCGGAGCACAACACACTCTTTTGGGGTTACGATAAAATATTCAAATAACTAACTCTACGGAGTCGCGGGCGGGCGCAAGATAATAAGGGCCGCTGTAACTAAATAAATTAAAAGAAACAAAAATCTTCAAAATCTGTCTCATCTCGGCGACAAAAAAAAAGTTTATTTAAGTAATGGGAAAATCGAAGTGTTTTAAAAAGATTAAGAGTGAGATCTGACTATGAACGTTATTTGAATTATCCCTGTGAAATTACCCCTCTGGTGTCTGCATCTCCACGTCAGTGCACGTATTTTGCGATGGGTGGGAAAATTTACATCCAAAATAACGCGTCATACTGACGTCACATGTATTCTGCATCTCGCAAGCAGACTTGCAAATAGCATATATACTACTTCCCCATATCTACCGTTGGGTAAGTGGCCGCCAGGCATAACACCCGTCTGGTCAGAGGATCCTCCCTTTTCTATGGAGGTTGAATGAACTTTACACCATGTTCCTCATAACTCTAAATGATTATCCGATCTACTTCAACTCTTCAAGGTAGGCCGGCAATTACTCAATATTAGCCTTTCTGTGCAATCCAAAACGTTGATTGTATTTAACCAAGTACAGAAATTCTACTGCATAATCCTACTGCAGAATCCTACTACAGAACCTGGAGCACAGGCGTAGAGTAGGCATTTTGGTGAGTGTGCGAGGGAATTGCATGATTTAATTCCCCCATCCCGTCCACGTCCCCAAGTTCCACCATCGGACGACCCGTCGTATGGCGAGTTTCCATCCTTACTTTGTTAACACAACTACGATCTGAACGAAGCGTTTCGCCTCCTCTTTTATACCGCATCCATCGACGGACTGGAATAATTTACCAGCGGCGGTGTTTCCGTCGGACAACAATTTGAGTGTCTTCAAGGCTGGAGTGAATGGATTCTTAATAAACTAGCGCGCTTTACCATCAACGATTGCACCACTGCTTACAATCAGGTGGAATTGAGGTCAAGCATTAGTTTATAATTTATAATAATAAAAAAATGTGGAAAAAGGCAGGTTAATGAGAATGGTTTAAAGTGTACATACAATGAAGCGAATAGGTCGTGGTGGCCTAGTGGTTAAAACACCAGCCTCTCAAGTATGAGTGCGCGGGTTCGATTCCAGGTCAGACAAGTACCAATGTAACTTTTCTAAAGTGACTATGTACTTTCTAAGTATATCTTGGACACCAATGACTGAAGGTGAAGGAAAACATCTTGAGGAAACCTGGACTTTAAGTCTGAAATTGCCAACCCGCATTGAGCAAGCGTGGTGATTACGCTCAATCCTTCTCTGTATGAGAGGAGACCTGTGCCCAGCAGTGGGACGATAAAAAGGTTGATAATGATGATGCAATGAGGCTGAAGATTTGTTAATTTACTTATATAGAAATAGTAAACATTTATGAGCATAGGAAAATACCAAAACAACAACATATGACCAGGAAAAGTAGTGCTTGGAATCAAATACGTACGTGCTGATTTTAACTGGGACGCGCAAATAAAACTAAGCACAAAAGGTTCACTAACGAGCGCGCGTGTATAGCACGCTTTATTATACCTACAAGTAAATTTAACGTATAGTATCAGTACATTAGCTGTTGTATGTAGGATGTATGTATGTAAATAGATGCAGTGTATGAACTTCTGCTTTCACATGTTTGCGTTGGAAATAAGAATATCCTCTGTGGGATGTCTTTAATAAATTATGATTAGTATAATAAATCAAATTAAATCAATGGAAATTTATTAGATATCCAAATTATTTTACGTTAGTTGATGATTTGAGCTTCTTGATAATCAAATTATGCCTGTGTGAGGACACTCTGATCTTTCACAGAAATATGGTCTTTTTTCAAAAACCTTATATAATCAGCATGCGAGTGTGTGCGTGTGTGCCTGTGGGTGTGTGCGTGTGTGTGTATGTGTGCGTGGATTTATGATAACTGTATTTTATTATACTGTGAGAGCTCATGAAGATTTTCCTAACATCCGAATGACTAAATGAATCAATCATTAACATTCATTCTTCCATTGAACAATCATTCTATACATAATTATTCCTAGATTGCATTTACATTTTCACATTTATACAACGTGTAGCGAAAAGGGTATGTCCATACCAGCGGCACGGCTTCTTTAAATGGTATCGGTGTTTTAGAGAAACAGGGCGTAAAGTTCACTGATTCTCCATAGAAAAGGGAGAATCCTCCGACCAGTGGCCTACTGGTCGGAGGATTCTTATAATCGATACGATCGAACGAGTTTCGTAATGAAAACTCATACTAGGCCTACTGACGGGTGTTGTGTCTGGGGAGCACTTGCCCCAATGATTGCTGTTGGAAAATTGTATATAATATTATTTATTTTTTATGCGAAATCCGAAACACGTGTCCAGTATTTTCAAATAAAGAATCTGTGTACAAAATTTCAAAAATATATAATGAAAAACTATAAAGTTATGAGCTTGCTATTCTACTTGGTTGCCCCAACAAAAATATGGTCAAAGCTGCGCTCGGGGGAGGGGGGGGGGGGGGCGAGGGCGTGCGAGGGCGGTGGGTTGACCTCTGGCGACAGCTGTTGCGCGTGCGAACACTATGATCTATCGTAAAGCTGAGTGCGCGCGCTCGGTATCCACACTGCAAAAATTTCTAATTTTCTATTTTGGAAAAATGTAACATGGTGTAAAATGATTGGAATCGATTCAGTTGCTTATTCTGAACAAACTATATTTAGGTTTCGCTATATTACGTTGTATATATCTCAGTCTTCTAACCCACGAACTATTAAGTCTCGACATAGCACAACATCTAAAGTCCTCGCGGACTAAACTAACAAGTACAACTGCAAATAAACCCTGCTCCGTGGATTGAGCGCCCGCCCGAGTGTGTGTCTGTGTTAGGCCCTCAACTCGCGAACTGGGTTATTTGCGTGTATGAATGAATTTTTTTCAGCACAAGTCTCGCTGTAATTTACTTTTGTAGCTGTTCAGACTTTTTTGTTAGTTTGGTCTGAATTTTGAGAGATGTCTGTGTTGTAGTGTGTAGTTGTGAATAATTTGTCTATACGTGTAATTATTTTTTTGGTTATAATGCTGTTTTCTGTAGTAAAATATAATGGATGTTAAGAGTCTTGCATCTGATATTGAATAAGCTGGTATTTATGTATGAAAAGGGGTTGATTTTCAAATAATAGAGTTTTATTTTCGTAATCTGCCTTTTCCCAACTGTATTGACGTAGGCTTCTAGTTTATCTAGTTAGTTTACTTTAGTTTTCGGTTTAAGCGGCGGTGTTTCCATCTGTCTATAATTCAAGTGTCTTCAAGGCTAGTGTGAATAGACTCTTAATAAATGTTGTTGTGTCGGGTGTTTGGTCGAACAGATGGATGGCTGGTGAAGCCGTACGGAGGACGGGTCTGAGCAGTTGTGTTGCGATGTGTGCTGGGTACGATGCGCCAAATGTTGTTGTGTCGGGAGTTTGGTCGTGAAGAGTCTCCAGATCAATATCCCTCTGGCGCAGCATCGTTGGTCGTGTTGGTCTTGGGTTTAACATTGCATAGCTCTAGTTTATAATTATTTTAAAAAAAACAAACTCTTCAGCTTTATATATTAGAATAGATGTGGGACGAATTTTATACTAATCTCTAATAATAATTTTGCGTAAAACAGAGACAAACATCTGCAATGTTTCGTGTTAAGCTTAGTGCACTCGCAGATACAAATGTATTCCTAATTGCGTAACATACTCTTAATACCAATTGGAAAAATGTTGCAGCAGATTGCTAATCGATCGAATCAGGAATGAGGAGATCCGCAGAAGGTGGTAGGCCATAACATCGGCCGCCGGCAGAAGTTACCACCCACCAGACAAAGCCTTGCCGCCAAGCGATTTGTCGTGTTCCGGCATGATGTCTGGTGAAGCCGTACGGAGGACGGGTCTGAGCAGTTGTGTTGCGATGTGTGCCGGGTACGATGCGCCTAATGTTGTTGTGTTGGGAGTTTGGTAGTGGAGGGTCTTCAGATCAATCTCCCTTTGACGCAGCATTGTTGGTCGTGTTGGTCTTGGGTTTAACATTGCAGCACCTCGCTCAACTGCCGTCATCCTTCCTATTCCTAAGTTTTTTAATTGAATAGGCTTAATAAACTAGTGCGCTTTACCATCAACGATTGCATTACTGCCTACCATCAGGCGGGATTGCAGTCAAGCACTAGTTTAAAATTTATATAAAAAAAACTTCTTTTTATAAATTATAAACTAGTGCTAACAATACTACTATGAAATCTGTCTACAGAAGTACATGCTACCGTATTTGTCCCTTCGATGAAAAATATAAAATGATCTCGACTGAAACTCTTTAATCAAAGAAAATATGTACATAAATAATTAAACTTTACATTATTTTGTTCATTTAAACATTATTTACATTCCAAAGCATGTTCTAGCAGCTAATTTCCATCACAAACAGCATCACCGC
Source organism: Sesamia inferens (assembly GCA_037179545.1). NCBI lineage: Eukaryota > Metazoa > Arthropoda > Insecta > Lepidoptera > Noctuidae > Sesamia > Sesamia inferens. The sequence continues at coordinate 29,425,186 of CM073937.1, read as the reverse complement.
TTTCATTACTGCAACACGAACCTCGAATTATGAATACCAGAGAGAAGAGCGAAGCTCCATTCATTACGGAAACCAACTCAACCGTCAATCGACTAATTACTCCATTTACAAATAATCGAGTCGATTGCGATTCGTGTGCCGTCAAAGTCGATAATCCTGATTTCGTTTTTATATTGGTTTCGATGAAATAATTTGTATACGGAAATAAATGTGTATTTACTTGTATATCTGCAATTTGTTGATGCAGAAGAATTAATGCTAGCTGGAATGAGTGATAATTAAAATAACTGTAAAGCTAACTTTAAAAAAATATCTCGATGGTAGGCCATAACTTCGGCTGCCGGCAGAAGTTACCACCCACCAGACAAAGTCTTGCCGCCAAGCGATTCGTCGTGTTCCGGCATGATGTCTGGTGAAGCCGTACGGAGGACGGCTGGGTAATTGCGTAACACACTATCAGTAGCAATCGGTTTCATTTTGACAGTTCAACAACTTTCAATGCGTTATTTACGTAGTTGAGCAGACACATTTTCCTAACAGATGGAGCAATGGATTAGCAATTGGTTTCAAATTGATTCCAATTGGTATATAGTAATAGTGTGATACGCAATTAGGGTATGGGTCTGAGCAGTTGTGTTGCGACGTGTGCCGGGTACGATGCGCCAAATGTTGTTGTGTCGGAGGTTTGGTCGTTGAGGGTCTCCAGATCAACCCCCTCCCTCTGGCGAAGCATCATTAGTCGTGTTTTTAGGTTTAACATTGTATCACCTCACCCAACTGCCGTCTTCCTTCCTGTTGACTCAGTTTTTTTGAGTGACTAAACTAGCGCGCTTTACCATCAACGATTGCATCACTGCTTACCATCAGGCGGGATTGCGATCAAGCACTACTTAGTATATAATAAAAAAAAACCGGTAGTTTCACAGATTACCGCGATCGAACAAACTTTTCTTCAGCTTCATCAATAGTTTTATTTTATTAAGATTAGTTGTATAAATAAAAATTATACAGCCTCCGTGGCGTAGTGGTAGCGAAAGCGGCCGCTGCGCAAGGAGGCGCGGGTTCGATCCCCGTGCAGTGCGGTGTGTGAGTTGTATAAATGAATATGAATATATGCACATTAAGCCTTTGGTCCCGGTTGCAATGCGAACATCTAATGGCAGTCGTTACGGGTAATTGGAGCCCTCAAAAGTCCAGCAATTGGTCTAACTGCAATGCCTAGATATCGCCTTCGGATTGTGGAGGTCAGATGGCAGTCGCTTCATGGAAAATATCGAAGTTTAGCCAAAATGAGCAGTTAGACTGGTAAAGCGGACCCTAGACAACAAAGCTGAAAAGCTTCGGATACGACTGGGATTAACGCTGAGATGAAGAAGTTGTATAAATATAAATACTTTGCAAATCGGTAACAAAAAGTTACAAGAAAATTCGCGTGGAGAAGAATCTGGAAGAAACCTCATTGTTTATCTTTCTGACACCAAGTTTCCGACGTCAGTCACGCGAAACAGTATTTGATCAACAGGCTTTTTTTTATTACGAACATGAAAATAAATACTTGAATAATCCCAAGCAAAGTACAGGTGTAAAGTGCCTTCGAAACTTTTTTACAAGCAAAAGTAACATTCATTCAGCCAACTGCCAAGTCTCGCCAACTCCAATAAAAAGATGGCGGCACGAAAGCGCGGGAATTTGTAACTCGTCAACGAGACGCAGTTCTACAATTTATGGTTTTGTAAGAGAGATTACAACGATATAGGCGCCCATAAGACGACAATTCAATATTTTCTTCTGTTTGTGTTTCTTTATGCATGAAAGAATTTTACAAATTTCACTTGTCTTAAAAAGCTTCAAGTTTCATTACCTAACAATCTTCATGAGTATTCAAAATCCGATGAAGATTGTGATTTCGTTCACTTAAATAAATCAGAAGGTATGTTATTTGACAAATTAGGGCTTGCGAATATCAGGAATAAGTTGAAGTCTAAGTCTTTCGTCTGATTTTTAAAACTTCCGATAACTATCGAGGGATCATTTTAAAGGTTACAGCTATTTCATAGAAAAACTGTCATAAAAGACAATTTTATTTCTCGAATAAAAGATATCTGGCGTTGGAAGAATCACTCCTTATATGAATTCCATCTGTTGACTATCCATAACTGCAGACACTAAACAATTGTACATATATTTAATATCTTGCTTACCTAGAACTTCAACCATATCCCGACATGCCTATTCACGTGTACCAGTCAGTATGAGAATGACGAAAAGCAACACACAAAGTTGCGACCACATCTCGTTTCAAGAATTTTAATAAAATGTCGCTCAGAATAATGAGCCGGGATAGATAAGAGGATCCCCCGCATAACTTTTTATTTTGTGTGAAAATGAAAAATGTTTTTCGTGTAAATATTTTTGTTGGTAAATATTCATGTTGTGTGGAGAAGATATTTAATAATGGCTGCCTTTTGAAGTTAGTTTGGCAGAGTAACTAGATAGCTATATACTCTTATAAGCACTATTGGTATTGGATACGTTGGAAACCTAACTTTTTTTTACCAACTTCAGAAATCTTTTGACTAAAAGGGCAAACTTAAAGGTTCATCATCATCGTCATCAACCTTTCTATCGTCCCACTGCTGAGCACAGGTCTCCTCTCATAAAGAGATGGATTGGATTGAGCGTAATCACCACGCTTACTCAATGCGAGTTGCTGATTTCAGACTTAAAGTTCAGGTTTCCTCAAGATAATTTCCTTCACCTTTTAATCAGTCATTGGTGTCCAAGATATACTTACAAAGTACATATAACTTAAAAAAATTACATTGGTACTTGCCTGACCTGGAATCGAATCCACACACACCCATACTTGAGAGGCTGATGTTTTAACCACTAGACCACCACGACTCAACGTAAAGGTTGTTCTCATTAAAAATTGAAAATAAAAGCTCAAATTTCGGTAACCTGTGGCAAAACAAAAAAACGCAAAACATAAAAATTACTTCGGCAATTAACTTTACTTATTTTTATTTATTACTGTTGTTTTTCTCAATAAATGGCTACGATTTTCAATATAAGACGTGAAAATTTTATTCAAATAGCGAAACAAACGAAAAATTTATAACCAACTTCCCATGAAAAAGTGAGAAACGGTGATTCCCGAGTTCCCGACTATTCTAAAGAATAATGGAACTATTATTTAAAAGAAAAAGTACCTATAAATATTATTTGCATTTTGTCGTTTATTTAAAACAGTTTAAAATTTTTGTTAGACTTTTCAAACGTGTATAAACATCTGTTGTGTGTTTTCTTGTATATATAGAACTAGAATTTTCAACTTTGGGTAAAACCAGTTTTTAACCTGGTTCTTACAAAAAAGCGTGCCAAAATGGTAAAGGAATAATATCTGAAAGCAAAACGTTTTCGACAAGCCATTTACCAAAGTCGAAAACAAGTAGGTATAAACTCTGTAAACGTAAATTTATCTGACTTACTTTTATTCTACCTGAAGTACGATACGTCTTGCCTTTTGTTGAGAACTAAATAATATACTCGTATATCGTGTCCCATTTCATTGTCTCGCAGTATTAACGTATGACGGGGTAGACTTCACTTGTCACATCCAAATATGTAATATTTGTTTAGCTCTTCCCACGTTGATATAGGGGCTATTTTTGTTTTCTTTAGGCAAAATTTGTTGCTTTAAGGCCTCGTGGTTTGTATAAGTTTGAAGTTCAAGGATTTTGTTGTTTGTATAAGTACGGTACCAACACAAAATGTTACGCATAGAATTTTACAGCGCACTCTTGAAAAGTGTTTGAGCAGAAAAATATGTAGGCAGTAAGATTATTTTTTTTGTTTTAAATTAGGTTGAAACCAACAAATTTATGACTATTGTTTTACTACATAGAAGATGCTGATATCTGTTAGATTTCATTCTTTATAAGAACATGAATAGCATTTCTATTTTCGATTCGCACTTTCTATACTTTGCATTTCTTTGACAGTTGTATGAAATAGCTAAACCGCAGTAAATTCACTCATATGCATTCATTCCTGCAGGTAAGAATAATAAGCATAGAATAGAATACTCTTTATTATGTACACCACCAATATAAATTACAAAAACATAAATATAAAGATTTTACAAAGGGTGACACAATGGACGATCTTATCGCTAAGAGCGATCTTTTACAGACAACCTTTGGATGGAATAGTAAGGGGAAGGAGAGAGAAATAATGTAGGTAGTCTACAGTGTACTATTTACATAGTTTATATAATAAATATGCACGTTAAGTGTATCATACTAGTCTAATAAACATATACATCTAATTCCATTACTGTTAGGATTAGGAGGTGAAGCTGTAAAGTAAAATGAAGTAATAGTAATGTTTACATAGAAAATATAATTAGTAGGTGATGTAGTTTTGATAACGCTCTAAAGAAAAAAGTTATTAAAAGTTTTCCCAGAACAATGCCTAACAGTACTGGAATGCCGCAAGAATGAATGCAAATGAGTGTGAGTATGTACATGCCCGATGGGGTCGACGAGTTCTCGAGAGGCGACCACGTACCGAAAGACGCTGTGTGGGTAGGCCCCCGACAAGGTGGACCGACGACCTGGTGAATGGCGCAGGAAACCGCTGCTTGCGAGAGGTGCAGGACCGGCCGTTGGATGACTTGTCATTATTTTATGCGGAAAAAGCATTAAATTCGTGTAAGCGTTTGTGTTTTTTTTAACGATTTTAGTTTTCACTTTTGTCAGTCAGTCCATAATCAACTAATGCTAGTTAAATTAGTTTAACATGAAATAATCGTAATTGTTCAATGCTACCTTTGTACATTGATTCAGCATTCCTGCAGTTGACGTACGGTCTACTTCAAATATTGTTATAGTTGCAGATTACACGCACAGAATACAAAGATGTTTGCAAATTTGTGTGTGTTAGGAAAAAGTAGTATATAAACTATATCGTGTACATAAATCAGATTAGAATTTATTCTTCCATTAGCCCTCACTGTAGCTAAGACACCTTTAGCCATCTCTGATCAGTCCTGTGAGTCTATTGGACTGGCAGTGAGTTCACCCTTCATCCGTAGCTGGAAATCCTACCCACTATCATTCTGATACCTTAGATCTCTTGGTGCAGGCATACCCCACTTATTTATATATTTATGTATTAGAAACTACATGGTAGGTCAGGGCTGTAGGGCTTAGAGGAGTTAGGGTCGTAGGGACTGTAGGGCTTATGGGTTTTGGTTCTTAAAATTTACCATATAGGCTACCGCTACCTTTATTAGGGGTGGTCATACAGTAATTATAATATAACTAAGGGTATACGTAAATAGTTTGCTCGCTAACTCAGTTCGTTGAAGCAATACATCAAGTTAATGTTGCTCGTGGTAAATTGCCGATTACTGGCACCCGCATTATTGCTCGCCGGGCTAATTTATTGTACGACAAGAATTTTGCTCCTTTTGTATAGATAAGTCGATGTTTGACTGAAATGTGAGTTATTATTCAATTTGACGGTAGTTCGCGACACTTGCGACGCGCACTGAATATTATTAATTAAGTAGGGGAGAGCGGGGCTGAAAGTGCCGATTTTGACAAATCCTTTCAACATTCGGATAAAACAAGTACTATGTCTGAGAGTAGTGGTTCATCCTAAGCCAAATTTAATCTATTATACGAATTTAACTACAGATTTTACACATTTTTAATAGTTTTTAAGAAAAAGTGATTTTTTTATACATAGGCGGCAAGGCACTACCAACCCCACTTTGGGGCAAGTTGTGCCGTAGCTGAGGTCGGTTGTGCCGTTGATAATGCTAGGAGTTTTACATGAAAGAAAATTAATTTAGAATTTAAAACATCAATTTTATAATAATATATTTATTCGTTATACTTTTTACTATGAATCAACAGTTTTTTTTGTATAATTATATACAAAAAAAACTGTTGATTCATAGTAAAAAGTTAGTATTAACTAAGTATTATAATAAAAAAACAAATAACCTTCACTTATGTAATTATTTCTAACTTAAAAGCATATTTTTAATCAATAGTTTGTACTTATTTTTATGCAAATGAGATCAATTATTAAAAATATCAGTCGCTAAGGACTATATTGGAAAAAACAATAAAGATTTCTCTTAAATTACAATTTTTCAAAATTATTATCTTATTGATCAGCCTCGAGTCTTTTTAAGAAATAAAAAAATATATCAAGACTAGTTATTATAGAAATGCTTGGTTTTCTTCATCTTCAATAGATTGCAAATGGGCCCAATTCTTACATTCTCTGCATTCAATACATTTTTCTCCAGGGGCAGACTTAGAATAGGCATCAGAACATATGATACAGTACCATTCTTGTTCGTCACCAGAACTGTCGTCATCTTGCAAAACACTTCTCTTTGCGGGCTTTTTAGTCGGTTTTTTTGTTTGTTTACCCTTTCCCTTGCCTTTTCCCTTAAGCTTCTTTCTTTTGTAGTTTCACTTTCTTTCTTCTTCTTTTTATTAGCCTGTTCTTCTGCCAAAGCATTTTTCTCTGGAGTGTCCGTAAGAACAGCTGTCTTTCTTTTACATGCTTTATTATGTCCAATTAATCGGGGAGGTGCTTTAGGCAGTGGTCTTATTAGCTTTGGTGAGAAAACTGCTGTATTTTTATTTCCTGTGTTGTTATCAGCTAATTGAGGAAGCTGGAAGCTGCAGCAAGGGATAGGTTCCGGAGAAATCTGACGTGTCTCTTGTTCCTGATGGTGCTCTTGTACAGTCAACGCTGCAGTCGCTTTGCCCAGGAATATGCTGTATTATTGATGGACTAGTCTCAATCTCAACATTGCTGCCCACATAATTTAACTCATCAAGATATTTTACTCATCAATTTGTATAATGACATAATTTGACTCATCAATTTGTAATTCACGTGCAACAGTTTTTAATTTACGTCCATCCTTGATAACTGCATCAGCAGCCCTTTGTAAAAGATCCTGAGATGTAGTTCCCCTTTCAGTTTTTCGCTTGTATGTCCTCATTCTGTCAAAGAAAATAATGCAGTATAAAGTATCATGCCCAAAGTACCTATTCTATTTTTTTCATAAGTGCTCGCTTAAATATAAACAATATTGACACAATATAGGTTGCTTAGGGGTTGGTTGTGCCGCGGCACAAGCAGCCCCACATGTACGGCACATTTTACCCCGTTTATGATAGTGTGATATTTTGTCTCACATATAAAAATCTCTTTGCTCAAAGCATTAAAATTACACTGCATAAGAAACTAGGATAAATAACAAACATTTTACAAAAACTCTCTTATTAAAAGCACGAAAAATGCTAGCTTGAGACCAAAAAGTATCGAAACGAAAATATTTACTTACGTGGCGTTGGAGGACCCTCACATGCACTGCCACTCGATCCGCGTCGCTGACGCAACTAAAATGGCAGCCGCGTGTGTCCGACTGTTAGGCATTACGCGACAGAATACGATCGTATATCTATCTCTTTCTGTTTTCGAGATATTCGCGACGGCACAATTTACCCCCGGCACTTTCAGCCCCGCTCTCCCCTAATTTATTATTATGGCAGCTTCATTAAGTGCTATTTATCTGCAAGGGTTTTAGACCTTTAAAGCCATAAGTTTTTATATCGTTTTAATATTATAAATGCGAAAGTTTGTGTGGATGGAGGGATGTTTACCTATTACTCTTTCTTGCTACAAAAATTATAAAATGGATGTGAATTAAATTTGGCACAAATATCTATACTGATATATAAAGCTGAAGAATTTGTTTGTTTGAACGCGCTAATCTAAGGAACTACTGGTCCGATTTAAAAAATTCTTTTTGCATTGGTTAGGCCATTAATCCAGGAAGGCTTTAAGTTATATAACATTTGCTGCGACCAATGGGAGCTGAGCATAACTAACTCCACGCGAACGAAGTCCCTGGCGGCCGCTAGCAGTTTATAACTACGTTTAACACATAAAATACTTTTTATCCTGATATCCTATGAGATCAATTTAGCCAAAATAACACATAAAATACTTTTTATCCTGATATCCTACGAGATCGATTTAGCCAAAATCAGCAGTTAGTCTGGTAAAGCGGACCCCAGACTCCAAAGCTGAAAAGGCATCGGCTGCGATTGGGATTAACGCTAAGATGATGATGGTCCTTCGAAATCGAAAAATAAATTAAAAAAAAGAATCCTTGCTAATTATCTTATTATTTTGTTAATGAACATCTAAAAGATAATAACTATGTCGATAAATGTGTGCGATACGAATTGGTTAGTTGAATTAAACTAACTAAAATTTAATTAAATTTTGGTTCTGTTTGATATTCGTAAATTATCAGTCATATTAGGGTTTCACCTCGGAATGAAAGATAATAAGCTGCAAATTGGTATGAACCTTTGTTTTGTCATTCTAAATGTTGTCTCAAAAGTCACAATCGTTATCGTGTCCGCGTCTCAAGATATTCAAGGTCAAAGGTTACAAAAATCGGTTTTTCGCGAATATCTGGCTTCCTATCGGTTAAATGAGATTTGCATTTATAATAAAAGTTGTAGGCTATAAAATTCCCTACAACTTTTGTCTAACCTTTTTTTTCATACGACCAACCGTTTTGAAGTTAGAGCGCGAAGAGTGCACATCGTACAGTCATATACGGCCTAATGCAAGGTCAAGCGTGAGTTATGGTTATCAGTACTTTATAAAGTCAATTATTTACTTTTTAGGGTTAGGGAAGGACTTAGAACCTCAAGAATGGGGCTGGATGCTTGAAAATGAAATCCTGGAGCCCATACGAACGTTATTACCTCCAGCACCAGCCGAACTACTAAACGTAATATTTTGCAATTGCAAAAATGGTTGTGGTTCCCGCTGTGGATGCAGAAAATCAGGGCTACAATGTTCTTTAGCTTGCGGCCAGTGCAACGGACAAGCTTGTCTCAACGCTTCACTGTATCCAAGTAATCCCGATGAAGAAAATACATATGATCCCGATATTCTGGAAGGTTTGGAGATGAACATGACAGATAATGAGGATGATGACAATGAATCGAACATTTTTGAGCGACAAGAAGAAGAAGACCACGAAGAAGAAGAATATAATTAGCTTCCATTTCCAATTTCATTACAATTAAAATCAACAAAGATACTTTTGATATTTGAACTCACATTTTGATAAATGTATATTATGCCGTATTTAATAATAAATAAAAATATGTGTAAAATATATACTCTTACTATCATTTTAACTTAAAATAAAACTAAAATATATAATCCAGAATTAATAATATTTTATACTTAAATAGTTAAATATGAATAATTATATATAAATAATCAAGTTACTTACTTTAATTAAATATAAATAATTAATAGTTAGTACATAAATAATGGGCACTGTTTAATAATTATAATCTCCAAGTAAATAATTGACTTTATAACGTACTGATAACCATAACTCACGCTTGACCTTGCATTAGGCCGTATATGACTGTACGATGTGCACTCTTCGCGCTCTAACTTCAAAACGGTTGGTCGTATGAAAAAAAAGTTTAGACAAAAGTTGTAGGGAATTTTATAGCCTACAACTTTTATTATAAATGCAAATCTCATTTAACCGATAGGAAGCCAGATATTCGCGAAAAACCGATTTTTGTGACCTTTGACCTTGAATATCTTGAGACGCGGACACGATAACGATTGTGACTTTTGAGACAACATTTAGAATGACAAAACAAAGGTTCATACCAATTTGCAGCTTATTATCTTTCATTCCGAGGTTGACCCCTTTTTTTACCCAATTTGACTGGGCTAATAGAGCGGTGCTGATAATACGATAATAAATGAAAACACGGACAGTGCTGGTTCATAGGAATAATCTTAAACCTAGATCATAAGAAAAAAACCTAGCAATAAAAAAAAATAAACAAAATAAATCGCATAAAATTGCAAACGGAATAGAACATCGTTGAGGTACAAGATGTTTAATTTATTGTCGTACTGTCATCACCACTTTGTATAAGTTACCCTTGGATACAGAACCCAATCAGCACTTATAAACATACAGGTTCTATTTGCTTCATATGTGCATGGATATGTAACGTAATTTTTTATATGAATGGTAATACAGCATATTAAATCTATATAAAGTGTGCCAGCAGATACTAATTTATTTACACACCCGTAACGCTGAGCTCTTCAAACATCGACACTTCAATAATGCTTGTGCAAATAATATCTGGGCCAAACATTCCACAACGTAGAAATTAAGCAGAAAACCACCTCAGATTCATATTCTGTTCATAAAACATGAAGACATTACCTTGATTATATCTATTTTAAGGAAAAAGTATATAGATTCTTCTTACCATAGGAGCGACGTAAAATCCTGTTCAACACTTCGCAAAAACTTTTTAAGTCTAAACATATTTCAAATGTTTCAGATACATTTACTGCGCCCATAATAAATAGAATAGAATAGAATACTCTTTATTATGTACACCATAAAGAAAGGGAAGGAGAAGAAGAGAAGAGAGGGACTATTTCTTAAATGACCGTGACGGTAGCTGAATTCAACTCTTAAGCACTGTTTGCTGCAATTTAAAACTTGAATTGAACTTAGTCTCTATTTTGAACCCAGAAGCAAGACTGGTACCCAGGGAAGATAGTGGCACAGTGGTCGCGTGCAGCTGTACATATTCAGGCTTAGAGGCTTTTACATTCTCTCCAAGGATGAACCTTACAGCCGTTGCACGGTCCCGGAAAAGGTATTTTAATTTTTCACCGAGGTAGCTTGAGTGAGATATATGGGGTGTATTTTATGTATTTAGTTAAATAAAGTTCACCAACAATTGCTACAGATATTTTACAAATTAAAAATACGTACAAATTATTGACTTAAATGTAACTGCACAACCAATTACAGGCAAACACCACATGCTAAGTGCTCTTTGTAGTTTTATCAATGCGTGCTTTTATTCTAACTAGATTTGGATTCGGACTAACTAATACTAGTTAGTCCGAATCCAAATCTAGTTAGTTACTAATGATGTCTGACAAATGACGATATTGAGTCAGCGTGGACTTCAACCAGGTCGCTGCGTTCGTTTACCAGTTTGCACATGCGAGGTACAGGTGAATTAGCACCAGACACTGTATGACGAAGAGGTGGAGTTAAGGGTGTTATGTATTTACGAGGTGGTCTACGTGGTACTCTGAAGCCTTTTGAGCGTTTCCCTCAAAAAACTAAAAAAAAGGAGCATGACAGGCACTTCTGCCAAACCTATGCAGTGGCTCACAATAAGTGTGTGCATATGAGGCAACGTTTCCGGCAGATATTAAACGTCAAGAGGGGAACAAACATGCATCGCTCCACTCAGCTGTTTACTTTGTACTATGACCGGTGAATCTGTAGTGTTCAATTATTGTTTAATTTCGAAGGTACGTTCGACATTCGGTGGTGTAATTGAAGTCTCGTGCTCTGCGACATGCGACTACAATAGCCCGACGACAAAACGCTGACTGGTAAACTTGTGATTGTCATCGGGTGTGCGTCTAGACGTTGCGACAAGAGAGAAAATCCGTTTATTTATATACTAAACATATAAGATGAGATATATGTATTCATTTGCTCAAACTATATATTAAAAATATAGTTTAAAAAACTAAAATAACATGCTTTTAAAGAATATCAAACTAAAAAGTTAAAAATAATTTTAAAATTTAATTTATGACAATAGTATATATATGTCGGAGACAGCGACGGCAGAGCGGTAGGGTCGACAGCATCTTCGTGTGGTGGTACAGGTTCCATTTCGTAGGTGAGTTTTGAATTTAAGCACGACGTTTAGATATACCCTCCAATCTTCATAATAACAATTTGAATAGGCAAACCGACAGTTTCGGTTCTAAGATGTGCCTTGGTCCGCGTCTCGATGCAAAGTGACCGTTCGACGAACCCCACTTTCCAAAGCGACTCTGTCCATGTGCCGCCATCACAAAAAATAACGTCACAAGCGTTTGCCCCTCTACTACGTAAATCAAATCAGCAACTTCTATTAAAATTATTCCGATGATCTCCGACACGGCCAGCCTGACGATTTGCACGTCCTCGTGCATCATCATCATCATCATCATCCCAGTGCCAATCCCAGTCGCATCCGAAGCTCCCTCAGCCCTGGAGTCCGGGATCCGCTTCACCAGGCCAACCGCCGATTCCGGCCAAACTTCGACATTTCCCGTTGCACTTCCTCGTGCATGTCTGTAACAAATTAAAAAAAAACACAGAAAACCGACTTTGAAGCATTTTTGAGAGCTCGGCCAACCTAACAGTCACACGTCACGTTTAGTTACAATGACTATTAGAAAACCAAACAAGCTTATTCATATTTTAACAACTTAAACGCAAGAGCTTCCTTCAAGCCTCATAATTATCAAAATTCAAAAAGAAAACAAAAGGTTCCTCCAAGCCTCATAATTATCAAATCAAAATCGTAATCATAATTGTCAAAAAGAAAACACATCATCGCCCAGCTGCCACAGTAGCTAGTGACAACTCGTTATTGACCTGACCATATCGTCATCACCTCTTGTGATACGACCAACTCAAGAGTCCGCAACTCCCAGGTCAATACACGACTGTACAACTAATAGTCTCCTTTGAGATCCTGGTCCCCGCCACATCACTAGCTGCCCATCGCCCCCTGAACAACTCCTCATTGAGTTGCAGTTACGACTACAGACTAGTGCTTGCAGTGCGACCGTATCTACCAGAGTCCCCGCCACATCACTAGCTGCCCATCGCCCCCTGAACAACTCCTCACTGAGTTGCAGTTACGACTACAGACTAGTGCATGCAGTGCGACCATACCTACTAGTGTCCCCGCCACACCACTAGCTGCCCATCGCGCTCTGAACAACCCCTCATTGGGTTGCAGTTACGACTACAGACTAGTGCGTGCAGCGCGACCACATAGCCATGATACGTGTTCTATTTGCTGGCGGAGGCACCCTCCTCACTATCTTCTACATTTTGAAAATCTAACTCAGCAGACATTACTTGGAAAAATCTTTCGTACCTATGCGATCGTGGGGTACTTATAAGTTCTGTTTCCAATCAACGATTTCAGTAGGTAACGATCGCCATTATCGCCATCAAACAACTCACCAATATTGTAATTCATTACTTTAGCTCACTTCTATCAAATTTGTATTTTTCGTAAATAGCACTCATTACTATGTTCGTTACCGCTTGTTCTCTTGAGAAGATTTAATAGTCTAGCCACACATACTATCAGAAACTCAAGTGAGCTCGTAACTATAGGCCACAGTGAAATTTAGCTTTGAAATAAAGACAAACCAGACATCATAATTTTAAAACCCTGATTTAAAATTTCTCAGCCCATTATAACAAAGAATACGGGTAGTACAAGAAATAAAATTTGCAAATAACTCTTATTATCATGTCGCAAAGAAATTGTTCAGTACACAATACACTGGCACAACCTTGTACACTGTATATATACTGGCGCGTGTATACATACACCAATGAAATTACAGATTGCTTGACAAGAGAACATTCGGCCACGGAATCAAAATAAAAATAGTACGACTCACCGGATTATGGCAATTTCACACAAACACTTGCCACTTGGCAGTTGTCAACCGTTGCACACCAGACATCTCGGAGCTCTCATAAAACCCCATTACGTTACCACCAACGTTTTGGGTATTTTGAAACCTTCTCATCGCCTGCAGAGTAGATGCTGTCCTGAATTCTTCTCATCGCCTGCAGAGTAGAGGCTCAAATCTTTAAACTTGGGCGTTCCGCAAAGCGCACGCAGCTCCGGGTGCGCCGCACGCAGCTCCAGCAGCGCCACACGCCATTGATGCGATTCACCAAGCAGCCAGAAGCGCGCTCCGCAAGCGCACTTTGCACGCTCAGCAAGCGCACCTTTCGTGCTCCGCAAGCCCACCTTGCGCGCTCCGCAAGCGCACCTCGCTCGCCAAGGATCAGCCAGCACTGTCGCGCACCAAGGATTAGCCAGCACTGTCGCACGCCAAGCATCAGCCAGCACTGTCGCGATAGCGCCGCGTCCAGCCGCACTTGCTCGCCTGCAGCGGACTCCTGCAGCGGACTCCTGCAGCGCACTCCTGCAGCGCACTCCTGCAGCGCACTATCACGCAGAGCGATCTGTTCTGCGTCAGCAATTGAGCGCACCTCGTAACGTGACGTTCACTTCCAGCCTCACTGCCAGTACTACCACACAAGTAATCACACAAGTACTATAAAAATATTGGCAGAAAGTGACTGTTATTCTGTTTATTGATTTATAACGAGATTGTGAGCAGTGTAGTTCTTTATCCAACTTCTGATGTCGGAGACAGCGACGGCAGAGCGGTAGGGTCGACAGCATCTTCGTGTGGTGGTACAGGTTCCATTTCGTAGGTGAGTTTTGAATTTAAGCTCGACGTTTAGATATACCCTCCAATCTTCATAATAACAATTTGAATAGGCAAACCGACAGTTTCGGTTCTAAGATGTGCCTTGGTCCGCGTCTCGATGCAAAGTGACCGTTCGACGAACCCCACTTTCCAAAGCGACTCTGTCCATGTGCCGCCATCACAAAAAATAACGTCACAAGCGTTTGCCCCTCTACTACGTAAATCAAATCAGCAACTTCTATTAAAATTATTCCGATGATCTCCGACATATACAATACTAGTAAAATGAGAAAAAACGTGAGGCTCTTAATATACACAAAATATGGCACAAAGTTTATATATTATTGTCATAAATTAAATTTTATTTTCAACTTTTTAGTTCGATATTCTTTTTTTAAATAATATACAGATAACATGAACGCTTAAGTGGTGTTCATTTGTTTTTACCAAACTTTTCTTGATCTCCAACAGACAGAATAGCAAGTGCTAAAATTCGTAATGATGCGTTACACAAGTAACTAAATCTAAATTTAAATCTAAACTAAAAATACTTTGCCTGCACAAATGAATGTAAGGTAAAGTTGAAAAAATTTTTGAGTTAGAGACGGACAACCAGAGAAGCAAACATACAAGTGAAGCTAATAAAAAGCATGTAAAAAGACCAGACATGTTTGCCACCTAGTATGAAGTGCATGTATTATGAATAATAATAACATAAAAACACACTTAATCAGCATATAACGTTCCCATCTCTCGTCACGGAGATGAGTATGCTGCGGTGGATGTGTGGAGTTACGCGGTAAGACCGCATCAGGAACTCCCGCATTCATGGCAGTCTCCATGTCCGTGACATAGCAGACAAACTGCAAGAGAGTCGCCTGCGCTGGTACGGCCACGACTTACGTAAACGCATGTTACGTGGGTAACAAATGTCCTTCGCCGGGCCGGAACAAGCGAGGTAGGCCAAAGAAGTGCTGGCTTGACGTTGTAAGAGATGACATGCGTGCCAACAATCTCACACCACAGGATGCCAGAGATCGTGCGAAATGGAGGCGTAATAATAGGAAAGCGGACCCCGGGCTCCAACGCGAAAGCCGCGGATGCGACCGGGATTATACGCTGAGATGATGATGATGATGATAACGTTCCCATCTCTGGGACACAAGCCGCCTCTCGGTTAGAGGCAGTGGGCCATAAACTACCACGCGGGCCAAGTGCAGGTTGTTAAATGATAATAATGATTATGAATTATTGCGTGTTATGCCCATGTTCATCTTCATCATCATTTGCTCAGCGGTAATCCCAGTCGCATCCGAAGCTTTGTCAGCTTTGGAGTCTGGGGTCCGCTTTACCAGTCTAACTGCTGATTTTGGCTAAACTTCGATATTTTCCGTGAAGCGACTGCCGTCTGACCTCCACAACCCGAAGATGATATCGAAGCATTACAGTTAGACCAATTGTTGAACATTTGAGGCCTCAACATTTGTGTTATGCCCATGTTATGCCAATTTATTCGTGATAGGCGGAACACGTATTTCCATACTTCTCTATTAGCACTCATCTCGCGTCACCCCCTTTTAAACTGTATCGTTATCCAAACAGTCCATCCATCGTTTCTTTAAGTTTTTTTGAAGTCGGAAAAAGTACAAGTTTTTGGTAAAATATGCGTCACATCCACGCATAGAGGCCATCACTCAGCAATGCGAGACAGGGCGTCAGGCCTGGCTTTCAGGGACGTTTCGTTGAGGGGAGAAGATCAATCGGTTTTTAAAAAGCCTTTTTTTAGCCCACCCAAAAAGAAAAATCCTGCAATCATTAAATGAGGAGTCTCAGACTGACTTAAACTCATCCATTTTCCTTTCTTTTTTTTTTTTTGTTTGGCATGGGAAATCATCAAATGACCTCTCCCGCTATGGACGGAGCGGAAAGGCGTGTCAGACTTTTACTGACTAAAGCCCACCCGTTCCTTCACTTGCCTATGCGCCAGGGCCACGGTTTCTCTTTTAATTAACTTGCAACCCTGACTCAGGTATCGATCTTCGTGGACCCTGTCACGGTGTGCTGACATCTCTTTAAGGCGCGCGTGAAACACAACGCAATTGCCTGTGTGGGGCCATGGTATCGGCAGCTGTCTGTCTTTGCGACATTGCAAAATGACGCCAAATTACTTGAAAACAAAAATAATGAAAGTCGACTGTCTCCTGTCTCCTGTAGTTTCCGTCGCGGTGTGAATAGCAGTTATTTTTGAGTGAATAGGCTTTTAATAAACTAGCGCGCTTTACCATCAACGATTGAATCACACTCCATCAGGCGGAATTGCAGCCAATCATTAGTTTATAATTACAAAAATAAAAATATAGTTAGACCCTGTGTAAAATTTTGTACCATTCCAATCAATAATAAAAGGCACCAAACATTACGATTTACACAACCTCTGGTTTTTCAATTCCATGTATATTTTTGCATGGTAAAAATTGGGCTAACTGAATTTCCACGGCAGGAAAAAACAGCTTTACTTTTATTCCGTTTATTTCTCGAAATACCAATTACGAAATATTTTTTAGATAAGAAGGTATTAAAAGTTTATAAAAGGCTTTCTAACTTTATAATTTATTTAAAAGTGTACTGTCACATTACAAACATTTAAACTTGAAAATAAATTAAACTATTCAATTTATGGCCTGATGCATGACGATAATAGCTTACATAACATTGGCAGTTCTTCGGCTCGAATATGGAATACAAGAATTAATTTAAAAAAAAAGAATACCAAATGAAAGCATATTTTAAAATAAATCAAAACAAGTACAAAAATAAAACGATATGCTGGCATCGTCGCCATGAGCACCGCTAGCATCCGGAAACGTGCTCAAAGGACATGCAACATTTATGCTATAGAAATTACACTTATGAAATATGAATTTTAAATTTTTGAAGTTTTTGAATGAATTTTATACAAAGAAATAAAACAAATTTCCGGTCGTTTTTAACGCTGCCTTTATCTCTTTCTTATATTTTATGTTCCTGAAAATAAAAAATCTTTTTTACAACTAAAAATAAAAACAATTTTGCATAGTGAAAAATAACTAATATCGGAAGGCGGGAAATACTTTGCGTATTTTCGTTTTTCGGCTCCGATTTCCGGAATTGATATTATTATTATTTTTTTTTTGTAAAGTGTTTTTATTTTTTTGTTGTGAAAACGAAGCTGCATCCGGTCAGATGGGGCGCGGACCCCAACATAGGAAAAGTCTAGGCGGATGGTGAGTTGTGATGAAAAACAAAAGACGAAATTTCTTGTAACTACTTCCATAATTATCATCTTGTTCATAATTTTGTTTTAAAAACCTAACTACTGAACTTGTTTTGATGAAAAATCTATAGAACCAAACGGAAAGTAACCATAAATAATAAACATCGAAATAGGTTGGAGTGATACTGAGCTATTTGTCCATTTGTCGTGCACATTGTTAATGCAAATTTTAGACTTATACTATGCCAGAATTGGACAAAAATAATAAAGGGCCACATAGGAAGCATCAGCTTTCAAATAAAAAAGAAGAAAATCCGTTGGACCAGTCGAAAGTTCCGAGAGAATTAATAAACAAATACAGTCTAAAGGAGAACTTCTTATTTTTACTGAAGTCGGTTAAAAATTATTAACTATCTCTACCAAAAGAGTATCGTAATCATGTTTCTTATATCACTTACGCCTACAAATTATTGAAAAACATCACACGCCTTTAAACTCAAATAAAAATTCGATAACGAAATGCCCAACCACCCCGCCCGGTGTAGTCCGAACCGCTCCAAACCGGTTTACAGCCAGTTCACACCAGATATATCCGGTTTTATGCACCTACGAAAGAGGTTTTATACAGCCTTATAAAGTTCGCCGTAAAACTTGCACAAAGTTAAAAAATGTACTTAGTTTATTTATGAACAAGTAAAAGTTAACGAAGTTTAAACTTTGGAATTGAAACGCTCAGCTTTCTACTTAATAAAGAGTTTAAATTATACGTACGTTGGAAACCTGTATTTATCGCTATTTCTATATATAAAAAATCTCTTTTAATCGAAATTTATTTCGAGATTTTCTTCCGCATTGACGACTAAATTGAAGTTCTCTTTCATCGACTTTGCCTTTAGTCTTTTTTGCTACTAGTTCAGCTGTCTTTGTATAGTTACTGTTACTGTCATCCCATAGCTGGGTAAAAGCCCCTCCCCATGACTTGAAATTCGATGCTAATGTGTACCACTGGCAGTTTTTTTTTTTTTTTCTATCTCGCCCCACCTATTTCGACGGAGTCCACCACGATGGACACGCAGAATCACTGATATTAAAGTGACATGTAGTTATTGACCTATCCTATGCAGTTCTGTGCCGCGTTTGTAATGTATGAATTTATAAATCACAGTACATAAAACCAAAAAAAATAAGATATTATTTTATTTTGACTTGAAACCTTTCCAATATCATCCCAAGATGCCATGCCCTTGGAAGGAATATAGATAAGTGCGTCACACGTTATATTTTAATCCTCTTAAAATATAAAACATTTATTCCTTTCGCAAAAGACACTCCTAATATTATATTTAACATTAATTCCATCCAGACGAGCAATATTAAAACACGTCATTATTTATCCAATCTGTTTATTTCCTCCCCTCGAAGACTCGGAAAAATATGAAAGAAAACGTCTCTCTACATGAATTTCATACGACAGCCTGAATTTTTATTTAAATAATATATTATTTTCACTGTACGCGTTTTAGGATGTTTCCTTATGTCAATTTTATGTTTTTGTATTCATTCGTTTGTTGTTTTTTTTACTGGGGGAAGTATATAAAACAACATCATGAACTTTTCTGTTTCATGGTTGAGGGACCTTCAAAATTCACCCGACCTCCGAGGAGTGAGGTCCGGTCAGACCTCCTGGGGGTAATAAGGACCGGCTTAATACTATCAGCTAGCCACAAATATAGACTCAAAGTAGCTACTGAGAAATTCGGGTTCTAAAAACTCAATAACACTTTCCTCGACGTGGGAATCTAACCCAGGACCTCAAGCAGTGGCACTCGCCACCACTAAGCCCACGAGGCAGTCCCGGAGGTATCCGAGACTTGAGAACTTGGCAAGTACTCAAGTACGTCTAAGTGGCATCTGTTGGTCGGACCACTTCGGGTAATGATTTTCGTAGACACGCGCCATTTTGGAAGAAAAGACCCTCATCCTTAAGGCCGGTTTTTAGATCCGTAATTAAGCACTACCAATTGTTAGAAATAGGAACTAATTGTAACACTACTAACTACCATTACTAATTTTTGTAAATAAAGTGTACCTATTTGGTAAAATTTTATTGACTGAATTAGATATTTGATTATTATATCACTAGTTAAAGTAATACTTGATTTTGATCAAGTATTACACAGTTTGCAAAAAAATTGCAATGATATAATTACTTTTTTTTTAACAATTTACGGTCGAGTTAACTACGGATCATGAAAACATCCCTGAGGATAAATCGCTGGAGCTAGATATGAGCATAATATAATAGATAAATATTCGGGGAAAATGAAATCTGACAGGTTGACGGGCTCCGGACATAAAATTGAATAAAAAAGAAAATTGTTTCTGTGTTATCTACATAAATTCAACTAAAAACAAATATTAAAACGTAGTCAGCTGTTTAGTATTTATTGATACTTGATCTTAAAGAATCAAATAAGGGAAAATAGATTGTGGTTTTTTTTTTGTTGTATAAACATTTATTATAGAATCTTATAACATTCGCATTGATCAAATTCGTTTTGTCGTCCTCCGTAGTGCAACGGTCAACACGCCTGCCTGCGACATGGAGGCCCCGGGTTCGATCCCCGGCCAGGTCATGATGGAAAACGATCTTTTCCTGATTGGCCTGGGTCTTGGATGTTTATCTATATATATATATATATATATATATTATAAATACAGTATCGTTGAGTTAGTATCCCATAACACAAGTCTCGAACTTACCTGGACAAACAAAGTAAGAAACGCGACCTCTTTTTGCCCAGGTTATGACCCCAGGTATGCCATAGTCTCCTAAATATTTATAATATAGTACTATAGAAACATATACAAAAACCTATTTAGGCCACGTTGAGTGCTAATGCTAGTTTTTAGACAAAATACCACCCAGCCGGTGATGTGAAAGCTTTAATAGACAAAAATAATAATGAACAGATATTAAGTGAACTCGTGATATAATTCTACAAAATATGGTCTAAAAACACTTTAATAACTATTACTGCGACTGCTTGTCTTTGTGATCTTGAAGTTCTAACTGCAATTACTTTATCACCATCATCATCATTTCAGCTGAAAGACATAGGATCAAGGATCTCCACGACCCGGTGGTCCGTAGGACCGGTGTCCTACGCCTCCCGCATTCAGCGGTTTCCCGCGACCTTCACCAGGTCGACGCTGCGTTTTTCGGCGCGTGGTCGCCACTCGAGAACCCGTTGGCCCCATCGGCCATCGGTTCTACGAGTAATGTGCCCCACTGCCATTTAATTTTAGCGACTCGAAGAGCTATGTTGACGATGACTAAGACGGCGACTTTGCTTCTTCTGCGGATCTCGTCATTTCTGATTCGATTGCGCTTTTTTATATAAAACTTGTTTTATTTTTAATAGTGTCTAATTAGTTTAGTTATAAGATTTTACTATACGAGTCACAATAAATACTTTTTCTTTCTTTATTTCTTTTGTAGTGAACAACACAACACTGACCACTGTGCTTACATACGGCAAATAAACTGTCTTTTTCGCGGTAAGATAACCGTGCGTGCACAAAGGGCTTAACGGGTCGTCAGAAGCCCCAAAGTCTGATATCCGGTCTAACTAAGGAGTTTAGTGTTACTCAGTAACTGATTTGTGGAGATCAGGTAGAGAATGACTCCACATAAAACACTGGTCCGTCCTTCCAAAGGTTTAGCCATGTTGATGATTCAATTTTTAAATATAAGAATTAATAAAATATAGAAACATTTAAAACTATAAATAAAGAAGGATATTGTGTTTTTGTTTCCAACATTTTATTTATTACATAAGAAACTATTCGTCATCTCACTCCCGCCCTTATTTTCTCGAAGAAATTGCGCAACCGAGGCTGTCCTGAGATCTTGTAATTAAGTTGCCCCTCTAATTACTGGCGGAGGCTTAATGAGGCCCCTAGCAGAGCCGACTACCCACACACGACTAGAAAAACTCACGTCGGATAGATTTCAAGTAAATTTCATGCTGTTTTGTTGGGAATACCGAGGGAAATATTTGTGTACATTAGATCTACATAAAAAGGTCCCGAGAGGTGTGCCATTAAAAATCTTTTTGGCTCTAAATTGGTCCATTCGCGGTACATTTTATCTTTCTAAACACGGCAGTCTGCCGTTTTGCCGTTAAGATTTTGACAGAATTTCACTACCAAACAGCAACCTTTTTTTAAACTTGTTGGTCTGATTTTCAGAATATCATACTATACGCTTCGTACTTTAAAATACATAACATCTCATAAAGGTATCCCTGCATTAGCCACAAGCTCATCCCGTTCCATTAAATCTCTGCGCGCGTTACAGAGATTAAATAACTTTAATGCGGCAGAACGATATGCTGACTGCAAAGCTTTCAGCTGCACTATATTATTCCATTCTGGTTTAGCAATTGCATATAGTGGTTGTCTGACATTTTGTAACTATGAATTAGAAACTTCTAGACACTGATAGAATATTATTTTTTATTATTGCAATATATACAGCCTTGTTACAGGTTTGTTTGTTTTGTACCATTAAACCAGAAATGGTTTGTATTGATAACAAAGTAATTTTTTGTATATGCCAAAACCGAAACACGTGTCCAGTATTTTTAAGTAATGAATCTATGTACAAAATTTCAAAAAGATATCATGAAAAACCACAAAGTTATGAGCTTGTGTTCTTACCTGGTGTCCCAAACAAAATATGGTCAACGCACCGCTCGCATGCCCGCGCCTGCAGCGGCGCCGCGCGAGGGGACCCTATCTCACGAGCCTAGGTTCTATGATCTAACGTCAGCTGAATTGTTCGTTCGCGGTAACCACACTGCAACACTTTCTAAATGTATTTGGAAAAAAATATAACATGATGTAAAAATGATTGGATTCGTTTCAGTTGCTTATTCTGAACAAACTATATTCAGGTTTCGTTTAAAGAAAAACTAACGTTGTATATAATATGGATACATACACACATCAAAAGTGTCTAGGGATCAACATATATGTTTGCAATAACTTTTCTCCTGATTGATATTAATTAAAATTTTCTTTAAGGATTCATCAAATAAAGTGTTTTCGTTTGTCACAGTAACGATAAACCAAGTCACCTTTGCATTAATAAAGAAATTTGCCATTTTCCTAATAAAGGGATATTTGACATTTGAACCACTAACACAAAAGTTCGAAAAAAAGACTGAAATAACAGTTTTCTCTAAAATTTTATTGGGTAACTTAAACAATTAATAATCCGTGTTTCTACCGCGAACACTAAAAACACAAGAACATCGGTTTGGCATACTAAAAATGAGTTCATCCAAATCACGCTGTGGAATGGCCGCCCATGTTCGTTGCAACAACAAAAAAAGGTCTTCTTGCGACTGGATACCCTCCATATTCGGCAGAGCTCTTCTCTGTAGCATATCCCATGCATGCTCAATCGGGTTCAAGTCTGGCGACTGAGCAGGCCAGGGCAGGACATTGATGTTAGCTGCGGCGAGAGTCTGTCTTACAACTCTTGCGGTGTGCGGTCGTGCATTATCATGCATTAACTGAAATAAGGGACCGATTTGCACTTGTAGAGGAACGATGACGTCTGATACAATCGTCTCAGCATAAATTTGAGCGTTGAGGTTGCCTCTGATCCAAATCAACTCAGTTCTTCCGCCGATCCAAATACCCGCCCATACCATGATGGTTCCACCACTATAAGGATGGACTTCCTGGCAGGATTTTAATCGCTGTTGGCGTCCAGGGGTTCTCCAGTGTCGTATACGTCTTGTATCCGGTTTCATACCTAAACGAGACTCATCAGAAAAGCACACGAAACGCCATTGTTCTTCTGCCCAATTTCTGTGTTCAAGAGCCCATTGATTTCGAATCCTACGATTGTGCATTGCTATAGGTGGTACCCGTAGCGATCTTCGGGAATGAAGGTTCACTTCATGCAAGCGGTTTCTGACTGTTTGGTCGCTAATTAAGTTCCCTGAAGAGTGATGAAGCCTCACGGCTAACATCATGGCGGTTATTGTTGGAGCTCTTCGAGTTAAGATGAGAATGTATCGGTCTTGTCTCCGTGTGGTGCAGCGATACCGTCCTCCATGGCGCTCAGCCACGGTACCAGTGCTTCGATAACGTGTCCAAAGTCGACTGATAACACTCTGACTTGTATTCAGAGCTAAAGCCACAGTACGTTGCCGGGAACCAGCTTCTATCATTCCCACGGATCTGAGCATTTCTTCCCTGCTTAAATGACGTCGCCGCTCCATAATAACGTTGGTTTTAATCAGTAGTAGGGAAACAGTAGCACTAATAATGTCTTCAATGCGTTGTATGTTTTTATAGGGAAAATATTGACAGCTGATTATCATCTTTTACTCGAATTTGATTCACAGTTCCTGATTCAAATTATGGAATGCACCAAAAAGGATCCATATAAATTTATAAAATCATAAATTTATTACAAAGCCACATCTCAATCTCAAGAAATCCGCATAAAAATGCTTGATCCCTAGACACTTTTGATGTGTGTAGAATGCCTGGAATTATCATTAGTTCATTACGCTAATGAAATCGCGTTTCAATGTGTTTGGGCCCATCAACTTCAAACGATGCCTCGATCACGGTCAAATAATAGAATATAATAATCTTTAGTATGTAATCTATCAACAACCTTTTTTATCCCTTACTGCCGAAGCAGCAAGCGCAGGCTGCTTGCTGTGCTTCATGAGACGATGACAGAACTGATGAACAGATGGTAGGGACTGGTCGGCACTAGCAAAAGACATAAATGTGTGCAATAGGGAGAGAGAAACCTTCGCCCTGTAGTCCAATCTAACTATCCATACTAATATTATAAATGTGAAAGTGTGTTTGTTTGTTTGTTTGTCCTTCCTTCACGCCGTAGCTAAGCAATCAATCAACCTGATTTTTGGCATACAGGTAGTGGAAAAAAAGGTGAGTAACATAGGCTACTTTTGGTTCTAAAAAAACATCAAGTTTCCAAGGGAGATTACTGGAATATTTGTATGTGTACACCAAATATCCTAATATTATAAATCGGAAAGTAAGTTTGTTTGTTTGTTCCGCTTTCACGCCGTAACTACTAAGCCGATTGTTTTGAAAAATTTTAAAGTTAGAAGTCCGGATTAAATAATAGGGTACTTTTTTATCCCGGAAAAAAATTATATTCACGAGGAAAATCTAAAAGCGCGATATAACCGATCTCCACGCGAGCGAAGCCGCGGGCGGAAAGCTAGTTATTGGATAAATGTGGAACAGAGTATGCTAACTATGTACTATTAATTAACACAATGTCCGTTCAGAATATTCTAGACCACTAGCATGCAATACACTGACTATCAAGGCTATGCATCCCCGAGGCAGACGTCAATCGAAGTCAGAGCCACGCGCCGTATAAATCTAGATACAATTACCATAGGACGGCGTGTAGATGATAACTTTAATTGATTTATTACCAGTTAGTGGCGCGACGGAAATGGGTGTTGAGATTAATGTTGTTAGATAATGTTCACAGCTTCAGGGAAAATGCCGAGTGTAAGTTTAGCGGAATTTGTGTTCCCCAGAGTGAGTCGTTGAAATTAGAATGTAAGAAGAAGTATTTATGCGACTTCTTAAGAAGAACACAGACTAAATATTTACAGAAACATAGACAGTTGTAAAGAAATAAAATCAAATAACAAAAAATATGTTGCAAACTATATTACAGCGCTTCTAATTTGAAATATTAAATTACTGCGATCCCCAACCGGTCTGCCAAGCGTGGGGTGATGGAAAACCCTGTAATGCAATGACCTCTCCTCTTTGTCCAGCTGAAGAAGATATAGACTGAAGAAGAAGAAACTACGTTACATTATCGCGGAATGGTTCATCCTACTTCCTATACTACCAAATGTAAAACACCACTGAATAGATTTGAATGATAATTAGCAAACGGAGAGTTTATGTAAAACCAGCTGACCCGGCCATGCTGTGGCTAATGTTTTAACAATAGTATGTACAGTATTGTAAACTATTTAAGGGGAACGGTAGAAGAACATCAGACATGGGCACCATGCTTGTTTACATAGATGCCATTTGTAAAAAAATATTGGCGACCTTCGTGACTGACAAATAATTTGCAATAATATTGCGACCATGCTACACATATGTATACACTTTTCTAAAGTTATATGTACTTTCTAAGTATATCTTGGACACCAATGACTGAAGGTGAAGGAAAACATCTTGAGGAAACCTGGACTTTAAGTCTGAAATCGCCAACCCGCATTGAGCAAGCGTGGTGATTACGCTCAATCCTTCTCTGTATGGGAGGAGACCTGTGCCCAACAGTGGGACGATAAAAGGTTGATAATCAAATCATCATCATCAATATTGCGACCATAAATTGAGATGTGAGCTATCCTATCTTTCAAGTTGGATCAAACTACACACGGTGTACTAATTTGATTAAAATCGGTTAAGTAGTCGAGGAGTCCATCGCGGGCGTGACACGTAATTTATATAAATATTTTAAGAAGATAGGCTACTTTTTATCTCAATATTTTAACGGAATCTAAAGTTATGGGGCTGAACCGAGAGGTATTGCTAATAATGCGACAGCACTAGGAAGTGGTAAGGGCGGGCGCTTTGGGAACCTGTCTTAATTATTTAATTTGGCGATTGAAACGTGCTAATTCTCAGCCCAATTTGAATAATTGAGTGTTTTAACTAATTAAATAATTAAACTCGTTTAATACTTTTTCCGTTCAATTGAATTAGGCTATGGACACATTTCACTGGATGTCCACTGAGATAATCATATTTAAACTTATATATTTGCGGAATATCCTACGGGATGGCATCTTAAGCGTGTGAAACCGCGGGGCTCAGCTAGTGCCATTTAAATTTCAGGCGTGAATATAGAAATAGCAATAAACAAAAAAAGTATTTTGTTATTGGTACGTAGGTATTTTTTATTAGTAGTTAATGTCCCACTGTTGGACTATAAATATTAGAACCAAAAGCGAAAGTTTGTCAGTATGCATGGATGTACTTTTCTAAAGTTATATGTACTTTCTAAGTATATCTTGGACACCAATGACTGATTAAAAGGTGAACGAAAACATCTTGAGGCAACCTGGAATTTAAGTCTGAAATCGCCAACCCGCATTGAGCAAGCGTGTTGATTGTATGAGAGGAGACCTGTGCCCAGCAGTGGGACGGTAAAAAGGTTGATGATGATGATGATGGATGGATATTTGTTACTCTTTCACGCAAAAACTACTGAACGGATTTAGATGAAATTTGGTACACAGATAGTTTATAAGCATAATAACGCGTAGGTTGCCATAACATCGGCTGCCGGCAGAAGTTACCACCCACCAGACAAAGTCTTGCTGGCAAATTCAAAGTTCCGGCATGACATCCGGTGAAGCCGTACAGAGGACGGGTCTATGCAGTTGTGTTGCGATGTATGCCGGGAGCGATGCGCCCAATGTTGTTGTGTCGGGTGTTTGGTCGTGGAGGGCCTCTAGATTAATCTCCCTCTGGAGCAGCATCGTTGGTCATGTTGTTTGGTTTATCATTGCGTCACCTGGCTCAACTGCCGTCTTCCTTCCTATTCACTCAGTTATTTTGAGTGAATAGGCTCTTACTAAACTAGCGCGCCTTACCTTCCACGATTGCATCACTGCTTACCACCACGCGGGATTATGATCAAGCACAAGTTTATCATCATCATCATTATCAACCTTTTTATCGCCCCACTGCTAGGCATTCAAAGAAGGAGAGGAGAGATCCTCGAGCGCAGCTAGTCAGTCTATAATGTTCTCTCCCACTGCAGCACACCTCTTTGGGAGGAATTGGGCTATAATCAACCTCGGTAGATGTCACATGTCTTTGAATTTTTTGTTCTAGGAAAAGCTGGTTTCCTCACGATAGCGATTGTGATAAGATCATTTATTAAATAAATTGCCTCTGTGCTGGCACTGCGTACCGCGTGCTGTGGACATACCTATTGTGGTTGAAGTAATAAATCTATCTCATTATTTTCCTCGTCTGTCATTAAGAACTCTGAACAGTGAACAAAGGAGAGATTGTTTTGAGGTCGGCTTTTATGTGACACCTCTGGAAAAACAAGTTCTTCAGCGACTTCATTCAACTAAGCCAAAGAAAAGTATATTTTTCTTCCTTGAAAGGCTTTGTTTTCAAACCTCAGGGGTTTCGATAAGAAACATTATGTTGGGACGACTTTTCTTTCTTACCATATTATTATTATTTTGAAAAACTAAACCAGTTCTTTTCTTTATTTAACTTTAAATTTACGGTTTTCAGATTTTAGCCTTTACTTGTGTTTTATTGCATTACATCTTGTCAAATTTCGTGAATCTAGGTCAGCGAGAAGTACCAGTAGTAAACACCTGTATCTTTTGCTTGCAAGGGATTGTTGCTATACTTAAGTTTTGATATTAATTACAACCAATTTTTAACTCCACGGATTTCTGAGAAAAACGTCTTGATTAACGGGCAGACAAACAGCAAAATGATATTATGAAGGTGCCAATTCTCCTTTGAACCCAGAAAAATGTAAAAATTGTGGCTCTTCGGTGTCGGGAACAGAGTCCATGCTGCTAGTTGGGGCCCTAGAGAGGACCTTGTCTTGAATTATATTTACTGTTACAAAACTTTTATTTTCTACCTACCTCTTCAAAGCATTCTGATACTCTACCTACATTTCACCTTCACGATAATATCACAGTTATATTACCAATAAATTATTACCATAATGACGTGTCAACACTGTAGATATACGTCGTCTTAGATACGAGTTATATAATTGACGTAACATATCAAATTCCAATTGACTGATATTCGATTAATATCGTGTAATATCATTTACATAAATTTACATAATTGGGTATAATACACGGATTAGGGAGGAGCTAAGTACTAAGCTATTGAGAATATAAATTGTTGCTTATGAGTCGCCTCGTGGACCACGAAGAAAGTAGTGTAAGGATCTGCTGTTCTGTTAGAGGTTTGGAAGTAAAAAGAGAAGGCTTTTGCCCAGCAGTGGGACACAATAACGTTTGAAAAAAGACCGCATTATACTTATGACGGATGCAACGGATTATGATGCGGGTGTTACTTTTATTTAGACAATGTTTCCCGGAACGTTTATCAGTATAATACATTACATCAAACTTCAATATTATAATAATACGTACGTACGGAGGACGGGTCTGAGCAGTTGTGTTGCGATGAGTGCCGGGTACGATGTGCCTAATATTGTTGTGTTGGGAGTTTGGTCGTGGAGGGTCTTCAGATCAATCTTCCTTTGGCGCAGCATCGTTGGTCGTATTGTTGGGTTTAACATTGCACCACCTCGCTCAACTGCCGTCTTCCTTCCTATTCGCTCAATCTGAGTGAATAGGTTCTTAATAAACTAGCGCGCTTTACCACCAACGATCGCATCACTGCTTACCATCAGGCGGGATTGCGGTCAAGCGCTAGTTTATAATTATTAAAAAAAAAGGTATCTTGTCTTGCTGGGGTACGTGTTACGTCTATTCTTTCCAGTTGACTGTGAAAAAGGTCGTTGCCTATAATATATAAGAGCTGCACGGTTATTCTTTTAAAAATAATTCGTTGTTAACAAAATTTTCAAGTCACTTTGTGAATGGGAGGACAGCTATAAAATAAGAAATAATCTGCAGATCTAAAGTCTCCAAGACCTACAAATTCCTAATATTTTCAAAATATAGAAGAAACTATCAAAAGGAGAGATAAATAATTTAAAAAG
This sequence comes from Sesamia inferens, assembly GCA_037179545.1. Taxonomy (NCBI): domain Eukaryota; kingdom Metazoa; phylum Arthropoda; class Insecta; order Lepidoptera; family Noctuidae; genus Sesamia; species Sesamia inferens. The sequence goes on along the minus strand of CM073937.1, from coordinate 29,395,640 downwards.
CCTACTAAAATCTAGTGACAGGAATGTCATTACAAACACTAGTAAAGAGTTGAAAATAGATAGGTTTTTCTACCTCCGTATTGCCAAAACTTGAGATAGATAGGTAATTATTCGGCTGTTAAACACTACATAAAATCTTCAGCAAAAGTAGAAATTCAGATTAAGACAGACTGAAAAGTCTAGTCTCTCCATTATTTCAAGAATCTAAATCCAGAAACTTACCATTTCACTTCCTAAGGCCATTCAGGTCCTAACAAAGTCACGTAAACTAATTGTTTGTTCCGACTTCGACACGGTTTGTATGACAAACTTAACTATTCGACGTGTTAATCCTTCGGGGGAAAAGGGAATTTCGGCACGTTGCAAATTATTGGCTAACTTATTGTGCCCGGTGTATTTTGGAATATGGATGTATGAGATCAGTAGGATGTTTAGCTAACTTTATCTAATAATTTAGCTGATATTATTAGTTGATATTAGAAAGACACTGTAGTATTAAAAGTATTGCTTACAATAAGGTCCCACATTTTGTTAATGCGATTCATTCGTTCACAGGCGTAGAGTAGCCAGTCTTTCGGTGTTCTGTATGGTGCATTTTGGAGAGTGGGCGAGGGAATTGCATGATTTAATTACCCCATCTCCGTTCTGCCTTCGGACGACCCGTCGTACGGCGAGTTTCCACCCTTACGTTGTTAACATCACTACGATCCGGACGAAGTATTTCGCCTCGTCTTTTATACCACGTACATCGAGTGACTGGAACACCTTGCCAGCGGCGGTATTTCCGTCGGACTACAATTTAAGTGTCTTCAAGGCTAGAGTGAATAAATAGCGCTAAAATACTGATATTCGGCTGCATTGAGTTGGATTGAAAGTGGACCTTGAAAATAATTAAAAGAGGCCCAAACAAAAATGTTAGTTATAGCTAAAACTTAGCCAATGATCACTTGAAATGATCACTCTTACGCAGTTAGATTTAATACGCCATTAGTTAACTTCGTTAATGCGGGTCTAATAACATCACAACTTAGAATCTGCTAGGTATAATAAATAACATCACCATTAACCTATAGATTAAATTGTCACAGATGGCGAGACTTACTAGTGTGCCGAGACAGCGAAGTATCGATTGATGCTAGATTTAGCATCGATATTGTTTATGCATACTGGTGACGGTCACTTCACTAGCGGTTTTAGCGGAAAGCGCAAACTATACAGTCATAGACAACACCACATTCTCGTCGGTTATCGACCTAGTTAACCGTTAAATCCGTTCTTTTTTATAACATAAATCTACCTTATTTTTTGTTTTCGCTAACAGCAAATGTTGCTAAATCTGAAAATACATACCATAAAAATACATTAAATACACAACGCACTCTTCAAAGCAACGTTATAATCGACATAGTGTAAGTATAATTATGGTGATATGATTACATCAAGCATTATAGGTACTGATCTGAAAGCCATTTCTCGTAAAAATAAAACGTTTAAAATTTAATCAGTCTCATCTCAGCGACAACCAAATGTCAATAAATTATCATAATGTAGAGAAATTAAGTATATGTACTTAAATAGATTGTAACTGAGATCTCACTGTGCATACTTATTCTTAAAACTACGAAAATTATCCCACGCATCCGATTAAATTGGATTGTATCCTAAAAATAATTTTATGTCCATCAGATAGATTTATAAAAAATATTGAACTCGTGTTTTTTATTTTTTCTTTCATTGAAATACTTAGGAAGATATATTGATTTGAAATGTCGCTTGATATCACGCCGTGGTACAAAATATACCATGGCGCGACGTAATTAGTCCCACTCCGTAACTTTAATACGCTATATCTCAGTAGTTTTTTGGTAATTTCGACAAAATAAAAATTACGGGTCTTAATTTTTTTTTTATTATCTATAAGACCCACTAATTTTTTTTTTTTTTTTGTTTTAATACCTTGGACACATCCCTATTTGAAATCGACTCCAAGCTCGTAGTTGGAAAAAGGCTAGACAGATATGAAGTGATTGCATCCATTGATTTGAATGAAGGCGAATTTTCGTTCGGTTTGTGTTCAATGAGTTTACTTAAGGTACTACAGCATTTTCTAAGTATATCTTGGACACCAATGACTGATTATAAGGTGAAGAAAAACATTTGAAGAAACCTGGACGTTAAGTCTGAAATCGCCAACCCGGATTGAGCAAGCATGGTGATTACGCTCAATCCTTCTCTGTATGAGGAGACCTGTGCTCAGGAACTGCAGCGCTGCCTATCGTTTTAAAGAGATACAGACATAATTATGTTGTTGTAATAATGCCTACGCATAAATAAAAATTATTTAAGTATTAGACTTTGAGGGTAAAAGTTAGACTTCGTTTTTTGTTCAAAAACTTCCATCACAAATTACTGAATGCATTAAGCACTAAATAAAAGTACATATTTAAAACATCGTTCTGTTCCTGCTAACCAAAAAGAATTGACAGCAATAGAAAGAGGTTTCCAATTCCTTTAGCAAAACGTATTACAGTCCGGTCACTCAGAGATTGTGTCCTTGACATCTGTCACTGTCAAACAAAAGAATACGTGTTTAGAGACTTTATTAATAACTAGGATTGTCGGTTTTTGTCGGAGTTTTGACGGGAAAGCTAAGATGAGTGTCACGCGCATTTTTCGTTGGCTTTTAAAATTATTTAGTGTCGTTTACTAATTAAAAGCGCGTAATTAATTATTATAGTGAAATAAAATTTTCAAAGAATTTCTATAATTTATTACACGTGTTCTTGGCAAAATGTGGTATCTATTCCACAGAGGCCATTGATTAAGAGTTGAGGTTGAATCTCACCTTGAAAAAAAAGAAAGAAAGTAACTAGGATTGTCGTACTGACAGGTGTCACGAAGGCCTCACTGTAAGAAGTTTTGGCGGGAAAGTCAAGCTGAGTGTCACGCTCATTTTTCATTGGACTTTTAAAATTATTTATAGTGTTGTTTACTAAATAAAAGTGCGTGATTTATGTAGTAAAAAGTGCATTCAGTAAATAATTCATAAAGAACAGTGAAATATCGCAGCATAATGGCCACATCACGACTTGTGTCTCAAACCTCCATCGTAAGACGGGTCACGCGGCCGTCTTTTTCGACATGTACAATTCATTACATGACATTGGCTAAATGCACAAACCGTGCGAAGCCATAAAAGAAAGAAAGAAGACAGAAGCCTCACTGTAAATGATTTGTGGTCTTTAAGTCAGAATAAAATAACAAAAGCTTCACCGTAATCATTCCTAAATAGAAATGCAAGTCTACCAATAAATTCTCGCAATAAGTATCGTCATTCGGATGAAGGCTATTCGCAAATATTGATTGCTCACGTTTGATAGGGTCCCAAATGGCACGAACAGTGCAGGGTCAGTGGCTCGCACTTACCTGGAAAGAAAAAAGAATATTTAAATATTGGATAAAGGAGACGGGCGAAAGTTCATAGAAAGTTGGGCCTGAATGTACAGCAACGATTATTGCATTAAATCATTTCAATATTATTACTATTTAAAAAATAAAACTTTATTTATAATGGCAGTATGGGAGAAAACCGAAATAGGGTATTATTAGCTTGCAAAAAACTAACCTCATTTGCTTTTTTATAAGTTTTCTTAGAAGCTGTCAGCGCTCATATGGCATATTTAAGTAATTATTCAGACTTTTTTGTAGACTAGATTTTATCAGAATGTATTTTTATTACATTAACACATCGTGAGTGTGGTTTCCAAAGGGCCGGCGACGCGTAACAGCATATTAAATGTTACAAAGATGGAGGTTAAAAAAGAATTAGGAAAACCATTTACAATCTAATTAAAGAAAAGAGTAAACGGAAATAAAAATCGCATTTCTCTTATATTGATTTATTAATCGTATTAATATGCAATTAATGCTGGAAAAGGAGGCGAAGCTCGTGAGGGAGCGGGTCTCTCAGCGTCCTCACACCTCTAGCCGAAGCAGAAAACGCCCTGGTCGGGAGACAATATCGAACTCCCGGCCACCATAGGCGCGGGTATGCGGAGTGAACAAAAAAAAAAAAAGAATCAAAATCAAAAATCAATTATTCAAAATAGGCTGAGAATCAGCACTTTTTGAACATCGTTATTACATAAGACAGTCCTCCAAAACGCCCACCCATCAACACTTCCTAGTGCTTTCGCTGGGAAGAAGTGGTGGAACAAACTCTCCAGCGGCACAGCTGTCTGTTCATTTTAAAAAAACAAGACTTTATACAATACTATGTAGGTACAGTAATGAAGACCAGAAAACAACAACAATGAAATTATTTATCATATGCCAGCTAGCCACGCCAAAATACCAGCAAAGCAAAAATAAAAAATAAAATATCATTAAAATGGAAATGTAAATAAGTAAAAACTAATTACTTAAATATAAGCCCCAGGTATAAAGGGTGTGACAGCTCACATATTTATGCATTGTGAAAAAGAAAATTATATGAACTCGTATGTATCTTATATTTCTCCAGAATTAGCTTACTGAAATTCTGGAGAAAGATGTCATTTACAGAATAATATGCCTTTAAACAAAGCTTGGATTTGATTTGCGCTTTAAATGCATTGTAAGGCAAGTCTAGCAAAGCAGAGGGTATTTTATACAAACATAACAACCAACTTCCAAAAAAAAAGCACTACAAAGTGAGATAAACGAATTTTGAAAGTCAGTGGCAAAAAGGAATGCATATGTTCACGATCATGATGTCTTTGGTTTTTATATATTCGTTTGTTAGCTACATCAATATTAGACTGTGAAGTTGATTCATCATGTTCACTTGATACATCTACTGATTCTGAAGATCCAGATGGTCCAGTCATTAAATGATGAGCATTTCTATCAGCTCTCACCCAGCAACGATGACATATGAGAGCTCGAGCTCTTGAAATCTAAAAAAAAAAATATATCATGAGTCTTTTTCTAAAAAAAGAAGTAATACATACATGACTCAGTAGTCTGTAAGCAATTCTGTAAGACCTAATATTTGTAAATAATGTAACTTCTTTGCTAGATACTAACTTAGATACACTGTTTGTTACGGTCCCACAGATAAACCGTGAAAACGGTTTTGCGGTTTTGTGCTTTTATCTCAATGTATTGTACACTAGATTAAGAAAATAAATAATAATAATAAAGTAAATCTCTTCTAATCTACACCTTCTGGAAATACAGGCTGTAATATAATTAGTTGTTTTTTTTACACTAACTTTTGGCCTAACTATATGATAGTTTCCTTTTCCATTTAATTTTTTCTCATGAATGTGACACTAATATACAAAAATGATTCTCTAAAGCTGACTGTTATTTCAGAGATTAGTGTGAAAAAAATATAAAAAATGGTAGTATAGATAGTGTGTGTGTGTGGTAGTACAAAATACAAAACAACTAAACCTAATAAAAACTTACCATCCATTCAGAAATGACTGCATGAATTCTTCTTTCACGTTCGGTGTTAGTGTGCAATGAATGAGATCTTGCCCGCAACACTGAATGTCCACAGTTCACACACACTTGGCGATGTCCAGTCATAAGAGATGGAAGTTGCTCATCTGTGCCCAAGGCAGTCACAGCTAAATCTCTGCATCCTTGGCAAATGTGATGAGATCTATTGACCTACAACAATATTAGATTGTTATTTACAGCTTCAACAAATAAAAATTACAGAATTAGGTATGATGCAGAAACAGCGAGAAAACTGTATCTTTCAGAATTGCGTGTATATTACTTCTTACTGACATCGTGGTCAAACTTGGATTATATTATATTAATGCTTTCATATAAGGTTATTCAATTTAACTATTGTTTCATTGAATTGTTGAATTCTTAAAGTTATAAAAAAATAACTATCTTCCGTAATTGATAATCAAACTGTAAATCTTACTTGGAATTTAAATAACTCAAATGCATTATAATGAGATATATATATATATATAGGAATATTATTATTGAAACTGGCTTCAATAATATACCTATTTAAAGTTATCCTTGTTATACTGTACTCGAAAACTGCTTATCACAAAATGAAGTTTTAATTAAATACATACGTTTTAAATAAATACCTACCTATTGAGGGGCTACCCAATGCTGTATAACTGAAAGAATGCTTTTCGCTTCTATTTGTCGCAATCCGATAGAAGGATTACTCTGTTGTATGCCGCAGTTGATGCAATGAAGACGTTGGTGGACATTTTATGTTGAATCGAAATAAATGCGTGGGTCGTCGGTCAAAACAATAACCGTCAGAATCCTAAATGCGTAGCCAAAGCTGCAAAAAAATATAATAGCACACGAAAATACAACAAAATATGGCAAATTCAAAGCCGGAAGGGAATGATATGTGACGTTTGTCGTCACGTTGCCCACCAGAGTTTTAGTTGCCTGTATAATAAAAAAGTATAATTAATCGATTATCAAATCGAACCGTTGATCAATTTGTTTTAAGATGTTTTTGTTAATAACGAAATAATAGATAATATAATTAAGTCTTTTTATTAAAAGATTTTCTAAACCGAATCGGCACAAATATACTGATTCATTTTTAATTTTATTTTTATTTTTGTAATAATTTGATTTATCGATTATAACTTATTAACGATTGGTATTTCATCTGGTAACATTGTTGAAAAGTGAAAGTAAAGAAAGTCAGTATTATTTACGTTAAATAATATCTTTTATATTCCGGCGATATCAGAATTAGTAATAAATGATTGAAAACAAAAAAATAATAGAAAATTATTGACAAATAATTCATTTGTGTACAGGTCAGGCCCAATTTCGCCCGTCTCCTTTCAGGGGTCCAAAATGTCCCAACATAAACAGAAACGAATATTTTTTTGGTACGTGACCATGGCTTACTATATCTATGTATAATTAGAAGAGGATATTTTTGGCGGAAAAAGTAAGTTAGGGAGGATTCCGTGATATGTTACAATTTAAATATTAACATTAGGTACTTGATTTAGGTAAGTACCCATTTATATTATCAATACGATACAAAGTTTAGATGAAATCAGAGTCACACAAAGGGCGATGGAAAGAGCTATACTCGGAGTTTCTCTGCGCGATCGAATCAGAAATGAGGAAATCCGTAGAAGAACCAAAGTCACCGACATAGCTCTTCGAGTCCCTAAAATTAAGTGGTAGTGGGCGGCACATTGCTCGTAGAACCGATGGCCGATGGGGCAGTAAGGAGGGAGGCACAAGTTGGACCAATGACCTAGTGAAGGTCGCGGGAAGCCAATGGATGCGGGCAGCACAAAACCGGTCATCATGGAAAGCCTTGGGGGAGGCCCTTGTCCAGCAATGGACCTCTATAAACTGAAGACCCTCACCACCTTGTTTGGGGCCTCCCTACGCTGCGTCTTCCGGTATGTGGTCGCCACTCCAGAACCTTACTGCCCCATCGGCCATCGGTTCTACGAGCAATGTGCCCTGCCCACTGCCACTTAAGTTTAGCGACTCGCAGAGCTATATCGGTGACAATCTGCTATTTTTATTAGGTGCACAAATGAGTTTCCGCCATTTAACAAATTATGTCCTCACTAAGTTTATTGAAATTGTCAGATGTAAAATGTGATATCGTAAGTTCGGATATCTGGTAAAAACACTTAAGAGTATACTACGCTTAAGTGGGTGATAGACGTACGAACTTAAAGTACGCGGTTTTTAAGATCGTGAACTTCCTCCACTCGACGTCGGTGACATACGTGAAGCTCGCTCATACTTGTCACGATGTCGTCGAGAGAAGAAGCTTTGTATTATTTGGGAATTATATCATACTACATTTTAAAGACTAATTAAAGACGAAATCGATAAGTGTAACTAAAGCACTGCATTACGAAAAGAGAGCATTTATCGCATGTGAATTTGGTAACAGCATGGGCGTACCGAGGGGGACAGGGGGTGACTTATCTCTAAGTTTTAATTAAACCACGCAGTAGGCACTGACAAAATGCACGGTGTAATTGCCAAAAAACCGTGTCCGACTATAGCGCACAAAGTTTATTTACTCAAAAATTTGACTTGATTGCCGGCGAACTTGCGCGGCAATTTTAAAGTACGCGTTTTTAAGGTGACACACAGGCGAAAAAGGTCGTCGAGCCACAAGTCCGCGTACTTACTCACACGTCTATCACCCACTTTAGAGTATTAGTGACTCTGTATCAGTATCACATATTTATTTTTGTGCAAAAATGACTAGTTTTGCGCCGAATAAGCGTCATTTGCGGGAACTTTTGTTACTTCTTTAATTTGAAAAAATCCTTTAAGCGAGATAAGTTGTCATGAGTGGTTTCAAAAGTTTAGAAACTGTGAAGACAAAGAACGTATTTTAAGACCGAAATCGTACTTGAACATGGAATTAGAAGCATTATTGGAGGAAAATAGAAGGAAGAGGAAAAACGCACCCATTACAACTCCAGATATGACAAAATTATTCTCCTACATGATGCTCGTCAAAATGTTCAAAAAACGACAGTAACTTATTTGTACACCTATTATTGTGATTCCACCACGATTCCATTTTTATTATGCTAAAACTTCATAATCTGCTAAAATCATAATGATCGATCAATTATTGATCTGAAATTAGTAGAATGTGGTGATAGAATGACATTGCCGTATTGCCATTATTAAAAGTTCCGTTAGTAGAAACGATTTTTAAAAAAAATCTACTTTATTTGAACATTAATTAATATGGAATGGAGTGTTAGTGATCACTGGAAAGTCATAATGACGCCATTTTGTAGGCAGACAGATTACGCAACCTAATCGATCGACCTGTGCGACTGTTAATCACAAGCACTTCAATGACAGACACAGCACATCGAGCTGCTGAAATTTATCGAATTTCTTAATTACATTTTCAACTTTATCGGTAAAGCATTTAAGTTCAAGGTTGATTGAGAATATTTCACAGTTTCGGGTAGCTGGACCCGCTGTCTGTATAGGTACACATAAAAACATTAAAGAAAGGACATTAAGAACTTTTGGGTACAAAAGTACCTGAACAACTGCGTAGTTACGAGCATTGAAGAACTAAGCGAGAATTGCGCAGATAAGTTCCAATCCTTTGGGAATATCGAGATAAAGAGTATCCTATATATCTTCGCATTGCTCACACAGCGACTTATTTCGGAGATCGTGCGTACATACGTGTATACCTAGTTATCTACACCTATACTCCATTCACGACAGAATTAGATAGTAGTTAAAAAGGTTCTTTTAAGTCTACACATTGTAATAAAAGTACAATATATGTATTATATATTTATTATGGCACACCAACGACATATTTACAATAATAGTAGTATAAAAAGCAATCACAAATCTTCAGTTTTGTGTAAATACATCACTTATAGGGCATGCACAACATTCACAATAAGCCAATTATTCATATTATTATTTATTTATTGGCGTAGATTCTCTTGTTCACAAAGTAAACTAATTTTAAGTTAACTGTATCTTTTTCTTTCTATTTCATTAAGAAAAGGATAGAAGATATCATTTTAGTTAATCCTGTCAAATTAAGATACTCCATAGGCAGTTTTGACGCGATTATAAACATAGCGACCAAAAAGGCGTCAATTTACGCCAAGAGCGGACTAATTTGACAGGTCTAAACTAACATTTTATCTTTTCATTAGTTCTATCTAGTTCATATTGTGGAGGCATGAGAAACAGGGAGTAAAGTTCACTCATCCTCCATGAAAAAGGGGGGATCCTCCGACCAGACGGGTGTTATGTCTGGCGGGCACTTGCCCAATGGTTGAAATTGGCAAGTTGTATGTATGCGAATTGCACGGTAAACTCTGATTGCGAGATGTAGAATTCGTATGACGTCAGTATGACGCGTCGTTCATTTTGTGGCGTTTGTAGGTACCGCTACATCACTCCCCTCCGGAGACCGGAGGTCGATAGTGGGCTGAGTCTTGTATCTTGTGATTCTTGCTAGGCCAGCTGAGGTTCCAGTGACTCGGAACCGGTTGCCGCGTAGTTCACGGTGAGTCGGAACTGTCTTTGAAGATTCCCCAGTGAGTCGGGGTGGTGGCGCTGCGTTATACTCCAGTGCGTCGGATGTCGTACAGCGCCGGGATGAGGCTGGCTGCTGCGTCGACCAGGAGAGAGGGCTCTGCTTGTTGACCGGCCGAAAGTGCAGTGTGCTGTGCCGAGGTTGCTGATGAGGCTGAGGGTGATGACCAGGGATGCGCGGTCGCTGCATGCTTGTGGTCAGGATACCCGTTGTAGCCGTGGGTGCTGGCTGGCTGGGTGATTCGCCGATGAAGCTTGCGGGAGTGATGATGATGACGTCACGCTCAAGTTGTTGCACGAAGGCTGCGCTGACGTTCAAGCTCGGGGTCACCAGTGTGGAGGCATGAGGAACAGGGAGTAAAGCTCACTCATCCTCCATAGAAAAGGGAGGATCCTCCAACCAGACGGGTGTTATGTCTGGCGGGCACTTGCCCAATGGTTGAAATTGGCAAGTTGTATGTATGCTAATTGCACGGTAAACTCTGATTGCGAGATGTAGAATTCGTGTGACGTCAGTATGACGCGTCGTTCATTTTGTGGCGTTTGTAGGTACCGCTACAATATCTATCAGTAGTTCAGTCATCAACTCATTTTAACTATAATATATTATTTGAATTTATGACTTTTAATTAAATAAGTGTCTATGTTAAAAACCTAAAAGAATCAGGGAAGGTCAGTCCCTAGAACACTACATTTTACTATAAGTCTACTAAATGTGAAATGTTTCATAATCCGTTCATATATTGTGACAGCAGGTTTTTTTATAATTTTGCCGGATTATAATTGCTTCCCTCAAAACTAGAGGCTGTGTTTATTGTCACTCACTTGTCGATACTTGTGTATGCTATCTTATCTGTTTTTTGACGATTTTCGGTATTTAAATAAATAAATAAATAAATATATACGGACAAATCACACAGATTGAGCTAGCCCCAAAGTAAGTTCTAGACTTGTGTTATGGGATACTAACTCAACGACACTATATTTTATAATAGATACATATATAGATAAACATCCAAGACCCAGGCCAATCAGGAAAAGATCGTTTCCCATCATGACCTGGCCGGGGATCGAACCCGGGGCCTCCACGTCGCAGTCAGGCGTGTTGACCGCTGCGCCACGGAGACCGACAAGTAAATGTTAAATGTTAAGTAAGTACGTGTTATTGTTTTGTTTTTATTTTGTTATCTTTATGAACATTCTGATCTTTCAAGTTGCTAAAGTTTTATATTGAAACCATTATGCGTATCTGCTTTCACGAACCTCTTTTGTCGGATATTTAGATGGGGTATAGGAGCACCCTATGGATTCACTCGCTTCATTTTTGATACAGCGGGAATAGCGTCTTAAAAAATATCGCTGCAATGTTTCTCTCTGACTACAATTAAATTGTCTTCAAGGCTTCTTCTTCAAGTAAATAGTTTTTTAATAAACCAGCGCGCTTTACCATCAATGATTGTATCACTGCTTACCATAAGGCGGGATTGCGATCAAGCACCAATTTATAAAAAAATAAAATGGATGAAGGAACTTCCTAACTCCACACGTATTTCTTTTACAGCAAGAACATTCAGTAATTCTCAACCAGACTTCGAGATTACTCTCAATTTCTAAATCAGCCTCAACATCTGGAACTCTCAGGTAGAAATAAAACTATCTAGATGCCAGACACGAATCTCAATCCTTAATATTACAGTCGGAATTACGGAAATTAGGATCCTCTCGAATGGGCCGAGGAGGCTTTTAAGAGCTTTTGAGATAATTGGACAAGATATTTTTGTAGAAAACAGAATGTTAATGCGGACGAGTTTTGGAATTCTAGTAGTTTGGGATTGTACCTTGCATACTGATTTATATTTTTGTAACACGAAAACGTACTCTATGTACCTTGTAAAGCATGAAAGTAACGTTACAGTGTCCAAGAAAAGTGGTACCGTCTTATTAAAACGGATAAGTAGTAAGTTTATTTTTTGTCTTTTTCTATCTTTTACTCTTTTGTGCTCTTTCACGCACTGTCCAAGTATTTTTATATGTTTTTTTATTGAAATAAGCATCAACTTTGCACGGACGATAGCAGGTCAAGCTATCCGAAACTGTCAAATATTGCTAATCAACCTTGAGCCTTAATTCATTAGCAATAAAATCGAAAATCTAATAAAGAAATTTGACAGATGTAGTAGTTTAATATGCTGTTGTCTGTACCTATTTTTCTTTTTTTTCTTGTCTTTTTGGACAACAAGGTATACACACTATAGCCCAGTCATATTAGGTAAAAAAAGGGGTCAACCTCGGAATGAAAGATAATAAGCTGCAAATTGGTATGAACCTTTGTTTTGTCATTCTAAATGTTGTCTCAAAAGTCACAATCGTTATCGTGTCCGCGTCTCAAGATATTCAAGGTCAAAGGTCACAAAAATCGGTTTTTCGCGAATATCTGGCTTCCTATCGGTTAAATGAGATTTGCATTTATTATAAAAGTTGTAGGCTATAAAATTCCCTACAACTTTTGTTTAAACTTTTTTTTCATACGACCAACCGTTTTGAAGGTAGAGCGCGAAGAGTGCACATCGTACAGTGATATACGACCTAATGCAAGGTCAAGCGTGAGTTATGATTATCAGTACGTTATAAAGTCAATTATTTACTTGGAAATTATAATTATTAAACAATGCCCAATTATTTATGTACTAACTATTAATTATTTATATTTAATTAAAGTAAGTAACTTGATTATTTATATATAATTATTCATATTTAACTATTTAAGTATAAAATATTATTAATTCTGGATTATATATTTTAGTTTGTAGGCTACTTACCTAACCTACATACCTACCTACTTACCTAAAGCTTTACCCACACTATCCAACAAACCTACCCAAATACCTAAACCCTATACCTACACTATCAAACATACCTACCTAAATACCACCATTATCCTCGTACTAAAAAGCACATTTTATTTTTACACGCATTCAGTGGCTGTGACACGACTTCTGCGCTATTTAAAAAAGGAAAAAAAACTGTTACTAGAGCATTGGAAAAAATTCCTGATTTAGATAAACTGGTGGAAGTATTTCAACAAGAAAACTGCCCAAAACAAACATTATTAGAAAATGGAGTGCGCATCTTGTTGGCATTATATAATGCTCCAAAATCTGAGGGCAACATTGATCATTTCCGCTACACGCAATTCATCAAATTTACAAAACTAAATAAACCTGTACAACTGTCAACACTTCCACCAACAAGTGTAGCAGCTCATCAACACATAAAACGTGTCTACTACCAGATTCAAACGTGGTTAGGGAAGGACTTAGAACCTCAAGAATGGGGCTGGATGCTTGAAAATGAAATCCTGGAGCCCATACGAACGTTATTACCTCCAGCACCAGCCGAACTACTAAACGTAATATTTTGCAATTGCAAAAATGGTTGTGGTTCCCGCTGTGGATGCAGAAAATCAGGGCTACAATGTTCTTTAGCTTGCGGCCAGTGCAACGGACAAGCTTGCCTCAACGCTTCACTGTATCCAAGTAATCCCGATGAAGAAAATACATATGATCCCGATATTCTGGAAGGTTTGGAGATGAACATGACAGATAATGAGGATGATGACAATGAATCGAACATTTTTGAGCGACAAGAAGAAGAAGACGACGCAGAAGAAGAAGATAATTAGCTTCCATTTCCAATTTCATTACAATTAAAATCAACAAAGATACTTTTGATATTTGAACTCACATTTTGATAAATGTATATTATGCCGTATTTAATAATAAATAAAAATATGTGTAAAATATATACTCTTACTATCACTTTAACTTAAAATAAAACTAATATATATAATCCAGAATTAATAATATTTTATACTTAAATAGTTAAATATGAATAATTATATACTTATAAATAATGAAGTTACTTACTTTAATTAAATATAAATAATTAATAGTTAGTACATAAATAATGAGCATTGTTTAATAATTATAATTTCCAAGTAAATAATTGACTTTATAACGTACTGATAATCATAACTCACGCTTGACCTTGCATTAGGTCGTATATCACTGTACGATGTGCACTCTTCGCGCTCTACCTTCAAAACGGTTGGTCGTATGAAAAAAAAGTTTAAACAAAAGTTGTAGGGAATTTTATAACCTACAACTTTTATAATAAATGCAAATCTCATTTAACCGATAGGAAGCCAGATATTCGCGAAAAACCGATTTTTGTGACCTTTGACCTTGAATATCTTGAGACGCGGACACGATAACGATTGTGACTTTTGAGACAACATTTAGAATGACAAAACAAAGGTTCATACCAATTTGCAGCTTATTATCTTTCATTCCGAGGTGAAAGCCCTAATATGACTGGGCTACTAAGGACACAGCCTCTTTAGATGATATCAAACGATATTGGATAGGATTACATGTGTGTATATCAAAGTTATTTTATGTTTTTACGAAACCCGAATATAGTTTATTCAGAATAAGCAACTGAATAGATTCTAATCATTTTTATACTATGTTTTATTGTCCCCAACAACCAACATTTGGAAATTTTTGCAGTGTGGTTACCGAGCGCGTCACCCAGCTTACGATAGATCGTAGTATTTGCGCGCGCGCAACAGCTGACGCCAGAGATCGACGCGCCGCGCTTGCCCGCCCAAGCGGAGCTTTGACAGTTTTTTTGTTGGGACAACCAAGTAGATTAGCAAGCTCATAACTTTGTGGTTTTTCATTATATATTTTTAAAAATTTTTAAATATATTCTTTACTTAAAAATAATGAATACGGGTTAATATATATAATAATTTCGGGTTTCGGATAAACAAAAAACCGCCAAGTGCGTGTCGGACTCACGCACAAAGGGTTCCTTACCATTGATTTATGAAATTAAAGGATTTAAGTTATTTGTATGATAGATTAGGCGGTAATAAGCGGTTTACGATTTACGAGGTATTAAAAAAAACTACTTATTAGAGCTCGTTCAAAGCAATATTCGTTGGTAGTTTTTATAGTAATGTATATCAAATGCTTTTTTTAGATTTTTCATTTTCTTATTTTAGAAGTTATAGGGGGGGGGGGGGGAACTTTTTTCCACTATGGAAGCGTCTGTCACGCAAACTATTCGGTTTAGGAAAAAAATAGATTAGAAACCTCAATATCATTTTTGAAGATCTATCCACACGTATGTGTTTGATGAAAAAAAAATTGTATTTCAGTTCTAAGTTTGGGGAGCCCCCAATATTTATTATTATTATTATTTTTTATTTTTGCATCAAAATCTTAATGCGGTTCACAGAATACATCTACCTACCAAGTTTCAACAGTATAGCTCATATAGTTTAGGAAAAAAATGGCTGTGACATACGGACGGACAGACGGACAGAGAGACATGACGAATCTATAAGGGTTCCGTTTTAGCCATTTGGCTACGGAACCCTAAAAATAAATAAATAACCGGTCGTCAGAAAAATCTGTAATTTTCACCAGTAAGGCGCCAAAGAAAGCTTTATATTTGAACAGAATTAAATTCGAAATACGGTTTAAATTGGTCGTTTCTTATGAAGAAGAGCCGGAGAAACTCCGCGGTAACCTGCTCCTTTAAAAGTAGGTAATTGACTTTTACAATGTTCTTTGTTACAATTAACGATATTTAAATTTAGAGCACCGTTTCCCCATGCTCACTCCGGACCATAATCAAATCTATCTCAAGCATAGACAAATTGGGTTGGGGACGAGACTTACCAAGGAGATTTTGGGACTAGCTAAATTTGACAAATTGTCTATGGTTAACACTGACTGGATTCGTCTGCAACTCATTGAGGGAGAAAATTAGGTATAAACTGGTGAAATATGAAATGTAAAGTAAATTATCATAATTATTATATTAATATTCATATTAAAAGACTGTTTTTATGTAGATATAATTTAAAAATATTATCATGGTCATAGTCATATTCACTAACAGTTATTTGTGTCTGAATATACAGATAATAAATTAAAATTATTTTAAAGATAAACATTTTTTTTTTCTATAATTATAAACAAGTGTTTGACCGCAAGCCCCCCTGATAGAAAGCGATGATGCAATCGTTGATGGTAAAGCTCAAGTTTATTAGGTGCCTTTTCACTCAAAGAAACTGAGTGAATAGGACGGAAGACGGCAGTTGAGCGAGGTGATGCAATGTTAAACATCAAGACCCGAGGTGACGACGCGAAGTGTTCCACGCGCGGCAGTCTTAGACGTCACGAGGGGAGTCATACACCTCACTCCCCTCTAAGGAGGCCCAAAGTGGGCACCAATCAGGCCCGGTCTAGGTGTGAGATTAAACACAGGACTAGTTTTTAGTCAGTAGGTAAGAATCTGCCGATGAAGATGCTGCGCCAGAGGGAGATTGATCTGGAAACTCTACACGACTAAACTCCCGACACAACAACATTTGGCGCATCGTACCCGGCACACATCACAACACTGCTCAGACCCGTCCTCCATACGGCTCCACCAAACATCATGCCGGAACACGAGGAATCGCTTGGCGGCAAAACTTTGCCTTTGCCAACGTGTATTCTAAGTAATCATATAGGAACTAGTTTTACGTCTTATAACATACTACAAGTTTGACGTCAAACCCTATCAATATAGATAAGCAAACTAGACTGAACTTTAACTAAATTTACTAAGTCTAGGATATGTTAGTAGTGGACGAAGTAGCAGTAGTATCAAGTTCGGACACTAACTCGATTGAGACAGATCGAATAATACCTCATTGGTCAAATCTGGCCGGGCTGAAACTAAAATTATAACACCCAGATTCTGAATAGAGAATTTTAAGTTGAGAATTTTTCATAAAATTTTAGATTAAGAGAATTTGAGAAGTTGTCAAATCAGAAACGGATGTGAGTAGTTTTTTATATAGTATTATATTGAGTATAGATTGGTAGCTAAAAGTAGACATCATCATCATCAACCTTTTATCGTCCCACTGCTGGGCACAGGTCTCCTCTCATACAGAGAAGGATTGAGCGTAATCACCACGCTTGCTCAATGCGGGTTGGCGATTTCAGACTTAAAGTACAGGTTTCCTCATGATGTTTTCCTTCACCTTGTAATCAGTTATTGGTGTCCAAGATATACTTAGAAAGTACATACAACTTTAGAAAAGTTACGTTGGCACTTGCCTGACCTGGAATCGAACCCGCATACTGATACTTAAGAGGCTGGTGTTTTAACCACTAGGCCACCACGACTATGTAAAGTAGACATCATTAGTACGGAATATATAGACACAAAATTAATTTGAACATAAAATAACTCCACACCTGTTTCGCCCGAAGAGGCAGAGGTAAGCCATTACTTTATTAACGCAAACTTAATGTACACTTAACTGCATCGCACAAGCACGAGTTTACCGTACGACTACCATATATACACCAACCGTCGAGCTAATTCATCAATCGGGCACAGTGCTTGACATGTGCCCGATTGATGAAAATAGGCATCTCCCTTTCGTCCAGGAGAGTTTAGTACACATATTCAGCAAACTAGAAGAAAATATTTTTCTTCGTAGATTTTGGTGCAGTAAAAACGTAGTTTTGATAAAAATCCAAACCAAACCGGTGCACGGTGAAAACTGAAATACGCAAACAATAAAAAATGAAGATGGACGCAAGCGTAGCGGAGATTGAGTACCTACCTAATCTTTTTAATAACACCACTAACTTACGGTAAAGAAAAACATCGTTTGTAAATTACACTTACCTACTAGATTTAATTTGACATAACCCAGTGTGGCTGTATAAAAAGACACATGGTTCAATCTACGGCTAAAATACGCTTGCTGAGGTTGCTTCGTAGATGGGTGACCATCCATAAGATATTTAATAGTCATATCGAGTTTTAATAGTCGTTATGGGAAGTCAGGAGATCGAAAATTTGAGAACCAGCACATTTAAATATTAGCATAGAATAGATAGATAGAACATTATAGTTAGTGATTCTCAGCTCAATTTGAATAAATGAATTTTGATTTTGATAGGATAGTTAGTGGATATAGTATAGATTATCATAAAATACCAAGAAAAGGTATAGTTCTGCGCGATCGAATCAGGACTGTGGAGATCCGCAGAAGAACGAGAGTAACCGACATAGCCCGAAGAATTGCAACATTAAAATCGCAGTGAGCTGGGCACATTGCCCGTAGGACCGATGTCCGATTGGGCCGATGGATTCTCGAGTGGCAACTAAACACCGGAAGGTGCAGCGTGGGTTGGCCCCCGTCAAGGTGGACCGACGACCTGGTGAAGGCTGCGGGAAACCGCTGGATGCGGGAGGCTTATGTCCAGTAGTGGACGTCATTCGACTGAAATGATGACGATGATGATGTATAGATCTCATAGCAGAGGTTCCACAAACTATACTTCACTAAAGAGGACAAGATGAGATACATTAGCTCCCAAATAAATACGCCGCTCACGCTAAAATTTCTAAACTAACACACAACACATAGTTAGTCCAGTAAACCCAGCACCACCCTAATCCCGGTTGAATTTCAAATCTTTAGTAAATACTTAATCCTACATTTGTGGGACTATCAATTTGATCGCGTCCCAGGGGCCACTCAAATCTGCTCGGGTCGCATATAAGGAGCGAGCTTAGAGAAATCATGAATAAAAGATGGACGATGGCCACACCATGTTGGACTTTAGTCCTTAGTGAAACTTTCACTTTTTCTGTTACAGATTCACGTTTTGGGTAAGAGTTTAAAAATTTTTGATTTTATATATCCATATCACTAGTGGAAGGCCTCTTCCTTCAGTCAAATCAAAAAACTATGCTATCCGCTGCTGGTCCGTGGATGTTTTTTTTTTAATATTGTTACGAATGCACCTTATGTCGAGGGCATAAGGTTCAATATCGCGTGACATGCAGTGCGTAACTTTTAAGCCCTATAACTCGAGACCTAGACATTGTATAGGTGTAATATAAAAACGCATTCCTAGACTTAAGGTGGCCTATCGAATGGTACAGGTTTTATCAATTTTGTCAACTAAGTGACGACATCGAAATTTCTAGAAACCCGTTTCCGGGAATTACCATAGGTACCTACTGAATGTACTCGAAGTTATGCGCTATTATTATTACGTCTAGACGATTCTGGAATGTTCGATCAGCTGGACTATATATAGCGCCGTGACGCCAGCGCAAGTCAGTCTGCATTTGACTACCGAGACGAAAACTAGCGATACTTAAGAAGCGATCTTTGAGAATACCTACTGCGACAACTGTAACGAAAACATTGAGTACTACGTGAAGTAACATCTGTAGTGTTATTGTGTGTTTACAATACGGACTTCGTGGACGTAAGTGAAGACTTCGGTGCAACGTCAACAACATTCTACTTGTCATTGCCTACAATCGACTGTACCTTCGTTGCCAATAAACTTCGTAACCCTTAACCGGTATTTTAGTACCCCTAGCCCGTAACAATATTATGTATTAGTGTTTGACAACCCCTCCTGATGGTAAGCCGTAATGCAATCGTTGATGGTAAAGCGCGCTAGTTTATTAAGAGCCTATTCACTCTAACCTTGAAGAAACTTAAATTGTAGTCAGACGGAAAGACCGCCGCTGGCAAATTGTTCCAATCTTTCGATGTACGCGGTATAAAATACGAGGCGCAATGCTTCGTTCGGATCGTAGTGGTGTCAACAACGTAAGGTTGGATACTCGCCGTACAACAGGTCGTCCGATGATGGAATTAAGTCATGCAATTCTCGCGCACCCTCTACAAAATGCACCCTATAGAACACCGATACGCTAGCTATTCTACGCTCTATGCTCCAGGCTTTGGAGACCGTTTTGAACCAAATCTGGGTCGCCAATTAGCCTCTTCGCACGCCTCTCCACCTAATTCGATGTTGCCAGGTGGCATTTTGCAGCACCAGCCCAAACACACACGGACCTGAGCTTTGTATAACATTAGAAGCTGTCCCAGTGTGAAGTGCCGCTGGACCTTTACACACCAACAACAGCTGCCAATCCCAGCTTACATTTATGTATATCTTTGACACTCGTTACGGGTTGTCAAAAGCCAGATAGTCTGGCAACCAGTCTTAATAAGTAGTGTCGTATTACCCTATAACTGGACTGTGGATCTGGTCTCTTGGATCCGCCTGTCAAGCGTAAGGATTATGGCAACCCCCCCCCCCCAGAAATGAAATCCAGCTGTGGACCACTTTAGGCTGAGAAGAAGATACTGATGGATGGTTCTGATCCACGACGTGTCACGATCGTGAAAGTACGTCGGTTGAGACTGAGTCATTTTTAAATATTTTTAATTGTTTCTTCAATTATTTTGGTTGATTTTACTTAGTTCTCAAATAAATCGGGGGTAAGATTTAGTAATAACTTAATTTAAAGATGCCACCTATTTAATTCGGAAATTGTATTATATTAGTTATTTAACATCTATTTAATTTTGACATTGTATATAATAGAGTAGGACTAAGAAAAACTAAAACAATGCAGTAAAAGGCTAGAACCTGGAAGTACCATATTAACTCCCCACACGGTATCCGCAAGCATATAATTCTTTGACCTACAAAAATACACAGCCGGCTAAAGCAAAGAGCTTAGTTTGTGTTTCAATTTGTTACTAAAATGTTCTGCTTCGCTGAATCATTCTACACTGTGTTCGTATTATCATTAATTTAAAAGAAATTTCTGCGTTCAGAAATTTCTCAACCGATTTGAAAATGCCTTCGAGTAAGAATGAGTTAAAAACAAAAATAATTTATTTCTACGCACTATACAACAAAAGAATTATTGATTCGTGACTTCCTTTTAGCAAGAAATGTCTGTATTTGGAGATATATGACTCCAAATACAATACATAATTTTACATCCCTCAATAATATAGTAATCATCTAAATAAAAACCCGCTAAAAGCAAGTCCAACTCATGCATGGAAGGATCTGTAGGTATCAATGTAATAAAAGCAAAAAAACTGTATTTAGTACATATTTGGTGTTACAGCAGCAACAGAAATATATCATCTGTGAAAATTTCAACTGTCTAGCTGTCACGGTTCATGAGATACTACCTAATGACAGACAGGCAGATAGTAAAGTTCTTCTATAAAAATGGAAAAATCTTTAAAGTTTCATAGGTCACTTGAAACAGCTGTTTATATACTGTACGTATGATTATAATAAATCATTACTGAATTTATTTCATGGTGTTTATAGTATATATGTAACTACTCGTAAAAGTCAATAACACAAAAAAAATATTTCAAATGGTTCTTTTTTTAAGTTTAGATCCTCTTATACAAATATGTATAAAATATTCAAACAATAAAATATCACTGGCATCCAATTCTTTTATCCACAATCACCCCAACACCCCAACAAGGCCGGCAAAAGTAATGTGTCTCAATTTGTTAGTCCACTGCTCGCTGAATATTCCTGCGCATTACCATATTGTAGAAGCAAGGTGTTGGCATAAGAGGCAGTTTGTTCCCGATGCAAATCTACTACAGACGTGGAAATATGGGGTGGATTTACTTTATTGTGCCGATTATACGAATAAATCTTGATTTAACTAACAGTAGTATGATTCTATAAGTATCACACCGTGGAAACTTAGGCAAAGTAATAATAATTATAATCTTTATTATGTCAAACACACATAAGGGCAGATGCACATAATAATATGAAATATCTACATGAATCTATAAACATCATGTCACCCTGTTTCCTAAACTAGGTAATCCTGTATCTTAGGAGACAGTCTTGGGCCATAGAGGACGGCTAGTCATGTAGGTCAACGGCCTAGGAATTTGGCGCAAAGGAGAATATGTAAGACATATGGATGGGAGTGCAAGTATAGCTGAGTATGGGATAGTGTGCGTACTTCTAAGGCTGCGTGTGAGTATGCAGGGGAAAGGCTTATTGGTAGATAAATGAGTGTGAAGTAAGCTGTCATTCCAACTTATGCTAAGGTCACTAATTGACAGGTGACACTCTAAGCTGATTTTTTTTTTTGTGATTTTTTTACAGAATCAATGGGCAGGCTGTTGTTGTCTGCAGGCAAGTACCAATGTAACTTTTCAAATGACTTGTAGCTTCTTAGTTTATGTTGAATATCACAAAAAGTGAATGGACTTGAATGGCGACCACGTACCGGCAAGCATGGCGTCGGACGCCCACCGACTAGGTGGTCGGATGACCTGATTAAAACCGCAAGGAAGCGCTGGATGCAGGCCGCGTTCAACCGTTATTTTTAGAAATCCTTGGGGAGGCCTATGTCTGGCAGTGGACTTCATGTAGCTGAGATGAATAGCATACAGCTTTTTTATTCTCTTTATTTAGGGACTTTTAGAGGGCTGTGTATGCCAGTCCCATTGTAACTAAACGCAATAACTAACTTAATCCTAACTAATATTATAAATGCGAAAGTAACTCTGTCTGTCTGTCTGTCTGTCTGTCTGTCTGTCTGCTACTCTTTCACGCCAAAACTACTGAACGGATTTGAATGAAGTTTGGTATACAGATATTCTAGACCCCGAGATAAAACATAGGCTACTTTTTATCGCGAAAAAGGGGTTGTAAGGGGTTAAAAGGGGGGGGGGGGGAAGAGGTATGGGATTTCATAATTTTTAAAGATAAAACCATGAAACTTTATATTTAAGCACTTGATAAAAAATAATAAAACATTTGTTCTAGCGTTTTTGAAATTTCG
The DNA here is from genome assembly GCA_037179545.1 of Sesamia inferens. Lineage (NCBI taxonomy): Eukaryota > Metazoa > Arthropoda > Insecta > Lepidoptera > Noctuidae > Sesamia > Sesamia inferens. Next base: position 29,372,813 of record CM073937.1, on the reverse strand, counting down.
ACCTGTGAGGGGATGAAATAGGGGTTGAAAGTTTGTATGAAGTTCGTCATTCTTGAAGATACCTTACATTTTATATTTAGACATTTAGGCACTAAATAATAAACAAAAAATCGTTTGTTCTAGCATTTTAAAATTTACACCAGCGTGGGGGTGAAATAGGGGTTGCATGTGGGTGTTCGTCATTTTTGGAGATAAAACCATGTAACTTGGTACATAGGTCTCTTAGGATGTGCAAAGTTTTTATATAAGTAGGTACCAAAGGAATTCCAGAAATTGTAACTTTTGTTTTGTATCAATAAAAAAATCGACTTTTGAAGTTACGAATACTTATTCATCGCCGCCGCCTGCCGTCGGTCATCGGTCATCGTCGCGCACATTCGCCGAAGTGGGGCGAGCGCCGGGGGCGGTCGTGTGGTGGGGTAGCGCACGGCACGAATCTAACTATGCCTACCCGAACGGGCAGACACGTAAGGGCAGATGTCGTTGCCGGACGCATGCGAGTGTGTAAAACACACAATAAGTTTCCAACCCCAAACCCAGCTTGCCCTTTTTGTTGCACATTTGTGCCGCGACGAGCGCAGTGATCGTTTTCTTCACCCCTTCCATCCACTTTGTACGTTCCCAATACGAGTAGATACCTTACTATTACTGGGCACCTTCATTATTGAATGAGCGAAAAATAGTGCGCAAAATATCACACCAGCTATTTAACCTTGGAGAATAAAAGTTGCCCTTTGCGGATACTGATGTACCTATTTATAAAAATAATAACCTAACTAATAATAACTTAACTAAGTAAGCCTCTGCTTAACATTAGCGTAAACATTTATATCATGTGGCGGGTGTAAATTTAGAAAAGTACTGTTTTTCGCATGGGCAACTCTACGTGGCCTGCTCACGTGTATCAAATCCCAAAAATCTCCACATTTTATCTAACAACAATAAAACAGCAAACGTTGTGTATAAAAATGTTTTAAATTAGGTTTTTTAAAAATATTTTTGTACACAACGTGACGCTGGCCCCAGTAAGTGTCTCTTGGACATTTATAAGAGAACAATAAATTTTTATTTTTAAATATACCTACTAATGATTCAAAAATACACCCAAAGATACTATTCCACGCGGACGAAGTCGCGGGTAACAGCTAGTATTGCATAAAGCCTTAAAAAGGGCGCAGTTCGATAGTAGACAATCTCGCTTCTTAAAACACGTAGCCCTTAATTATGGCACTGACTTTAGATTAGATTTCTCCATAAGCATATTCTGAGACGTCTTAAACCATGACCCTACAATACGGGTATGAAATCCCCAAAACACGATAACCAAAACCAACATTTTATCTAAACATATGTTCAAAATCAAAGTATTTCTTTTATATGTTAATGTTGAAAATCAAAATCTTATTTTAATATGTTAATATTCAATATCAAAATCTTATTTTAATATATTAATGTTTAATATCAACATCTTACCTTAATATGTTAATGTTTGAAATCAACATTTTACCTTAATATGTTAATGTTAAAATCTTTTCTACTAACAATATAATTTGCCTAGCTACCTATAATGCTAGTCAGACGGTCCCACTTAATAAATCACTTGGCTAATTATTCCAGCATGGTGTTCTAACCGTCGGCTGCACCATAATGCGCACTGCGACGTTAAATATCGATCCCATGAAATCCTTATTGCATTAAAACACGCGAACAATACTTCACTAAAAACTAAAATAGGACACTGCAGTTTTTTCTTGGCCAGAAATTTTCCTATTTCGCGGTATAGGGGAAGTCTTTTAATTTATTAATGCATTTATATGAATTTCAGGGGAAGGAAAATATGGGGTGATTATAGTGTAGAGGTATCCACAAACCATGTGAACAACGCTGCATTCTGACATCCACAGATCCCAGCATCTCCATCTTAAAGGTATGAACAACGGGTTGTAAAATTCACACATCCTCCTTAGAAAAGGGAATCCTCCGACCAGATGGGTGTCGAGTCTGGCGGGCATTTGGCCGACGGTTAATTTCGCAAAGTCGTATATGTATATGCTAATTCCACGGTAATATTATACAACATACAAATAATAGTAACTTGAAAATATACTGGTCGCAGGTTTAAGGAGTCTCGAAGGCATAGTGACAAGGATTCGGTTAAATAATATCATTGGTTTATGCTGAAAGAAAGAATCACCCATCATATTAGCCTATTGTGGATGACGGTATTGCCTGAAGCCATAGGCCTGACTCCCGAATTTACCACGATAATCTGTATAAAATTACAGAGCGGCACGTCCCACCATCTCTGGGGAAACGGGATGTCGGCAATGATAAAAAAGATAAATATGCTAATCCACACCATCTTTCCAAGTCCATTTAAAACCCACCTTCTCATTATGCGAGGCGTCTAAAGAGTAAAGTCGCATCCTGTACTAACTCAGTTCGGTCCGACACTCCGGACACCGGGACTCAGTTATCCTAAGTGAAACTTTTAATTGCTTGCAAAGCCGTGAACATAAAGATGGCTGATATAATCCTTTTAGAGGGAAAAAAGAAAGATTTGAAAGAGATTAACAAGGAATTTATTATTTAACCTTTTATTTTGGCCCAAAAAATCTTAAAGTACTTATTTTGCATTTTTTCATTAGACCCCTAAAAATATACGTACAAAAAGTTTTTCTCCAATGTTTTAACTTTGTCCTTAAGAATCCCGAAGGCCTTCTTCCAATGATTTATTTATAGTTAATTAAAACGGTACAGTACCAGATACCTTCATTAAAATAAAGTGAATTATTACGTTGTAAACAGAGTGGAGATTAGGTAATCACATTAAATAGTAAAGTGATTATTACAATCCGTGATGTCCCTTAAAATTGAAAAATATTCAATTGTATTTAAAAAAAAATAATATTGTTTTTTTGAATAAAATAAATGTCGCACTTAGCCCTCTTACAATTCAACACAAACTGTATAGTATTGTTAACAAATAATCACAAATTAAGTTTAATATTGTTAAATACTAAAACGAAAAAAGGTCCCAACATTAAAATGTTCATTGTTATTAACTTTTTCATTTCATTTACAACAACTTACAAATTCTTACTACAACTGATACAGAATAGTGGTTCCCCTCGCATACTTTCTCTTTTTTTCCCACAGATTTGATAGTGAAAAGCACATATGTGCTCGATGCAACACACTCAAGGACTTTCATGGAAGAAAGTAATCGTTCTGTCGAGACAAGACAAGAACATTAAAAGTTATTTGATAAGATGCTAGCCTTAACCAAAGTTCAAAACCGGCCAAGTGCGTGTCGGACTCACGCACAAAGGGTTCCGTACCATTGATTTATGAAATTAAAGGATTAGGTTATTTGTATGAAAGATTACGTGGTAATAAGCGGTTTACGATTTACGAGGTATTAAAAAAAACTACTTACTAGATCTCGTTCAAAACAATTTTCATTGGTAGTTTTTATAGTAATGTACATCATATGTTTTTTTTAATTTTTCCTTTTCTTATTTTAGAAATTAGAGGGGGGGGGGGCAACTTAATTCCACTTTGGAAGCGTCTGTCACGCAAACTATTCGGTTTAGAAAAAAATATTTTAGAAACCTCGATATCATTTTTGAAGACATATCCATAGATATCCCACACGTACGTGTTACTAAAAAAAAAAAAAATTTTTGAGTTTCAGCCACCAATATTTATTATTATTTTTGCATCAAAATCTTAATGCGGTTCACAGAATACATCTACCTACCAAGTTTCAACAGTATAGCTCTTATAGTTTCGGAAAAAAAAGGCTGTGACATACGGACGGACAGACGTACAGACAGACATGACGAATCTATAAGGGTTCCGTTTTTTGCCATTTGGCTACGGAACCCTAAAAAAGGCCTTAGTTTATGAACAGGGGAACCTGTTCACAAACTAAGTTTATAAGTTCAGTGCATTTTTTCCTTCCATTTCATTAATAAAAGGACAGAAGATAAAAAGTTAGTTTTAAACCTGTCAAATTAGTGCGCTCCTGACGTAATTTGACGTATTTTTGGTCGCCATGTTTATAACCGCGCCTAAACTGTGTATGGAGTATCTTAATTTGAGAGGATTTTTTTTTTTTTAATAGTTATAAACTAGCACTTGACCGCATTCCCGCCTGATGGTAAGCAGTGATGCGATCGTTGATGGTAAAGCGCGCTAGTTTATTAAGAGCCAATTTACTCAGAAAAACTGAGCGAATAGAAAGGAAGACGGCAGTTGAGCGAGGTGATGCAATGTTAAACCAACAACACGACCAACGATGCTGCGCCAAAGGGAGATTGATCTGAAGACCCTCCACGACCAAACCCCCAACACAACAACATTAGGCGCATCGCACCCGGCACACATCGCAACACAACTGCTCAGACCCGTCCTCCATACGGCTTCACCAGACATTATACCGGAACACGACAAATCGCTTGGCGGCAAGGCTTTGTCTGGTGGGTTGTAACTTCTGCCGGCGGCCGATGTTATGGCCTACCACCGAGAAATTATACAATTATATAATTATACCATTATACTAAAATGTTGTGTATATTCGACCCTTTTTTTAATGAAATAGAATGGAAAAGATGCGCTTAACTTAAAATTAATTTACTTTACTTTACTTTACTTTACCTGAAACTTACTTAAACACAAGATTTATACTTGGCTTTGTATCCTACGCACGCGAATTATTTGCCAAAAATATAAACAAATATAAATCTATACTAATACAACTATAAAGCTGAAGAGTTTGCGTTACATAGCCCATTAATCCAGGAAGGCTTTAAGCTATATAACATCACGCTGCGACCAATAGGAGCGGAGCATAACTAAACCACGCGAACGAAGTCGCTGGCGGCCGCTAGATAAGTATAAAATAAACAAATATAAGTAGTCGTGGTGCCCTAGTGGTTAAAACACCCGCCTCTCAAATATGAGTGTGCGGGTTCAATTCCAGGTCGGGCAAGTAGGTACCAATGTAATTTTTTTAAGTTATAATTATTTACTTTCTAAATATACCTTAGACACCAATGACTGACAAACTGAAGGAAAACATCTTGAGGAAACCTGGACTTTAAGTGTGAAATCGTCAACCCGCATTGAGCAAGCGTGGTGATTACGCTCAATCCTTCTCTGTATGAGAGGAGTCTCTGTCTGATAATAAATTAATGGAAAAATAACTTTAATTCCTACACAACAAAGTTCAGCTTACGCTAAAACTAAACATTTTATAACTTTTCCAATAGTGCTAGGTCACCCTGAAATCAACTAAAATGCTATTGAAATAAAGTCGACATTGGTTTAATTTCAAATATAGTGGAGGTGTGCAGAACTGGGCACTTTTACTAAAGAGCAGTGGTAGGAAATTCACAGACAACCCCTTCAATCTACTACTTAAGTACTACAGCTATAATTAAATCAAGGGAAGGTCTCCGCACTTGATTATAATTGCTACTTTAATGACCGCTCCTAAATAACGCAGTGCGTGGTCTCCTGCGACGCAGTTGTTCATTACATAACATATAAACGGTCGTCCCTTGACAGTGGACGTGGAAACATAGGGATAACAGTTTTATTGTTGTTGTTAGTTTTTTTTTTACTATCCTCTTTGATGGTCCTAGGTTATCATTTGTGACAAGAGACAGCTATGTAAACAGTATCCAGCTGTCATCATCTCAGTGTTAATCCCAGTCGCATCCGAAGCTTTTTTAGCTTTGGAGTTTGGGGTCCGCTTTACCAGTCTAACTGCTGATTTTTGGCTAAACTTCAATATTTTCGGTGAAGCGACTGCCGTCTGACCTCCAAAACCCGAAGGCGATATCGAAGCATTGCAATTATACCGATTGTTGGACTTTTGAGGGCTCCAACAACCCATAACGACTGCCACTAGACGTTCGTATGGCAACCGGGACCAGCGGATTAACGTGCTTACCGAGGCACGACCAGACCAGTGCAAATATGCACATTCATGCATATGAATATTTGCACTGCGCGAGGATCGAACTCGCGCCTCCTCACGCAGCGGCCGCGTTCGCTGCCGCTATGCCACAGAGGCTGTCTTGTCTGTCATAAAAATTTAAGCTGTCACGCTCTTTACTGGAAGTTTTTATTTTAGCTGAAGTATGTATACTTGTATATACTGGTAGCTTTTATTGTATTTATTGATATTATGTTGGTGTGGCTAACTGATATATGGCAATTAATTTAATTTTTAAAGTTTTGTGTCTTCTAATTCTAATTATTATACATATCCAGTACTGCATACATTCAAGTATTTCTTAACTGAACAGACAGCTGTGCTGGTAGGGAGTTTGTATGCGACACTTCTTTATTCAAGCGAAAGCACTAGAAAGTTGTAAAGGTTGGTCGTTTTAGGGACTGTCTTTTGTAATGTTGACGTTCGAAAAATACTGATTCTTATCTATACTAATATATAAAGCTGAAGAGTTTGTTTGTTTGAATGCGCTAATCTCAGGAACTACTGGTCCGATTTGAAAAATTATTTTTGCATTGGATAGCCCATTAATCCAGGAAGGCTTTAGCCTATATAACATCACGCTGCGATCAATAGGAGCGGAGCATAACTAACTCCACGCGAACGAAGTCGCTGGCGGCCGCCAGTCGACAATATCTTTGCCAATATACTAATATTCCTACTCGTAATTTAACACTAAAGCACAACACAATACGTGTATCAATCGTTCGAAACACGAACCTAAATCAGTGATACGTAATCATAAAACACAAAAAATACGTTATATAAATCTGTTTTCACTCGATATCCCGTATGTGTCCACTAACACTGGACATGACTGCGGGCTCGTTCGGTGCGTGATTTGCTAGAACTATTCATTACACCATGACGCGGCGCGGACCCGCGTCAACGAAACGCGCCGCGCTCGTGTGGCCGCTTCTATATTGAAAATAGTAGCGGCGGAAAATTTTCGGAAATTGAAGCGGGATTGGACTGATTGATTTGGAAATCCATTGTGGCTCATTCCACCTCACTTCATGTAATTCACGCTGAGATTGTTACAAAATCCATCGGCTGTAGTTCCACATACTGATTGTTGAGATTTTACCGCCGAATCCGGCACAGAACGATCTGTGCGCATAGGTCACTGTGAGGTCTGGATCGACATGACGTGGAAAAGGAGTTCCTGGAAGAACTTTGCCTTTGCCCAACAGTAAATAGGCTGATAAAAAAGTAAGTATGGACATGGAATTATTCTAAGTATCAAAATCAGTCTATCTCTTCATATTATAAAATAAAGTCCCACAGGGTCTGTCTCAATGCATTAAACTCAAAAAATACCAATTTTATTAAGTTTTTACGAGGGACATTTAGATGTTTATTAAAGTTCTGTCTGAATTATGACGATGTTCGTGGAGATGACCGAAAACTCATGCTTCACTTCTTCTTAAAAACAATACTAAAGCGTCCCCTCGAAAAATTATTCGGCATCCAAGAGGGCGAAGCCGCGTGCAAAAGCTAGTTATAAAAACAAATAAAACTTGTTCGTATTTTCCTTATTGCGTTTGGAAAAGATACTGTTTTTCAATTTGCAAAGTTACAATCTCAACTAGCTAAAGTTTTCGATAAACGTTTAGGGAAACGGAAACCTCATCGAAACTTTCGACTTCCTCCGATAATTGATTAAGCTGTGCTGATAAATAAGTGGTACCTACGATCGCCAAATTAACTTCATCAGCCCAATTGTGTGGTAAGAAGGCGCAAGTCCTTCAGAGACTTATTTCAGCCAATCCACCGATAAAACAGCAGGGTAATTGCGTAAAACAATATCAGTAATATAAAGTTTCATTTTGACATTTCAACAAGATTCAACTGTCAGATTTTTCTAGGGAGTTTTGACGGGAAAGCTGAGTACCGAGCGCATTTTTCATTGGACTTTTAAAATTCTTTACAGTGTAGTTTACTAAATAAAAGCGTGTGATTTATGTAGTAAAATGTGCATTCAGTAAATAATTCATAAATAACATTGAAATATCGCAGCATAGTGGTCACATCATGACTTTGCCTCAAACCTCCCTCATAGACGGTTCATGCGGCCGTCTTTTTCAACTGTCATTAGCGATATCCGCCATTATTGTGAAATAAATTTTTCAAAGAATTTCTATAGTAATTTGTTACACGTGTTCTTGGCAAAATTGTGGTATCTATTCCATAGAGGCCATTGATCAAGAGCTGAGGTTGAATCTCGCCTGGAAAAAAGAAGAAGAACCGTTTTTCTAATAAGTATATGAATCAATGGTATATAATAATATCAATGGTACATATATAATGGCAATATTGCTAACAATATCATTCAAAAAGGTTCAGATTGTGATACACAATTAGGTTGCTGACCTGTAAAATTTTCATCGTTTAAAATAAATCCTTTGTATTTCGAACAAATAAAACCATGAATTTTGAATTGAATTGATTCAATTCTAACTGGGATAATTCGATTCGACCTATGCTAAACCGATTTATCCCAACGGGAACTGGATGAACGGTTTTGGCCTAAGCCAAACGAGTTCATCCTAAAATCGTTTTTGGCCGACATCTATACAAATTTAAGAAAAAATAACTTGTTGTACTTGGGGATTACCGCGGTAAAACTATTGCGTTATTGTAGCATTTTTTATCAACTTATGCAATCACAATTATTTTTTTTTTCTGTGATTTTATTATTAAAGTTACACTTTTTGGGCGTGGTGACCGATAAGAAAACATTCTTTTTTTCTTTTATTAAATACCTAATTGAGAAGTTAATATTGTTTAAAATATTTTTATGATAATGATGCCGCCAAAAAGCTCGCTATCTCACCTAGCATTGTATCTAAAAGAGATAGAATCAGTTATGATCAGTTATTAGTCTACACGCATACGTCTAGTCGCACGCACACAAACACCGTGCCGGAGTTTGGCGAACTGAAACGAAATTAGACGAAGCACGACTTTCAACGCCGCGCCGCTGTGCCGGTCGCAGTGGAGGGTATTAGATTTTGTTTTCGTTACGGAATTTCTTGATACGGTCACCGCGGTCAAAGCCCGCGATAAAAGCTATGTTAGGGCAACAGAATTAGCTTTCTGAGGTACGCAGAGGTCTTGATGTGTAAAGATGGTCACCCATCCCCAAAGCAACTGATCGACCGTCCGTCTGTTATTACCTGGCAACAAATTCCACCAACTTACAAATACAATACATATGTAAAGAAAACCCAGACCGATCCGTGAAGGTATTATTAGGTATCGATAACTGATTCTACTAATGCCTACAAAGCCGGGTTAAACTTTAAAAAAAATACTCCCAAGGCCCCAAAAAAAAATATTATTATATATATTTGATAGATTATGGTACGATAGCAGAGCAGATATGCTGTTGTCTGTACCTAGACAAAGAAATATGATCGCACTGCAGGAGCCATTCCAAGTTCCGCCAAGTTTATCCGTCTTTCCTCGCCTCCACGTCTTTGTAAAGAGTGGTCAAGTTTCTGTTTGAAGTCAGACAGGATTTGTTTGCTTGTTCTTTAATTGATTCAGAGTATAATAAAATAGGATAGGCTTAAGTACCTATGTACTTACACCATACTCGACTCGTGCAGAAACATTACTTGTTGTTGTGATTTTGACGAGGTCAATTACAAGCATAGGGTTAATTAAAATTAGCTACCGAAACTTTTTGACATGATCCATCAGTTATAAGGGTCCAACCCACCGCTCGTACTTTCACCTTTAGTAAAAACCTCACCGCTAAAATCGAATTCCCAGTCCCTAGCATAAGTTGGAATCACACCCCACAGTGGGATGATCACAGAATCGCACTTCTGGTCCTAACCGCACCTACGAATAGGCTTCACTACAACTTCGTACTTAGTACAGCTGTGAAACGTAAATAATAAAATCAATTACATTCTGAAATTTACGCACACTCGGGCTCTTTGTAAAAATCTTCCCGCTCTGCAGTCAGATAGTGATAGTGTAAGTAGCCACTACATATGCCTTTGTAAGTATGCGGATACTTGGATATCTCTTTTGCTTCATCTAACATAAATATTCACCCCTTCCAATTACAACATAGAGTACGTAAACAATCTGAGTGAACCATTACAATCAAGTTTCAAACTAATTATCTGCTTGATGCAATACCTTGATGATTGGGAGGGTCGTGTGAAGGTTGAACTTCCCTGATAAATGTACGGGAAGGCAGGGGTGCCAGAACTCTTAATTACGGAGCACATTACAACCCCTACTGTACAGCCAGCAACGGAAGTGGGTCAAAGAAAGTTTCAGACGAGATCAAATTTTTACTTCAAGCACATTACTCATAACTTTGTGAGTATTAGTAAAACTAAGTCGGTATGTATTATTGGAATCAATTGTAACAGCACATACCTACTTAGGACCCATTAACTTAATCAAATTTTATTCCGTGGTGCTTGGCAATCTGGGCTTCTCCCAGTTGCAATAATGTCCCTTTGTGCCGATTGGCCTAGTTCTGTTCTGTCTCCTGCTTGTTATGGAGGGAAGTGGAAAAAATATCTTTTTTCTTACTCCTCCGCTATTCTTTTCTGATTAATTTTGTTGCGGGACCCAAGACAGTTGAATCGTTTCTCCGGGACTCGTCGAGCTTCATTGCTCGGCGTTTTTCTGGCGGTCTCCACTGTTGATTCTGGCTTTCAGGAGTTGCAGTGGGTGGGAAAAGTGTGGCGGGTTTTGTCCCAATAAAAAAAAAATGTGACATATACATTCTTCTTATTCAGCCTATAGAGGTCCACTGCTGGACAAAGCCCCCCCCCCCCCCCCCCAAGGCTTTCCACGATAACCGGTCTAGTGCTGCCCGCATGAATCGACTTCCCGCGACCTTCACCTGGTCATCGGTCCACCTTGTTGGGGGCCTCTCTACGCTGCGTCGTCCGGTACGTGACCACCACTCCAGAACCTTCCTGCCCCATCGGCCATCGGTTTTGCGAGCAATGTGCCCCGCCCACTGCCACTTAAGTTTAGCGACTATTAGCCCATTTTCTAAAGACATTCGGCATTATTTAAATTTCTGTGCACAGGAGTTTCATCAGATGACCTACAATCTTACTCGCAACAAAGCTCAGGAGACTGTGCTCGCTGTCCCGCATCCAACATAGTAATGACGCGAATTTTCACGCATGGTCATCAAAAAAGTCTTCTGTATGCGCCCTCTGTAGGCATCCCGACTGACAGAGAACGCAGTATCTTAAAAACATTGTTGTATTGTGCACATGGGGCATTAGGCGTCTTTCGTGTATATCTATCTAGTCCACAGTGTCCACAGACTAAATTAATTAATGATATTTATAGTTTATATTTACTAATAAGTAGGCTGACGAGATTGTTTGTTTGTTTAAACTAGCTAATCTCTGAAACTATCAAGTCGACACGGTTTTCCCGTCTGATAACAATTTAAGTGTCTTCAAGGAAAGTGTGAGTAGGCTCATAATAAACTATTTAACTTGGCGTGTCGACCTGTGATTTCAGACATTAGCGCAGACAAACTCTTCTACTAAGTATTTATAGTATAGATGTGGGCAAAGGGGACCGAAACAAAATAAATTCAGTATTACCCATTCAATTTTGTCTCTGTCTGTACGCAGACGGATCGACGCGACGCTGCAACACAACCGCAGAGCGAATTAATTATAAAGAAACTGCGAAAATATTTTTTTTTTTTTTTGTATTTGCTTGGGGGACTCAAGATTAAAAATATGGGGCCGTAGATACTTTTCAATATATCTTTAGATTGTTTGATAACTATGTAAGAAGAGTTAATATTTGGCGGATAGAACGGCGGTACAGTTTTTTATGAGGTTCAGTTGAAAACCAGCGTCAGGCACTAGTTGTCTGGCATTTTTGCTGAACTGGACCTTTTTGGTGCAGTCACGAGGCACACTTTGCTGCTATTTTTTAACACAAGGGTTTAAGGGTTTTTTTTTTTTTACTTTTTATTTGGCTTTTTTATTTTATTATTTGCTTTTTTTTTGTTGCTACCCGATGTGTGTTTGTGCTAAATGTATTGTATTGTGTGTCGAGTCTGTGCTGAATAAATGTATTTTCTTTCTTTCTTTCCTCTTTCTTCACTCTCAAGAAACATACAGATTTTTATCCCATTACCTCACCTGATCTGTAGCATCACGGTACATCCATTCCATTGAGACGAGGGTCGATTTACACATCACGAAACCTTGACAGGACATATCTCTGACACTAATTTATGTAGTCGTAATTTACCTACGAGGCGGGTGACGGGAATATTTTAGGATTTTCTTTTGGAGATTCGCGATGTGTGGATCGAGCTCACAATGAAGGTTGTAACAGAGATTCTGATCATATTGTGGTCGGTATTTTGCAGTGAGTACTGACAGTACAGTACTTTTTGAAATTTTAGTTTTGATATGTCTAATTATAGGAATAATAAAGCTGCAAGTTCTGCAAGCAGCACTTTTAAACTCTCTAGGTGTCGGTCAGGCAGAAAAATGAAAATTGTAAATTCCAGCTTAGAGATGAGCAACTGTCTTCATTTTTCTGACTCTTTTTTCGCCATATGCAAAACCCTTGCATATGAAAAGAGACAGAGAAGAAACTTCTTCAAAATTATTAAGATTGTGTATGTGTTTGTACTTTACTCCAAAATGCTTATTTCGAATCTCAAAGTCACGCACCATTTTTTTTTGGGTGGAAATCATCAAATGACTTCTCCCGTTCTGGGCAGTGCGAAACCAAAGGGCGTGTCAGACTTATCTGTACTAATACATAAAGCTGAAGAGTTTGTTTGTTTGTTTGTTTGAACGCGCTAATCTCAGGAACTACTGGTCCGATTTCAAAAATTCTTTTTGCGTTGGATAGCCCATTAATCCAGGAAGGTTTTAGGCTATACAACATCACGCTGCTACAAATAGAAGCAGAGCATAACTAACTCCACGCGAACGAAGTCGCTGGCGGCCGCTAGTCTTAAATAAAATCCAGCTGTTTTCCTTTATTTTACTGTGCCAGGGACCACGTCATCTCTTTCAAACAACCCACGGTCCTGGCAAGCGAGCTACTCATGACTTACTCGTCGCCAAAACGCACCACCTGCTACTTGTTCATTATAAATTACGGGGAAATTATTTCAAACTATTTGACCACGTCAGCCACGGCGGAGCGATAGGGTCGCTAGGGGGACTCTATCCACATGCCGCCATTACAAATTAACGTCTACTACATAAGTCAAATTAGCAACTTTTATCAAAATGATATCGCTATCCACGACATATTTTTTTCTGTCACAGGAGGATTATTGAGGATTTCTTTTATGAAATTGCAAACATTAATCCTTCTGTCTTCCCCTCTTAGCAAGTACACGCTTTACTCTCTCCCACCGCCTAGCTTGAACAGGGAAGCTAATAACTGCCTGCGGGCCGTTTACCGCGAATGCTCGCCGTATCCGCGGGATTCCGCTCATAAACAGATAATCACTCGGCTGCCATGTTGCGGGCGAAAACTGTGTGTAGCATACTTATACATACCTATGTATGTTATTCACAGTGTAAGCTATGTGTAGAATTATAGGTACGTGGATATTTTGATTTTGTTAGTAAAATGTAGTTACTAAAAGGAAATAATTGGTATTGAAAAAATTTCATCGACTTTGAATTCGCTCGAGAACAGCCGATTGATTCTATAAAAATCTCTTTAGTAAATGTTGGGTACAGTGATCCGTCAATATTGTCCCTAGAATAAGTTGGAATGCCAGTTCAGTTCACGTACATTTAACCTAAAGTTTCACAGTGAGATCGATTTATTTATTGAGTTTGAGTTGGAATCGCACTGCTGGACTTTTCGATCATGAAACTCTCCGGAATCCTATGTTACCAAAATGCGAAGGTAGGTAACCTGTCCGCTTTCACAGAAAGAGTACTGATTTTTTTTTTTTATTATTAAATATAAACCAGCGCTTGACCGCAATCCCGCCTGATGGTAAGCAGTGACGCAATCGTTGATGGTAAAGCGCACTAGTTTATTAAGAGCCTATTCACTCTAGCCTTGAAGACACTCAAATTGTAGTCCGACGGAAACACCGCCTCCGGCAGATTGTTCCAGTCCCTCGATGTACGCGGTATAAAGGACGACGCGAAACGCTTCGTCCGGATCGTAGAGGTGTTAACAACATAAGGGTGGAAACTCGCCGTACGACGGGTCGTCCGATGGTGGAACGGAGATGGGGGAATTAAATCGTGCAATTCCCTCGCACACTCCCCAGAATGTATCCTATAGAACACCGAAAGGCTGGCTACTCTACGCCTGTGCTCTAGGCTTTGAAGACCAACTCGAGTTAAATCAGGGTCACCAATCAGCCTCTTCGCACGCCTCTCCACTGAATCTAAAGTGGCCAGGTGACACTTAGCAGCACCAGCCCAAATGTGGCTGCAGTACTCCACACACGAACGGACCTGTGCTTTGTACAACATTAGAAGCTGCCCTAGTGTGAAGTACTGCCGGACCTTTGCGATTACACCAAGTTTTCTGGCAGCCACCTTGGCCTTGGACTCAATGAACCGCCCAAAGTTTAGGTTCGAGGAAATCTCAACACCCAAAAGCTGAAGATATCTATACCGCCACATGCGTACTACGTATCCCACTGACATCACTTTTTTTGTATAAATTGTAAAGTAGTGCTTGACGGCAATCCCGCTTGATATTAAGCAGTGATGCAATCATTGATGGTAAAGCGCGCTAGTTTATTAAGAGCCTATCCACGCTAGCCTTGAAGACACACAAATTGTAGTCTTCGAGATGACGGAGACGCCGGCAACAGATGTCATTGCGGACATACACACAGACCTTGGCACGCTGCAGGAAATGATGCTCCAAAGAGTATCCCGGGTAGTTGAGGTATGCCGCATCTGACGGGCATCTGACGGACATCTAATCTGTCTCCGTCAAGAAAAGCAGGTGGGCTTATCCGATTATTAGTGTTATACAAAGTCCTGCATCGCGATAGCAGAGTTTAATGTGCAACTAGCATATACAAAGTGACAAAACGACAATAAATTAAACATCGCGTACCTCAAAATATTCTCAGTTCACCTACAAAAAATCATATAAATATGTCCATTAGTTTAGTCACAGGAAATTATTTTTCCTTTTTTTCATTTTCAACATGATATACATGTTGATAAGGAAGCGCTTACAGGTTGATGACCGCCGCATCCAGCGGTACCAAACTTTAATAATAATGGCGCGAAAAAAGCAAGCCGATACAGGATCGCGTTGTCGCCAATCGGAGGTCAGTGAACCAATATTTTAAAGGATGTTCTAATCCCTTTAAAATTTTATGCGATTTTTTTTTTAATTTTATTTTTTTTTATTCTTGGGATAGGTCTTTTTCTATTCATCATCATCTCAGCGTATAATCTCCGTTGCATCCGCGGTTATCGCGTTGGAGCCCAGGGTCCGCTTTCCTACAATTACTCCTCCATTTCGCACGATCTTCGGCATCCTGTGGTGTGAGATTGTTGGCACGCATGTCATCTCTTACAACGTCAAGCCAACACTTCTTTGGTCTACCTCGCTTGTTCCGGCCCGGCGGAGGCGCCATGGCAAGACATTTGTTACCCACGTAGCATGCTGGTTTTCGTGAGACGTGACCGTACCAGCGTAGGCGACCCTCTTGCAGTTTGTCTGCTATGTCAAGGACACGAAGACTGCCACGGATACGGGAGTCCCTGATGCGGTCTTTCCGCGTAACTCCACACATCCACAGCAGCATATTCATTTCCGTGACACGCAGCTCCCAGCAGCAAGCTCCAGCTTGTGTTGCTCAAGCACAGGCCACGCCTCACTGCCATACAGAAGAACAGGTCTAATGATGGTCTTATAGACCTGTTCCTTAAGCTTAAGCGGCATTTTGGGGTCATAAATAACACCTGTCACCACACGCTATTTTGCCCAAGCTGCGGAAACGCTGCCTTAACGTCGCAATCAATGTCGCCGGACGCGTGGAGCACAGACTCCAAGTACTAAACTGGTCTGTGCACTCGACCAAGGTTAGGTTTAAGTCTAGGTTTTTTTCTATTTTTTAGGATTATTCCTATGAATTAGCATTGTCCGTGTTTTCATTTGTCGTCGTATTATCAGTACCACTCTGTACACAACGTCGAGCTTGACTAAACAGCCAGTTCCTCATACCTCTACAACAAAGATCTGCTTCGCCTTTTCGCAACTATATCGGGGTCGGTTTTCAGTCTAACCGGAAGCAGCTGAATGCCAGTTTTTTTACATTGAGCAGCTGCCTATCTGACCCCCACATCCGAGTTATTGAGTAAGACTTTCGGGCTTCTGACGACCCGTAACAAATGTCAAAGTTGTAATAACAGTCGGGACCAAAGGCTTAACTTGCTTTCCGAGGTGCCCTCCGTCCAATTAGGTATGAAAATATAGCCATCCAACCCTGTAAGGACTACGCCCGGGTCGATGGTGCGTTGTGTTCCATGCGCGCCTCAAAGAGATGTCAACACATCCACAGGGTGAATTTTAATTATTAGCGGGAGATGTCTTTTTATGATGTCCCATCCTCAAAAAAAAGGTCACTTAACCTGATCGATTGACACGTGCGGTTATTATCACTCTATATAACATAAAAATAAATATATGAAAAATATTTCCTTGGTAATATACCTAAACCACGACATAAACTGTGTGAAGATTATCGCACAGTTCCAGTCACATCTCCGCACATAACTTGATTACCTCATTGTTGTCGCCTGACATAAAGTGACGTGGATGCGATGCAAACGTAATTTCATTTACCGTCGTAAGCGCCATTTAGTGTGTACAGAGGATTCGAGCTAAACGGATTACTGTAGCAACTGTAACTTCATTATTTACACCCTTTTCAACTTCAAGAGCGTTCGTAAAATATTTGCTTTCCTTCACTACTATATTAAGACAAGTTTTGTAGCTTTGTACCTAACGTAGTAACTTACGAGTTGTAAGACATTCTATGATTTGAACCCAGACAGACGACTTTGAGTAAATAATTTCACCACCTTTTTTATATAAATTATAAACTGGTTCTTGACCGCAATCCCGCCGTAAGCAGTGATGCAATCGTTGTTGGCACTCTAGCTTGAGACACTCAAATTGTATTCTGACGGAAACACTGCCGCTGGCATATTATTCCAGTCCCTCGATGTACGCGGTATACTTCGTCCGGATTGTAGTGGTGTTAACAGTGTAAGGGTGGAAACTCACCGTACGACGGGTCGTCCGATGATGGAACGGAGATGGGGGAATTAAAACATGCAATTCCCTCGCACACTCACCAAAATGTATCACAACACAGAAAGGCTGGCTTCTCTTCGCCTGTGCTCCAGGCTTTGGAGGCCGTTTTGATTTAAATCTGAGTCAAAAAGTATCAAAACTGTGAAGAAAACCAAATTAGTCAGCGCCTAGCGTAAATTGAAGTATTTTTAGAGGCCATGCTTTTAATCGCGTCTGTGGAATATCTTATTTTGACAGGACTAACTAACTATCTTAACTATCTTCTGTCCTTTTCTTAATGAACGAGAAAGAAAAAAATGCACTAAACTTAAATATAATTTAGTTTGTGAAGAACGGAATCGGGGCCATTATTGGGTGATTATACTTACAATAAAGCAGTGGTAGCTTAGTGGTATCAGCCGCGACTTACAATTTGTAGGTTCGAACCCCATCAGGCGCTTTAATTGGTGTAAATTATTTCATCACCACTGCTCTCAAAACGGTAAAGGAAAACATCGTGAGGAATCCGGCATATCTTAGAGTCAAACATCGCCATAGGCCATAACATCGGCCGCCGGCAGAAGTTACCACCCATCAGACAAAGCCTTGCCGCCAAGCGATTTGTCGTGTTCCAGCATGATGTCTGGTGAAGCCGAACGGAGGACGGGTCTGTGCAGTTGTGTTGCGATGTTTGCCGGGTACGATGCGCCTAATGTTGTTATGTTGGGAGTTTGGTCGTCGAGGGTCTTCAGATCAATCTCCCTTTGGCGCAGCATCGTTGGTCGTGTTGTTGGGTTTAACATTGCATCACCTCGTTCAATTGCCGTCTTCCTTCCTATTCGCTCAGTTTTTCTGAGTGAATAGGCTCTTAATAAACTAGCGCGCTTTATCATCAACGATCGCATCACTGCTTACCATCAGGCGGGATTGCGGTCAAGCGCTAGTTTATAATTATTAAAAAAAAAAAAAAAAACATTTGACATTTACCAAACCGCACTGGGCCCGCGTGGTAGATTACGGCCCACTACCTCTCACTGAGAGGAGGCATGTGTCCCAACAGTGGGAACATTAGAGGCTGATTATTATGGATATTTACAATATGCGAATGAAATCTCGAAAAGTAACACACAAAATAAAAATGATATTCATGTTATCTTTTCTTTTTAATCATTATAAACTAGTGCTTGACTGCAATCCCGCCTGATGGTAAGCAGTAATGCAATCGTTGATGGTAAAGCGCGCTAGTTAATTAAGCCTATTCACTTAAAAAAACTTGGTGAATAGGAAGGAAGGCGGCAGTTGAGCGAGGTGATGCAATGTTAAACCCAACAACACGACCAACGATGCTGCGCCAGAGGGAGACTGATCTGGATACTCTTCCCGACCAAACTCCAGACTAAACATCGCAACACAATTGCTCAGACCCGACCTCCGTCCACCTTATCTAACATCTAATTTTATACTTTACTAGCGGCCGCCAGCGACTTCGTTCGCATGGAGTTAGCTATGCTTCCCTTCTATTGATCGCAGCGTGATGTTATATAGCCTAAAGCCTTCCTAGATTAATAGCCTATCCAACGCAAAAAGAATTTTTCAAATCGGACCAGTAGTTCCTGAGATTAGCGCGTTCAAACAACATTAGTATAGATTTACATCTGTTAAGGATTGTTTTATTCTGTCTACTGCAAGTCCCGATTTTGATGTCGTCAACCAATTTGGGTGGAATATTGGAAGCATTGAGGCAAACATTGAGGTCAGGCTTGCTTCATTGAGTATTCACGCTCCTATTGTCTTACAGGATAGATAGATAAGACAGGTAGGTATCTGAGGGATTACAATCTTGAAAATCGAGGAGCAGAGCCCATCCTGGTACATATACAATTTGTAAAGAAAACCCTGTCCGACCCATAAGGATAATAAAGGTTAAGTAAACACATGACCAAATAAAATATGAAATTTTATATAATCATCATAGTAACAATAGTATTGAATTTTGAAATAATCTTTTTTTTTTCCACGAATTAATTCCAACTTCTCTAAAATTTGAATTAATAAATAGTTGAAATTTTCACAGATGATGTCGTCACAGTTCTTTTCTAATATTGATTACGGTACAGTAATCTTCGGACTCGAGTACAACTCGCACTTGGCTGTTGTTTGTATTTCTTTAGTTTACTTTATAGTCTTCCTGTAAGAGTCGCAATAAATAAGAATCAGAATTAAGATTGATTTAGACGGTGCAATTTAATACGGTAAAAAAAAAAACTAATTAGTCCGTCAGTCAGATTTCCTAAAAAAAACTAGACACGTATTTTTTCTTTTTTCATATAAACAAAAATGAAGACGATACAGTGCGTTGAAAACTCGTGTGTCACTCCTTGCTACACTTCTTTGCAAGGAGTGACGTCACCAGCCCCCACTCCTGAACTTTAATGCCATTATTATAAATTTTTATTGATTTGATATAACAACGTATCCAATATTTTTCTATAATCTGAATGACGGATCAAATAGAATCATTTTTTTTTTTACCCAGGAATCATCCCTATTGCCTATGGCATACAATGAGATTGATGCAACTAATACCTAGCATCGTCTATATGGTGTTTAGACAATGCAACTATTATTGTTGCTTTAACTTAGTTGAAGCCATAGGCAATTAAATTGCACCGTTAAATCAGTCTATAGAATACAGGCTTCATCTTTCTTTACATAAATATAAATGAATCGCAGGCCCTATTCGAAGAGCTCGTCACAGCTTTAGGCTGAGCACCACCCTACAGAAACCTTGCCAAGTATACGTTTTAATTTATTTTCTCCGCCATCTCTTTCTTCGAGAATATTAGAATTTTTCCATGCATACACAATCGAGCTTTGATAGATTTTTATTTGAGCTTCGATTTTGAAGTCGATATTCATGTCGTGGTTGTGAGAGGAAATTACGTTCTGTTCTTTTATGGCATCACAAGACATGTCACGCGGTTTCACCTGCAAAAGTTTCGATCTCGTGGGAATAATATAAAGTATTCTATGTCATGGATCGTCGGTGGCATTTCAATAAGAGTTACTCATTTGACTTCTGTAGTAGTGGAGCAAACGCTGTGGCGTTATTTTGTTATGGTGACACATGGACAGAGTCGTTTTGGAAAGTGGAGACTGTCGAACGGTCACTTTGCATTGAGATGCAAACCAGGGCACTTCTCCGCGGCGAAATTATCGGTTTGCCTATTTAAATTATGATTGCCAAGATTGGAGGGTATTTACACTTCGTGCTTTAATTCAAAACTTCACCTACGAAATAGAGCCCTTACCACCACACCGATATGCTGACAACTCTACCGCTCCGCCGTCGCTGACGTCGTCATATATGCCATCATCCATCTGTATGTTAAAATTCATCCAAGTCTGTTCAATAGTTGCTGTAATTTGGTTTGTTGTCATCTGCCAGTGTCACGCGCGCATCACGGATGACAGACGGATCTAATGTCAATTGTCATACAATGTGTGTTGTCTATGGCTTTGATATCACGTCAACATTGTTTATAAATTTTCATATTTGAGTACGAGGCTTTTGACTTTTTTATTTTTAATAGTTATTTTTTGGGTAACAAACATACATTCATCTAACCATAAAAGCTCTCACGTCTGTAACATTAATAGGATTAGCTGGAAGTGTAATATGATGTGCTGACATATGTACAGACGACAGCACACTAAGTCACTACAATCTGTCAGATTTCCTTATTAGATTTTCAACTTTATCTCTAAAGCACTAAGGCTCAAGGTTGATTGGGAATATTTGACAGTTTTGGGTAGCTTGACCTGCTGTCGTCAGTAAAATCTTTGGCCTTTAAGCCTCATACAAGACGTTATATATATTTTTTTTTTCGCTCACCTAGTAATATATTGGTACTTACTACTAATTAGGTACTAATATTTATTAGCGCCTGTACTATTAGGTACCTCGAACCATTTAAGTACTGCGTTTGATTACTACATAAGTAGTTGCCTGGAAGAAATCGCATTAGCGATAAGGCCGCCCATTGTATGTTTCATGTTCCATGTTTTTTGTTTGATGTTTTATTGGTGTACAATAAAGAATAAATAAATAAATAATAAATAATGTGTACAAAAACCTAAAATGAACTCGTATATTAATTTCAAACAGTTATAAAGACTTTGATTTCTGTTTCTGTAAAATATGAAAAACGTAGATGGGCCGGTATGTTAGGTACTAGGTAAGCGATATAGACTTCTTCCATACCGATTAATGCTGTAATTTGATAATTTTGTATAAACCAACATTTTTTTTTCAAAAGAGTAACCGTGGGGTTTAATGCCTGCTCTTCTCCATGGCGAACATCTCATTGAAGCCGTGAACTGCCAATGCTATGTACGCCATTATTGTCGCATGCATCAGGCCATAAATTGAATAGTTCTAATTATTTTCAATGTTTAATGTTTATGATGTGGCAGTACTTTTAAATAAATAAGAAAAAAAATAAAATAAAAAAAGACGTGTGACTAGGTGCAACGTCGGTTGAGGTATTTTTGAAACATCTGAAGCTATCTTCCGATGGTTCGTAAGTGCCCTTGTAGGTTTAGATGTGAATAAAATATTAATAGGATTTTGTATATTTTTTTTTTTTTGTATAATTATAACGTTTGACCACAATCCCGCCTGATGGTAAGCAGTGAAGCAATAATCGATGGTAAAGCGCGATAGTTTATTAAGAGCCTATTCACTCAAAAAACTGAGTGAGCAGGAAGGAAGACGGCAGTTGAGCGAGGTGATGCAATGCTAAACCCAACAACACGACCATACATGCCGCGCCAGAAGGAGATTGATCTGGAAACCCTCCACGACAAAACTTCCGGCACAACAACATTTGGCGTATCGGACCCGGTACACATCGCAAAACAACTGCTCAGACCCGTCCTCGTACGGCTTCACCAGACATCATGCCGGAACACAACGAAACGCTTAGCGGCAAGACTTTATCTGGTGGGTGGTAACTTCTGCCGGCAGCTGATGTTGTTTTGCATAAGTTAAAGTAGTTTAACTTATGCAAAACAACATCAGCTGCCGGCTCTCATATTTTTTCCTTAAGGTGAGGTGATACCTACATAAATGGCTGAAACAAAGAATTACAAGTACCAGTATTTCATCCCTAATCTTTTCACGTAGAAAATTAGCTATTTTTCTTTCCTTTAGAAAATAAACTAAAATCGTGAAAATGTGGTTTCCCATACATTATTCGCGACACGCGATTCGTATTCATCACTCGAAGGCGTTAATACGTTTCATGTCAACTCTGCTTGGAATTCTACTCAGGCTCGTGGTCGCACTGAGGCGTGAGCAATCAACCACACGTCGATATTCTTGAGGCTAGTAAAGTTCATAATGTGTTCGGGTTCATAGGAATGAAACGAGCCACATTTTAACAAGCGAATAGGCATTAAATTAGATTACTCTTGGAACAATTTGCCGGCGGCGGTGTTTCCGTCTGACTACAATTTAAGTATCTTCAAGGCTGGAGTGAATAGACTTTTAATAAACTAGTGCGATTTATCATCAATGATTGCATTGCAAAAGGCAGTCGTGAGACTTGCCGGTTAATGTGAAAACTGAAATTATTTATAGATATTATTTACAGTAATGCTCATTTTTCAACTAAGTCACTGTCACGGTGTCGGACGACACCTTTTTTTTTTGTTCCGGTGTGGAAAATCCTCAATGGATGTCCGCCGCCTTGGGGTGGGCGACGGCGTATTTCAGACTCCTACTGACTAAAAACCACCCCGGTGTCTCTCCGGTCACGTGCGCACGGAGCCGCGGTAGTCTTTGATTCTGCCGCGGCCCCACACTCTCGTGCCGGCTCGGTCTGTCCGGACCTCGCCTCCTGCACGGGGTAGTGAGGTGTTAAACTACCACGTGCATCGACTCTGAGGCGCGCGTCGACACTCTCGTCGGGCGACACCTACCACAACTTTGGCGACTGTATAATATTTTCCAAAGGAAAGAAATAAGTAAATACTGTGTTATATCCTCAAGAAACTACTATAAAACCTTAACTGCCAAGTTTGCTTCGGCATTTATTTTCAGTGATCAGTAAGCTAAGAAATACCAGTGCCATGTAGTTTTAATACACTGACGAATAAATGTAAATGTATGATGTATAATCTAAGATATTTTAACAAGTAGTGAAAATATCTTAGATTATACATCATCTTATTAAATTATTATACACCATACTGACGTTACCCTCCATAATATAATTTATTATACTTATATATCCATACCTATTTTAACTAAAACTACCCTCCCGGAACTTGCATTAATCTGAACAGTTTAGCGCGGACTAACACAAGTACAAACATTCCTTACCCCCATCATAAGGGCAGGGACACATTATACTATTAGCTACGTGCGCCGAGACCACTTTATATGATATAGTTGAAGTTGTAAACTATAAACTAGTGCTTAACCGCAATATTTTCTGATGGTGAGCAGTGATGCAATCATTGATGGTAAAGCACGCTAGTTTATTAAGAGCCTATTCACTCTAACCTTGAAGACATTTAAATTGTGGTCCGACGGAAACACTGCCACTGGCAAATTGTACAAGTCCCTCGATGTACGCGGTGTTCTTTATTATTCATAGAAAAGCATTTTTTTTTTGTAATGAAGCATATCTTTTTAGTCTCCCTATATTTTTCAGACTTTATTTTGTGTGTAGTATTTATTTATTTATCATTTTAATAATTATAAACTAGCGCTTGACTGCAATCCCGCCTGGTGGTAACGATTGATACAATCGTTGATAGTAAAGCGCGCTAGTTTATTAAGCCCATTCACTTAAAAAAGCTTATTGAATAGGAAGGAAGACGGCAGTTGAGCAAGGTTGTGCAATGTTAAACCCAACAACACGACCAACGATGCTGCGCCAGAGGGAGATTGATCTGGAGACCCTCCACGACCAAACTCCCGACACAACAACACTTGGCGCATCGTACCCGGCACACATCGCAACACAACTGCTCAGACACGTCCTCCGTACGGCTTCACCAGACATCATACCGGAATACGACGAATCGCTTAGCGGCAAGACTTTGTCTGGTGGGTAGTAACATCTGCCGGCAGCCGATGTTATGGCCTACCATCGGGAAATCATGCATACACACGTCATTTTATGGCGTCAAACTGATTTATATCCATCATCTCGCATCAGGTTCAGTTAAAAACCAGCGCCTTTTTGGTGCTGCCACGAGGCACGCTACTGCAATTTTTTACATCAAGGTTTTTACTTTCTCTTTGATTTTTATTTCTTGCTACCTAATGTATATTTATTTTCTTTATTTGTATTTTACCTACGAAAAATTTTTTTTGCTAAATACTTAGCGAGCTGCAAACCCCCACCTTATGTATACTAATGTAGAAAGCTGAAGAGTTGTTTGTTTGAACACGCTAATCTCACGATCTACGGTTCCGATTTGGAAAATTATATTTACGTGGAATGGCTCTTTAACCCAGGAAGGCTTTAGGCTATATATAAAAATCACGCTGCCACCAATAGAAGCGCAGCATAGAAAAAAAAACAAATATTAATCCTTATCGAAATAAATTAATAGTATTTAATATTGAACAAAATTGTCCTCGACATCACTTAATTTCGATTAACATCTTATAAGGTACTAAAATTTTAAAATAACTGTTTTGGGGTTGAAATGAAATGTTGAAATGACCCCACGTGAACGAACTCGCGGGCGGCCGCTAGTCTCAAGTAAAACAATCATGAACTTTATTCCAATGATTTCACAGTGACTAGTAGAATTAAATAATACATATATAAAAATATTTGTAGTGTAAATTGAAATGTAATGTGTACCTAGGTATTAAAGTTGTTTAAAGGTGTTTTGTCGGTGGTAGGCCATAACATCGGCCGCCGGCAGAACTTACCACCCACCAGACAAAGTCTTGCTTGATTCGTCGTGTTCCGGCATGATGTCTGGTGAAGCCGTACGGAGGGCAGGTCTGAGCAGTTGTGTTATGATGTGTGCCTGGTACGATCCGCCAAGTATTGTTGTGTTGGGAATTTGGTCGTGGAGGGTCTTCAGATCAATCTCCCTCTTTCGCAGCATCGTTGGGTCGTGTTGTTAGGTTTAACATTGCATCACCTCGCTCAACTGCCGTCTTTCTTCCTATTCGCTCAGTTTTTCCGAATGAATAGGCTTTTAATAAACTAGCGCGCTTTACCATCAACGATTGCATCACTGCTTACCATCAGGTGGGATTGCAGTCAAGCACTAGTTTATAATAATAAATAAAACTTTTTTTTTACATTTTTGTCAAATACATCGTAAGCGCAGTGTAGGCACATCGCATATATGTCACACATGTCGTTATTCACAAATATATACACATACTCGTAGCTATAATTAATTTCATGAATCAATAGATACGCATTAGGTACTGACTCAGAATATATATATAACGTATATAATCCTAATGAGATATCTTATTTATTTTTGGATGACTCTATCCTAGTTGTTTAGAAAATAACTCTGAAATTTCCGCTTAAATGCAAACCTACTGATTACCATTCTGTTATCAAGAGGAAGCGTATTTTACAGAATAATGGACTAAATATGAAATGAAGAATGAACAAAGTCAGACTTATGTGAAGGACAGAGTAAGAGAAGATTGTTAGAAGAAAGCAGATTCTTAGTGAGGATGAATACAAATATTGGAAGTGACAAGATAAGAACGGTACAACTGTCTGTTTCGTGTAGTTTTAGTGTTTTGTTTTACAAATAGTTCAGGTTTTTTGCACCATTTGAGAATATAATCGTTGGAATTATTAACCTCACTACAAGCTCACTTCACTTATGCCGTGCACCGTGCAGTAACTGTGCGTAAGCACAGTGAGATGTTTATAGAATAAGACTGCTCTTGGCATGAGGTTGCATCGCAGTATCTCGTGACTATGACGCCTATCATTTATTTTCTCCGCACACGCGTGTTGTCTGAGCGTGTAGGTCGTGGGCACAGCGTTAGTGTGTCCACACCCTAACATACCCATGCCAAGTTGGCCCCCGTCAAGTCGTGAGTTATTAGCACCGCTAACTTGAACAAGCCAGTAGGATTGAAATATAGCTGTGCCAAGCATCTATTGATTACAACATATTATTCAAAATACGAATTGCAGTAAGCACTTGGTTCTAGCACTTAATTCTTTGTGTTAATCCTTACAAATGTTAAGTTTATCTGTACATCCCTTACTTTGCTTATACTCGCAAATATATTGACAGCAATCCCGCAGATGGTTAAAAGTGTTGCAATTATTGATGGTAAAGTGCGCTAGTTTATTAAGCTTATCCACTCAAAAACAAAAAAAAAAACTCAGTGAATATAAAGGAAGACGGCAGTTGAGCGAGATGATGCAATGTTAAAACGATGTTGCGCCGGAGGAAGATTGAACTGGAGACCTCCGCGACCAAACTCCCGACACAACAACATTTGGCGCATCGTACCCGGCACACATCGCAAAACAACTGCTCAGACCCGTCCTCCGTACGGCTTCACCAGACATCATCATCAACCTTTTTATCGTCCCACTGTTGGGAACAAGTCTCTTCTCATACAGAGAAAGACATCATGCCGGAACACAATACTAACAAAACTTATAACTTGAGGATTAATACATAACATAAGTTTTAGTGTTAGGTATATGGGGTGGCGTGGATTCAGTTTATCAATTTGCCACTTAAATAACGCAACAAATGTTGTTGAAATGAAACCCATTGCTACTGACAGTGCATTACGCAATTACCGTGCTGTTGATAACAGTCGGCAGGCCGCCGCCGATATGTTATGCTTTAATAACCTCCGATTTAAAAGTATCGGAACCGAAGGTATGATACCTAATAATCGGAAGTTCCGTCTTAACGGAATCTGAGTCGAAGCTCCGTAACATCCCTGGTATATAGATAGTCGTGACAGCCAATGGCTTAATAGCCAAGAGCTTCGATCAACACCTCAGTCCTCAGGAGGCTCTCGTTAGGCAGTTGATTCAGAAAGCAGTACTTCTGGACACGGCTCGCATCGTCAGGAGGTTCCTCTCTCTCTCTCAAGGTACTCATAGCATCGCAGCTAGTTTATTAATAAGTTTACCAATAAAGGTATTTTGTATCAGAATTTCTAGGTATCTTTATTAATGTTCGGCTTCTATGAGCAGAAATACTCAACACCGAGCAAAAGTTTCTATTAAAACAGAAAATCTAATAGTACTAACGCAGTTTATTGTTAACATACTGTGTAGTTTGATATTTGAAAGGAAACGGTCGGGTTTTTTAAATATAAATTTGTCTTAAATTAAGAACACTTCAGCACCTTTATGTCGTAGCAATAAGAGTGATAATATTCGTAGTGCAACTGTTACCAATGATAAGAGGTTGACTGGTATTGGTAGGTTTATGACAGGTATGATATCAAACATAATCATCCAAAAAACCATCTTTTTATGGTAGAAATAAGAGTGATTTTCGTAGTACAAGTGTTTAATTCACTCCATGATCACTTCACTCAACTCACGGTGATTTATACAGAATTGTTCGCCTAATACCTAATCAGTAAAGGTAGTAAGTGAGTGACCAGGGGCCCTAGTCTGCAATTATAATCTCAAAAAGACAAATCAAAGATTTCATTCTTAATGATCGATTGTGGCAAGTTTCTAATCTAATAAGAAAATGGCATCATTCTGACTCTCCAGTGGTCAATCACTGACACTACTTTCCATATTAATAAATGTTCAAATTTTGATAAAATCATTTCTACTAACAGGTTTAATAGTAATACCGCAATGCCATTCTGTCACCATACCATTACGAGACGACTGATCGATGATTATGAATTTAGCAGATTACGCACAATGACAATGGAATCGTGTTGGAATGACAAGTTTATAACAATAGCAGACTACCCCAGGAAGCTATTTATTGTATGTAGGTATATACCACGTATTTCAATAACCTATCCATTCACACTTACGTCCGTCGTACTGCTCTAGCCAGAACTATGCAGGATATTAAAGTCATTAGACAAATACGTTGTTTAATCAACCGAGAAACTCAATGCAACGCTGACGAACAGACGTGATATTATGCACGAGTTCATATAAGATGAAAGGATTGAGTATCCACGGTTGTATTCCAGCATCCTAATTGCAGACCAGACTAACAGTGTTAACCCAGATCATTTTGAAGGAATATGCCAATAAATTTCTTAATATGTTTCCCAAAATGTATCGTGAATCACGTAAATAACGCGATTAATGTTGTTTAAAGAAAATATACGACTTTTATTTCAGACAGGAATCCATAAAGTTACTAACAATGATAGAAATAAAGAAAAAGTATATATTCTGACTCGTACGAGAAGATAATAAAACTAAACTAAATTAAACACAATTAAAAATCAAAACAAGTTACATGTAAAAAAGAATAACAAAAAGTCAGGAAACTTTACGAAGCCAAAAGGCTCCTATCCCAGCATAATGCTTCACCATTTAATTTTCTATTTTTTTTTTGCTTGCACCATATGCTTACATAGAAGAATTATTTTATCACCGTGAATACACCATACGTCAGTTTAAAATTATCAAAATATCTATTTTAATGGGTACCCACTATATTATTATTTTGAAAAATCCTTCCAATTTACGATATGTTATCGTGGCGTATCCGTACTAGACAAGTGGCGAATGATGGCTTTGTTTATATGTCAGCGAGAGATGTGATATCTAGGTCCACACATATTGATGGTACAAATAAATCAATGTCTTCATTGTCTTCATTAAACACACCCATATATTGTGATGTATTGTTTGATGCCCGAATAGTATCCTGTAACATGTTGACACAACAATTCTATTTGGCAGCTCTCACTGTGTTTGTGGAGTTGGGTACAGTTTTGGGTTGACCGATGTTATTATTATATATCATGCTACTTCCTTCTTCTTCTTCTTTTTCAGCCTATAGAAATGCCTCCCCCATGGTTTTCTATTTATTACACTGGTTTGCCATAATCGCCAGGCTTAGCAGGAGGCTTGGGGATCGCAGTAATTTGATATTCCACAGGAGAAGCGCTGCTGCCCGCTTCACTGGTGAGAGTTCCCTTAGACGCCTCTTACGACACCCACGGGAGGATATGGGTTGGTACTATTCTAAGCCCGGTACCACAAGAAGGATTTCCTTCTAGTCCTATGTTATTTAATATTATGAACGCGACAGTTTGGATGGTTGGATGTTTGTTATTGTCTTTCACGCAAAAACTACTGTAGGTACGGATTCCGATGAAATTTGTAATATAGTTTACAACCTAACACATAGGATAATTGTTATTCCGATGTTCTCTCGGGTTCGAAACTTACGTGGGTGGAACCGCGGGGACATCACCCCGCGGTTTATAGTTTTATAATTACATGCTTTGTGCATGCAGCTAAAACCATAAAGTACGAATACCTATGCTCTCTTGAATCAACGGGAATCTTGAAAATTACGAGAACAATCAAAAGATTTAATTGTGCTGTTATAGAAATCTAATCTTATCTAGGTCTAATCTAATCTTTTCTAACTTTCTAAGTATATCTAGGACACCAATGACCGATTACAAGGTGAAGGAAAACATCTTGAGGAAACCAGGACTTTCAAGTCTGAAATCGCCAACCCGAATTGAGGAAGCGTGGTGATTAATATAAATCCTTCTCTGTATGAGAGGAGACCTGTGCCCAGCAGTGGGCCGATAAAAAAGGTTGATGATGATTATGGAAATCCAGATATTTTTAAATATTTGTCTTAAATGAAAACTACCGCAGATTCTTTCAATCATTCGTTTTCTTAACTAAACTTGTTTATATTTTTGTTTGTATGTATAAGTATCAACTTATTTGTATACAAGTTGAACCATGCTAAAAGTGCCGCTTGAAAAATATATATAGTTACATTACCCACCATTGCATTTACCCTTCTTTTCATCCTATATCCTAAAATATCGTCTCTAATCGTTCGTAAATTCTCTGAATCACAAATTCCTTCAAGATTCTCGACGACTCGAGCCACCCCTGAATGCGGACCATGTCCTCCCTGATGTCACACAATTACGAAAGGGATCGCTATTTACATATATTATGGAGGGAATTTACTTGACATTATCTCGGAACCCATCTTGCTTGCTTAGTCAGTTTATAGTCAGTGTTTAAGGAGTTCTCAAGACAATTTAGATCTTGTGTGACCTTGTTTTACAACAATTTGCTGAAGACCCTACACATAATGAGTCGATACAAAATAATTTATCTGAAGGCAATTTCCTCTAGCCAAACCCTTTCTAATCTAGCCGCAATCTCATCTAGACAATATATGTACGTACAACGTTATTTTACATACATTTTCTTGCGTCGATACTCTTGCGCCATCCCATCTTCCTGGATCGACGTGCTGTGCTGGCGTTGCTGCTGCGGCTGCAGAAAACCTCAAACGGCGAAAATATAACAACCTTATCGGAAATTATATTTTCGAGCCGTTTGGGGTTGAAACTCTTGGGCCGTGGGGTCCGAGTGCTCTTTTCCTTTTTAATGAACTATCCAAACGGCTTGTTGACACTTCCCGTGACCCAAGGGCTGGCTTTTACCTTGGCCAGAGACTAAGTATTGCCATTCAACGCGGCAATGCTGCCAGTCTCTTGGGTACAGTCGACAGCGATGACGAAGAATTTTTTGATGCTGTATTGTAATTTATTAATAGTTTTAATTAGGGTAATAGCTTTATTTAGTAATTTGTATTTATTTAGTTTTATAAGTTTGTTAAGACTAGAAAAATATTCTGTTCCAAAATAAAAAAATTAACGTTATTTTTTCATATACGAAACCTGAAACACGTGGCCAATATTTTTAAATCTATACTAATATATAAAGCTGAAGAGTTTGTTTGTTTGATCGCGCTAATCTCAGGAACTACTGCTCCGATTTGAAAAATTCTTTTTGCGTTGGATAGCGCATTAATCAAGGAAGGCTTTAGGCTATATAACATCACGTTGCGACCAATAGTAGCGCAGCATATAAAAAAAAGTGAAACCGTGTAGCGCAGCTAGTAAAAAACCACAAAGTTATGGGCTTGTTATCTTACCTGGTTCTCCCAACAAAAATATGGTCAACGCACCGCTCGCCCGCCCACACCTGCCGCGACGCAGCGTGAGGAGGTGGTGCGTTGACCTGTCTCATGCGCCCAGTACTATGAACTCAGTTGTGTGAGCCGTCAGCTGTGTTACGCGCTCGCTAACCACACGGCAACAATTTCTAAATGTATTTGGGAAAAAATATAACATGGTGTAAAAATGATTGGAACCGATTCAGTTGCTTATTCTGAACAAACTATATTCAGGTTTCGTATAAACAAAAAATAATGTTGTACCTATTTACTGCAAAACATAGGGCAATCACTTTAAATCCTCACCGGTAGATTATTCCTCGCTCGGCAGGAGGAATGTTGGTGCAATTATCATGTAATATTGCTATTGCTCAAAGTTATATATCGAGCTTTGTTGGGCAGCAAGAATAATGGAAGAAGATGCTTATTGTTGACTGAATGGCGAAGTTTATGATTTCATTAATCGTATTACAGCATGACAAAGGCTATGAATTATGTAGGTAATATACTATATTGTCATGAAACAGGTAAGCGCTAAGTCTTTAATATCTAGGTAAAATGGAGTAAACGATGGCCGTAAACACTTTTCTAGGCATTTTATGGCATCAGAATTGGGTTGTATCCTAAAAAATAATTTAATGTCCATCAGATAGATTTATAAAAAATATTGAACACGTATTTCTTATTTTTTCTCTCATTGAAATACTAAGGAAGATATATTGATTTGAAATGTCGCATGACGTCACGCCGTGCTACAAAATATACAACGGCGTGCCGTAATTACCCCCCACTCCGTAACTTTAATACGCTATATCTCAGTAGTTTTTGGTAATTTCGACAAAATGAAGAATACGGGTCCTAATTTTTTTTATTATCTATAAGATGGACTAATTATTTTTTTGATTTTCATACCTTGGATACATCCCTATTGACGACACGGTTGATGCAGTGTCTGTGTGATCTGCTGTACTGCATGTTTCGAATATCTGAGCTTAAATGTATGCAAACGCACCCAAGATACAAGAGTGATTCCTAGTGTTCCCCAAAGTTTTTTTTTTTATTGTAAATTTTGCTCAGTCAAACGTCAGTTTTGTGCCTGTAATATGTGTAGAAAAAAAAAATATCTTTTGTTATTGGTATTCTGACCCGCTTCTCTCTGTGTAGAAGCTACATACATTTAAACCGATAAATGAAGCGTAGTTAAAAAATAACGCCTTACTGAAAACTTCTCGAGTGAGGCCAACAAAAGCTATTCCATTAGTACATATTTAAGGAGTCTGCCCACTACACCGTATCATACCATGACCGTAATAGGAACGTATCAAGCACGGAAGGTAATACGATTCGGCTTGCTTTGCCCACTGAAACGAGTCGACGGCGTTTAATGTCCGTATGATGCCGCTATGGTGACCGTATGCAACCCGTATGCAACCCGTATGCAACCCGTATGTTGCCCACCCGTAATTTGTATGACTATTGAAGACTCCTACTCAGTGTAGGCATTTGAGACGCGTTTATAACGGTCCTTATACGCGGTTATAACCCGTATTATCACCGGTTTGGCAACGTCGCGTGCCATGCGCGGACCGTTTCGGCACCGGCAAAATATTCTCGCCGACATTTATCAACGCACCGTGCATGGCACGCGACGGTACGGGTCGGTGACGGAACGGTCTAGTGGGCATAGTATCATGCTTTTCTATACAAAGAATATTTTTTTGCCTGACACGTTCCTATTACGGTCATGGTATGATACGGTGTAGTGGGCAGACTCCTTTAGAGGTACTATTCACGTAAACCCTTCGCAAAACTTTCAGAAGGTCTGCCCCTCGTCTGAAAGTTTATCGAAATTATTCAGAACATGTTTACCTCGTTATAGTGTAGGAGTTGTATGACGGCGCTGTGGTACTTTCTACTGCGCCGATCATGCACTTTTATTTAGTAAACAACACTATAAAGAAATTTAAAAGTCCAATGAAAAATGAGCTCGACAGTCAGCATGACTTTCCCGCCAAAAAAAAAAAAAGACTTAGAAGTGACATTTCAAATTAATCTGCCAGCGACGCTGTCAGATGACAACAATATAATAACAATCAAAGCAAAAACAAATTACCAATTGCAGAGTATACCAAAAGACGAATAAAAATGGGTGCATATTGTACACTTAATGCTAGGCATAGTTACGCTATAGTTAACTGTTTTTAATGTTAATTTCCTATATCAATATATAGGAAATTAACATTAAAAACAGCTTAGTTTTTATACAGAGTCAATTTAACTCGGCCAAGGAGTGCAACACCACTACTAATAAATATGGTGGTCAGCAATAATGCTGACCACCATATTTATTAGTAGTGGTGTTCAAATCAAATCAAATGTCACTGTCAAAATCTTATTTCGCTTATGCGAAATAAGATTTTGACAGTGACATTTGATTTACGTGTCATGTATGTAAGGCTATCATATCTATATTATCTACCATATGACTGCGAAAAAACAAAACATGAATTACAAACATTAAATAAACAC